>CM060476.1:13222482-14453732 GCA_030544235.1 Lepturacanthus savala | reverse complement strand
ACTGGTATTATCCTGGGGAGATATGGATCCTTGTGTCTTATCGGCAAGTTAACATTATTAAAGTAGAAAGGCCTTTGCTGATGCCTGAGGTGGTCAAATTTCCAATGAGAAGTAGGTGATGTAGAATCAGAGCGTGTGGCGTTAGCCTCATAACCCACCCCAACCTGATAGACATTAAACATCTCGATAGTTACAATTTTGTTCCATGTTAATCCTCTGTGAAATGATATATTTTATAAGTAGCCCTTATGATGCACCATAAATACCTCACGAACCAGTTCCTGTATCAAACCTTCTTCATTACAGTGTGTACATAAAGCGTCACAGCCAGTACACAGAGCAGTAAAATGTGCCACGTCTCTAGTCTCCTCCCCATGGGAATGAATGAATTTTATTTCTGTGCAGGCTCAGCCATTTCTCTAATGACTGGCAGCTTCTGTGCTGCTGCCAGGAGACTGACTGCAGCAGCACAGCTTTGGATTTACGTGCCGCAGAGCCATTGGGGCAGTGGAGTTTGTTGCCACCATGCGTGCAGCGGATAGCCCCGCTGGCCACATTGTTGTCTCACCCCTTTTTTGTGCCAGAGATTCATTGTAACCTGTTCTTTTTTTTAATTCTTTCTCCATTTCTCACTTGTTGGAACAAAAAGAAGACAGTTCAATCGTGCCACTCAGCAGAATGGCTCAGACAGCGGGAAGTTCAGACCAAAGATTCGAGATAAGGAGCTTCCAGCACCGGAGGGAAGTGAATTGTGCTGCCGTGCAAGGCATGTGTCCCCGACGTGTTGTGGTGGCACTTCACTGTGGCATCAAGTGGTACAGGACTGCAGTTTTACTAAAGCGCTTAGTAGCACAGTGTATTCGCAATTGTGAAGCAGTGCAACAGTGGAAAAATAAAAAATGCACACTCTGCAGACATTTCCCAGATTGAAATTATTGTGTCGGGGAGTTTAATTGTTGAGCCCATGCTGCTCCATGTAGTCAGCAATTCTCTGAACCACACGGGCGTTTAAATTGATGTTCTGAGAAAGTATTTGTTGATCACTGAGCAGGTTAAAGTCACCAACAGCACTGCAGGGAAAATCAAAGCTGTTTTACCCATTTTTGCACCAACAGAGATAATTTTGCACTCTTTTGGGGGGATAATTTTAGAACCCATGAAGAGATGTTTGGGCTCTAACTTAATTAAAATGTACATTGCAATCAGTACTGTGAACTCAATATAACCACTGGAAACAGAATATGAAATTGCACCATAGACAAATATTTATGTGGGAATATTAAGAAAAAAATGCAAAAAAAAAAACAATGTTCTCACATATTTTACACCTTACAGTAGGGTTTGGTCAAATACTGAAAGTAGACGATGATGGTTTTGAATTATCAATGATGTGACTCTCTAGAGTGCTGAAAATTCATTTAGATAAGCTTTCATTTAGCAGCCATGACATGTATGAAATGTTATTCCTTTGCATTTAGACCTGATGTGTACTCATGCGTGGGATTATGCCGCAATCACCATCTCATTTATGACCAACTCTCTCACACCAAGGTTTAAGCATAGCCCACACATCATTGACTTCTACTTATGGGTACATTTGAACATATTGTGTGGAGTGTTGAGCATATGTGATGCTGAATAAGGTTTAGATGGTCCTTTAATGTACTAGTACCCCTGGTCCGTGGTGTGTCTACAGTGCGTTACATGGACCGTACTACAGTACATGGGCCGTGAAGTTCGAGTCTGTTGTTATGGCCTCCTGTAATGTCTCTAATTCCACACAGAGAATTACCATGAGGCAGTTAAGGTTGCCATATTGGTTATGTAGTATCAATGAACATATAACTGTTCTACTGCACCATAAATGATTGTGAGGACACCTCCTTAATTATGTTGTGACCTGCTGTCAGAACAATTACAATTAGGGATCACAACTGATGTCAACATGTCAGGAATTCACACTTCTCTCTTTGCTGGAGTTCATTAGTGTCCTTGAGTATTGCATATCATATTCATTATATTGGATTGGTACACAGTTTACAGCAATGCTTGCTTCTTGGGTCTCTCTCCATGGTGAAATAGTCAAACCTAAGTATGTATATGTATCTCTCTCCATGACACTAAAACTCAGAGCATCATTGTGTGCAGGAAATCATTCTGTAGCCTGTGGGATTCAACAAAAGTGTTGTATATGCCTCCAGGAAAACAATAAGAGCCTGTTACGAAAAAAACATAGTAATACTGTCAATTTATTGTGCAAAGAGTAACTCAACTTCTGATGTATGACATTATAGTTATATGCTATTGCATTATATCATGTTAACAAGGTTTAAGAACAGACAGTTTATGAAATATAGTGTCCTAGGACTGGGAATTATCCCTTTGTGCATTATGGGGTACATGTATGAATGTACACTGCTGTTAAAAAGTTTGGGGTCACTTAGAATTGTCCTTATTTTTGAAAGAAAAGCACTGTTTTTTTCATTCAGGGTAAATTTAAACTAATCAGAAACACATTGTTAATACATACATTATTAATGTGGTAAATGACTATTCTAGATGCAAATGTCTGGTTCTTGGTGCAATATCTACAAAGGTGTATAGAGACCCATTTCCAGCACCTATCTGGTAAAACTTTCTAATGGTACAGTGTGTTTGCTCATTGTGTGAGAAGGCTGACCATTGACCATTCATGTTGGCACAGATAAAGCAGTTTAGCTGGTTAGAGAAGCTATAAAGCTTCCTTTGACGAAAGCAAAGTTTGAAGGAAAAAAAATATTTCAAATACAAATTCATTTTACAACTCACGGTGGTAAATAACACAAAATTGTCTGGGTGACCCCAAACTTTTGAATGATCATGTATTTGTGAAGGTTGAATGAAGCTTTGCTTGTGTTACTGGGGGGTTCATAATTTATACTAATCCAGTTTGTTTTATAGAATAGTAGTTTAAATATGCCTGTTTTCCATAAATAATTAACAAAACAACAATAACAAAAATGAATAGAAAAATAAGAGATACCTGATGATCTAAATTCCCATAAAGAATTAAAGAGTGTGACCTCCACTTGTAAGCCCTTTTGCCTTAATGAAGCAATAAAACTGTTGGCAGGCACAATGACACACAAGACAAAGCATTACCTTCACCTAAATTAATGGTAATCTATGAAACCCGTATTCAAATAGTAACCCACAAGTATTATTGCCAGTGGGGGGAAAATGCAAAACAGTTCCCTCAGCTTAAAAATCACTGAGATGCAGGACAGACTAACTACGAGCACAAATAAAGCTTTATGGCTTCTTTCCAACTACAATCTTGACAATACATTAGCCTATGAATCAGGGGCATTGCCCTTAAAGTGCTGATAATGCTTTCCCCTGCACTGAAAACCATCCTTCTGAGGTTTGGGGACCTGGGGTGGAAAATGAATCTGACGACCCGCACTTTCATTATTTGGACATTAAGCGGAGTCCGTATTAGTGGTCTATGTCTTAAAGACAAATGTCTGTGACAGGCATACGAGCATGAAAGTCAAGGTTACATTAGCTAAGATTAACAGCCAGTCTCAAGCATAATGATCTGTTGCCTCTGAGAAACATTTCAATACTTAATATGACATGAATAGTTCATGAATGTCCAAGAAAATGAACATCATTTTATGCACAGAAATGCTGCTACGAAGTGTCTTGGTTAATAGATGTACGAAATTAAATGATTGTGTCTTTCTGACATCATTCAACATCTAAGTCAACACTTTCCTACCTGGGGCACACTGGCTTGACTTCTGGGACTCAGGATGTACGTGAAGACTCCATGACAGAAGGTCTTTGTCAATTTGAATCATTTCTCAGTTCAATGATTGTCCCCTCAAGTCTCTGAGCAGCCTAAATATTTCCCACTTTATTACTCATAAAGCACTATCGATTGTATTACTCATATCTGGGTGGATTGGATTATGGTAAAGTCCTTTGACTCCATCACTGTTGATTTCCCTCAGGGCCCTAGAATGAACTTTAATGAATCTCCATTTTTACCTAAAGCCAGTGCTGTGATGTGCCCTAATGTGAGGTGCCATAGGCAATAAATGAGTTTAACACCCCGACAGCTCAAATGAATAAAGGTGGCAGGTTTTGACCCAAGTCAGTAATTTCTGATTAAGTTCCATCAAGACAAAGTTCTTAATCGGAAAAATTGCCAGAAGAAATCTCAATATTTAAGTGACTCGGTGCAATGCTGAAGACACATTTAATAAGGCAAAGAAGTATAGCATCAGATTCAATTTATTTAGCAAGCGCAATAAGGAAACCCGGTAGTAATTCTGTGCAGGTTGTGCCATAGACACAAGAAAAGTCAATATTTAATATTGACTTTGAATCAATAGTTACTTTTGTACATGAAAAGAATATTGCAGCTTGGTACCTGCCCTTTTGCTATTTTAGATTAGAGCAGTGGTTCCAACCAGGGTGTCAAGCCCCCCACAAGGAGTTGCTGTATTAATAAAAGGGGTCATGGGATGATAGGACAGGGAAAAAAAAAGGATAGAAGCCTCTAAAATTGATTAAAATAAAACAAGATAAGTCCTCTTTCTAGAGCAGCAAGTTGAAGTTGATTCATTGGTTAGTCAATCGACAGCTATTTCTTTTTTATGCTATATCTGTGTACCATGATAATAAAACTCAATGGGACATATTCACAAAGAGATTTTTTTCTGACAATATACCTGTGCAAATAAACCCAAAATAAACTTTGCTTGTTGTTTTGGTCACCAAACAGATTTTAAAGTGTTTCTAAGCAACTTTGTGAGATTCACACATTAAAGTTGTTTTGTAGACAGCTCTACTTATTAAACACACATAATGTGAGGCTTCTGTGCTGTCTGCCGTTTTCATTATGGACCAATCTGCCGAAATGTGGAGAAAAGCCTAAAACACTAGAAAGTGTTCCCCTCAGTCAAAAAACAAGGGCAAATTGCACGCAGCTGCTAAACTTTATGGGCGTGTTTGCACCATCATGTCATTAGTGCAATATATTTTGTAAATAGGCCCTTAAGATGGAGCAAATAGCGGATGCAAATGATATTCAAATTAGACTGCCATCATCAGCCACAATCCATTCTTTGTTGCCTTAAACTTTGGGTTTAAGACTGACAAAAGCAGACAATTTCCCTCAATATTCTGCCTCTTTATGGAAACAATAATTAAGTTTGTATGTGTGTGCGTATATATATATATATATATAGGTTCACTCGGGGTGGATAACATAAGTGGGGCTGTCAGACTTGAAGGCCAATTTATCCATCCCCCTACTGTAGATTCCTGCTTGTGTACCCTCCGCATGATCCTTCCATTGTGTTGGAAAGGTATTCCTCTGACATACTTATTCTTCTCACTTATTTGCATTTTTAGACTGTGCTCATTTCAGGCTGCCCCCGAACAAATGAGCATTTGTTTTGCATCACGCATTGGCATCATACAATATTCATATGTCTGGTGGAAAGCTGGTGATTGCTAGATTGAATTCACAAACTCTCAGATATCCATCATTCATTACCAAGCACATTTATACCAAACATGCTCGGAAAACAGAAATTACTCTTTCATATGACCTTCAGTCATGATAGTTCAGGCTATTATGCTCTTTTCTTGTGTCATTTCCTTGTTCGTGACAGCCTGTTAGACCCAGTTGCTCTGGTTAAGAGCATTGACTTAATTATTTAAATTTAAGATGCAAATGTAGGAAACCAGAACTGAAATCCAATCAAACAGACAGCAGTGACCTGACATTATTCTTTATGATGCAACTTTCTTGCAATGAGAGTCAAAATTCGCCATGCCTGATGAGGGGGATTAAGCCAGCACTCCATGAACCATCAATAGACTTCTCCGCTGACTCCCATTCTGCGTGTGAAGGTCATGACTTAATTGGACAAGCTTCAACTGACGTTTGCGACTAAAGTTGCACAACCAAAACCTACAAATGTTATAAGATCCTCAAGCTGCAGCTCCACAGTCCTCTATAGTCTTTATGTGTGGGTTAGCAAATCATTCCTTTGACATATGAATTGTGCTTCTGTTTGAATGCTCACCCCACATCAGTGCACAAAGGATTGCAACATCAAATCCTGTTGGTAAATTCCATGGCTCCCGAAATATTTTCATTGATTGCTGATGTCACAGACAGTCATATTAAAAAAAAAATAATAATAAATTAAAAAAAAAAACAAAAAAAAAAAACATATCCTGTGGGAACACTGTCAAAGCCAAATCACAATGATATCACCATGTATCTCCACTGCAGTGTTCCTGTTTTACAGTAATTAATCTTTATTTATAAAGTGCTTTTCAGACACATAAAGTAGCACAAAATGCTTTACATGTTAAAAGCACCCAAACTACCCCCCACCCCAGAATAATTATTTTTACAGCAATGGAGAAGAAGAAAAGAAAAGAAAAAGAACATGAAGAGGTGATTTTAATTATGCAAGAATACATTTCTGTATTTAATTCTCAGTTTCCTTGTATTTATTTACACCCTGGGGATTGACGCTCCATCATCTTGACCTTGAAATGGCTTTACTAAGCCAGACGTATTAGAGGAAAAATATCTGTGATTAGCATAGGCACAAATAAAGATGCATTTTAATGACTTCATCTATCTGCTTTTTGCCCAGTGGATACAGTGATAAGCTTTGCCCAACATGACCTTAAAGAAAATAAATGAACGATAGCATAGCATTTAAATTGCCAGGACATTGTACTCTCTGTTTCTTATAGATGTGAAACATTACTGTACTTTCAATTGTATCTTTTTTTTTTTTTTTCCTTTTAAAGATACTTACTTCTCAATCTGATAACTTCATGGAAAATAATCATTTCACCAACTTTTGAGTAAGAGAATGCAAAATTGATTATTCTTTTTTTAGGCAACCCATTTGTTTATCTCAATGGAGTAGGGACCACTCATGTTGACAGCATGTCAATTTCAAGATCAATCGTTGGCTCCTTGCCTCTGGCCTTTGCATTGCATTACCATAGTAATGGCTTTTTGACCCTTCTTTTTTAAAGTGGAGATCTACATTTCTAGTTGTGGAGACAAATGGTGTACCTGAAAGTAATTTCAGGTGTGTAATGAATTCTTCTCTAGGGGACCTGGTGTATTCAAATATCAGGTTTCATAACTGCTATCCACCGAATGGCTATGATGAAGTGTGAAGGTGCCAGTCTAAAAATGTCTTCTATTAAATATCCACTTGCTGCTACATCGAATCCACATAATCTTTGGCAGACCACTATAAGAACATACTGACATGGTATATGTGTTTAAATATCCCTTGCAGAAGATGTATTAGCAATAAAAATACTATAAGTAGTACATGTGCAAATGTGTTTCGGTACAACTTCAAATACCACTGCCTCCTTGTAAAATTACTACAATGGCAATAACTTTCATTGACAATTGCATAGGCGTCTGAGCAATGGAGTAAGTGATGCAAATGCATTTCTATTTTTCAAGGTCAAATAGAACTGCGATGATTAGTTGATTAATCAATCAGTTGCCAACTATTACATTAATCTCCCACTATTTTGATAATCAATTAATCGATTTGAGTCATTTTTTTAAAAGAAAGATGGTTAAAGCTAATTAAATCTGGATATTTTCTGGTAGTATATTGAATGTCTGTGGGTTGTTGAGTGTTGATCTGGACAAAAAAACACACAAAAAAAACACTGTTCTATGAACAAAACTTTGATTAACCATTTCAATAATTAATAGAATAATCGACTATGAGATAATTGATTAGTTGCAGCATGAAAGTAAACCCCATTTTTTCTTTTCCTCCTTTAAAAATCTAAAATGTCATATATTCGCTCTAATCGCATGATTTAAGCAGCTTATGATCATTTCAATGATGATTTTATTAATTTTAGTAACTGACAAAAATCAAACAGGAAAAACAAAATATTTTTGCACCATCCTTTGAGTTGGTTCAGTCCAACCTGTTCTTATTCCCAGGTCATCAAATACTGATGCAGAAGGCGCCCACCATCTCTGCCTTTAGCATCTGAATGAGTCACACTGGGCTTTCGAATGTAACTCTGACATAAACCCATCCACATCATTATTTGATGCTCAGAGCAACTGCTGTCCATGCTCTTCAATATTAATCCTCCCACGGTGGCGCTGTAGGACTCTAGACTCTGCCCCGGCCCAACAATTATGTATTTTTCCAAGGTTGCCCCCCCACCCACCTTTAAAAACATATTTTTGCACCCATGGGTTATCCATGTCTTTAAATTTAGATTATTATAAAAAAACAATCTGCTTGGAGTAACGTGTACATATCACAGCTAAAAGTTCCTTCACTCAAAATCACTGTTAAGAACCAGCCTGTTGAGTCAGGCAGACAACTTGAACTAATAATTTCCAAAACTGAATTAAAACCACACATTTCAACACAAATCTGCCTTGTGAGCTCAATCTAAGATATCTGATGAGTGGAGAAAAAAAATATCATTTTCCATGGACAGTTTTAGCTTAGGAAAATTCATATGCATTTTCAAGATAGTAATGCTGTGTCTCAGCAGCACAGCAGATGGGGAATGGGAGGACTATACACTGTGTGTTGTGTTTTTCTCATTTTTATTATCTACCAATACACAATTTCACTTTACTTTGGGCCAACCAACACCTGTGATATGACCACATGCTATGGCTTGTTGTGACTTATTGCTTAGAGTTTTGTGCAGTAGCATTCTTTGGAGGCTTTCTCATTCAAGATAATGGGGGTGTGCCTTATATGTATGCTTTGTGCTTCAGCTTTTACTGAGTTTTTATAACAATTTATGCCTCATATACTATTTCATACATTAATTTTCTATACCCGCTTATTCGTCACTGCGGCCACTGGGGGTTTACTGGAGCCAATCCCATGTTACTTCAGACGAGAGGCAGGGAAACACCCCAGGCAGGTCGCCAGCCTATCATGGGCTATTTCATACATTTCAGGAACTATGCCACGTGCTCTGTGAGCTATTCAGTGACTGCCAGCATATGCCTGTGAAGGTACATATGATAACAAGTGTAAAAGTCTGTGGTCACACAAGTGCAAAACAGGTCATTTCTGAAAAAGAACAAGCTGTCTTAGCAAACCTGGATTAACACCTAAGAAAAACACAGAAGTGGTGTTGCATCCTAAATCATGTTATATCTGCAGTGTAAGTGGTAAAATAGGTCTGGGAGCATTGCAAACATGCTGGTGGTTGTTTCAGATTTAAACCCTTTGACAGCCAACATTTATTTCTCTCAGTGCCGCACATTTCTCCTCAAATAATATCATGTACCGTGTAATGGTTGAATGAGAGTTATTATCCAAGGCGGAGGTAGTTTGTATAGTTGAAAAAGTGCTTGCTGTGAACAGGGAGAGGGGGCCCTAATTAAAAATAAATAAATAAATAAATAAATAAATGGACTGCCTATTCACAGATGGCTGAAAGCCTGCCATGCAAGATGTCCCTTAGGATAGAAACGTGTCTTCGCTGCCAGGCAGATATTTGGCATTTTAAAAACCGTCAGCAAGCCTCATTTGCTCTCAAGCCATCCTGTGCTCGCATCCGCAGCCACATAGCTGTGCAGTCCTGGCGGCTAGGTTAAGGTAAGTCCTGTCTCAGCTGAGTGTAGAAAGCAGAAATCACACTTCCTGCCAGCAAAAATGAACTAACAAACATGAAGTGCTCTGATGAGAGGCTCAAAAAAGAAGGTTTTCCAGTTAACGGCATGCCCATGTGAGGGTTTAAAATGTATTACTTATACACACAAGTTGGATATAAATTATTGCTTCTGTTGGGTAAAAGTCAGTGACAATATCCAGAATATAACCAGATTGTACAAGTGTCAATTGCACACTGTTGTTTCAGCAGGTTTAAAGGTTATGAAACACACTTTTGATGCCTGTTGTTTTCATTTAATATAAAAAGCATATGCTTCTATTTCTTTAAAGGTTATTTGTGTTACTAATCAACAAATAAGTCAAACCATATCTTTGATCAACCTATTATACACTGGAGTTTAGCACCAGTAGTATTGTACTATAGATCAGGAAATGATTTTCCCTGTATTTCCAACAGCTCAAGTGTGTCTGTTGTTTGGTTGAGTTTAACAATCATATCTGACAGGTTTTTGTGCTACTTTCTCTTTGGAACTGACAGGCGGCTGAGGCTGTCCAAAGGTGTCACCTCGTGTCACTTTAAAACAGAAAGAATTGCTGATTGATTTTTTTTTTCCCCACTCCAAAGATCAATGTATTCATATTTGTCCAGCTCTGACAGATGTTGCTCAGTTGTTTCAATGATTTTTTGTTAAGTACAAAAAATTAAATTTTGTCATTATCTACAGAGCTTGATGTCAGTCAAATTGCCAGTGAAGGTTTTAACATTGACAAGAAAGGAAAAAAAAGACAAACCTCACAGATTGTCAGTTGAGTCTCTGTTACCTTATATAATTGAAGTTGTATGTTTTTTTTTTACACTGAGTGAATACGCAGATCCAACAGTGTTTTAATGGCAGCATCAGCTGAAGCATGTCCTAGATAATGAAAAAAACATTACGTGTCCCATTATTCTTTTGTCTTACTAACAGAAGCTATTCTAATTGCACTTTCCAGGAATCATTATTAATCAGGCAGACAGCAACATTGTTTCCTTTCATTTTATGATGACATATGAGTCTTTGTAAGTACACAAGCTCTCCTTCACTCAGAATCCAGTTCTTTTAGTTACTTCAAATAACGATGCTACAGCTGGATGCACACAAATGACTGTTATAGATCTGCTCAATTCTTTTTCTTTTTTTAAATTATGAATTTTGTCTTGGCTTTTATAATGCTGTTTTATTTTTAAAAGCTTTAATTATACAACACCGGTGAAAACCTGGTCAGGAGAATGGTAAGCAAATAGAGCTAAGATTATTTTAAAGAGGCCACTCCATCGATTTTATGACAATTTCACAATTGTGAGTTAGTCAGCAGCCTTTGGTGTGCAAAGTATACATGCTGATCTAAAATGCTGCCTTGCATTGAATACAATGATTACTCCTTCTTAGACACTTAATTATGTTTCTTTTAACCTGTTGTTGTGGGAACTATAGGTCTAAAGGTACTTCAACCTGTGGTGGTGCAAACATTATTCTGAACACCCACAGTGATTTTCAGTACTATTGATTTTTCCCTGTGTGCATTACAGTTTCCATAAGGACAACCGGATGTACTTTTGATAGCATTTCACACACTGTTCATTTTGCTCTACTTCTACTTGTATCGTCACTGAAGGCAAAATCGATTTCAAGAGCAGACAATTTTTGTATTTGATAGCTAAAATATCAACACATATCTAAATGATGGCTAATGCTATAAGAAAATAAGACCCATCTGTTAAAAAAAAATACAAATAAAAGAGATAATTGAAAGTGTGTAGTCTAGTGATTATTAATATATGCTTTCAACCAGGTTAGAAACCACTTGGACATATGAACCTATTGAACATATCAGCCTTTAAGAATAAACCGCCTGAGGGACAACTATCAATAATACACATTATGCACATAGTGGATGATTGAGGAAATCCTATTGACTTGTGAGAGTAGAAAAAAAAAAAAAAAAAAAAAAAAAGCTAAGATAAAAGCATATTCATCTGCATAAAGAAGTGTGTTGTATGTTGATTCATTCCTCTTGGGAGCCTCTTGACTGTTGGGATTCAGTATGTGACAATCAGTCAGCCAGTTTCTGTATTCCACAAAAAAGAAAAATAAAATGATACACAACATTATGCGTTATAAATTGTGCCATATTTAAATGAGCTCCGAAGGAAATGTTATTATTATTGCACAACAATTTCACAAAGCAGTGTCAGTGATAGTGGATGGTTTTTCAGTGATGTGTGATGTAAAGCAGAATGCTCAGGTTTACATACATCAGTGTTTCCCACAGGTCAGTTAACATTGTGTGGCGCTATACTCCCGATATTCTACCATATTCCCAGGCCATTGACATGTATGTGGAGCTTTTAATCACTTGTTCTCTCTTGCACTCGTTCTTGTTCTATTTCAGGTCATATGACTTACACTGGACACTGGTTAAAACCACGAGCCCCTAACTTACACAATTTTAATGACTGTAATCAAACATCTGTGTTTGAAAACATCTGAAAAGAACAATCCAATTTTGGATCTGATATGATGTATAACGGCACAAGACTAATCCTAACCTAATAGTAAGTGTATGAAACAATCATAAGCTATACATGTATAAACTGTAAGTTATGGTTAACAACTTTATTATAATACTGATTTTGCATGAAAAATTATGATGATGAGCAATGGCTGAACAGACAAACTAAATAATGCTACACGTTTTTTTTTTCTTCTTTTCAATGAATACTAATCATTTCATGAAAACCTATCTTACAAGTTTGGACCCCCCTGTGAGTTTACACATTTGACCTGGATAGGAAGCTTCTTCTTCTAATACTGTAGCTCAAACTCAACAAGCTGTCGCACAAACAGCGATAAGTCAAATCCCTGTCAGGAACTTTCCTTCTGGGTCTCACCTTTTGCTGTGATGGATTGTAACAGCTGAGTTATGATCTGTCAGAAGCCAGAAATTTTTGATTTTTCCTGAGCTGCATCAGGTCATGCCCCATAGTCACTGTCAGCGTGCAATATTGATGGCAATTATTTTGGATGCTGGTGGCCACACTGAGATGGTGGGTCTCTGGGTGATCCAGGTAACAACTTGTTACATCACATACTGTATCTGATATAAAATCTGCAAGACCTCATTGTAGCTACAACTTTCCAACCAGGCTTTCTTTCCATTCCCTGCTGGTTTGGCATTGTTGCTTTGTTGTGCCATTGTGTTCCAGCCACCCTGTATGCTGTTCCCATCATTACCTCTGGTATAGACTTTGTACCTCTGAGTGTAGAGGATAGTGAGCTGTTAAAAGGCAACTTTGCCAGAGCTGATGACAAAATAACAGAAGTAAAGTAATGGGTTATAGAATGTGTTCCTTTGGCTGCTGAGTAATAGGTAAAGTAATTATTTTTACAATGAGTAATATACAAAATCTATTAATGTGCCAAGATTGACTGATATAATAATAAGTATATTCTCCCACAATTTAGTTAAAATAGTTTAAAGATACATTTTAAATTAAATCACTTTGTGATGGATATCAGGCTGCTTGGTGTGCTGAGTGTGGCCAGTATTTACACCAAGGCCAAAGGAAACTCAAAAGCTGACAGCGCATTGATGTTACTTCATATCCAATTAATGGACACCCCCCATCAATTGCAGACGACAGGTTAAAAGAAGGTCAAGCCTCTATTCTATGCATGTCCAATAAGAGTAATAAGGTTCTTAGTTCCCTCACATGACGCAGAAGCAATTGCACTGCTTTCAAATAAGACAAGGAGTAGGGCTATGGATATCCAATTTAATGCTAATGACATTGGCGTTTAGTAAGAATAACAAAAGGAAGGCAGGTAAGAGGTAGATAAAGCCAGTCGTTCAAACAAAAAGGCAATGAGTAGTTAGGGAGCATAAAACTGTGAAAAAAAAAACAAAAAAACTGTAAAATGTGATTGGGGCATTTTAAAGACATGTTTCAAAGATTTGTATCTGCTTCTGGATTTAGAACACTCGATAGGTTATCTATAGACAATCAATAGTCAGCAATTTCTGTTTAATACCAACCCTTTCAACTACACTACAATGTCATTTCTCTCCCCTCACCAGTACCATAGGGATGTGTTCTGTCCCCCTTGCCCTTCTTTCCTCATCACAGATCAACATAAATAATCTCAAAAAGACAATGAAAATGCCCGCAGGCTGGAGGTGGAGACATCAGTCAGCTGATTCAAGGAAAATGACCTGGTTCTGAATGAAAACTAGACGACTGAAATGATCATTGACTTCAGAACATGGGGAAAAAATGTGAACCTAATATGGGACCTCAGTGCCAACCATCAAATACAAAAACAACAAAGTCTTTATTTCCTGAGACAACCCCACAAACACAGTCAGTGCAAGGTCCAGAGACTCCTGTCACTATAAATTACTGTCTGGTATAGAAATGTAAGCACACGGTAAAGAAAATGAACAGAATTATCACCAGAGCATCAAAGATCAGAGGCCCCCCACATTGTCAGTGTCTCCTCTCTGGGGTACAGGGTATAGGTATACAGTTCAATAGGCAGGACAGGAGCTTCTTCTCCTTCTCTTCTATATCGTATAGTTAATAAATACACAAAGGAATTGTATTGTATAGAATATAAAGCTGTGTACTGTATTTTTTTTAATTTTATTTTCCACATATGTTATTTCTAAATGCATGCTTGTATGTTGTGCATTGTTAGTCATTCCATCTGTATGGAAATTATTTCAACCATCCAAACCATGCGGCAATTAAATCAACTTGTGCTTGAATAGATGAAGTCTATTCTATCTACTATCTACTATACTATCTACATGGCATAGTAGATAGTAGTTTATTTTATTTTATATTATTCTAAACTCCTTTAAGACACTTCTTTTCTACATGTCAGCTTAAAGAGGACATATTGTGCTTTTAAATTTAGGGTGGATTCCGCTTGTGAAACTGTTTTTGTGTTTTTGTTGTCAAATGTGGCTCCTGCTCATTAATGGAATGTTAACAGTTTAGGCAGAAGTTTCTGACACTGACGGCAACAAAAAATTCTGCTACGCAACATAGAGACAGTTTGTTGTGTGGCAGTATCAGGCACTTGGACAGGGTCAGCCTGTCATCATAGCAATTTGCTGTGTCTGGAAAATACATCATTGTTATCCAGGTCCAGTTGGGCAATATAAAGGGTTTGTCCCAAATAGGATATAATAAAACCAGTAATCAATGTACATATTTAACTTAACCGGTATTTCTTGATTTCAGTTTTTATAATGTTATAAACTCTGTTTGCTTTGGCTTTTTGTTTTAATGTAAATTGCTGGTCAATCATGCATAAGCAATAAATCTGTTCTTTTCAAATAACAGATTGTGGTCCTCTGCATAAACAATTTGTCATACTCCACCTTTTCAATTAAGATAAATAACCACAAAGAAAAAAAACAGAGATATTTACTGATATATATATTTTTGGATATAAATAATAGAAAGCAAATATAAATGATACACATGACAATTAGAAGAACTACAAGGGGATGAGGGGGATGGCAGCTGGCAGTTTGATAGACAAGTCACCATTCAATCAATCCAATCAACCAATCAATATTGTTTTTTTCTTTTTTTTGCAAATAAAGTGCAAAGAAAGAAATGGTCTCACACCCTTTTACCTGCAGTTTAAATGCTGGGTCAAATTGACCCAAACAGTATCTAGGTAATTTAAACATGCAGGGGGTCATTGAAAATATCTGAGATGAATTATTTTCATATTACCCTACCTTGAATGAATATGGCAGTAAATGCCTGTTTTCGTTAAAGTACTGAGTAAGTTTATTTATTTATTTTTGATCATGACAATTTCAGGCCTACATCAGTTGGGCCACTTTCTGTTATAAAACATCTAAAAGGAAAAAAATCTTATCAGATACGGTCAATGGTATAGTTGTTGTTCTTGACGTGAAAAAGTTTGAGATCCACTGGCATAGAGGACATTTTGTTTAGCACCCCAGAATAAAACATACAGACTTGGAAGTGTGTATGATGTGTGTGTGATGTCTCCTTTGAAAAAGTCGAGCTCAAGAAGAAAAGCAAGTTAGTGAACCTTGAGTTTATCAACTGCTGACCAAGGTCAAAAATGCACTGTAAAGTTCAATGCTTTTGAAGTTTATGTTTTATAGAACACATAAATACTGTATAGTTTAGCATTTCTATAAGGTTAAAATTGCAACATTAAAGGTCAGTGAGACTTAACGGTCATTAAACTCCTGTTGCCATAGTGCCACCCGTAAAACCTGAACCTATTACACCCGCTATGCCTTGACAGGCTCAAAGAGCGGGCCAAAGAGACGCACTGGGGCAAATGACTGTTTAAACACGCTGATGCGGAGGCCCAACGAGATTTGTCCCAGCACGCCTGATGGCCAGTACACCGCCAAGTGCCACTGTGACATGATCAACATATGACCGAACACATGACCTCCTATAATTGCCTGCATGGATGCCTTATGTTTTAAAATGGGGGAGCGAACTTGGGAGGATTATTGATGGTGTTATTGATCGGGAGGTCTGGGGGTCTGGGGAGATTAAGAATAACAACGGTTTGGACTGAACCAACTCAAAGGGTGGGCCAAAAATGTCAGATTTATTTATTCTTTTGTATTACTTTTTTGTCAGTTGCTGAAAACAGTAAAACAATCAATGATATAAGTTGCTCAGATGTATTCATCTGATTGCAGGGACTGAATGATAATGAGTATATTTTTAAAAAGAGACACAAATTGCAGAAGAAAACCAATTATCCCTATTTGAATTACATGGATGCATTTGCTCCAATTGTTCCAATTGCTCAGCTACCTATGTAATTGTCAATGAAAGTTACTGAATGCAATATATATCTATTTTTTAATATTTTTTTTCTTTCTCTTTTAAATGGAATTACAGCATTTGAAGTTCTAGTGCAACATTTGTGTATCACTATCCAATCCCTTGTCTATAAGGGACATTTTAACATAGTATTCATGCTATGTCTGTATCTTACAGTGGTGTTTCAAAGATAAAAAAAAAAGAAAAAAAAGAAAAAAGACTGTTCACTGTAACAGCATGTAGACATTTAATAGAACACATTTTCAGATTGGCACCCACAGTTGAAGCGCCCGTGACTGCATGTATAAGCCGCTAAGTCGCGGACCCATGACATGTGTAATGAGAGACCCCAACTAAAACAAAAGCAGACTGGTGGAATTAATAACATTTTCATCAAGCATCAAAACCATTATGCATGCACAGTGGGAGCACATCCCCTATCATGGTTAACCAGCATGTCAGCTCCTCCCTCAGTGGAGCAGGGTGTTGGAGATGGAAGCCACACTCTGTCAGGATACAACAACAAGGTCATCTCCCCTTTTGCAGTGCGGCGTTCCTCGAATGCCAGAAAAACAGATCCCTCTGCCCAGGCTCCTGACCTTGTCTTGTTTAATGAAATGTAGTGACCATGCGTAACTTCTCAGCCTGTTTAACAGCCTGTAGACTTGCCTGCATGTGAGCAATACTGACTGTGATTCCTGCCCACTGGTCTGTGATACGAAACTGTATCGCAGAACGCCCTGCACCAATGAGCATGCATGTATAATATCCATGAATTACAGGACTGGCTGATTGGAGAGATTTGAAATGTGGCATTGATAATAGATAGTGAAATATTACCTAAATGTGAGTGATGCCGTTGGGAGAGAAGAGGCGTTGCTGCATACTTTTTTTTTTTTTTAGATTTTCATTCTTCTGCTGCCAGCCCAATCAGATAAGCTGACAGTGTTAAAGGGTGCCAAAAACATTGCTGCTTGCATAATAATGCTGATAACGGACTGATAATAACACAATAACCTAGTGAATCCTCTCTCCCCTGATGCTCTCTTACTTAGCCTCTATCATCTTGCCTCACACCTTTTTTCAAGAAATAACATTTGCAAAGAGAATCATACTGTCATACTCTCATATGTGATCGCTTGAAGCATTTTACTACAGGAAGCCATAAATTATCTAAATGAGTCTTTATTTAATTAATCTGTTCCTTATTGGGACTTGTATTGTATTTGCAGTGTGATTTCTAAATGCTGCACATATGTTTTCAAATTGATACTGATGATGTATTTGCTTGTGGTTTGCCTGTTTGGATTTATTTTTAATTTTAAATGTTATTGTTATTTTCTTTTAAGTTCTTTTAAGTGCTTTAAGTTTGGAGATACAGATCAACATATCTTCTGAAAAACGACAGACAATATTTATAACAAATTTTCCCACCCTTTAAGGCACCCATTTGTAGCCAGTGACTTCAGTTGTTCCTGGAAGAAAAATAGACTTTAAAGTTGTGCCCAAGAGACACAGAGACTATTAAGAACAAAAACAAAAAAGATTATATATATATATATATATATATATATATATATATATATATATATATATATATACATCAACACATTTAACATTTTAACATTTGTGATATCCAACCCCCTTCACCAGGGGCTTCTGACCTTGACCTTCCCTTCACGTGCCTGACCATCAAACACTGTAGGCAGAATCCCTGGCCCCTTTTGACCTCGTCAGTAAACTATTCCTCAATTTTGCCCACTGACATTTGGAAAACAGGATAAGACTTAATCCTGCAATGAAATTGGTTTTATTCCACCTCAGGAAGCTGGTGATGAAGCTAAAAGAATTGAATCATTTATGGATTATGAAAGCTTTCAATAGATTACCTTATGATTTAAATGTATATTTAGAGGACAAAAGTCCAAAATCTAAAGTTTGTCAAAGATGAAGTGAGCATTGTCTATAGTTATGTGATTTTTTTTTTCTGAATCGTTTGCAAAACAGTTTAACTTGACCCAACACAGCAGCTTCTACCTGATCAAACGTCCTTCATAATCTGAAGCAAAGGCTCATCACGCAACTATATAAGGACTCAATTATTCAGTAAATCAGTTCCCTAGTGACAAACTGCATGCTGATGCCAGTGCCGTTGTCACCTCCACTCTCTGAGATGGTACCACTCCCACAACATGTGCCTCGTCTCATTGCGGCATTAGCCTTGAAAAGGACGAAAAAAAAAAAAGTTTGAGCGTAATGTGATACCGTGTCAGTCTCCTTGACTGCTGTATCCATCATTGTCAACAAAGGCTACATCAGTGCAGCCCCAAGGTTCCGTCAAAGGATGCTTGAATTGTGAATGTCTCACTCATGTGTCTGAAATCATTGTGAGGAGGATGCGACGAGTCTAAGTGAAAGTGGCAGAGAACACCATGCCCTGCTTATTTTGAACGAGGAACATCTTTCTGACTGGGAGCCGCGACGATACAGACACACACAGGAGCTACAGTATGAAATACTCACAGACGGATGCAAGTTTGGATTTACTGCATAGGCGAAACAAGAAACTTTCAAGTTTAGAGTTAATGTAGTGAAGGTGTCAAAGTAAGATTGAATATTCCCATTTCATACACCCAGTGAACAGACTCCCAGAAGAGGGGAGGGGGAATAATAATAAAAAAAAAAATAAGATCTGTTTGTGTTTTGTTTACTGTTGACATTTAAGCTGGGTAATGGCTAAGCGTCCTGGTATTCAGTCGGAGGCTGTTTTATCATTTCATTAATGCGGCTCATTAGGATCAGATGAAGGCCCGGATCAAGCGTTTCAGAAGAGATTCCTGGCTGCTGAATGATGTCCGTGCCTCTCCCTCCCTCACCGGCTCCCAACTTCAAGTAACAGACGAGCTAAAATAAACATCAAAGGCTTTTATCTGTCTTTCATCATGGGGAGGTTGGCAATTTCACAAACCAGTCAATTAGAGCTTATTAAAGCCATCACACGGTTGCTGCTCCAGCACTTACATGCTCCGTTATTATTTATTTCAGTTTATAAGTTTGTTTTTTGTTTTTTTTTTGGTATTAATATTGATCCAACAGTGAAAAGCTGATTTTTGTTTGTTTGTTTTGGGTTTTTTTTTTGCTTTGGTTTTGTGGAATAAATTGTCAGAGGGCATCTCAGGATTATTTCCATCTTCGGATTTAACTAAATTAATTAAAATTACTCAAATACAATAATAATAATATCACAAAAACTCTTGTGCGCATGACAGGTGGGTAGACGGGGGAAAAAAATGCTCTGAACAATGGACGGATGAAATGATCACGTTTTTCTTGTTATTTATTTATTTATTGCATGGGATTAGTATTAACAGGGGACACATTTGTCCTTCCAAAAAAAAAAAAACATGGTCGTTTTACAAATTACAACACTGGAAGCTCCTCGTGGGATTATATTAATTAATGCTCCATGATTATTATAAATCACTTGATCACCCCAGGGAGTATTAGCCATGCGTATACAGATATTCTCTCTTCAGGAGTGTAAGCAACTTGTTTTGATGTTTTGGGATTTGTCATTTGAGAAATACACCATTAGAAGAAACAGAGACCATGTTGTTGATGATTAATAGCCACAAACCTTGGCACTATGAAAGCAAAGAAGCTGACTTGTGTCACAGATATTTGTGTCTTAGGGTGGAGCAGACTGATTTATGTCATTTATTTATTATTGAAACAGTCAGTCGGCTGTAGCTCACTGCGGTTGTTCTCTCAGAGAGCTCATCGTCCCTTTGATGAATGTTAATGTGCCCTCTGCTGGTTCGTCAATTTCCTGGACTTTTGTCTTATATTGGTTCCACCTTGAACCGGTTCCCCCGGCCCACTGCGAGACAGGAGGCAGATTAATGCTACCCCTTTGGAATCTCAGTCACATAGCAGCAGCACCGGCTCAGCCATGAAACTAAATCTCCAGTTTGCCATCTGTCACCACACTGACTAATGTCCAGGTCCAGAAAACTAGCCTTGATTTTTACCCAAATTGAAAGGAGAATGGAGAGAAAGAGACATCAGTGGGGGTGGGGGGGTAATATTATCCCTGTGTGAGTATGTTTTGGCTGCCTAAGCCAATGTCAACAGGCCGTTTTCTGCCATGTTGCAAACATTTTTCATTTGGCTTTTTTGGGGGGGGATTTTTCCCAGTTTTTTCCCAGTCAGATAAAACACTGTATGAATGCCAGCTCAAGAGGCAATTAGAGTTGCCACATACTTATGTAAAGACAAGTCTAATGAAGACTTGAGCAAAAGTGTGATTCAGACTCTTAAGGTCTGTGCATAAATTCAGCTGATGTGAAAAAAAAAAAAAATGTTTGTTCTGAATCAAACACACGTATTCATATCAAATCAATAAGCTCCAGGCAAGGCTTCTTTTTCCAGGAAAGTGTGGTCCTTGGAAACCAGAGGATATTATTACATTTCATATTCCTATATTTAGCAATGTATGTGCATTGATGATGGAAATGGATGTAAAATAGAACCAGCAGGCTTTTTGACTCATTTCATTACATGATCCTAATAGACAACTTAATAGAATATAATATAATATATAAAAGAAAAAAAAAATCATGTGAATCTATTCTGCCAAGTCTCTATTGTCTGTGCTATTATAACAATTAGGTGCAAATCAATGCTGTCACTAATGATTTCCTGCAGCAGGAGACATCAAAGAAGTGTGTAAGAAAGGCGATTTGTTTTCTTCATGTTTCAGAAGCTTTAAACGTGTGGAGCAGATTATTTTTTTTCTTTCCCTTTTCCTGCTGCTTGTTTTGGTTACTTCCAAGATGTATGATGCCATTGTACTGTGGAGGGAAAGACAGTCTGTATTTCACTTATGTGGGTGCACATTACAGACTGCTGGAAAGCCAGCTGCTGACAGTTTTATGGATCATTGCGAAGGCTCTCTGCAAACCAAGGCAAACTAGGTTTATTTGCCCATAGAAGCGAATGTCTGTGATGCCGAACATAGGTCTTAGCCGTGCACATTGTTTGTCCTCAAAGAGTCTGTGTTCCTCTTGGACTCGGTTTAAGAATCTACAAACACTCTCTGCCGCACTGAGAATCTACTCACATCCTCTGTATCTTTCTGTAAGTAGTGTCTGTTAGCAGTCGCTCTGTTTGCAGTCCTTCCATCATAAATATGCAAATCTATACAGTTATGTTAATGTTTCATGAGTGATAATGAGTACGTGTGCATTTGTCTGTGAACACCGACAAGCTTCAGTTCTGTGTTGTGTGTCGAGCACGTGCTGATTTGTGCACAGACGGGACGTTTTGGAGTGTTATGTGATGTGGCCATTCATGCAAACAAATCCACACGCATTTTCCCTGCAAGTAGCATTGCTCTTAATAATTAAAGAGAGAGGGAGCATTGATTTCAATGAATTGGCTGGCAAAGGACAGCCTCTAAAGTTACAGAGTGTACATTTATGTGGCATTTAGCAGCATCTGGTAGATCAGATCTGGCAGAAATGTAATACATTAATTACAAGTGTGTTTTAATTAGTATGATGTAGCATACAATCAAAATAAGCAGCATTGTGTTTCTGTTGTCTTAGATTAAGCTGTCTTTGTCTACATGAGGCCACTACGTTGCATCCCCAGGTTTGTACGGTAGCCTTGAATGACCAGGGGTCACCAATCCTGGTCCATAAGGGTCAGTGTGGGAGCAGGATTTTGTTCCAACCAAGCAGTAACATACCTGATTTTGCTAAGGACCTTCATTCTGGTACTTGGATAGTGTTGCGATCTGTTGCCATCTGCAACCTTATCACTAGATGCCGCTAAAAGTAACAGCAGTGTAGTATCTAACTACATATCACAGTTTGTCATCATCCTCAACATTCATAAAACCACTCGGCCTCCATTGAATTTTGTATTCAGTTTAAGAGGAATTTATGGTAATTAACATCAGGAGGCTTATTGAAATGAGAATCCATGTTTTATTTTCTGTTAAATGGAGAAACAATAGCACAAGATAATGATGGAAATTCAATTTGAAACCTCTAATTTTAGAGCCAGGAGCAGATTTGGGCAATTGGAGCCACTGTCTGATTAAGATGTTCTCCAAAGTACACTAACCCTGCAGCTCACACATACAGTAAAGTCTGTATCGTGATGTTTGAGAATATGCATGTAACTGTATAATTATGTAAATGCCCTTACTCTGTTTAAGAACAAAGGCAAACTTTCCTTTTCCTTAAATTCTCCTGAAGAAACTAACTGAATGGTCACACATTAAGCAGAAACAGACTCATCAGTACCCAGCGACACGTCAGCGCCGGCTCCAGCAGTGGCATTTTAGCTCTTGTAGATTTGCAAGACATTAGCAAACATACTATGACGGTATTAGGATTTAAATGAGTGATTAAAGTGAATTTTAGTAATCCAAATTTCACACATATATGATTATTTCTAAAGTGATGTCTCAAAGTAGCCCGAGGGGCCGCATGGTGAATACTATTTTGTGGAGCGGGAGAAGAAAGTAAAGCTTGCAGCACTACCAGTTTACTTTAATTTAATTTCGATGTCTTGTGAATTGCCTTTAATTCCATAGTTATTTATTTATTTTTTTTTATTTATTTTTTATTTTTTTAATGTAAATAGAGGACATTTTGTCCCGTGTTTGCTTCATATCAAATTTGGGTAATATCAAAAGTACCAGAGCAGTCATCAAACAAAGCTATTACCATTATAGTTAATTTTAGCAGGTCTGAGTGTGAAATTGGTATCAGTGTAATAGAAAGGGGAAAATATTTCTGTTTGAATGCATGTAAGAAATAAAGAAGGAAATGGCTTTACACTATCCACAGTAAGTGATGAGGAACTTGCATTGTGTGTTGATTTAGGTGTCCCCATATGGACACAATATTTTTTTAAACACACTGCTTTTGCACGATGTACAGTGATGATGTAATGTACCTGTAAGATCAATTATTGTAATATGACAACTTTGTTTTAGTCATGTTGATACACAGGGGCTAGGCTGCGTGGTTGTGTAGAGGACAGGATGTGTATTTATGATTTAGAATCGCTTAGATTCTAAATCATAAATACACATACACAGATTTAGAAACAGCTTTGAAACAATCTAAACATAAGGTTTTATTTCTGTGATTCTCTGCTTTGTTCTCATTATTGCTCCATCCCTTCATGCACTCATTAGCTTGCTCAACCTCAGCTGTACTCTCACCTGTGCTCCAACCTGACACACAGACATTTAAGATTACTTATTTTGAATTTATGCTGAATGACTTATGTAGAAATATGCATTGCTGGTCTCATTTGCTGAAGTAGTTCCACAGTGACCACACTGAAGATAAACATCTACCTACCCACCCACAAATATAATTTATACGGTTAGCAAGCTTTCTTAAAAAAAAAACAAAAAAAAAAAAACACACCATATTTTTGAGTATGATGTTCATGGACACCATTGTTATACACTGGTTTAATGGTAAAACAGCAGGACTACAGTGGAATTCTAAACTCACTGTTTGACATATAGACATACTTATATTTTATATTTTGTACACTAACTGCAAACACACTACAGCTTTACTATATAGAATTACTTGTTATTGTAGTATTAAATTCAGGGAAGTTGTGAACAGTTCTGTTGAAGAGTAACTGTCGCTTTTTTCTCACCACAATATATTTTTTTATTTATGTATTTTTTTGTAATATTTCCTATCTTGGTAATCATGTCTTATCATTTTTCATGGTCTATCAATACATATGTTTTGGAGGCATTTTATGCTTGTGGCAGTGTGGATATGACAGGAAATGAAAGGAGAGAGCAATGGATGGTCGGAAGCTTGATTTGAACTGAACCCTGCCCTGGACATTGCCGATATGTGACATGAGTTGTAACCAGTAGCCTTGCATCAAGTATTTGATATTGCCAATTTGAGGTGTTTCTTGTAAAAATGAATGCCCTAACAGTTTAGGCATACTGCTTAAATCCAAAGATAAATTATATATTTATATAAACATATATTACAGTGCACAGGTGTCAAACATTTCACAAACTAGTAATCATCTCCTGCAGGAGATGAATTTGTGATCTTAATAGAAGTGGGAATATGCCAGTGTTTTTAAAAGAAAAAAAAAAGTCTGCTTTTTCGGGTGGAGATGTGACGATGGACAAGGTTCCAATCAACAGCTAAGTGGCGATAAATCAAAAACACAGAGAATTTCTATCTTTCAGCACCTGAGAAAAATCAACTATATGGCTGTTTTACTTGGCATTCACAGATGGCAGCATTACTCATTTATTCCACTTTATTTATCTATTTACCCGCAAAGGCGAATGAAAGTCATACTGGCATTAAATGAAACCATTTTGAATAGTGAAAAAGTGTGCATGAGGACACCTGCAATTAATCATGTGCTGGTGCTTCTTGAGAAGTATAGCTTTAATCAGGCAAAACAAACATGTGCAACTTGGTTGTCATACAGGGTGAGTACTGTTGTGTTCCACCTTGCTGGGTTAAAGCTATCCTCATGACACTATTTGTCTTCCACCTGTGTAAAGGTTAAGAACCTGCTCACCTATTCACCGCCTTTCACTGATTGACGCACTGTGGGAATGCATATCAGTGTTTGGCTTCAGCCAGTTGTGTTGGAAGCCCGGCTTTACACTACAGGCCTCGTTTCCTCCCTTATTTTGAATGGAAAAGGAGGACTGATGTGGTTTTCTGAAAGAGATGCTCAGACGGCAAGCGAACGCAATTTGTTTTGTCAAAAGTTATGGATGACTGTCGACATTGTGTTTTACAAGCGACCAGATTGGGTTTGTATTTTTTCCACAGTATATTTTGCTGTCATTGTCACAATAACAATGTAAATGCGCTGTGGATACATTTTGCGTTTGTCAACTCTGGGCTGCGGGAAGGAGTCGGTGACAAGGAAGTGGAGCTGTTGTTTTATTTCCATTGCATTATTTTCAAGTTGAAACAAGTGAGAAGAAATGAAAACCTCTCTCCTGTGTCATTCTGATTCTTTCCCTCATGTTTTGTTTGATCTCTGTACATTTTGTCCTGACACGTCAAATCAAATTCTCCGTTGCTGCCAGTTTATTATGTAGGTAAAACAAATGGAGTCATCCAAAAAGCTTGAAACAATTCATATATGTGCGTGGATTGCGTGCTAAGCGTAATGGTGCAGTAGTGTTGGTATCTCCAATATTTTGTCATAAACAGTATAAAGATGTATGTATGAAGAAAAGTTGCTTTTTTAGAGCTCTACTTTCAAACTATTCAATCACCCTCTCATTTCCTGATGCTTATGTTTGAAATGTACATCAAATCAAACATGAGCAAATAATAACAATTAAATCTGAGCCATATGTCTGAATACCCTTAATTAAAATAAGGAACCATCCGTAAAAACAGTTTAATCTGGAAAAAAAAGAAGATGGAAGAAACCTCAGGAAAAAAAGAGTGGTCTCTCTCCCAAAATAGAAAACTGCAATAGATGTTGTGCTTACATAATAGAACACACATTAACAGAATGCACCATTTAACAGTATAACTTATAGTATAAATTATGTTGGGAATACTAAAAATATTGCATTGTTAGTGAAATGTTGCAAAATTACTTAAGTGAGAGCGATGGGGGGGGGGGGTTAGGAAGTGATGGGAATTCAAAAGGTTTAATAATCTCTATAAGGTGATATTATTATATATTATTATTATTATTATTATTATTACTATTCATTATTATTCATTATTATCACCTCAAACATTCAGATGAAAACAAAATGATGAAATGTGCAAACTGTCATTTACCAATGGAAATATCTGGAAAAGATTTCGCAATCCAATTTTTTAAATGTTTTTCATGGATGTGGGTGCATATTATTTTTATTGTTTTGGACATCCACTAAACTAACTAAATATGTATGGTGCATTTAACTGCCCCTCAGTTAACTCGAAAATCGAACTCAAATGGCCACAAAGGTTGTTTAAAACAAGACATTTCTATTATATTTTTAAATTTGTTGAAATGCGTAGATACATATAATACATTACTTCCTTGTTTGTTCAGTGGAGCATTTTTAATAATCATGTAGCATAGCAAAACCATAGGGTCTAATGGATTCCAATCTTTAAAATTCCTATATATATTAATATTCTCATGTCTCCATGTATCTCTTTTATGACTCAGGAAAAACAAAAAAAAGATGAGGACCTTCATGAGGAGGGGTAGGTTTACATTTCGAAAAGGTAGTTTTAATGCCAAGTTATGTCATATTGAGCAGTTTGTGTGGTGTATCCAAGCACTGGAAAATATTTTGTAAAATGTGCATTTTGACCATCGGTTGTAAAATTTGTTTATTCATATTTATTGATTTATATTTTTGAAAAACATGACATTGTCATTCTGAAATTTGTGGCCAAATATAAAATATTATGTATTATTACTAGATCCATATGTGACTATGTGCCTGTCTGTGTGTGTGGATATAGAGGGGAGAGAGAGCATAAAGTCTACGCGATGAAGGACAAGAAGAAATCTTACACAAGAAAAGCTGTTGGGGGCCTTTCTGGTTGGGCCTTGCCCTTGTATGTGTGCCACTATAAAGATGCTGTTTCTATCTTTTTGTACAAGTTCCTTGCACAGCAGACTTGTCCTCTGTTGAATGATTGTTCATTTACTTGCTAGAATACAACTGGACATTTGTATTGATTGTCTTCTTTAGTTCATGCTCACCTCAGTAACAGAAATAGCCCCGAGGATGAAGGGGTGCCAGGGTGAAACCAGGACAGGTCAGAGCATCTGGGCCAAAGCCGAATTGAAATGATTAATTGTTATATCTTTAATTTAATTTGTGCAAATTATTAAACTCCTCTCCCTCTCTACTGCTCTCATCACTGTCTTCTGCTTTATTTCTCCTACTCTCATACTTGTTTCTATGGCAACGTGAATACTATGATTATGATAATTTCAATTAACTATATACTTAGCATCACATACATTCTTACCTTTCTGTTATATTTTCATTGCATCTGTTTGTGCATTTATTTCAGTTTCATACTTTCAATTAGTAAATCTTTTAAAAAGGAGTCCCAGGCCATACTCTTGTGATGAGACCAGTACAATCGTCGCTTAGCAACAAGGCCCATGATTTCCCACATGCAACCTGTTAGCAATGCCAGCTAATAAGTGGGACCTTGTGAGCCTGCTGTTGCAGGAGCGTCTATGGGTCAAGGCCACATTTAGCAGCAATCATTTGTATTCTATAAAATGTATAGAGGAGAAAGGGTGAAGGAGAAATGGAGAAAATTGACATATAGGGTGTTTTGTCACTTGCAGTGTGCCGTTGCCCACTTTATAATCATCTTTTCATTCAGGACCAGATTACCATGACACACACCCCACAGGCCGTCAGATTTCTCAAAGGGCCTTTGCATATTGAATCAAACCAACTGAAACAGAACCAGCACCACTTAATGGGAATTGTTGCTTTTTTTCCCAACAGGCAGGAAGGCGCTATCTCCACTTTAGCACATCACAGTGTCTTCTGTATGACCGCAACATTCATAATAGTAATTCAGTCCTGATCAACTCAATTTGCAGATAAATGTGCTGCTGATTTGAATATAAAAGCAATTGATCGTTAAATGAAATTCACGTCTCATACAAGGAGCGTTTGAGTCTTCCACTGACTCTTTGAGTTATTAGATGTTGTTGCTACACTATTTTACAGTTAATGGCAAAGCAAAGTTGATATGAATGCCTTACTAGGACAAACACATACTTTTTTTTTTCCAAACTTGTGTTGTCTAAACTATGTTTTATTCAAATAAAGCCCTATTTGCACATGACTGGTTTTACCTCAGGAACTCTAGGAACTTGTGATAATTGTGGATGTCCTTGGTAATCACAATCCTGTGAATGTCTGTAATTTTAAAGTAAATATTCCAAAACTGACAATATTTCACTCATACACAGAGGTCATGTGATATTCCGGCATTCTGCAAATTTCAGAGGCTCATTGCTGTTCAGTAACCACAGCAAGAGAACAACCGGTGCACCTGCAGAGCAGCCAGCCCACAATGACTGATATCACAGTTACATACGAGTAAATCTGCTATTTTAAAGGTTAAATGGGCTCAAAGGATTTTAAGGTACAAGTACTCATTCACTCTTTCCCAAATATTTATACACTTGATGGCAGTGATGATGATATGGGACCTTTAATTTATAGTCCCACAGAGACTTTAATTTAAGACCAAATATACCGCATGACATCTCTCCTGGCTGCTGAGAGCGCTATGAACCAGAGTCAATCACGTTGAAGAGTAATTATAATAATAATAAGCTTTACTTGTATAGTAGCTTTCAAAGAGAAATGCAGCTCAAAGTGTTTGCTTGTTGAAACAGACACATACCAGAATCTCTACCATCCCCTCCTCTACCAGACTACCGGAGCTGAAAGTCAGAGCAGGGAACAGTTGCTGTTTACATCACAGTTACGTATTCAGGTCATTAAGAGACAAGACTGGAGGCTAAAATTTTGCAGCCTGCCATGTTGTCACACATGTCAGGGGAATAATATCAGTAAAATACAGAACAGGCAGCACGTTCGTCATTGCAGAGTTTTAAGGAGCTGTTGCACACAGAAATCAATCATCTGTCCATCAGCACCAAATATAAATCAGAAATTAAAGCCTGGTGTTGTGTGCAATAGGCTAATGAATGAAAAATTAAATAACAGTATCATTCATCAATAGAGAAATGCTTTCTCATAACAATTTTGTGGGATCCAAATAAAGCCTGAAACCCACATATTAAAAAATTCCTGATTTTGCATCTGCATATTTCCTAATATGTTGCATAATTCTTGCACTGCACACTCTGCGCACTTACAGGAAATAACTCGGCAGCTTCTTCTTCTATCACTACTTTTTAAAGATAACTGACCATTAGAGCCCTGATCACCGACACTTAACAGCTATTTGAAATGAGCATTGTGTTTTTGTGTTTTTCTTTTGTATTAAAATTAGTCTTTTGAGAAATTTATGCCGGTATCAGCTCTGTAGATGCCTCCCTCGCTTCATCTGCCTCCATTATTGCTGCTGCTTTTCCATCCTCTGCTATGTAGTTTACCTATGTTACTACGAACCATGCTCACCAATGATCCACATTCAAAATGCGATGGACGATGGAGTGTGCCAAAGAAGTGCACATAATGCAGTATATTTTTGCACACTGGATAGTGGGGAACACACTTATCTACTTAAAATATGAAGTGTAAGGTGTAAGTGCAGAAGTTCGTGAATTGGGACACACCATCAGTGTTCTATTTATTTTATATGTTAATCCTTGAAATGGCAATTTCAAAGTCTGGGTCTTGTGTATTCATCAAAGACCCTACTGACTGCTGCAGATGCAAACTTAGGCAGGATGTCTCAGGTGTGAACGTCACTCCGGGGGAGAGAGACAGGTTTCCTGCAGCAGACAGGGGGTGTCGGGGGACAATGGCATCAGTGACCTTTTGTGTGACTTCTGGGGGGAAGGTCCTAATGTATAAATGCTCAACTGACCATCTATTCTATATCTTACTGTATCGGGAACCAGCCTGACTGCAGGCTGGGGTTCTGGGCAGTCTGACCTTAGAGGAACTAAAACTGTTAGCCAACACTCATGTCTGTGTTTCTTTTATTCACCAGAGAGCAGGAATCCATTTCCACAACATCCTATTTTGACATTTGATGTGTTTGCAATTTAAAAAAAATAAATTAATTAATTAATAAAAAATAAGAAAATAAAATAAAAGGCGCAAAAGTCCTCACAAATTATAGAAAATGCCACCACAAAATCAGTCGTTTTCAACTCAAAAACAACAAGAAAAAATCATGGGGCCTAACCAAATAAATCAAAATAACAAAATTAAAACATTCCTTTCTAACACATGACTCTTTACAAAACTGCTGTGGATCAGCCCAACAATAAGCCTGAGTATGTTGACAAATGAGCCAGCTGATGTTGCATAGCAGCCACCACATGCTTAAAATCTGGCACAAAGGAAGAGTCGAAGATCTGGCTCAACATTCACTCAAATTTCTATATTTAGTTTTTAATGCCACAAGTGCAGTAAATTCAGTTTCACAGAGGCATGTCATCGAGAAAGGCATCAGAAATCACACAGCTCTGTTGGACAGACCGGGTCATGGTGATGGGGCGCTGAATCTCTTCCTTTATCAGAAAATCTCACAGGTTTTCAAACGAGTCATAGCTTGTCTGGTCAATTCACTTTGCCCACAGCTCCAGTTTTCTCATGGTCACTTCAACTTCATTCTGGTCATTGGACGTGTTCACCAGTGTTCCTCGGAGACTGAGGTTTTAGGGCATTTAAGTGTCTGAAAACATTGGCCATGGAACTCAATTTAGGCAAACACTCAAAATCATTGAAGTGATGTTTTGAAACTTTGTGTCTTTAGGTCTTGGGGCATTTGCTTTGTATTTACACTGACAGATGCTACTACTACACGCCTGATGACTTTGCTGTGTTGCAGCAGCATCGTATGGGATCCATCGGTGCTCACTCTGACACGTGTACCAATCAGTCCTGTTGGATACAAAGAATTATTTCTTTTTTCCCCTACTTGGCTGTAAGCTGGGAAACCTGATAGCACACTCCCACCACCTTTGTGTTATCGTGGCCCATATACATGAATACTTTGTTCTTATTTTGATATTCCATAACATTGAGCTCAAGTGGATTGGCCATGTAATGGCTGCCTTGCTTTAACCTGATAGCACAGTTTACATCGCCTTAAGGGTGCTATCACATCACTAGTTTGATTATTTGATCCACACCAGGCAATAAAATGTTGACTAATTAGCATACAGACTCCAGTGTGGTCCGCTTTCACACCTGCAATCAAACCAAAATTGGTCTGGTTGACATTTCATCAATGTTTATCTTCCAGTAGAAATAAGTGTTGATTTTGGTTAATTATGAAGCGACAGTTTCCCACATTGCTACTTGCTCTCATCTTTGTGTATTTCATCCGCTGTACTGGCCAGTTCTGGCAAAATATCCAATTCCAAAAGGAGTTGCAACTGTATTTACTTCCATAATTCATCAGTTTGTTTGGACCTGAGTTTTTATTTTTACCAAAGGGATCCCACCAAAGTTTTTCATTTTGTGCAGAGTCAAGTGGACCAAGACCGCCTCTTTTTGGAGATATATCGGTCTCCTTGATTTAGTGCACACCCAAGTGTGACTGATGCTTTCACACCAACAAAAATGAACCAAACTAAGCGCCTTTGGTTTGAATAGACCATTAGGAGCACAACAACTGCTGTTGGTGTAAAAACAGCCTAAGAATGCATTTGATTATTTGGCTAGCACCAGGCAATATATATATATATATATATATATATATATATATATATCTCGTCTTCTTCTGCTTATCCGTTATCGGGTCGCGGGGGCAGCAGCCCAGACTTCCCTCTCCCCGGCTACTTCCTCCAGCTCTTCCGGGGGGACCCCAAGGTGTTCCCAGACCACCCGAGAGACATAGTCTCTCCAGCGTGTCCTGGGTCTTCCCCAGGGCCACCGCCCGGAGGGACGTGCCCGGAACACCTCACCAGGGAGGCGTCCAGGAGGCATCCTCACTAGATGCCCGAGCCACCTCAACTGGCTCCTCTCGATGTGGAGGAGCAGCGGTTCTACTCTGAGCTACTCACGGATGACCGAGCTTCTCACCCTATCTCTAAGGGAGAGCCCAGCCACCCGGCGAAGGAAACCCATTTCGGCCGCTTGTATTCGCGATCTCGTTCTTTCGGTCACTACCCAAAGCTCGTGACCATAGGTGAGGGTAGGAACGTAGATTGACTGGTAAATCAGGAGCTTCACCTTTCGGCTCAGCTCCTTCTTCACCACGACGGACCGATGCAGGGCCCACATCACTGCAGACGCCGCACCGATCCGCTGGTCAATCTCCCGCTCCATCCTCCTCCCGCTCGTGAACAAGACCCCGAGATACTTGAACTCCTCCACTTGAGGCAGGATCTCATCCCCGACCTGGAGTCGACACTCCACCCTTTTCCGGTCCAGAACCATGGCCTCGGATTTGGAGGCGCTGATTTTCATCCCAGCCTCTTCACACTCGGCTGCGAACTGCTCCAGTGAGAGCTGAAGCCAACAGGACCAGATCGTCTGCAAAGACTAGCAACGACCCAATCCTGAGGTCACCAAACCGCAGCCCCTCGACGCCCTGGCTGCGCCTAGAAATTCTGTCCATAAAAGTTATGAACAGAATCGGTGACAAAGGGCAGCCCTGACGGAGTCCAACCCCCACTGGAAACAAGTTTGTCTTATTACCGGCAATGCGGACCAAGCTCTGGCGCCGAGAGTACAGGGACCGGACAGCCCGTGTCAACGGGTCCGGGAGAGGCGTGATATATATATATAATTTATTTTTTCTAATTGGCTTATAGGCTGCAGTGTGGTTTGTTTCACACCTGCAAATGAATCACACCATTTCCAACTCATTATGGACTCATTACTTGCTCTTAGATTTGTTTATTCCATCCTCTGTATTGACCATTTTTGGCAAAATATCTAATTGCAAAATAAGTCATGGCTGTGTCCTGAGAACAACCTGCGGATGCACTGGAGTTGCAGAAGACACATAGTGCATAATTTCAGGCAGAGGAGACCGAGCGGACCAAAACCACCTCTTTTTGGAGGTTTCGGTCTGCTTGATTTAGTGCACCCGAGTGCAACTGATGCTTTCACACCAACGAAAGCAAATTGAACTAAGCGCCTTTGATTCGAATGGACCGTTTGGAGCGCACCAACAGCTATTGGCGTAAAGGCACCCTAAGGTTTCATTAGGAGACATCTCAGAACACACCACTCATAGTGGTAATAGTTTAGCTTCAGTGCCTGGCCAAATTATCTTTAGTCTTAAGTATTCAGGATTATCCATTATCCAAATTATTCTTTTTTTTATTTAACTGGTGGATCTCCTCCTCACTTGTTGACTCACTCTCTGTCTTAACTCTCACAAACATACAGTTGTATGAATGATTTGATGGCCCACTTCTAATACAGTACCTTGGGAAAATCACTGTCCCAGGTAATAATCTTGTGTGAATAGAGCCAGAGACCATTTTACATGCACCACAGGAATAATCCTCCCTCAAGTACTTATGGACAACATACAGTAGTAGATTTATAACACCTCTTGGATTAAGCTCATTTAAATCAGATGTGGGTTACATGTTTAGGTGAGGAGCACAGAAGCCAACACAACTTGTCTTTATTGTTGCATTCTCTTATATTGATTATGTCTTCTCTGCCTCTTTTTACCTTTATTTCTCTGTGTGCATGACTTACTTTCAGTGCAAAATAGTTAGCCTACAAAAAAGGGCTTGTTCACCGTCATGAACACTGCCCAAGGCTGTTTGTTTTTCCTCTTTTTTTCCCCCATGTATCTTATGGTGAATTCTTCCCTCAAATAACCAAAAAAAAAGAAATGAATCGACCAAAGTGAAGCTATAATTCTATTCATCCAGACAGTGTGTGAGAGCTATTCTGACATATATGGATACTATAATAGAACAAAAGACCCACATTATCTCACAGTGTGAGATGGCATATAAGTACTGGGTTTGACACATGAGATATATAGCAGTTAGCTGCCTTTAATGATGAATGAGTTATGTTTCTCACTGGCTGCTATAAAAGACAGCCAATACTAATGCAGTTTTCCCTGACAGCAAAGAAACGCAGTGCCTATTGTTATTTTAACACGAATCAAATTAGAAAAATTAAATTTAAATTAACTAAATTATTTGCGAGTTGAATAAATATATTTTAATTCCCTACACCGCCGGGAACAATTCAATACAAATTAGTTCTTTAAGGCGGCACAGTGTCTTAAAATAATGATTATTAACTCATGATAACCTCTTGTCAGTATGTTGAGATCTAGAAACAGCAAGTATAAATATTTTCAAAGCTACTCAGAATCTTTCTCTTCTCTTAATCATCCCACTGTCCACATGTTTCCTGCCTTTGGCATTTGTTTGTGTTACAAAGCACCATCAAGCTGGATGGTCAAACATGCAAGAGACAGAAAGTACTAGGTTCGCAAGCATGGGCCAAGATAATGCGTAGTTCTATCATGTTGACATGCTAGCATTTCAAACTTGTTCTGCTTTTGTATTTAGCCAGCATATTTGCATCCATCACATCACCAGTTGGCATAGTAACAATGCAACCTTTGATTGCAAACTACACAGTGATGCCACAGCAGTCTAAAAAATGTTATGTTTTACTGCTGTTAAACATCAACATATTCAACATATAGTCGTGACCACCGGTACCCTGTATAAATTGGAGGTGTTTGACCAGTTTTGTTTTTTTTTTTTTTAAGCATAGATAACACCCCCTAAATACAAAACACAATGTCACTAGGAAATGGAGAGGCATCAAAAGAAGGCTGTAAAAAAGAAGAATTTCAGCAGCAGTCAAATCATGCACTGCACTGCTAAACGAACCTAAACAAAGTGAATTTCCAGAGCACCAGTTGACCAATTTCCATGATACAGGACCTTTGATTGGGATCAAAGAATCTAATATCTATATCTATTTCTATCTATATATCTATAACATCTAATAATCTTAATGTAAGTTATGTGAGAATTTGTTCCCCAAAACATATCCTCCTTTGCATTGGACAAACAAATTGTATTAATGTTATTTTTCAAATGTCCCACTACTTTTTCTTTTACAGTGGCACTTTGCTATTTTTAAAACCTTTCACTTTCCTGACATGAATAAGCCTAATATTAATGTGATGGACTATTATACTTTGTGCTTCCATATATCATAGTATTCATGGGCTGGTGCAAAGCACTTAATCAGAGAAGAATATGGCAATAGAGAATATCAGACACTGGAAAAATGTCCTAACTGATAGCTGTGGGAAACTGTCATGCATTAAAAAAAAAAAAAAAAAAAATGAATGAAATGAAATTCAATTCAATTCAGAAAATTCAAGTATTGACTTGACAGACATGGCAATCGAGCACACAGAATACTTAAATCCTAATGATGCTAGCACTAACAATAATAATTACCACAAATATGGGGCTTAATGTAGTGTTGGAAACATAGCTTTGACTAGAATGTGGTGTGTGGGTGGGCAGTTAGCTCATTTGTGAGGTCAGGAAAAAAAAATGTACCTGCAAAATATATCAAAACCACCACTTTCTACTCCTACTGGGCCTATTGGCCTAATGACTTAATAATAATAGTACATGACAAAAGAGAAGCTAAAACCTAAAAACCACATAGCAGGTCGTGCCCACCACCCCTGAGTAAAAACAATTTTTTTTAACCCATTTATACCGGATGCTGTGCAGCACAGCTTTGATCCTTCTGCCAGCTGCTGTATTGTGCAGCTTTGTTGATCTGTCATTGTTTTCACTACGTGTGCAGCAGGTAATGCAAGTAATCATTGATTCACATATACGCGGTTGGTCTTAAACCATGTGACTATCAAAATTGCATGACATCCATCAACATTTGTCCTCACCCATCTGACTTTGAGTTTTTTCTTTTTATAAAAATGTGTGTATGTTACTCGTGCTAAGAGAGCATGTTTTACTAACACTTTAGACTGTTACTTTTTAAATGCAATTTATTTCATGTTAGGTGCTTCAAAGGCTTAGATATACAGGTTTTCATAGAAAATGACAATTTCTCATATTATTCAGAACACCCTCAGGAGATAAGGATATTTATCCTAAAATTGGCATTGGTTTTTAGAAGGGTTTTAGGTCTGAATGGGTAAATAAAGGTCTTAGCGCCATCAGATACCACAGGACATCATCTGTGCTATTTCTTCATAATCTGATCATGGGTTTTGACGGCCACAACACATTGTTAAAGTGGGTTAAAAAAGGTTCAAGCAGCTCTTTACAGATCCATCAAACTGTGTACTGTAAGGGCACAGCGAGGCACATACCATCATCCTCGCTACTTCAAAAGGAAAATGCACTAACACGCCCCCTATTCAAACAAACCTATTGGTAAGCAGTGAGGTTTTGACAATTATTCTTAAACCCAAAACTGATATAAACAGTTCCTGAAAATTGAAGCAGAGGGGAATGATTAATAAATGACAGAATGAAATGAAAATAGATGCATATAGATATTTTTCTGTTTTTTTTTTAGGATGGACAGGGTGTATCACCCACCTGATCGGAAAATTGGCATGTCAAAAAGATGATGTTACAACTCTCAAAAACCAAAAAAAAAAGATGACAATACTAAAAAAGTGTTGGAAAATGGAAAACTGGATAGAGACATTTCGTATGGGGATGTCAGAATAGTCAGCGGACCCTGAAAACAAGATTTTATTTTCTTACCTTGGTAAGATTTCTCTCTGCAACATTTCCTTTCTTTTTTGCTGCCTTGCCTCCACCTGCTTTTGTCCTTAAGTTCCAATGGGCAAAATCAAATATGTATGTACATATGTTTGTGTAGGCTAGTCAATAATCCATACCATGTTGAAATTTCTATTGTGCTTGTGCTGCTCTTGTTGCATGCATGGTGTTAGTTGGCTATTCTCTAAAGGATTTTTTTTGGAGGGAAACAAGCATCTCTATCTGAAGTGGCTTCTGTCTCTTTCGAATTCTTGAGAGAAGGAATTAAGTTTCCTCTCCCTGTGTCCTCTCTTTCACTCTGTGGCTGTAGTTTATCTCCTCTCTCTCTCCACGACGCTCCCCGCTGTGTCCTTAAACGCTGGCATCTGTGTCTCTGCAGCGGGGTTGGTGGATCAGCTCGGCCGCTGCCGCTGTGGCCGTCACAGCGGCGCTGCATGCTCCATGTCAATGGCGACTCAGCTCATCTTTGTAGCCACGGGCGGCCAGAACACAAGTCTCATCAGACCGCATCGGAACCCGGAGATAACCTCGGCAGGCCATGCAAATGCAGCCTGTTTCAGATTCCCTCAGCAGTCGCGTGGCTTGTGCACACAAACATGGTTTCGATGACAGACTGCGCCAGGGTGGTCGTACAGAGTTAAATCGTTTCATGCCAACAAAATGACAACAAACGGTGGCCAGTCAGGTGATATAAGCGGTGGGAGATTGTTGTTTTCAGGCAACAATCAGAGAGACAGAGGGTATGTTTGCCTCCCAGCCCTGTTTATGGCGCAGACAGATCAGAAAAAGAGAGCAAATCGATGCGGAGCCACTCACTGACTCCTATTACCCTAACAGGAGAATGATGATGGGGATCATCTGCTATCCCACGCAACCCCAGCGAGGGTTGCCCCTGCAGGCCACATTGGTCACTCATTTTCTCATTTTTCACTCAAGATCTCATGGAACCCTATGCTGCTGTGGAAGTTGAGTAATTCAAACCGTACCAATAAAATAAAAAAAGTGTTCTTTGGAAACATCAGTTGGTGTCTTGTGTTGCATTTGTTTACTGTGCGTGATCATTTACAGTAGGGCTGTTTGTAGAGAACCTGCTCGACGGAAATTTATCCCTCGCACCCAATTAACAAATTTAATATGATAGCATTTATTTCTTCTCAGTGTCATAAAATCAATCAGATTATAACCGAGTTTGGGTAATAAAAACAATTAAAACATACTAATAGATATTTTATTCCATTTCTGCCATGTCTGTTCCATTAGAATGTTGCAAAATGACACTAAGTCTTATTCACTTTACCTGTATCTGTACTGTTTATTTCACTGAACAAAAAAGAAAAATAAATAGCCCCTTTAGCCTGAGCATTCCTTCCTTGCATACAAATTTACTTTGCTCTGCGATTTAGTCTGGGCACTAAAGACCCAATTTTCCCCTCAGTGAAGGAGCCAATCACAGAATGGAGAAGGGTGCAGCAAGACAATGACGAAACACAGAATTGACTTTGCCATAAGCTACATAAAGATGCATTTCATAGACATTCATAGCACCTAATACATAGCTCTGGGCTTCCTTAAACCACGCCTCCAATATATACAAGTGGACGGATGTTTCCCAGACCTCATCTGAATCTACACTGAGATAAGGTCTGGTGTTAGCCAGGCTAACGCCCCTTAGCATCCACCTCCAGTTACGGTTGTTTGTCACCTTATGCTGCCTTATATACACACATTCACACTGTGTCTATTTTATTTGGGAGACACTGAAAAGTTACCCCAGTGTGTTGAACAGTGACAGTGGTTGCAGTGGCAAAAAATGTATGTCTCCATGGTGCAGGAGTAGAAATTCCTCAGTATTTGAGAGGATATCTGGAATGTTATCAAGCGTCTGAGGTGAACCGTGCCTGTTTCACCTTCCTCACTGCTGAGTCAACATTCATGCCCCAGGTTGGGCCCTCAATGATACGGACGCCAAGGTGTCCACCCCCTCCATTTCCTCTATGATCAATCAGTCAGAATCAGAATTCATACGGCTAGAATCAAGAACATCACTAGTCACTGATTTTTTTTTTTTTTCTCTGATTTTCGATGATAAAAGTTTTCAGAAGTTATATTAAAATGGCACCCCTTATAATTTCTGACTTGTTCTTCAGGATCAGAATTAATTGCGTCAGTGATGACAGTGCAAACTGGAAGTGGTAGCAGCTAATGAAACATGACTTTTCATTAGTGATGTGTCCGTCATGAAGGAGTCGGCTCGGTGATCTGGCTTCTTTAGGTGTGAGAGACTTTTTTTGGGGGGGAGATTCATTAACGATCTTTTTGCCACAATGGGGAAAAAAATCTGAAAAAAATCTGTGAACAACAAATATGTATCGCTACACAGGTGAGAGTGAGACACCTGGCTATTCCCCTAGCGGGTAGATTTAGTGAAAACTGCACGGACCAGCCTGGGGTTCAAAGTGAAAGATAGGTCCGATTCATTTCATGAAGTCACTTGTTCCTTGGCACTCTTTACTGTGAGAACAAAATAATTACAGCATTGTTTATTTTCGCTTTAATTGAAAAAGCAAATGGCGAAGAGACAACAACACGACCATTAGCATGATTGGAAACCAGAGCCAGAATGTGCGTGGAGCAAATTAAGAGGAGACCTCTTGATTTAACAAACTGTAAACACGGCAGCTTGCGGCTCCTCTGCTGTGGCACGAGATGGCATCTATCAACAGGAGATGAATTAATAGAACAATCCCATAGAACAACTGCTCTCATTCAAAGCCAACCTACTGAGTTTATAGCATGCACCTCTGCAGCATAAACAATTCCTCTGTTTCCGTCACACACACAAACACACATTTTCTCTAGGTCCTGGGGCTAAGAAGCTTCCTGATTTACTTCAGTAATCCCAGCTGTAAGTCCCCTTATGACTTTCAATGTGCAATGTTGATGCTAAATAAGAGAACAGAGTGGTAAATATGTAATTACTCTGAATCTGTTTTCCGTTTGGAGGTAATTAGCAATGTAACATTAAAACCTTGGGGAAGTTTTGCTTTTATGCCACCAGTCTGAAATTAAGTAATGTTTACTGTGCACATGAGGGCTTAGCAGTGCCTGCTAACGATTATCAATCACACGATTAGCAGTGCTGAGCATGCACTATAAATGCTATTGTTAGTGTGACAAAGAAATCTGACTTCAAGTTACATTTTTAAGAGTAGACGGCAAAGCGTACACCACTCGATTTGTCTGTCCTGTGATGCAGGGAATCAGTGCCACTAAAAATCCATCTAAAGAAAAATGTAGATTCCAGAACAGATTTTGTACCTCTCTTTGATTTATTGGGAGGGGGGGGGTGAAAAAAAGGTCCCAAACACCTTTACTGTACATAATGTGTAAATACATCCCATAATTGCATGATAGTTGATAGCTGTGCAGAGGGTGAGTCCAGGGAGCCTTAACATTACTGGAGCCCCCATCTTCCCCACCCCCCCGTCGCATTACACCAAATAAATTACCCCCTTGCCTACTAGTACTTTAAACTGCAAATAAATAAATGATGCAAGGCAACAAGGACTGAGGAGTAGGTTCTTGGAAATAACTCAACTGGAGAACTTAACTGCCAAAAAGTTTAAAGAAATATAAAGCAATACCTCACAAGACACATTACCACAGTTTTACAAATCAGGTTAGGTACATGACAAAAAAAGAAAAAAAAAAAGTGTACAAAATTCCATTGACATTGGTAGTCATACTGCATTGTTTGTAATTACCAAGTGGAATATAGAGTAAATGGAGATAATGATTTTTGACTCCCCAGCCGTGACTCCCTGAGTTGTCCCTGTCTGCCTCTCCTCTCCTCGAGTCCCAGTGTGTGGAGCAGGAACGGGGAACCGAGGACCCGGGCAGGCAGAGGCAGGGTGGAGGTCAGTCCGGCAGGACTGATGTGGTGAGAGGGAAAAGTTACCGGAAGAGCCAGGAGCGGAAACAGCAGTGATCAAAAACTTGAGGGACCACTACTAGGAGTAAGCAGAACAATCTGGCGATGAGTGGAGGAAGAGCCGGTGGTTATATGCACTGGTTTTGATGTCTGAATTGAATGCAGGTGTGGCAGGACTCCACCACAGCGCCCCTGCCTCTACCTGAAAGGGAAACACAGGAGGGGAGGGACCCCCACACACACACACACAAGGAGAGGAGAAACAGACTGGGATACCTCTGGGAGTCACAACTGGGACTGTGACAGTTTCACTGTTTTAGGACAGGGATGCACTAGTAACACTTTCTCCACCAAGTAAGACTGCCAACAAAGAATAAATCTGCTCCAATACTTTAACGGAAAATGTTTGATGAAAGTGCAGTGATATCTTGAGGGCAGGTTAACGCTGTGCGTTAAGAAATAACCAAAAGGTCGTCTAAATACCACTGTATTTAGTTTATCCTCAGGGTAACATATAGTTTTCATACCGTGTTCAATGTGCGATCTGTTGCCTCATATTACAAACGGTTAAGTGCCCTGGTGCATGAAGGGGAAACTTGTTCTTACTTGTGCTTATGTTGGCGAGCCATAACTATTCCATGAGCGCCTTTCAATTCTAAAAGATATAATCCAACTCAAATCTCAAATCAAAGTCCACTTAACATTTCATCATCTCACCCAGAGTGCAGAGGGAGTCAGCAATGAAGCAGCGCAGCTTTCCAGGATTCTAGAAATTATATTTTATACCGTGCATATATCACTGTGCACTATTTTAGCTTTCATATAGTTTTTGTGTGTAGGATCGCTGCAGTACACGCACCGCGGTGGCTGCGTTAACTGGGAATATGTCCGGCTACAGGGTGCAGTAAGATACATATGACTAAATAAATAATAGTATGTCAAGCCGCTGCCAGCCCTGGCTGCCAGAGGACGTGGCGGACATCCTGGCCAAGTGTCTCTGCCCGCCCAAGCTGGATGCCTAACTTCGGATCGGCTTGTGGGAGGTTGCGCGTCAAGTCGCCAGCTCAGATGTGTCGTTGACCAGGGACGCGGTGCACTTGCTGTCTCTTCTGCTCCAGAGGGCTTTGGTGATCTCCAGAGAACCATGACCATGAGTTATTGAGCTTTGCTTCGATGTGCAGTCGGTTGGATGAGTTCCACTCATTTCCCACACTCTCCTTCTAGAGAGAAATTAATTATGTAGTTACCATGTGAATGGTGAATGGGAGGGATCCTTGTCGCATGTGTACTGTTTTTTTTTTTACATATCCTGTACATGGAGGGGAAAGATGTTAAGGGTCCCAAAATCAGTTGGAGACATCAAATAGAAAATGCCATGATATAACAAACCAAGAGATGCAAAAAGTCAGTGTTATATTCAAATAATAAAAAAAAGAAAGAAAAAAAGCCAATTTAAGAAGGGCAATCAAATTTAAGTGGAGAAAAAAAAATCACAATAAGGAATACAAATCGTCCCGGATCCTCTGGAACATGAATAAGAAGTTAATGGCTGTTTGCTAGAAGGGAACATGTATCTTATTAGGAGCTGGTACTGTTCCCCAGGAAGCGGCAATCAGGCTTGCATGTAGGAAATCGTGACTCTGAGATTGGATTGAGCACAATGCACTACAGCTATGCACAGTGGGGAAAAACAAAATATTATCATTTATTAAATCACAACAACAACTTTTATACATCAGTGATGATATGCTCTCTGAAGGGGAAGACATCTCACCAGGAACCACAGGATTGAAATGTCCTATCTGCCACAAACTAAGGATGTGGAATATTCCCTTCACTTTCTGCAGTGTGGAAATTAGATCAGAGGTGAAAGAACGTGATGGACAAAGAGGTAAATCGCTCTTGTTTTGCACCATAAGCAAAGTATGTATACTGGGATATATGAACTACAAGCAATGCCAGTGCTTGGACAGTCTGCTCATCGCTACCCACTGAGGAGCTTAATAATGAGTGTTATTACAAAGACCAGATGTTCAGCTCGTAATCCATCCTCTTATTTGATTATCAAATTGTCAATACAAAGTTAGGCTCTTTGGGGAGCCTGGACTGAGTTGCATCAAGCACTAATATAGCTGTCTGGTAACCAGCAGCAGGAGCACTGGGTCATATACCCGTTTTGTTTGTCCCTTTACTGCGAATTTCAAGCATATGTCATACAGGGCTGCTCTTGCTGTGCAAATATTAGGGAATAGGTGTCTTTAGCTCCAGACTCAACATGCAAACCCATGCTGTGAACTAACAGCAGTCACCCTGGATGCTTGTGACAGAGACTGTCCCAAGATTAATTAAGAAACTCCGCAGTTAAACTCAAAGCACCTTAAGATGCTGCGTCCACAGTTAATTTTTAACCCATTACACCAAATTGACTTTGGTCCGGTTTGATTGTCAGTGACAGAGCTCATATCTGATTTTTATCAACGGTAATTGTGCATTTCAAAGAGGGTTAAAACAAGAAAGGATCCACTGTGACAGCTTGAGACATGGGAAGCACACATGTATCCAAAATGCAGTGGTGGGTAGCAAAATGAAGGGAGGAAAAAAAAAACTAGTGCTTTCAGTCGATTAAAAAAATTAATCAAATTAATTACAGGATTTTGAAATTAATTAATCAAATTAATTGCATTTTAATGTAATATCTGCTGAAGGTCTCCTGATAAAGAATTTGAATTCTAGGGTATTAAAAAATTGTAGTACATGACTAATCAATTGAATACAGTAAGAAGAGAAGATCTGAAATCCATTTTTTTATTGGTGAACTGTGCTTCATGAATTAAATCCAAAAGTAAAGGTCCAGCACATTAAACCAGTTAGGCCAGGTGCATTATTCAGAAATGTATAACAAATACAGTAATACAGTTAAATAAATACAATTCTGAAATAAAATAAGTCTGTCTCAAATAGGCACTTAAGCTCAATATAGCAATTCAAAAATGAATAATAGAAGTTGTATATTTTGTGCTGCATTGTGCCAACATAATTTTGCTAATTTTGAGAGCAAACATGTGGTTTGAACCAATCAGAATTTGAGATGTTGATAACGTGACCAGGTTTCCATCGGCCAACCAGAAACGCATTTGTTTAGCTCAGCTCGCACTCAGACGTCGCTCCGTGGCAAACGGCACAGGCAGACACGAAACAGTGTAGATTACACTGAAACGAGCACACTGGAATTGTTCCAGCACTCGGATAATGTAACTAATGTGACTTTAGTACATCGTTTTCTTTATTTAACATGGGATTTTGACAGGAATTTAACGGAATGTATTTCCGGACAGTTCCAGCTCACTTTCACCCCCCTGAGCTCACCACCGTTGATACTCATAATTAATTTTGTTACATTTTTTTACGTGTTAAATTGCTGCGTAATTAATCGAATTAACACGTTAAAATGACAGCTCTAAAAAAAAAACACAAGGATGCAAGATGAATCTAGAAATCTTGGTTTCACACTTGTTCAGGTCCATCACTGACATGGGAAAAAAGGCATTTCTGACAGGCTCTAAGTGGTAAAGCAATCTTAACAAGCCAGCCTATGGTCGAATTATAACACATGGCTGCCATTCAGACATAGTAAATTAGAAGCATCTCAATTACATGTCTGCAAAGTAGAAGATGGATGGATGATTCACATGCACTTTATGATGTCATTGTGCAGGTTTCGAAGGGATGACAACCTGGTTCCATTCCGTGTCAGGAAAAGGTTTCCTATTCAAGTTTGTTGTTCCCAGTAGCTTCACATAAACCATGTCTGACTGGAGAAGGCTGAATAGAATTGATGGAACCAAGGGTGTTTATTGGTCAAGATTCATGACCTGCCATCTCTGGATCTCTTTTCAGGGTGAAGGTGTTGTCAGTCGGACCGCACTGAGCTACCTTAATTTACACTGCATCAGCATGCTGTGCTGCAGAAGAGAAATGTTACCAATAATCCAGATGTGTTGTAAATCTTACGGATTCCTCAGTGTGAGGTCCCAGTCTTCCAAAACCACTGAAGGAAATGAAATTTAAAACAAATTAATCTGTGGAAAAATATGTTCAAGAGAATCAAATCATTAAGAGTTAAGGTTAAGTGTTTTTGTTTTTTTTTTCTGAGTCATAACCCTTGCAGTGGGATAGGTGTGATTGAAAATAAAAAAAAGGAAAATGGTAAACAAAGAAAATTCAAAAGGTTGACAAGCTATTGTACAAAGTGTGACCCTTATGTTTGCCTGGAAAATCATTTCATCATCATTTCCTCCTGTGTCAATATAGTAATATAATGTAGGATTTGATTATTTTTCACTTATATACTTTATAGCCAACATCTGTTCAAATTGATTTTTGCAAGAAGGAAAAGGAAGGAAGGATTTCTTAAATATAATGTATCATTAAATAAAATATATTAAATATTTGCATTTACAGCTCAGACTTAACAGACTCGCTCACTAGTTAATGTGGGGAATGATTCCCTTGAAGCTGATAGCTCAGATCACTAATTAGAATTTGGTGGTGGAAAAATGTTCTAGATCCTACCAATACAATTTAACACCAACTACAGGGTACTAGTTCTCTATGAAATAGTCAGTAATTTGCATTTTTAAATATAAACAGCATTTTGCATCAGCTTTACATTTGTAATTGAACTATGTACAAGTAACCTCAAATGATATAGGTTAATGTTGTTGTTAATGGTTCTAGGAAATCTTGCACTGTGTAAAGAAGGTATAATAGAGAAATAGATATCAAGTGGCAGAACTTTTCACTGGAAGAAGAGTGTAACAGTATTTTACGATCAGTCTACAAGATACTCCAGAGCTGCTTCGATTATTTGAACTAAATACATTTAATCAATTCAACTGAATGAATCAATTAATCGATCAGAAATATATATTAACTGCAACACTTTTTGGTTGGTTTCTGTGCAGTAAAACTTGCAAATTGTTTCCATATTACCCAAGTTAGACTTTTGACCAATGGAAACTTTGAAATTACTTCATGACATACTGTTTTTGGGGGGTGCTTTGATTGTCTTATTAGCTATATATAAGCCCATAGTAGCTGAATTAAGAAAATATGACAATGGAATTTTCCTTAGAGTGAGGTTCTTTCCTGAGGAGCTTCGCTGAAAGGAAAGACAAGCATAAGAAATTAAATGTAATCTCTGTGTTCCATTTTCTAATGAAGCTGTCACTTTTACGAACACTGTCAGAAATCCTGAAGAATATAAGACACATATACTACTTTAAGGAGAACTGCAAGCACGTTTTCTGATAGAGATGTTCAGTCCATCAAGTAATTGTACATCCTGTACCTTGACATACAAAGCCCCGTTGTACAGATGGGCAAGTGGTGTAGTAGGAGGACAAACTCTACAATAGACAAAGTCTGGTGGTATGACCAAAAACTGATATCACAGTATTTTTCAAAATTATATTGGTGCCACTGTATTTAACAGTATATAGTTTTTGTTTTGTTTGTTTCCATGCAAGACTAGATATTAACCCCATTTTCTAATAAGTAATACAGTGTATGTATGAAGTATGTAATCATATAGAAAAGTGGTAGCTTATGTAATGTGTGGACTGTTACATAGTATTAATAGAGAAAGTTTGAACATCAATCTACATATTTGCAGAAATCCACAAAAAAGAATGCACACCTTTGTGACATGCGCAAGCTACGTATATCGGAAAGTAGAGTTTGATCTGACAAACAGAGATACGCGAGCCACAGATAGAGCCACTCCTTGCTTCTATAGATACATTTTGAGAATAATTACTCTAAAGCTATCTATGGAAGAAGTAAATTGGCTTAGAATTGCTTATTCTGTCTTAAATGATGTCTGACTTAACGTTTCCTGTAGATGTGGAAAATGACACAGATCTTAGTTTCATGCATTCTTCATATTCTAGGACATGTTTGTGGTGGAGGTGGTGAAGCTAATTGTTCGTGGTGCTTCCTGCAGCTACAACTTTAGCTGAACAATGTTAACAGTTGAAGGTTGTCTGATCAGCATTAGATTTTCTAGAGCCAGATACTTCAACTGACATGGCTTTTTGATAGAAATTCCTCTGTATCTGTGACATTTTCTCTGTCCAGTCCCCCTCTCAAACAATATCCTGTGGCATGATATTCCACCACTCTGTGTTCTCACGCTACAATATCACCAGTATTAGGGCATATGATAAGTTTATATCAGACAGACAGACAGAGCCCCTAGTAACCAGGAGTCTGTGGTAGGGTGCATGGTCAGCAGGTAGACCACTGAATTGACTACAACTCCCTCTTAAAATATTCAGACTCCTGGATGCTTTCATGACTGAAGCAGGGAGAAAAATCTCATCATTCTCCTCTTTAACTACAATGAGGACTAAGCACTGGGCTCATTAGCATGTGGAGACCTGTTTTAGAGCCTGCCTGTCATCCATCAATCAAAGAGTGGAGAAACTGTGTGGTGAGAAAGAGACTTACCCATCTCATTATTTAGGTGAGCTCATCAAGTGAGCAAATGTGAATTGTGTGAGCTAAGAATGTGATGTAGTCTAATGCAAATATTCCAATTAATGTTCTGAAGCCTAATTATGTGGTGTGTTCTGTAACACTGTTCTAACTTCTGTTATGATTTATTCAGAGCATTCTACCAATGATTTGAATAAGGAGCAATACATTAATTATTTTAAAGTTTAAGCACTTGCTGAAAGTCATTTTAAATGTATGGGTTTATTAGGACTGTGCCCGTCTTGCTACTGATTATTTTCTGAAAGCTTTTAAGATCAATTATAAATGCTGTCAAGTCCAAATGCAATTTGAATATAAAATGACCCTCCTTTTACATATATAAGTGGTATTCACATAGTTCAAATTGAAATGTGTCTACGAAATCAGTCTGAAGAATAGTGGGTTTAAATTAAAAATAGTTCAAATGGTATCTTAGCAGCCCCACGATAGGCTGGCGACCATCTGGGGTGTATCCCTGCCTCTCGCATGTAATGCGCTGGGATTGGCTCCAGCAGACCCCTGCGACCCTAATGAGGAATAAGCAGATATAGAAGATGAATGAATGAATTAATGGTATCTTAGCATACAATGTTAATAGGCACTTTTTAAATTGGTGTTGCATTTATGAATTTTCTACAACAAATCAAGAAAATACTCAGCATGAATAGATATATTATAATGATAGAAGGCACACTATGCTTCACTTGATATACTGAGTATGGTTAATATTTGCTAGGTGCATATTCCAGACACATATATTAGAAAAAAAACAAGATTAAGATAAGCAGATTTCTAAAGAATAGAGCAAGTGCTATATGTTGCTAAAGTCAATTATCTGAACAGGAAAATGGTTTGTGTGTGTGTGTAATTGTGTGCATGTATCTGTCTGACATCTTATTTTTACAGGAAGTGGGAGGAACGCCCGTCTGAGCAGCAAACCTCTCAATGACCCTATTACTGGCGTCAGGAATATTATTTCTCTGGCAAGTGAAGCAAACAAATCCAGCTGATCCTGTGTCGTGATGTTTCTCAGGAAGGTCTTGATCCTCTACAAAGTGGTGAAGCACCTGTCTGTGATCATGTTACACTGGTGATGAGGTGGTTGGTGGAAGAGAACAGGAAGGGCACAGAGCATCCAGACAAGTATATATATATATATATATATATATATATATATATATATATATATATATATATATATATATATATATATATATATAAAAGACCATGTGCAGACCCTTGATCATATATCACTACATTGTTATGTCAACACTGGTGGCACTGGTTCAGAAGTCAACAGGTCAGAGGGCCTCAGAGGATATTTGACACAGTGAACTATGAGAAGTTCATCTTAGAAGTGAACAAGATTTTATAGGGCTCCAGAGAACCTGTTTATAAGGACAACACCAGACAGGAAAAGATCAGACAGGCAAAGTAACATTTTGTTTGTTGTTCTCTGTACATCCATGGCTGTTAGACAGATTGTCAAAATTTCTGCTTGATCTCGTTAATCCAGCTGCCTGGCAAGGTACAGGCCGTTCTCTGCTTCTCAAACTCCCTCCGGTGGGGGCATGATACTGTGTGGAGGACAGAACGGACCTGCTGCAGCCAGAATGGGATGCAGCCATGCACCTGTGGATTGAGGCATTAGTGTCATGTGTTTCTTTGTGGAAAACTGTATCTACATATTATCCCAATTTCCCCTTCACAGTCTTTGAAATATTGAAACAAGTATTTATGAGTTGTGTGTAAGGCCCTTTTTGTTCTTGCAAGCAGTTTTTGAAGGGCTCCATTGGCTAATGCCAGAGTGTCTACATTGTGATGAGCTTCTACAGAGACTTTGAACCAAAGAAATAATGTGAACAAAAATAGCATTTTTTCCCCTCTGCGCTGGTCTCCCATTTAAGCTTTGACTGTCAAAACAGTAGATCCTTTCAGAAAATGATATGGATCATCAACGCCGAAAGGACTTTACAAAAGGTTTTGTGCAAATGGTGTGCTTAAATATTTTGGAGACAATGGCAAGTTTAAAACAGAGGTCCATTCTTTTTCTCTCTGAAAATCATTTTATTGGAGTCAATGAGAAGCAGAGACAGGTGTGGCCGCATTCAGAGGCTGCCCATTCAAATTCAGTAAATCTCTGATATTTTGGACATCAGGAATCAGAACAAGTTTCTCTATAATGTTGTAAAATAATTTGTGTATGTTGTTCTCATGGCCAAAAGGAGCGTCAAAATTCTAACCTTTTTTTTGTTCTTCATTCTAAAGCACCAACATTCTGACCCATAGGCTCGCTATATTACCAATTATCAAAACATGGAATAATACATTAATACACAAGACGTGTCTACATTTGAAAGTTTAAATGGAGTCTCTAGGTGGAAGTATTTGCTTGTTTGTTGACCCATCCCATTTATTCCCTATTTGAAATCTTGCACACTATTCCTGAGCACTTTTGATATATCATTTTCTTGCATCCTCTCAAATCCTGCTGAAAGAGAAATAAGAACATATCCACAGTATAATAATAGGGCTCAGAGCTTAGCTCTCTACCTACTCTCTTCAGTTTTTTTTTTCATAGCTGTAGAGAGTCGGCTTGGTGTTTGCCCTGGAGCTCTAATAAGCATTTTCTCAGCCATTGAAAACAATTATTTACCTGATTGTTCACTTGCTGTTGGATGATTCCTGACATGTCGACAGAGTCAATGTTCTTCTTCAGCTGCTAGTTGAACAGCGGGTCCCGTGTGGGGGTATGAGCTTTTGGAACAAGGCCAGGGAAAAAAAAAAAAAAAAAGAAAAAACAGAAATCCTCATCTTTCATGATTCTCATGAAGCCCCTGGCCACTTTGACAGTTGGGAGGATCAGGGTTACCGGAGTCTCTGATGGTCTGAAATACTGCAGGAGGTCATTGTGAACATTATAACTGTGTGTTGCTGTGCAGTTCCCTTGAATGACTGGGAGAAGAATGCAGAACCTGAGCATTCATGATAGCTTTATAAAAAAAAAAAAAAAAAAAAAAAAAAAAGGTTGATCAGTCAGTTCTCACGCTCTTTCATCTTCTGTCTGTCCAAATAGATCAATGACTCCACACAGTGTCTGGGTATGGCTTATCGGGACATCTACCGTATTTTCCGGACTACAAGTCGCGTTTTTTTTCATTTATTTTCACACTAAACCGCAAGAGGGCGCTCTAGGCTTGTGTTGATAATTTTAAAAGCAACTGAGAAGGGCTTAATTAAATCGGCACCGAAAAGAAAATCATATTCTGCAGATTACAAGCTGCAAGTAGTAAAATATGACGTCTGACGTCAGCGACGTAGAAGAGGAAGCACTGCATCTTCTACCTCCGGAGTTAGAGGAATTGATGAAAAGTGACACCAAGGATGAAGATTTCATTGGATTTTAGTTACCGGGTATTTTGAGTGACAAGGGTGGTTTTGGTAAACTTCTTATCATGTTATTGATGCTATAGTTATCGGAATAACTCTTAATATGTTGTGTTAACATACCAGGCATGTTCTCAGTTGTGTTATGTAAGGTCAGCACCGTTCAGCCTGTTGTTGCCTCTATTTTTATTTTAAATTGTTCGTCATTTAAATTTTAAATCTGTCTATTCTTGGTGTTGGATTTTATCAAATAAATTGTGGTAACTTGTCAAAACAAAGGACCACAAACGCAGATGTTGAGTTTCACTTTTTATTGAGACCGACAAAAACAATACATTCCTTCCAGTCCCGGGGAGAACGACAACTCACGCATGCGCAGAAACTTCACTCTTCTTCAGTTAAACCTTCTTGCCACAATGATCACACAGCGGCACCCACTGGATAAACAATCAATTGCCCCCTAATTACCTCTGCTTCATAACATAAATTTCCCCCCAAAATGCGACTTATACTCCAGTGCGACTTATATATGTTTTTTCCTTTATTATGCATTTTATGGCTGGTGCCACTTGTACTCTGGAGCCACTTATAGTCCGCAAAATACGGTACACATATTTGGTGGAGTGACCGAGTAGCATTAGACTATGTGTAGTTTAGATTTGAGCATTTTGTTTTTGCTTGCTTTTTTTTTTGCTTTTCTGGTATTTTCCCATTACTCCAGGTATGTGAAGACAGATTATTCCAGTCTGGCATAGTTGGCTGTGTTTGCTCCACAGATAGAGAAAGAGCAAGAAGCTAAGTACCCCCTAAGCATAAAGATATGATATTTTCATTGTAAATACAGACATACATAAGAGAGGTAATGGTTTTTTTGATCAGAATCTTCTTTTGTCATGTTATATTACAGGTCCAAATAGATCTTGTTGGAGTCCTTTAAAAACAAATTATTCATAAAGCTTTATGCTTCAAGCACATTTCAAATGGGCAACATGAGAGCTCACTGTTCTCATCAGGCTGCCTCAAGGAGCTGCGTAGCTTCTGAGATGTTCACACCGGTGTAACATAACCATCAGGTATAACAAGGCTATAAGCTCCATAGGAGCAAAATAGTCATTATCAATAGTGATAATCATCATCTCAGTGACAGGATTATGTGTTATATCTGTCAGACTAAATTGAAAATTTGCAGAGAAGAAAAGAGCATGATGGAGGTGATGGAGAGAAATTAATCAGTTCAGAAGAAAGCCTTTGTGTAGCTCAGGAAAATGTTGATGAAGAAGCTGGACCGATTACTTCTGTCCCCGCCAATGATGAGAGATCCCATTATTTCAGACACAACACTTCCCCACAAATGGCAAGATATCAAGATGTCAATCAGTGTTATACTGTAGGGATTGCTTTTATGGAAATACTGCCAAAATTCTGTTGCCAGAGGAGAAGTAGAAAGTGTTCCCTTTCATGCTGGGCTAATGCTACAATATGCACCAGCCGTATCAAGAAAAATACCTAGCAAAAAAAAGTACAGAACTGAACGAGCCTTGGGGCTATTGATGGACTCAGACTCTAACTAGACTCACAAGTCAGTCTCTAAACACTTTCCTCAACTAGATACTCAAGACAATCTCCCAGCTTTCATTGCTCAAACAACTTCTGATGCTAAACCAAAATCAATTCCTTGACTTTTACTACAGTGCTGCTTTAATGAGCTTGTGCATTGCGGTTATTTCCACAGCTTTAACTGTTCTACTCCATTCTAACTAATCTAGTCTAGTGCAGGTGGCTGTTTCCTGACTTAATCCAAGAGGCTAGGTGGTGTAGAAATGCAGAAAATTTGTTTTAAATTTTAATTATTTTCTGGGTGAGAATGCCCAGGCCTCCACTAATTATATATCTTTCCATATTAACTCCCCCATTTTAAAAGGTAATCAGGTGCCCATGGTGAGGAGCGTAGAACTTTCTTATCCTGTGTTTTAATGAAAATTGATGTATTTCACAAATGTTACCCAATAAGCACCAAATAGCATACAGAAAAGTCTTATAAAAAAAGGTGTTGGTTCATAAGACCAGAGAGAGGTTGAGTGGGTTAATTGAGAATAATATTACATTTGTAGGAAGCCACTATGTTGTGTTGTGATCGGTCTAATTATCTTCTTATTTTTAAATTAAATTTGAAACAAAGGAATATAAAACACTGATAATGTTATGCAATTAGATTAGATGTGGGTTGTGGAGAAAATGGTAAATGGAAAATGGTAAATAAAATCATATTCTGACGTACATGTGCTATATGATTCATGCCATATCGGATGAAATCAGGACACAGGCCATTGTGGCCTAGAGACACAGTACAGTCATCAGGAGACAGTGACTCAGATTAAATTTCAGATGCAGGTAAAGTTTTTCAAGGTGCAAGGTGTTCTCTCTATTATCTTATTTAGCTTGATAGAATAGTATAAATTAAATAATTGTCAAAAAAAAAGTGTAGGAAGGTGTTTCACAAAGTACAGTTACAATTGAAGTGTGTATAGTGTATATATATATATATATATATATATATATATATATATATATATATATATACAGGAGACCTGGCCAAAAGGCAGAAAATACATCAGTAAATGCATGCAGTTACACAAACATGGGTACAAATGAAGACTGAGCTAAAAGTAAAAATAAAATAAAAAAATATAATAATTTAAAATATTAAAATTTAAAGAGCACCAAACATCAGTGCAAAATAATCCAATTAAAATAGACAACATAATCAAAAGGGTAATAAAAATGGTATACATCATGGCAGGAGTAATAGTTTTTTTTTTAATAGTTTCTTCAACTTTAGAAGGTTGTTCTGAATGTCATTCCATCACCAACAGCCAAAAGAAGAAAAGGATTTTTTCTACCAGTGACAGTCTTTACACTCGGTGCTCGTAAATGCAACCTGGCACTGTCATTGACATTTTGAGTATCATTAATTGACATAAACCTTACAACAAACATATAAACCATACCAATGCTTTTAAAGTGTACATTAATGAGTCTTAAAGACAGTTAGGAGGATCACATTTGGCTGAAGCACTTTGACAGGCAAATTGGTAAATAGTGTTACCATAATCCAACTGAGACAAAACGACACCTGCTGTTGGGGGGAGCAAATTTTATTCTATAAATGAAACGCACCAAGTATTTGAGTTTCTAACTTAACATAATGTGATATTTGAAGTTTCCTATCAAGTCAGATACCTAGGTATTTATATGTTTCAACAAACTCGGTGGAGGTATTCAAAATTAGATTTTCTTCAAAAAGGATGAAAGGAAACGTGAAACTAATAATTATGATCAAGATCAAGGTAATTCAGGAACACCTGGAATACTGAATGAATTTCAAGTTGATTTCCAAGTTAGGTCACTTTGGACCAATGCTCTGCATCAATACGTTAAAGAGAACATTGTATTTGTTTCTGAAGCCTCACCAGAACACAGCTTAATATCTACTTTGTCCCTCTGTCATCCTTCTCCTTTAACAGCACCTGACAGTTGTTTATCCGAGTTAAGACGCAGCAGTGAGAGAGGAGCTTTAGTAAAACCTCAATAATGGCTGCTGATGTAAGACATGCGACACCACAATAAAGAGCATTTCAGAGTTGCTGTATAAAGAGAGATGATGATGATGTTTATCACTCACATTTTTTCCACCGTAGAAGTGATTTGAAATTTTGAGTTTCCAGTGTGATTCAAAGCTGCTGCTGTGATTGCGAGGCCAAACACAGGCGGACGCTTCAGGAGTAACCTTGGCGTAATGCGCTGTAATTCTCCAGATACCTTTTGTATGAGATCTTACTGCAAAGTTCCTGCTTTCATTAAAATAGCTGCCATTTTCATCACAGCAGATGCCCCTGCACTCAGCATATGTGTGAGGTCATAAATCCAGATTACCTACATCTTGTGTCGCTTCTTGAGCCATCTGGCGTGATTTAAGCAGTGGGCAACACTTTTTTCAACACCCACTGCTCCCTGACCAAAGAGAAGGATGGCTGTGGCTCAGAAACAATCTGGCAACAACTTCAGGCAGTACATAACCTATCATTAGCAATTTATCTTCCCTAAGTATTTTTTTTGTATTTATTTGTGAATTATTAACATTCAGTTATTGCTCTGATCACTGTATTATTATTATTATTATTATTATTATTATTATTTTTAATCCTAAAGTCCCAAATATAAAATAAAGGTCCTTTAGCATGCTTTTTTAATTAATTTATTTATTTTACTCTAGATTAGATCTAGCACTCGTCCCCAACCACAAATCGGCATAAATAAATATAGGTATTATAGATTATAGGAACACTTTAAAGTACTTACATTACTTACATTCAGAGATCATATAGGTTGAGATATTTAAGTACAATTTATCTTATTTTTTATCTAAATTCCATCATTTTAATTAGGTAGAGTTTATGGCTGCTAGACTGCACATTTACTGAAGGAGCATGCCACAGCTCCCACATAAAATACCAGCACCACATAAAATAAACAAATAAAATACTGCGTTGTGAAAATTATTTCTCAGGTGAGACACCAACATCTTGGGAATGATTTGATTTGATTGATAAAGACAATGTCTGTCTGACAATGTCTGGAAATAAAGATACATCATCATTTATCATCATTATCAGTCCCAAATACCACCTTTCATACAAGAAATGCACATACAAGTGCTACAAAACAGATGTAATATGAAAATTAAAAACCTGAATAGGGAATTAAGATGGGAAGGAAAACAAATACATAGAATGTGTAATCAAATCAAAAAAAAAAAAATGTGGTTATCTTTCACCAAAATCACAATTTATGATAGGATGCGAGGGGGTGATTCATGTGTGGTATGTCCTGGTTGTACTAATTGATAACCGGATAATTGATAACAGGGTAATTGCTGCAGCAGCTGTGCGCAATCTGCAAATCACCTCTCCCAAGTGCCAATTTCCCCCTGTTTTCCACAGTGTGTGTAAACAAGGGTTAGAAGGTGCGCAGGAAATGATTTGGTGTAATTCTTCCTTTTTTTTTTTTCAATTAGTATTTTTGCATGGAATAACTTTACACTACAGTAGGTTGTTAAATATATAAATTAAGGGTTGCACAATTTGGAGAATTCACCCTCATCCTACTGACTGGGCTCCCTGCAGATCAGGTAAACTTATATCATAGGCATATCTCAAAGGTACTTTATTCTATCAATCCAATGTTTCATGGCTTTTCCAGTCAAGTTGTTCCTGATGACTTCAGATCATTATTTTCTGTTTGTGTTTTAGTAAGTGATTTTTTTTAGAAAGAGCAATGTATCGGTGTCCTTGGGGGATCCCAGTAGACTGTGCGTGTAAAGGGGGGGTACTCTGTCAATCATTTTGAAGGAGACTGACAGGTTCTCTATATTTTCATTTTAAACAATGTGCAAACTAACGTCTCTAAAGTAAAAAAAACTCAGTTACAATTTTTGCAAGACATTAGCCAAACTTATAATGTTTTATAAATAAGTTGTTTCTTATCAAAATCTGTCTATTGTACAGTATGTATAATATGTTCATAGGATGAGGGTTACAATGACAAATGAACTAATACAATATAGCTGTGTTAATATGTGTTTTATCATAGTTACAACAACACAGAAAAACTCAGTAGAGTTGAGGTGAAGTTTTAAAGACTATACTGGAGGATTTGGCACTTTTTTGATTTCCTTTATTTTAACTCATAATGCAGTTTGAGAAAAAAAAATGTTGTATTAGGATTGGTAAAGAAAATAGACTTTGTTAAAAGAATGTAGGAAGAAGAAAAGGGGGGAACACTAACCCCTTGATAGGTGCAGTAATCAACCAGGAGCATTTTTACTGCATGTTGGCATCACTGGCTCCATATTATAGTCTGTAATGTTGGCTCGACACGTAATGGTAAGATCTAATCATCTGTCGCTCCTCTGTCTAAAGAGAGAACTGTCCTTATGTTATCAGAACCTTATTGAGAAGAGTTGGTAAGTCACTGGATGATACAAAAAAGTCATTAACACATTAAAATTTAAATAGTTTATAAGTAGAATTTTTTTATGTTTTCATTTGCCTTGTGATTTTTTTCAGGATTTTTTTAAAATCAAATAATTAGGCCCAATACTAATACATATGATATAAAATACAGAAATATTCAGCATCCAGTTAAACAACACTTATTTTACTGGTATCGCTTTATTTGTTTCTCACTGTGTTTTGTTCAGTGGAGCCTTAATTTAGAATTCTGCGTTTTGTATAAAATCAGAGTGCAGTGCAATCAGTGGCCCATACTGTGCCGGGAGGCCGTCTGGCACCATTGAAGATGTGATACTTCATTGTGTCATGCCATTGGTCCTGAGCCCCATTATTCCCAAACCGCAACTGACCAAAAGCCCATTAGTCCGATGGCCTTTTATCCTGGAAACTGCCTGTTACATACAGTGCAAAACTTGGTAACGATATGCAGTAGTAAAGTAACAATCTGAGATCCCACTTCCTCCCAGCCTGTCTCATCTGCACAATCAGAGGGGTGAAGCATTTAAAGGTTTTAGATGTCTGGGGTTGAATCGGTTTTAAATGACATTCAACCTGCTTTTAACTTAGACAGATTTTAGGGATATGAAGCATTTTAAGACAATCCAGAAAAGGACATCAAAGCAGAAGTATCAATGTAGGCACCGATGGAACATTTCTATTGCAAAGTTCAAAGGGTAGAGGTCTTAGTCTTGCAATCTTGACCTACACCGAATGTCAAGTAATCATTTAAACAAAAATCATCATGTTTCTTTAACCCTTACCAACTGGTTATTGTTCTTACACCGAACCAAACCATAATCACACCTGGCACCCAGAGCAACAGGCGTTTGTTTTTGGAACAATGGGGCTGTCGGATTAATGGGATTTGGGTAGAATGGAACATTTTTCCAACTATTGGGGCTTTCGGTTAATGGGCCTTCAGACCAATGGACAGTCCTCAGTTCTTCAACGTAGCGCCCTGGGAGAAGTACTGACACCTTACTAACCCCGGGCTCTGTGATGGAGCATCTCGCCTTGCAAGGTGGACATGCTCATTGTCAGGCTGCCTTATCTCTTAGGCGGCCATTCCTCCTGGAGACTGACAGAGCAGAAGCATAAGGCATTCCTATAGAAATGTCAGGAGCAGGCTAATCCCTGGAAAAACTTGGTGTTTCAAGGGAGGAAAATCTAAGGTGTTTGGACTAAAGGCTGTCTGGAGTATTCTAAGCAGTCTCCCAGAGTTGCAAAGCCTAGATGGTTAATCACTTGGATATATTTTAAGGGCATTTCACTGATAAGAGTGGTAAATGGAGGCTCTCGTCCAGACCCATCCCTCCTGCTGTTATTGCTATAGTGTATAGCAGTAGTGGAACAATTTAAAGCACCCTTGGGAAGGGATCGATGAGGCAACCCACTTGTGTCCTAATGCATTAAATTTGACAAGTGAGTTCATATCTCAGGATGGATTGTTGTGTTTTGTTGTGTGACGGATGCAAGATAGCAGTTTGATGTGGTGGCAAAATCATTCCATTATAGAAAAAAAAAAAAAAGGAAATGCACTATGACACCGTGAAACTCTTCACAGAGCAGCTGAATTTAATTTGATATGCTGATTGTGATTCCTCAATTTCTGATTCAAGGCAAACTATTCAAAAGGTAAATAACCTGTTACTGCCTTTGAAATCTGCTCATAAGGTTTAAGAAAACAAATTTCACACACCTGATGTAAAGAAAACTGAGAACTGCAGCATCTACTTGTGAATAAATACCGTCAGTATTTACCAGTGCTTTTTATCAATTTCTACCCAAGTCAGGTGGAATCATTTACTATGATTGTCATTGTCCATAGATGAATGTCCGATTTGAGCAAGGCAAAAAAAAAAAAAAAAACAGACTACAATGGTAAATTTCTAGTAGAACAAGTTTCAAAATACACCTGTCAATAGCACATGTATTGCCAGATGTAGTACAAGCCACATTTGCTTCCAGGTTATATATCCTTTAGACCAAATGCAGTATGACGATATCCACTTTTTTAAATGTGTCTATATATATATATATATATATATATATATATATATATATATATATATATATATATATATATACATTGTAGCACAGTATAACAGTATAACTGGGAAATTGGCTTCTCCAGGCTTCATCTCAATGTGGCTGAGCAAGACGCTTAACCCCAAATTGCTCCGCTGCGAATGAGTGAATTTATATTTGTGTTGTAAAGTACTTTAAGTGCTCAAAAGACTAGAAAGGCTCCATACAAATGCAGACCATTAACTTTTTCTTTTTTTTATAAAGTACTAGTGCAGTGCCTGTAAGAGGTATGCATTCCTATAGAAAAGTGGCAGCTTCAGTAGATTTTTCATCTTTGGCTAAATGATGGTGTGTTAATAGTCTTAATAGAAAAATTGTACATTAGACATACAATAGCATAAGGAGAGACATGTATACATTATACACATAATTTATTGTAAGAGGTTGAAGGTTGAATTTATGTTGGAGGTGCGGATCTCAATCGACATATTAGTTTTGAAATTGTGTTGATATGCCAAGTAAAACCGGATTTTTCCTGTATAGTGTAATAAGCTGGGCATGTTACTGTTATATGTGTTGATAACTAATTGAGTTTAGGCTGAGATTTTGTTCTGTTAGGTGATAGTGCTGGGATTTCCTGAGGGTTTTTAATGATAATAATTTGAATATCCAAACCAAAAAAGGATGCATGCCATCATGTCATGCCAAGCTTTTTCCAAAAGTTGAGGTTGACACACAGACAAAAACATGCTTCTTGCTTTATAGATAGATTTCTTGGGCAATATATGCCTTTAATTGAGATTTTACAGGAAGTGATTTGTATCTCACGACTTGCACCCTTTCAGCTGACCACATGGACCACATAGAAATCTATACTTAATATTTAAAATGACATACAGCGAAAGTTGCAGCAGCATTCAGCCTGATTCCACCATGAATACTCATAGTGGCTAATAGCAGCACTACATTTCTTATTCTCATGTTCCATAGGTCTTTGACATAATGTCAGGGCCATTATTTCTTCACACGCTGTTGATCATTTTATTTATTTACTTAAATATTTAAGCTAAAGTTTTGTAAATATTGTACATTGAACCTTTACGGTGTAAGTGCCGCCATGTGGTGTGTGGCGATACTTTTTTTGTAACCAGTGGATTACAGCTTTAACACCCTCGACTCCTATTCAAACACTGCATGCATAGTTGAAATTTTTCTTGGTTGAGAAATGTTTTAAATGTTGAGAGTGAGGTGGACCGTGCCAAAAGATATCTGTAAGAAATTATTAACGAAAAGGCAATCTCCTAATTTGATAATGAGGGATTAGCTAGGTATTAACAGAAAAGCTCCTGAAAAAGTGCTTCTCACACCCGCTCTGCGTTGCTTTTCACACAAACACACTCCTACTGCTGCTGCCCGTGTGGGATTTTACCATCACCGCTGCTGGCTGTACCACCGGACTCCACAGTCAAACTCAGCTTGTATGCCTGGAATGAGAATTTTATTGCACATTATACAGCCTAATGAGGTAAGAGATTAAGACACTGCCCTCACGTTGCAAAGGCTGTATTAGCACGCTGGATTCCAAATGACTGGCTACTTCTCCTATTTTGTTTGGGGTGAGAGTGATAGAGTGGTTGATGATTACTCAACAAATCTCTAATTTGGATGTAATTTCTAGCTGTGAAATTTGGTTTCTCAAATTGGAGCAGAAGAGTTTTCATTTTATTGAAGTGAGAGGTTATTGCATGATATAATTTTGCTATGATGATGTGCTGGCACTTTTAAAAGAATCTGTCATGCCTGATAGAGACAGAATTGCATATATATATATATATATATATATATATATATATATATATATATATATATATATATATATATATATATATATATATATATATATATATATATATATACCATTCAAAAGTTTAGGGTCACCCTGTGTTTTCCATGAAATTATATTTACCACCATGAGTTGTAAAATGAATAGAAAACATAGTCAAGAGTTTCACTAAGTTAGAAATAATGATTTGTATTTGAAATATTTTTTTCTTCAAACTTTGCTTTTGTCAAAGGGAGATCAGTTGTATAGCTTCTCTAACCAGCTAAACTGTTTTCAGTTGTGCTAACGTGATTGCACAGGGTTTCATCCATTAGTCTTCTGACACAATGAGCAAACACATTGTACCATGGGAACACTGGAGTGATAGTTGCAGGAAATGAGCCTATGTAGATATTGCACCAAAAACAGACATTTGAAGCTAGAATAGCCATTTATTTAACACATTAACAATGCATAGACTGTATTTCTGATTAGTTTAAAGTTATTTTATTGATAAAACAGTGGTGACTGTATATGACATATGCCATATGACAAAAAAAATCACACAAAACCATGACTTTTGTTAAAAAAAATATCATACAAATGGAATTTTAAATGATTTTATATATATATATATATATATATATATATATATATATATATATATATATATATATATATATATATATATATATAGGTATATGTTTGTATGCATTTCAAAATTTGACTGATTTGATTGAATTAAAAATAAAAATAGCATTGGCATCTATTTCTGAATGAAATAGATGTAAGTTCATTTTAATATATCAGTTCTCAAAATGATTCTGTCATTGTATGTCCTTCACGGTGAAAAAGGTACAAAAAACGTAGAGCTCAGGGGTGTCATGAGTCAAAAGCGAGCTTCCCCAGAGCTGTGTCTGCAGACTGAAAAAAAGGATTTATGTCATATTCTTTATTAACCCGGGAGCTAAAGGCCACTGCCTCCTCGGGTCAGGATGCTATCCAGCGCCTGTGTTGCATTACAACGCTGCAGGGCTGTTATGGGTGGGTAGTATTGATTGGGCTGGGTGTAAAGGGAACTGTCATGGGAGTTCACAAGCAAGACGCTGAAATTCTCCATTCTTGATCCGGATGCTCTCTGTAGATAGCCTCCAGTTTTAAAGGGAGTTCTCAATTTCTTTGAATAGAAAGGGCAGCATGACACTTCCCCCGGACTGAGGGGTGAAGATGTGCCTTCGTGATCCTTTTGTCTTTTTTCCACATCATGAAGAGAGATCTTTTCTTTCCTGGTACCAGGGCTGTCCTCTCGTGTGCAGCGAGAGCAGCCGAGGAGGCATTTGACCTCATAAACTCTTGCATTGATTACATGTTATTAAATGTTTACAGCCCTTGTGAGTGAAGCGCTTATGTCTAGATTTATGGAATTCCCAGCTGGAAACATAATGGTTTGTGGTAGAGAATGCGCAGTATTCACAAATCTAACGGTGGACTGAGCAATGAGGCCAGTTTCAGTGACTTGATTTATAGATGCTGCTCGTCGGCGTGGGTGAGAAGAAGCTTAATCCCGCAGGATTCTCACTGCCATCCTGCGGCACACCGGCTGGAGGCCATATTTAGCAGTGGACACTGACATGTCTGACCTCTGCCAGCGAGATGCACAAGCTGGATTACCTGGTGATACGCTACTGATTTTCTAATCCTAGATCTGTCTTGCGGAGGAAAATCCAGCACACGCAAGGCTAAGAAGTGACTTGGCGAAAGTGCACCCGCGACCAACACCCCACACCCCACTGTCTTGTTTTTTTTTTTTTTTCTTTTTTTTTCTTGAACTACAGTAAAACTAGCTCTCAGTAAATAGCTGCTGGCACCAATGGCTTTAAAATATTCATTGAGCTATTTCCAGCTTCCCCAAACATTGCTCTCATTAGATAATGATTTTCCCACGAGCAAGGGGAGAAGGGAGTTGTTTGTTGGGTTCAGAACAAAAAAAAACACCACTGACATGCAATTTTTTTTAGATCTTTGATTTGTTTGGCGTAACAATTTGATGTAACCTTGGCCTCTGCACTTCAATTCAATAACTTATTTAGTTAAAACAAAAAGAAGAAACCTTTATCAGGGCTTCGTTTAGGAAAAAAAACAAAAACGGCTTTTGATGTTTTGTTATCTGGCGCTCTCAGAAAGTGTTGTGGTGTTTACATTGCAACATCTATGCCTGTGTACAGAGTAGAAGATGTATAATTAATGCTTATACTGAGAATAGCCAAGTATACAACGTGAAATAAGCCACAAAATATGATTCTGTCTTAGAAGAGACTGCAAATTAGACTTAATTCTTCAGACCAGAAACTTCACCGATTTTTTTTTCTTCCTGTAGATAATTAATAATTAAAAATGAGATTGTGCTCACCATAAAAAACTACATGACAGTTAATATTTTTTTTTCCAAATACTTACAGGAATGTGTTTCTGACAAACAAGGAATCACTACCTACCATCAGTTAATGCAGGAGTAGCATGACGCCGGGATGCAGAAGATCGCTGAAAATGTTTGTGACTTTGACGCTGGAGAGAAGTGTTCATGTTCCTTCCTCCTCACATCTCTTATTAACCGTCAGCACTGGTTTATTTTAACCACAGCCACAATCTTCCCCTTAACGCAGCAACTGTGTTTTATTACCTAAAATAAATTAGACCTGAACCGTTGAGGCAGCAGATCAGAAAGGCGTGAATGAGACATTTTTAGAATGGTTATATGGTGATGAAAAAGAACCTAAATTACTTAGGAATGAAGAGGAGCAGCGCATGATGTAGGAATAATTCTAAATTAGAATAAAAAGACACTGTAGTTTAAGTATATTAAAAAAAAAATGATAAGCTTATCTATGCCGCTTGTGTCTGAGTAAATATCTGTTTGACGTTACTAAACTTTAATAGTTTTATTTTCTTTTTGAGTTTTCCCAGACACTCCTGACAGCTATGGCGCGGCCAAACAATCAGTCTCGCTTGTAATGTGACACATGTTCCATGAATTTAGAGTGTACCTCGGTGTTAAAGAACATAATTAGTGCTACCTCCTGAGGAACACACTGTGTGGGAGATGAGAAACCAAAGCAGGACCAGCATACAGATCAAGAAGCTTGCTACATTTGTGAGCAGACTCACTTCTCAGTGGGCGAGCCGTCTTGTTGCTCCGAGATTATGGAGCCTTAACTCTCAAAGGGGAAAGATGGTGTTTTGTGCCAAAGCAGCCATGACTAAAGGAGAAAAGGATTCCTTCTCTGTACTTACACTGTAGAACCGTGCCTGATATGCGCGGTAACTGAAGTCAACTTTTTTTTTGTAAGATTAGCTTTCTGCATATTTTTTTTCCATGGAAGGAGAATTTTGTGTAAAATCCTAATTTGCTTTCACTGAATGAATGCAAATACGTTTTGCTTTAGTATAAAGGTAAATATAACTTAAGGTACACATTTAACTTGCACATTTTCTTCATGAACAGATATTGATATTCTAACGCAAGCATTACGTAGACTATAAGAGGAACATGTTTTCAAGGCTGGATTAACCATATGGGCACATGGCACAGTGCCCAGGGGCACCACCACTCACAGGGGGCACCAGATGACAGAAATTTTAAAACTATTTTTCGTGAATTCTTGTGCACTTAAATGGCAATTACCTTAGTTAAATAGTAACATAGGCTATAACTTATTATGAAATCTAATATAGGCTAATAAAATCAGCGAAATCATAATTCTAATTAAGAAATGGCTTATGTGACATAACCCCCTTCTCAACCTGTCAGTTGAGCCAGTCCAACTGTAGCCTATCAGGGATCCCAAAGTGTGGAGCGGCCACTTGGGGTGCACAAGCTAAAAAATGTGATGGCGGTCTGGAGTGTTTTTATAGTTTTTTCACAACAACGATGTCTAAATAACCTTTTTATTTGTCATATTAAATGGATATTCAACCCGTTATATGACTTCTCACTGTTTAGACATGACAGTTTGCAAACTTTTTTTTTTTGGTGTGTCATTATTCCTTGCGACACACATAGTCGAGTTGAGTCACTGGAGTCGCGCTCAAATTTTGCAGAGAGACTCCACGCTGGTGAGATGTTGAGTTGTTTATATAAAGTAGAGCTGATATAACATAAAAAAAACTCCTGATGTTCGGCTCAACAGTGAGGACTGTATTCTCTCAGCTGAGGCAGAGACGTTCAGAGAGAAAGTGAACACCAGCAGATACAAACAGAGACCCCCCATTTTCAAATGGACCAGAGTTGGTTTGTTTGGACCAGAGTTCTATGAGATTTTACAACTGGACAAATGAAGTGAACTATCCAAGGAAACCAACTTTATTCGGTTTAAAGTGACCAAATCAGGACAATATGAAAGTCCCTCAGTTTTACATCCTTTTAACAAGATGATGAATGATCATTCATTCTAAAACATCAACCAAACAGCAGCCATAACATAATATCCCATAATATCCCATCCTGTATCATCAGACTAGTGTTGCTGTGGTTTAAATACCCTGCTCCCCCCAACATACTTCCTGCTGTTAAGCCTGTCATCCCCTGATATAAACTTTAATGTCTTGTATTATTTTAAATTTGGTACATTTCAATTTAATTCAGATGCTCTTTTGTTAATTTGATCATTAGTTGACATGTTCTGGTTGAGCAGAATTAAACATGCTGCCTTAAGAAATTTAGTTGGAAAGTGTGGGAAATAGGGGGTGTGTCAACCAGGTTGGGATATAGATGGGGGTGCACGACTAAAAAAGTTTGGGAACCGCTGGAATCGAGCATAGATGCTTTGGCTATTGGTTCATTAAGTATGGATGCTTTGCTTATTATTGCGACATCCAAATGTATTCTGATAGTTTTTTAAAGCTTATATTCTTCTAGTTTTTATATAAGACATTTCAATATGCCTATGCTTATTGTTGGTGGTTTTCAGTGAATTTGATAGGCTGATGTAGCCTACTTAATACATTTCCAATGACCTGGTCTATGTGTGGTAATACGTATGCTACTGTTTTTGAGTGTGCAGTATGCAGAAGGTTACTGAACGAGCGAACGCACGACCGGTGGGGGCGGGGGGCACTTGAGGCATACTAGTGCCCAGGGGCACCACATTGTCTTAATCCGGCCCTGCATGTTTTCATAGTAATTCATGAGTCAAGGAGGTTTCATGATGGTAGTGAAGTCAGAAAATTTGATTATAGTTTTGATATGTTGCTGGTTCCCTCCTTACACTTTACAAGATTGTACTATTTACAAGGTGTACTTGAAGGACTTTCTCCAATAAACTAAAAACAAGAAAAGACCAAATGTTCAGCCCATCTGGCTGCATTTTCCTCTCATTTCACCATCTAACATTTACTAGAAGTGCAATACAATCCTATTTCCTCACAGTGTTCATTTTGATAGGGATTTTTGAATCTAGTCTTAGTCACTTAATAAAATATATATGTCAAGATATATATTGTCACGATTTAGCTTGCTGGCTATAATTTAAGTCACATTTTAGTATTTTTTACTTTTGTTTTATTGAAGTCATAATTATAATTTAGTCAGAATTTTCATCGACAAAATTAACACTGCGTGCAGCACACAGTGCATTTTTTTAACCTGCTTCATTATTTATTAAAGTCCCACTTTGCATTTGGTTGTAACATACAATTGTGATGTTAGGAGCTGTAACACATGTATTGTGCATGGTCAGAAAACACCATTGAGCCTCATTCTGCAGGTGTTTCAGGTCTGTTTGAACCACTCACACTCATGCATTCAGCTCCTATAACACAGGAACACAGGCCCTCACTGGTGTTGATTATCAGATGCCATTGAGATATGGTGTAGACATGTCTTTTGTATCATTATTTCTGAAATATGAACTGTTGATATCTATAGCTTCTTCCTGCATTTCCTGCACACTTTCTGCATTTCGGTTAAGGCTCTCTTTTTTGGGTTGTTTTCACTTTAATCTATGTTTTTTTCACATGCATTTTTAAAAAGCTTGTGGAAATCTAGCTAATGGGCTGAGGCTAACAAGTTGATGATTTGCATTTCGCATTTTTTGTCTTTTCTTTCCCACCAGACACATTTTCTGAAGTGTCCTCATCACAAGAGGCCCTTGTTTATTGTAAACTGAGGTGAACGATTAGGACTTCTCAATGCCGGGGAAAAAAAAAAGATAAGCGCTTTTTGTCATTCAAATTTTGTTTAAGGTAATTTGTGTTTTTTTGGGGTTATTGCGAAATATAGCCAGTTCAGTTCCATTTTAAACTTGTATCTATACATTTTCTCTTGTGCTTAGTTCAGGGTCAATGCTGTTCCTGATTGGAAAAATTCACAAAACATATCCTCCTCCTTTGTTTGTGTGTTTAGGTATTTCTGTTAATAGTTTGAGCTTGTTCACTGTGTGCCCCAAATGAGGCAAGTTGGATTAACATGATCATTTCAAAGAGCCAGAGCTGCTCTGTTGGCGGAAATAATCTAATTAGATGAGTTTGTTATTCAACAAATTTGGAAGCAGGAAGATGCACGCACACATTAATTAACCCTTCTGTTGTGTTTGTTTTCATGTTCCCAGTCTATGATCCTGGTCCAAAATGACGCCCCAGTATAAGTGAATATGAATCTATAATATTACATATATTATCACCGACTGTTGTGTTAGATCAGTTTTATCAACTTCATCTTCTTCACCTTTTTAAATATCTAAAAACAACTTAACCTATTTTGTTTAGGCAACGACACATTTAATTTGGTCTTGTGTGTTTAAGTTGTAGTGAACAATTTCTTTATGCCTGTAGGCCTCAATGAACTGCACTTCATTCTAAGTGTAGTCTCACCTATTTATTTCTGTTAAACACACACAGAAGGCAACCAAAATGTAATAAATGATCAAAATCTATTTTGTAGGGATGAGTATCTGAATCTATCAAATTTGTGTTTTTGATCACAAGATTAAGAAATTTATTTACAGAGCAGAACAAAGTTTTACATAGGGCCTCCAATTTTTATTTATATTTTTTATTAATTTATTTCTTTTTTTAATTTCCCCTCGCCTGACTTTAGAGGATTGTTGATCTACATCAATACAGAACATAGCAGTAGATAACCAATGTCTGCTGGTTTCACTGTAGTGTCTGGTTATTCATATATCATTAACTTATATTTGTAAAAAGTACATTATCTGTGCCAAATACTCATTTCATCTGGATAATCATCTCAACCCTAGTAGTTTGTGTGTTCAGATGCCTTGTGTGGACAACATCTTGGAACCTCATGACAATAAAATCAAATGAAGTACATTGTTCAGAGTGAAAACATGGAAATTGCTCCAATTCGATTGGAACACAACAGGAAGGTTAAATAAAACTCCAGGCTGCTAAAAGGTATTCGACTGTATTCAATTCCGTGTAATCACTTTACATCACCATTTCCTTTCTGCGCCTTCAAGTCTTAGATTCTAAGACAATTTGATTCACGAAGGTGTCTTTGTATTGCCTCCGCTTCATGTGAATGATATCTGACAGTGTCATTTCTACTGAACTGTTTAGTTCAGGCTCTGGGTACATTTCTGTTCATCTCATCTACAGAAATTCCCTTTCAGACATTTAGGTAGCGGCACGCAGAAAACACACTTGTCACTTCATGTTTTATCAAATGCCCTTGACTCACTATAATGAGAGAGAAGCTCTTAAAAGCCACTTCACCAAAATGTTACTTGTGTCCATGTCAGAATGCCTTTGAAGTAACTGTTTAAATAGCTGAGAGGGTGTAAAAGATATTGAAGATGATCCTCGGGCCTATTAGCATTCATATATGTTTGTTGCTGTGTGTGGGGACACGAGCTGACACAAGCGCTGACTGGAACTTCAACTGTGAAAGGGCATTATTCTGATTGGCCTCTTAAATGTTAAAATCCTCCAGTATGTGGTTTGTGTCCTTGTTGTGGATCTGTGGACAAGATCTGTAACTTTAGTGTGGTCCTGGAGGGTGCATGGGGGTTCACCTGAACAGTCTACATGTACTTTGTGGACTTGGAGAAGGTGATTGACCATATCACTCAGGGAGTCCTGTGGAGAGTGCTCCAAGAGTATGGCGTACCAAACTTGCTGCTGCAGTAAGACAGACTTGTTTCCAGTGAGGGTTGGACTCTGCTAGGGCTACCCTTTGTCACCAATTCTGATCATAACCTTTATGGACAGAATTTGTAGGTGCAGCCAGGGCATTGAGGGGTAATAATTTGGTGGACTTAAGATTGAGGATGGACTTAGGAGGATGGCGCTCCAGCGCAACAGGACCACATCATCTGCAAAAAAGGGATGGCACCTTTTTGCAGATGATGTGATCCTGTTGGCTTCATTGGACCATGACCAACAGTTCTCACTTTCCAGCTGAGTGTGAAGCAGCTGGAATGAGAATCAGCACCAAATCTGAGGCCATGTTTCTTTGTTGGAAAAGTCATGGATAAAATCCTGCCCCACATGGAGGAGTTCAAGTATCTTAGGGTGTTGAACATAAGTGAAGGAAGAATGAAGCATGACATTGACAGACAGATAGGTGTGGCATCGACAAAAATGAGAGCTCTATCATAATGAAGAAGGAGCCGAGTCAAAAGGGGAAGCTCTCAATTTACCATCTGTTCTACATTCCTGCCCACACCTATGATCACAAGTTTTGGGTAGTGACCAAAAGGATGAAATAGCAAATACAAGTGGCTGAACCCAAGTGTCTGGGCTTTCCTGTAGAGACAGGGTGACAAGCTCAGTCATTAGAGAGGGGCTCAGAGTAGAACTGCTGCTCCTCCGCATTGAGAGGAGGCAAATAAGGTGGCTCAGACATCTGGTGAGGATGCTTCCAGGATGCCTCCCTGGTGACCTGTTCAGGGCATGTCCCACTGGGAGGCAGCCCCGGGGAAGACCCAAGACATGCTGGAGACACTATGTCTCTTGGCTGGCCTGGGAATGCCTCGGGGTTCCCCAGGAAGAGCTGGAAGAATTGGCAGAGGGACGTCTGGGCTTCTCTACTTGGGCTGCTGCCCCCACAATCTGACCTATAGAAAAAGGCAGAAGATAGATGGATGGATCCTTGTAAATTCTAAGAAAATAAGAATACTATTTTAATTTATCTATTTATGGTACATAATGTCCAATAAAAGCCTCACATGCTTATTTAGCAGAAGGACATATCCTTTTCTAAACTGTCTTATTTTGTAAGAAATACAACGAAAAGAAGATTATTCCCTGATTTTTCTCCCTCCTCAACAGCATGCTATTTCAGTAAATACCATAATGCTAAATTATTCCTCTTCCTTAAAATAATCTGTAATTTCTGTAATATGTTGTTGAGTTAAATCATATTTCTTGAGCATTCTGAGTCATCAATAATGTTAGCTTCAATGTGACATCTAATTCACCAAGCTTACACGATATAACCAACTTCCATGGTGGTTAAGGATTTAAAAAAAAAAAAAAAAAAAAAAAAAAAACAGGTAAGTCTAGTAAATCTGAGCTGCAGACAGCTGCCTGCGTTGAGCACGGTCCAGCAGAAAGTGAAACCTCTTGACCCATGACTTTCCATAATGTACAATCCATAAATATCTTTTCTCCCTACTGAAAGTCTGAAATATATAGGATGACATTTTTAGGGTACTGGGCAAAATCATGTGTTCAGTAGACGATGGCATAAAAATGTTTTTTGGCATCTATAAATATAATAGTATCAATTTTAACCATATTACTAAACATATTTAAATAATACCTGGATAATCATTCTCTTCTCTCTTTCTCATCAATAGCCTCTTGTCATTTTCTCACTAAATACTCAATTCCATTCAAATATGAGAGCACTCTTATTTTATTGACTTATGTGATCAAATGTAAACATCAGATCCAAAGTATATCACACTTGGTTATGAATTAAATGTACTAAATACCATTTTCATTCTTTCCAGGCAAGTTTGCAGCATAATTCAGACTTTCTTCATCTGTGTTTATACATAATGAATGAAGATTGGAGTTATGATCAAGTTGCACACAAATCTAATGAGTTTGAGGACATAATGGTGCATGTGAGCTGTATGGCAAGTACCGCGCACCTCCATCTGCTGAGTTCAATCAGCAACCTGCACAGAAATAAATCTGTCACCTCATTATAGGTTCTTATGTATGATTTCAATCCTCGAGCACAGTCCTTGTGAGTGTGTTGGCTTCTTCTTGGCCCTGCTCTTTCTTTTGCTCACGCCTGACTAACCCCATGCTCCAATTTGTAATAGAAAGTGCAGCGTTGACTGACAGGGCTGACTGACTTTGGGGCCAATGTATTTAAAACTCTCGAACAGGCCTTCAACACAAATACAGACCCCAACCCCCTGACTGCTTTGTTCAGTCTTCTTTCCCCCCCAGCTCCAAGAATATGCCCACTATAATATAAACAGTGTGTCACTGCCTTTACCACTCCAGTGGGCAGATGCTCCATCATTCTGAAATGAAAACATAACCCCTCTCAACCCACGATAGATACAGGAAGTCTTAGAATGCATCCAACTGGAAAAGTTAAGATTATCATTGAAAGGCTTGGTGTCCCTTACTAGTCTTTATTAATGAGAGAGAGAGACTTTATATATTGACTATTCGCCCTAACTGAATGATGATGATGAAGATCATTATATCTTCTTTTAGTCATTTAGTTGTTTGTTGCATTCCTCCTCATACTTAATTCCATTTATTTAATTATTAGTTACTATATCATTGCATTCACAGTAATACCATTACCTTAAAATTTACAGTAACTAACTGGCAGCAATTATCCAGAAATTTTTTTTTATTTATTTTTTATTTATTTATTTTTTTTTAATAGTAGAAGTGTTCTGTTTACAGTGTTGTGAAAATATAAATATAAATGTAAAACGAAATAAATATATAAAGATAAATAAATATTGTAATTTCAGTTGTATTTACAGTATATAGTAATTAGCTGAAAATACAAGTCAATTAATTACTGTGATTTCAGTTGTATTATAATACAGTAACTCCTTGACTACTGTGATTTTCTACAGTAATATTTCAAGTACTGTAATTTTATTTTTATTTTTCTTTTATTATTTTATGGCCTGGGATGATGGCTGGCTTTTCTTTCTTTGTTTTGTTTTATTTTTGTTTTTCAACTACAGTCATTTTGCCAAGGCCTGCAATTGAGGCTGCATTGACTTTATAATGTCTGCTGAAAACTTAATGAAAAGTTTTTTTTTCTTTTTTAAAGAACAAAAGTGCACCGTCAGGATAAGCAGTGACTTATGACAGAGTAGCTCCACCACTATTATTGGCTGTTTCCAGCCCTAACCTTCTTCTGCAGCATCAGATGTTAACCACCATCCGCCAAACAGTCTCTCACTCTGCTATTATTATGGATGATTCAGTGCCTTGTGGTCACCGCACCTGCCCTGATATTAATATTTTGACTTGAATTTCATCTGCAGCTGCAGAACTCGGACCCTGTATCGATCACATCAATGATTCAAAGGGTAATGTGACTCACAAGCAGGCATCAACTGACAAATATAAACAAACATACTATTATTAATCTATTTAAATATAGAGAGCCATTTTATTTTTTTATTCTGAACTGTCATCAATGACAAAATACCTATATTCTGTCTTGTAGAAAAGGATTAAGTGTGGAATGGATCGGGATTTCAGGCTGTTTGCCGGGGCTGTGACTTCTCAGGAATTCTCCCTCAAATAAGTGCAGCACTGTCTCAACAGCCCTTCAGTTGTCAGACGAGTGGCTTAAAATACAATAACTTTTGATATGATGGAGGTGTACGGTAAGCCCCTTTATCCTGCGAAATGAGCTCTATCAGCACAAGGAAGTCTAAATTTACTCCACAATTACATTTATTCACATGAAAAAGAATATATCTAATTTCTTTCAAGAAAGTAATGGTCAATATCTCAAATCAAAAAATAATTAAATCTAATCTATAGAAGTACATTTAAAATCTTAAAAAAGACCATAGATGTATTATTTTTCATTGAATATATATATATATATATATATATATATATATATATATATATATATATATGTCCCTTAAATCTTTTATGGGTTACTGTATAGTATGTCCCTTAAATCTTTTATGGGTTGCTGTATATGAACAATATATCCTGAGATATGCTTAGATATGAAAATGTATCCTTTAAACTCTGTCACAGTAGCAATAAAACAATACAGAAAATACTGCTGGTTAACAAATTCTTAACATATGGGTGCCTCTGTCCTGTAAACGGCTGCATCTTCCCCGCTTGTCACACGCTGCAGCACCATAGATGAGTAGATTATATGACCATGCAGACTCATTACTGTGAATATAATGAGTCCCATAAGATGCCTGCCCTACCAGTGCAAATCCACAACTGTGCTTGTTACAATGTTAGTTACAGACACAGCAAGGTCTTTGGTCCTGATCACTTTGTGCCAGGATTTGTAGTGAATGATCCTGCATAAAGCTGTCAAAACTGACAGTTTTTTCTCATGTAAAAAATTACATAATGGTTATGTTATAAGAATGTTCTGGCAAGGTTGCTTGAATATTCTCCCTGTTAACATTTCTAAATCCAGGCTGTGTGCAAGCTGTGTTTGATGCATGGAACAGTTTATAAATAACCCCTAGATCTTATCTAGAGGGGGGGGGGGACGCCTAAAAGTGGCTATTTGCATGATATGGAAGCCTTTAAATAGCTTCTATCATGCTGAAAGAACTTTAAAAAAGAATCCAAATTTGATTTATTTTCTACAAGTAGATATCACATTTACTGTGTGTCTCATAGCGAATGAAAACTCATTGACTGTGCCCTGATTGGTTGCTGGGGGTCTAGAAATGAGATATCTATGCATGAGAGGACAGAGATCCTTGGGGCACTGCTGGAGGCAGGAGCACACAGGAGTGAAAAGTTTTCAACATTAGTCTCCCAAACATGTATACTTCGTGCCATACTGTTATAATTGTATCATCTGGCTGCAAATGTACCATTATTCAATCTCATGTAAGCGGCGCTACAATAATTCTACATTGTCACACATACATGCGTCACACAATAGTGCTTATTTAATGGAGTATACCCCCACCATGTGAAGTGATGAATAATTCATCACCAGCTACATTTCATTTGCCAGACAAAACTGGAAAAGTTTTTTTTTTTTTTTTTTTTTTTCTCCCTTCTTCTTCTGCCACAAATGAATTGGTATGGTGTTTGGTATACGATTTACAGAAAGAAAAAAAATATATATATCAGAAGATAATTGTACCTATATAACTCTATGATGTGCAAATTGCTCCATTTGTACAGTAAATGTAATATAATTAATATTATTTAATGTTACTCTGTAATGATACTTTATAATGACTAATGCATTTAAGAGCTATTTAATATAGTGTGCTGTTGGGTACTTAATCTATAACAATGTATTTGACCCTGAGCCTCTCATTCCATATCCATCGACATTATTCTATAAAGCCTCCAATCTTCCGCACAAGCTGGCTGGGAAGATTTGCTCCAGTTCATCCACAAGAGCATTAGTGAGGTCAGTCACCGATCTTGGGTGATAAGGCTCGCCTCGCATTCCAGTTGATCCTAAAGGTGTTGGATGGGGTTGAGGTCAGGGCTCTGTGCAGTCTCCACTGATTAGAGCTCAGCAAGATGTGAAAAATCTCCCTTCCCCTCCCACTGGATCAAAAGTGTTCCAGGACTATATGCTACCTTCTCACAGCTCAAAGACACTCATCAAGGTTGTCATAGTATTTCTGAGGGTGGAACACGAGTATCCTACAGAGAGACCTTTGACCCCTCCGTTAAACCTCGTGTTAGAATGTGAATCAGTGTGCTACAGCTTGGGCTTATCACTTGGCGCTGGAGAGGTATTCAAGGTCATCGTGGTAGAATATCAACTGTCTCCTTTCGTTCTCTGCTTTGTGTGTATACTGTATATGGCTGTATGGAAGTCTCATCGACTTCTACATGAGGTCACAAATGTCATAATTGGAGGTGGTGGATTGGGTGGTGGTTAGATAAATAGATGCAAACAATTCATACACAATCAGTAGGAGAGCATTGTCTTAGAGCACTTACCAGATATTTTAACCCAAACCACAAGGTTTGCCTTGATATAAATAATCATATATATTGTTTTATGCCTAAACAGGGTTGGTATCAATCCAGTATTTTTTATAAATGATACAGACTAAATTTGCTTTTCTTAAAATCCAACAAAATAGTCAATGATGAAAGAAGGCACTTGTTGAAGGCCTAGATTAAACTAATCAGCAATGTTTTTTGGAAAGAGACAGGAGTTCTCTACACGTCTTGACCCACTTCTGTGATTCAACTTCTTGTTTTCATTAGCAGCTGCTCCATCAGTCAATCAGTCAGAGTGCACTCGGGCCCATTAGGAGTTCTACCTCTTTACAGCGTCTCTGTACTCAAACCATTTCCTGTGTCTAGTCATCACTCAGGGTACAAGAACTGAGCCACATGGTGCCACTTGATACATGAGGGCAAATAAATAGGCTTGAAAGCCAGTGTTTTTGTTCTATCATAGAATTTATTTACTTTCTTTTCTTTTCAGTTGTTTTTTTTTTGTTTTCTGCTTTTATATTTTCAATTATACAGATAATACTTCAGGTCAGATGTGATCTGCAGTTATTTCCAGTCTTCACTCGCATTGTGTGCAGATGTGAATAAGTAGCATGTAAACTTCCTCTTGTGTAGAACACCTTGACTCTTGACATTTCCTCCTCCTTCTCACCCAGCAGTGGCTGTGTTTGTATTGCAAATCAGATCATTCTAATTCCTAAGAATACAAAGTGTGGGAAGTGAACGTGTGTTTTTTCTTCCATCCACAATAAAGTCAAATGAACATACTCATCTGCCTTTTTCCACTCATGCATTAAATCCATTAGTCGTGTGTCCTTTTAACAGTGATGTAAATCCTACCTACTCAGTCTTCATATCTAATTGTTACTTCAGTGTAAACCTTTGTGCATGAGTCAGAACATTGTTGATTCTTGAACATCAATTTGTTTTGTCTGGGTAAGTGCCCTGGGGTAACAGTACTCGCAGTATTCTCCACAGAGGGAAGATGGATTTTTAATAGTGGGGAGTGGTGTAACCTTGATGCTCGTCAGCCACATATGCATTAGATGTGTTGCAAGAAGCAAATAAATTCCCAGTCATGCCCTGCTGATATGTGTCTCCCAGCTCCAGCAGAGTCCGCTGCCTCCACCATTTGTCTGTGTCTCCGGCAGTCTCGTGCACACACCCACCTGAAACAGCAGCTTGAAATGAGATTCACTCATGTACATAATCCCTCAGTTCTGCTTAGCTGTGATTAATTGACCAAATGTCTCTTATACGGTGCGTCCACAGAACCAGCTTGCACCATTGTGTTAAAAAAAAAAATCCAAAAAACACACTGACCACTCAGCATGCCGCAAAAAGAAATGTCCTCACAAGTTAATCGCACTGTACTAACATATCGTAATCTTATTGTATTGTTAAAGGGCTCTTCAGCAATTAGCCCCCCTGTCAAAATGATTTACAGACCTGTCATTAAAATCCTGTCAATGAAATAGACATCATGCAATGAAATGGCCCTTTGGATCGATACCGAAGTAACCCTTAAAGTACTGTGCAGCTCGTCATTAGGGTGAAGCATTCCTGTTTACAAGTTTCACACTGCTATATGTGCCTGGGAGTTCTCCTGGCCCTCATTAATAAATCAGAGAAATACGCACACATTCTACCACTATCATGTTAATGTATTTCCTGTTTACTACAAGTTGACCTTTTTTAATAACTCACAAAAAAGTTACTTTTTTATGATTATTTTTTTTTTTATTTTAAGTGTATCTATTTACCTACAATTACATGTAAATCCATTGCGTGTCTACTCCGCATTGTAAAGTGTTGACCATAGGCCGTAAAAACAAGGGACTTAATGGTGCATTCAGGTGCACCTTGTAAACATAGAAATCTATATTTGAATGGCTACCAAGATTTCTATGGGTTTTCTTTTTTTTTTTAATTTTCTTTGTTGAAATGTACATGTTGTTCCTTATTGTTCTGTGAAATTAGTAAGTTAGCAGCATAAAATCACTTCTCTGTGTCTATGTTGTTTTACTATAGCATTTAAATAATTAGATGTTAAAATCACAAGAAGTATATTTGATTAATTTATTCATAGGCCTATTTGAAACAATTATATATTAAAAATCAGTAAAGGTATGAAGATATTTAGGTAAGTATCAAATAAAATTCATAAATTTGATATTGTAACAACACTACATATGTAGGTGAACCAACAGTGTGAGATACCCTTCTGGTATTTTTCATTTACGTATTTATTTATTTATTATAATAAATTAATACATAGCAAAGTATTTAGTAATTTTTGTGTGTGAAACTGCTGAGTGAACTACATCCCTTGTTTTGCACATTATATGTATGTCTTCAACACCAGTATGACCACGTCATAGACTGTGGTCTCCATAGATGTATCTTACAGGATGTGCTTTATCCAGCAGCTACCAGTTGTTTTATCAACCAGGAAACAAATGACAAGCAAGGCCTGTTGCTCGTGTGAATAAATCCCAGTACGAAACATAAGAAGGCATCCTGTCCAACAGAAAGAAAGGGACTTCCTATCAACAGGACAATAATTGTGATGCAGCTGCAAAAGGATATTGGCCATTAGTGCATCTGTCTCCTTATACTGTGTAGGGATTTTTCCATTGTGACACATCTTCATAGTCTGGCTAATGGACATTTTCTGGCTGAAGTCCAGAGGCTAGTAAGTCCTCTTTGATCTCATCATCATACAGTATAATGGTGTAGCTGTGGCCCCATGCCATAACATGAGGTTCCAGGCAATTAGATACCTCTACTTTGATTCTAAATAAAGCAATAGGTGTGACTTTGGTGTTGGTGGCTATAAGTAAGAAATCAATATACAGTGACTGGTATGATATTGCAAAAAGCCTGGGACTAGACTGGATAAAGGTCACTTTATCAGGCAGCACTCGCCACAATTAAACCCATTGGTCTTTGAATCAATGATTTTACAGTGTAAAGTCCACGAGAGACTTCTGAGCATGCACTGGTATGAAAACTCATAGAAAGAATGAACAGACAATGATATGATGATAAAACTATGAAGATGAAGTGAAAATGTATATATTGTGTTCAATGTTACCTTTATTGATTTCCTAAACTGCCCCAAATTAGTTTTTCTCAACAGGTTAGACATCTTTTAATTTGGTGTATGTGCTGGTTATCCATTTGTCCATTTTGCAAAAGTAGGTAGTTTTTCATTGTTCTATTGATATACATCCATTGGCTGTGGTAAGTGTGATACTATTGAAGATGGAGGTTTACACTTGGTTCTGTGCTTATATTAATTCCAGTGACACCTAGAATATTAATTTAGACATTGCCGGAACATGTTTCAGTGTTCCCATTCCAATTTGATATATCTGCGTATGAGAATATCGTTAGCCTCATAGCATAATTGCCTAAGTCATATTTTTGTTGAAATGAGCTATCTGCCTGTATCTACTCTCTTAACACTGCTGATTCACTATGGACTATTGCCTATGACATCAGCATCTAGAATGCTTGTTATATTCCAAAATAACTAAGCCTGCCTAAGCCATCTCTTTGACTTAGGCATTTTTGAAAATGAAAATCCCTAACCTTTGAAATATGACTTTGGCAATTATGCTATGAGGCTAGAAGAATATTGAGGCTTTATCCAATGCAATGGCGTTTATTTTTCAACCCCTCTGCCATACAGAAATTTGATACTGTCAAATGATTTTGAAAGTTTAAACATTGTTACACCAGGAAACAGACTCATGCAGCACTGTAGCTTGGCAACAAAACATGCAAGGTAAAAGAAAAATCATGTTCAAGATTTTAAAAAAGTCAACAGTAAATATTGGTGCATTATAAGATGTGTCACAAACCCAGCTGGTCTTTGAAATGTAGATCTAAATATGCATTTAAGTGCCACCTTCATTTGTAACAGAACCCTAGTGCTACTGGCATTATTTATTTTCCTAAACCTGTTGTAGTACAAATGTAATCACCAAATAGATGATGTTCCCTGGTAACTTCACTACCTTTTTATATTACACAGAAGAGAGAGGGAATGTGGTTAAGTTTAGGCGTCAACTTTTCTTTTTCTGTATTAAACCAACATCAGGATCTTTCCATTGAACTCAACGTAACCATCAGGAAGCTGTAGATACTGAAATACATTGTCAGGATTTATCCTGATATGTTCAGTAAGATATTTTTCCAACTGGGCAGACAGTTTATTACATTTCCTCATTATGTTGATAATTATTTATCGCAGATAGTGCTGGTCTATACTGTCACTGATATATTACCTGTGGATACAATGTAAATGATTTATTAGTGAGTCATTCAAAATTGCTGAGGTTGGGCTGGTTTTTCGCAAAGTACTACACTGAATGGCAGGTATCAGCTTCTTCTGATTTTGTGCAGAGACACCACCTGCAATAATCTCAAGAAGAGGTGCAAGCTAGATGACAGGCATAAAGAACAGGCATCAGTATTATTACTTAAATCAGGTACTTATGCTATGCCATACTCATCTCTTAGAGAGATCACATCCAGATCTAATACATCAGGAAGTGTGATTCCTGAACCCCCCTCCCCTTTAGTGCTAAGGATGAAAAACACCTGTCTGCTGTTTCAAGGAGAGTCATTGTCATTGTTTTTTTTTTTTTTGTTTTTTTTTTAAATATACAGAACACACTTTGGAGTGTTTTTGAAGCTGCATGCCAAACCTGGATGTGAACCAGAGACACAGTTGTGCTGGCAGTAGGAATTAGGCCTGGATGATAGATGAAGCTGGAGGCAGCGTGCTGAGGCCCCTTCCTCGACATGTCCACTTCCTTCTGTCTCCCATCTTGCTGCTTGCCTCCTCATCTCCAATGGCTAATCTGTCTCCTCAGCAAGCACACTCTTTAGTTTATAGACCTCCAACCCTCCTCCTCCTCCCCTCATCCATGACGCATTACCCTCCATTCTCTTGATGTCTCCTCTGCGACCTAATTGATGGGTGAACACTAACAAGTTGCCCTGCCTCCATCTCTACATCGTGTCCTGCTCCTGAAGGGCCTCTCTCCCTCTCTCTCGCTCTCATGTGCCTCATTCCCCACACCCACCCGCCCCTTCCGCTGCTCCGTTCATTATTCATTAGGTTTCCCTTTGGATCCAGAGGGAGGAAAAAAAAAAAAAAAAAACATGGCTGAACTCGTAAGCAGACTCAACAGCTGGCCCAAGGCTACCTGAGCAATGTGAATGTGTGTGCAGAAGGAAAAGAGAGGTAGAAAGAGAGCTAATCAATGACCCACTGACTAATTAATTGACAGAAAAAAGAGGGAAAACACCATGTCATGCTGGAAAAGAAAACGGTGTAGCCAATAGCAGCCAGTGCTGGTTCCAGAATGAAATTGAATTTTGACAAACAGGAAAGTGTCACCAAGCTATGAAGTATCACACACAGGAGAATTGATGGAGAAAAAAAAATACTATTAATGGTCTGTGGGAGACTCAAAATGTTCCATGTCTGACGTTCAGACAATATTTGTTGTAGGTTATTGGTGCATCAAAGAGAAATAGAGGTTTCTAGAGTCGTGTTTGAGTTTATTATGTTTCTGTGAAATGGATAATGAAAGGTTAGGTTTTAAAGGACTCTTTTCTATTAAGCCATTCATCCTCAGGGTTATATAATACAGAACTAGGTTTCCTGAATTGACCTTTTTTTCACAACATATTTATTGTGAGTCAGAACTAATAATACCATCATTGTGTCATTTGTGCATCATCTGTATTTGGAGTTTAGCTATTTTTAACAATGTATACTACTACAACGATACAATAATAGTTTGTTTCACTATTAGAGATAATGTAAAAGTTTATGTAAAGTGACTAATCAGACCATGGATTAATTGTTAACTGAGAGACTTTCTTATCTATTCCAAAATGGCAGTTTTATGGCTAACTTGCTCATAATGGATTCCTAGATAGATAGTTAGCTACTATGTTGCTAACTATCTAATAATTGTAGGTACCAGCTGTGTAAAGCCGCTCAGAGTGACATGATGTGTCCAAAACCTTAGTAGGAACTTAGCAAGTAGAAGGCACAATTTGGAACTACTACAGCACCATCATCTTGCCCATCCCATGACTTATAGGATAACGTAGTGTGGTTCACTTGCACACTGCAAAATATGACCGAATGTATAATTCCATTCACCTACCTGTTAAAAGCATACTAAGATATGCTGACATGCAGTAACATACCTGATTCTACTAATAAACCTTTTGGCCTTTTGAAGGACCTTCATTAGTAGAATCAGGTGTCTAACTGCTTGGTTGGAACAAAAGCCTGCATCCACACCAGCCCTGAAGCAACAGGATTACCTATAACTGTTCTAGATAGTGGATTCCCTATTTTTGCCTACTACATAGGCATTGTTTCATAGATGGTCCAGTGATATACCATGTTTTGACCTAATTTTGACAAGGCATAGCGCTCAAATAGACTTTTATTTCAATAATGTCACCAACGGAACAATGAAAACTAATTGGTAGACCTGACCTATTGTGTTCTTTTCACGCTGCTTAATTGTGCCAACATATACTAATAGTATAGTATGCTAAAGGTTTAGTCTTCGTCCAGCATAGTTTTGTAACTCATATTGACATATTCAGGTTTTAGCCTGAAGTCGAATAGTATGTAATGCTAAAAACGAGATTTGGACACCCTGTGATACAGCATGTCCCTGCTATTATTGTGAGCCTATGCATTCCCTATGCAGTCCCTGGTCAGATTATGGCCAGACATCGGACATCATCAAAATGCCCTGGGGGAACAGACCCTGTGCGTCAGCCTGTCAGTGTCACCAGATGTGTCTTCACTTGAGGAAAAGAAAAGTGTTTCTTTTTTGCTTCTTTTTTTTTTCCTTTTTTCAGCTGTGCACACGGCTAAAGATACAGGCACTGAATTACAGAGAGCAGTGCAAAGCATTTCAAAGCAGGTTCAAAACAAAACGTCATCCTCTACTGAACGCCTTAGTGCATCACTTATGCATCTCAAAGCATCGGCCGACTACTGATGCACCCTGTTGTCTGTAAACAGGAGCTATGGTAGCAGCACTGATATGGCCAGGAAAACAGCACAGTTGAGGATATTTGTTTTATTTTCTCAGCAAAGCCTATTAATTTGCTTCAGGAAATGATTCATATTTTCTCATATGCAGCTTTGTCAAGCTTTGTTGATAGATAAAAAAGGTCTCATATCATGCAAATAAGCGCTTTCATGTTTCTTTGCTTGTTTTATTTTACTCTGGATAAGGTCTAAGGGTTATAAAAAAAAAAAACTGTCCCATGCATCAAACACTCCGAAAAATTGAAGATGCACACAGCTTCGATTTAGAAATATTGCAGTCCAAAGGCTTATTTCTACTTCCTTGACTTTGTGATGTCATGCATTAGCTCCCACTGCCTGTAGAGGTTCCCACCACGGCTCACCTGTCCCCATTGTCACACTGACTTTTATTTAGTCTTCCAACTGAAAGCCAGCCAATCAGAAGAGGGGCTTATTTGAAGCACTGTGAAACTACACCAAGATCAATTGTGTCCTTTAAATTTCAAATATATAATGTTAGGAGTATCCAAACTTCAAATCAAACACAGAAAAGTGCATGATATGGGACTTTTAATAGAACAAAGAAAAACATTTACAACTAGAACAGAAATGAAAATAAAAATTTATCAAAGGTCTTACACACTGATCTATTTAAAGTCTGTATTCTTATGTATTCCAGTAGCAGTTGTCCTTATGTTTATGCATATGCTGTAATAGTGGTGCATTTTGTCTTTGAGCGTACATTTGAGTGTTTTACCTGAAAATATTTTGTGCTCAAAGCATCTTCTAATAAAGTTGTGTTTGAGAACATGTGAAGCCTCTAAAAGCCCAAGGCAGTCTGGGGAATCTTCTCATCAGATTTTTTTCCAAGGCAAGACCAGATGGGTAAATTAAAGTTTATCCATCTTCACACTGTGTTTCCTGAATTCCACAACTTCAGATGTTGACCTCACTCTTCTAAATCTCCTAAACTCACTGTAGTAATTGGCAGCCACACTTTGCTGATATGATGGTGCCATTAAGATTCTAGGAGGATGAGAACAGCTTCTCATGCCTTCAGTTTTAACCATGGGAACCTAAAAGACACTCCTTTTGTCTCTTTTACTGTATGTTTCAGTGTTACAATCAATGGCTACAATCCATAGCCAGGATTTTTTAAATACCAGGGTCATCATTCTAGTCACATTATTAGTTACAATATTTACTACTTATATCGATCCAAACAGTGGATCGATACAGATAATTGATCGATAATTCATAGTGAGACCGAACATGACCTTAAAATATCCGTATTCATTCCATGTCCTTCCACAATTTAGCCTAGGCTACATTTCCAGACTGTTATAGGTTAGCATCTCTATTGGCTATCTGTTGTATGTATCTATACTTCTTACTACCATGCTTCTTGCTTCTTCCATGCTATTTTTCTCATTCTCTTAGAATGTTACAATTTTCACCTTTCCTCCTCTTCGCTGGTCATCCTCTGCCTTTCTTGTTGGAAGAAACGCTAACTTTGATTGATGCAGCCTCTTATGTTGCATCCTCTGATTCATTCAAATGCGTCGTTCTATAAATAGACCTGCAGGAACGTTGCCAGTGTTTACTTTTGCTTTAAACCAGTCAAATATATGAGAATCTCTGTCATAGGAGACCGCGTTGATGTCATGATAATTAGGTGGACTTTATGTGTTCAGGCTTTTGGTTTTGTGTTAACATTTTTACTTGCTGAAAGGAAAAAAAAAACATGAGGTCATGACCTCAGTGTCCTCAATGATGGCTACAGTCCTGGCTACACAACTCATGGTTGAATATTGAGGATATTTTTTCAAGTAGAAAACCACTCCCTTGACTCTTGAATTATTTCATCCCAATTATTATTATTATTATTTTTTTACCTCAAACATATTAATTATTTATAAATCTAGTAGATATGATTGTAGATACATAAAAAAAATAATGTGCTGCCTTGATTCCTATTCTTATATCTTGTCCATTATTTCTATCTGCTGCCCTGTAAGCTCTCTCTGTTTAAATGTGTCATCTCCTCAGAGTAAATTATGACAAAATAGAAATTGCCTCTTTTTGTCAGATGGCCTGCAATCTTTGAGCCCTATCACATACTTAACTGTTTAACAATTTAAAAACAAAAAAAATCATGGCCTTTGTTGTGACGGCCAATTTCATGTGTCATGTGTCTTTCATTTTAGGTTAATTAAAAAAACAAGATCCTTCTTATCCTTTGAAGGTTTACAAGCGTCCAGTTTTTTTTTTTTTTTTTTTTTTTTATTGCCCTCTACCTGGTTATTATCCAGGCTTCACTCTTTTGCTTTCTATTGGCTCAAAATGCTGATATTATCAGTGATTCAAAAAACATTCATATTTCATCAGTTTTTGCTGCCCTGCATTGATTTAAAAAATGTTACTATTGACCTTCAAGGATTTACATGACCAGGCTGGTAATTATATCACTGATCTTAAGAGCCTGAGTGCTCTCAGCTGATAGTGATTTTCTGGTCATTTCAAAAGAACGACTTGTGGTTAAGGCTAATCAGGCTTTTGCAGTCTCCAAAAAGTTAATTACCGGCCACGATTGGGTTCGTTAAATCTAACACTGTGTTAAAATCTCATTTAAAAACATTATTTTGTTTTTCTTTTAAGGTATAGTCTATATTATACATTCATCATATATTATATTCATTGAATGCTGTCCTATTACTTTTATCTTCAAAATATTTTCACAATGTAAGTCACAAAAAACTGCACAAGAATTTTCATAGGGAATAAATGGAATGAGGTCAAAAAACAGACAAATCATCTGAATTTTTGCACTGCCAACTGCTGCCTACTGCTTGGGGATACGTTCATATAGAAACTCCATTTAAACTTTAAACTCTAGACACCTGTCTTGTGTATTAATGAATTATTCTACATTTTGATAAGTAATATAGTTTTTGATCAATCACCGAGCAAGGACCATGATCATTAATGGGAGCCTATGGGATGGGATGTTGGTGCTTCAGTGGGTGATATTGAAGAACAAAAAAAATCATTTGTTTTTCCAATTTTGGAGAGGAACTTGTTTGGATTCCCACAATGTGCTCAACATATAGATTTATCATATATGTCATCATAGAGATTTACTATCTCTGCTCCTCAATGACTCCAATACAAATATTTTCAGAGAAAAGCAGAATGGACCTCTGTTTTAAACTTGCCAGTGTCTCCAAAATATTTACTATAAAAACATCAAATCACACCAAACTTTTGTGAAGTCCTCCTTTACTAGTATTATTTGTTTCAAAATTGATGTAGAAGCTAGATACGGCTAGATAGATAGACGTAGATACAATAATAATAATATATACATAATACATACATAATATGTACATATTATTATTATTGTATCAGTTCCAGTAGAACCCTGGTATTCAGACTTCACAGGAAATGCTATCAGTCAACATACGTATCTCTTATCATTACGGGTCATCACCATCGGCTATAGAACCCTTTCTTGCAACACGTCTGCTGCAAAGAGTTCCAATAGAGAATAAATAGTCACGTATTTCTAATTTCTCTGGTAAAATGAGAAACATTGGCGCAACTTATTTCGCTTGGAGCACCCACAGGTCTGAACACCAGTGTCATTTGCAGCGCCAGGGTTGGACCAATTAAATTGCAGGTTTAAATGAAAATCAAAATAACTCACTTTTGGTTCTGCTAGTTTATTAGAGTATGAGTATTAGTTTTATTTCCACTGGGAAATTATATAACATGGTAGATAACTAAATTATTTCACACTTAGTTACTGCATTATTAGGTCAAATCTCTCTGGGCTTTGTTTTTTTTGTTGTTTGTTTTGTTGTTGCTTTTAAAGTGCAGCTCTCTAGTGTTATGCACAGTTTTCTTCACCGTTGATGCTGTTTCATCCAACTGGGACAATCTGGGAAGGTACGCTGCGTGGCAGTTTGTGTGTATGTGTGTGCTTGTGCGCGTGTGCGCAAGAAAATGAGATAGGGATAACGTATCGCTTCCTGATCACTATCTTATATAATCACGTGTTAACAGGAGTAGCAGGAGAGGAGAGAGAGAGAGAGAGAGAGAGAGAGAGATAATGGGGAGCGAGGTAAAAGAGGCCGGCCCGAGTCTGATTGCCGGGGATTGATCTGAAAACCGGCCAATCAAGCGCCTTCCTCGGCTTGAGCTGCCGCAGTAGCCGGGCAGGATTGGAGGATGCTGAGAGATGCGCACACACACGCACCGGCTCGTCCCGTCGCCCGCACACACACACACACACACACACACACACACACACACACACACACACACACACACACACACACACACACACACACACACATACACACACATAAACGGGAAGAAAGGGAGAGTATCGGCTCTGCGAGAGCCGTCCAGTCAAGCTCTGCCCTGGAGAGGATGGCAGCGACGGAGGGAGGAAATTGAAAGGTAGTCGGAAGCAAAGGAGATAATTAGGAACAAAACTCAAAACTCTGGCACCGTTTTCGCTCCTCGCCAGCTGCCATGTGTGTTCAAGGGAATGCACCGGAGCAGGTAAGACGGAGAAGAAAAAAAAAGTAGTTTGTCTTGGCTTTGCGCGTTTGCGCCCCGTGAGAATAAATCAGAAATAAACCGAAATGAGTAGAAGAAGAAGAAGGGTGAGAAGAGTGCGCACTTTTTTGGGTGCCGGTCACCTGCGCTATAACGAGCGCCGTTTCTCCTCCGCTGTGGTGTTATACATTGCGCCTCTGTGGAGTTGTGAATGACAGACAGGCTTCTGTAACAGAGTGGGAGTTGGAGGATATCCGATGCGTGCGTGCCGCACCAGTATAGCCAGGCTGAATGTGTGCGCGTACTGCAGGAAACTAGGAGTCCACTCATTGACTGCAGCCGTCTCTCTCTCTCTCTCTCTCTCTCTGCGAGTATCTTTCCGCACCACATCCCATGTCTCTGTGAAGGGAAAGAGGAGAAGGAAGGGAAAAAAAAACGCATTTTTAAGTGGATGGCTCAGAAATCTGTGAAATGCTTTGGCAGTCGTGTGCAGAGAGATGTGTGAGCCAAGTGCCAGATGCTTAGCTGTCCCTGTTGTTAATGTTGCATTGATTGGCTTCTGGTGGGCACAGGGAGAATTGCATAGTTGCCAATTGTAAGGATTCATTCTTTTTTTTTTTTTTTCTCATGACCTCATGTCCACCTCTGTTTGCAAATGTTGGAAAGAAAAAAAGATGGTAAAGATGTATAATTTGAGCCAGTAGAATACATGTGGGGGCAAGAGTGAGAGGGGGAAAAATAGAAGAAACACAAACTGGAGACAATGTTCTTACATACTGTAGTTTAATAGTTGGCATGATGGCTACAGAGTGGGAACAATTTTGACATTTCTGACACTGACGTAAGCAACATATGTATGCATCAGGGGGGAAAAAGGGGTGGGGGGGTGTCTGTAGTGGTTCCTACTCCTAAGGTCCACAGCCACCGTCTTCATTAGCCAGTGGACTAGAGGTGCAACGCATGATTACATTTATTATTAAAACATTAATTTAATTTATTATTACAATTATTTCCACCATCTGTTATTCATTGGGTTATTTTTTCACAGTTTAATTAATCAGATTTATTCAGTCTATAAAATGTGGAAAAAAACAAACAAAGATATATATGGCCACAAATGGTTGGTTTTGTCAGACCAATAATTCAAAAAATAAAATAAATTAAAATAAAACATAATGCTACTATTTGAAGATCTGAAATCAGAAAGTGTATGGCAGCTTTGGCCCCTCCAGTTCCTGTCAGCCCCATGGTACTTTCTTTTGGAATAATAATACCAAAAAAAGTATGTTCGTGAATGACAGGAAACAAATCATTTTTTGATCATTGGACTACATCTTTCGTCTCACACAATAGGCCTTGTCACTGTGTTGTATCTTCCTGATGGGTTTTATCTCGCAACTGCAACTGGCGATTTTATCAGCTGGGAAGTGAACGAACGGACACAGTCTGGTGTGATGACATCCAGGTATACAACACAGGCATGCTAACGTTAGCCTTGGCGGCTCGGAGTTAGCGTTAGCTTTGGCCACTCTGGCTAAAGGTAGCTCAGTGGCCCTGGGTTAACGTTAGCTTCAGCTTCTCTGGGTTACTCTTAGCTTCAGCTTTTCTGGGTTAACGTTAGCTTCAGCTGCTCTGGTTAATATTAGCTTCAGCTTCTCAGGGTTAACGTTAGTTTCAGCTGGACTGGATTAGGGATAGCTTCAGTGGCTCTGGGTAGCTTGTGGAGAGAGAAAGTTATCACATAGTAACAGTGACTATGTGCAGCCTTTCTAATCAGCTACCTTTTTTCTATTTTCTTTCTTTTCTTGTACAGCAAAAAACTGTGACTTTCTTGACTTGCAAAATTATCTTTCAAAGTGACAAACACCATGCGTATAATTCAAGGCACAATTCAATCATTATTTGTCCCTTGTGGATGACTACACTTAGTTTTCCTGAAATAAGGTCCCATGGTGGTCCACCAGAAGGGGAAATACTCTATTGGATTTTTGCTTTGAAATGACTGACACAAAGAATTTGTTGATTTAAAATGCAATACCACATTTGATATTACAGGCCTGCAGGTTGTGCACCTAGGTTATTAGCTTTAGAATGCCTGCTGCTGAATACACATCCATCATTTCAATAGTTTTCTTTCTCTGGTAATTGTATAACCCATTTGAAATGTAATTGTGAATATGCGTCACACAGCCATCTTGCTGTTTCAGCTTTAAAGTCACTTTCATGGATGTAAAATCAACATGAGATAGATGACTCAGTGCCAAAAGAGGCCCAATACTTAATTACTTAATAATGAATTTTAAATGTATTAGTAAATTCCTGTTAATCTGGTGAAACACTCTGGAATAGCATGACAAAAATGCAAAACAGCCCACCAGCTGCACTGACACACACTGACACACACACGCACACATACACACAAACTGTGTTTAAGGCAACCAGGGCAAATACAGTTTTTTTTTTTTCTATATTTCTTCATCTTCTGTTAAATAAATCTTGATAAACACTATGGCAGCTAATTATGAGTTGGGTACGGAAACTGCATGGTCAATCAGACTGAAAGAAAGAAAAATAGATCCACCTAAGTGTGGAAAAAAGCTAACTCTTTTTTTTTTAAAGGCCCATCCTGTCACTTTTTCTAGTTTCTTTTAGATATCCCTAACAATTGTGGTTTTGGTACCAAAACACATCTTAATATAGCTTTAAAGCTAGACTCTCAAGGTTCTCTGAAGCTCTATAAAGAACAGGTTTTTTCTTTCTGACTCATTAATATTAATGAGCTTCTCCTCTAATTGACCGATTTAAATGGGTGTAAATAGGGGGGGCTGGGTGGTGACTGTATAATTGTGACATCACACCTTTGTTGGAGCCCTAACAGCTCATTTTAAGGCACAGTTTCTGAATATAGGGTGTCTGCATTTCTGTGTGGCTTGAGCATTTTGAAACATGGGGCATAAATTGTATGGCACCTTAATTATAATAAAAAGCAATTAAATCTCACTTTTTATTATATGGAACCTTTAAACTTGATATGAATGCAAAATAATCACAGTTATGTAAAATGTAACTAGCTAATCAAAAATGTAGTGATTATCTCAGCTCTACAAGGAATAGGATTTGAAACAGCACAATATGGCTGCACAAAAAAATCCATGTTGTTAAAGCAATCATTATACTTAAATTAGATATTTGAACCTAAAATGGATAGCGTTGATAGAAAGTTGGTGTTGTTTCCCACTATAAACTGCATAATAGCTCTGAAAAGACAAAGGTGGCCCTACAACCCATAATTAGCAATTGTGTTGATATGATTGTATACATGTTTGCCCAACCTCCATCTTTGAAAAGGGCAGAGAGCTTATTAGACCCAACTTAATCTCACTGAAGACAGCAATTCAGGAAAATGTCCATTTTACCTTACTGGGGTTGTCTCTGTGAACAATGCAGACATCATGATATCCGAGAAACAGGCCAAGCCGTATGTTAATCAGTGAAATCCCTGATTTGACCCCAGTTATACAACTGAAGTGTGCAATTATCAGTCACTCATTACGGTGCAGCAGAGCAGACATCTTAAATGATGCGTATTGTTCAGTTCAGCATGTTGGAAAACTGCAACACCATATTATAATCATTTCTCAAGCTAGGCTCAGTATTAGATCACATGCTTAAAAAAACCCAGAACAAAACAAAAAAACATTGTAGATTCCTTTCCTTTAAATTCACAAAATGCTGCACATCAGGCATGACTTGTGTTCTGTTTGTTTTTGAACATCACATCAGTGAGAACATCATGTTACACAGAACCAAGATGCTGAACTTTTGTTTTGACATTGTGTTTCTCGTGGCGTGCAACAATAAACAAAGTGCGAATATCAGCCTGACAGTTGTCAACACTGGCTAAGTCGACAGAAATAGGGTGTAACCAATAACAGAGCTAGAATAAGCCAATGGCCCAATGAGCAGCGATGCACTGACAGGTAGGCCGAGTGTCTATGTGTGTGTATAACATTACTAGTGATGTGTGTCAGCTGTGTTTATGATAAACAGGTTGTGTTTTATGTGTGAAAACTCTCGCAGCTGAGAAGCAGTCTTTGCTTTTTTGAAAGCACAAATAGACTTATGGAGGATTGTTTTTGTTCAAGTGGTTGCAAAATGTGATCTTCTATTTCTCTATTTTGCTAGAGCACAGATGCTGTCAGAGAAGTTATTGATGAAGAACTGTTAATAAGTGACTAATGATCTTAATTAATGGTCGACCACGTCATTTGGGTATGGCAAGTTATGGCACCTGCCATACCTTGACTATGGTAGTCAAGGTATACAGTAGTCCATGGTCTGCAGTTTACAGTTGTTGTAGGGCTGCTCAATTATGGAAAGAAATCACTATCACAGTTTTTTTGGTCAATATTGAAATCATGATTAATCAAATGATTATTTGTTAGTTACACAATGCAATTATTCAGCATGAGTGACTGTGCTTTTGTTTGAGATGTTATACAGATTAGTTGTGTTGCCACTAGATATAGCAAATATTGCACATTATGTGCAATATTTAATCTCAATTAAAATTCAAAAAATTGCACAGCCTTATTTTGTTGCATGCATACCCAATATTTAAGTGTCTATGTTTGTAAGTGAAAATATGTGTAGAGAGTGTGGTGTGAGTGTAGGTAAAACCTTTTGGATTTTGTGATAGTTTGGGAGTATAGTGGTGGTTTTCACACATAAATGAATGTATGGGTAATACATACAGAGGTTTAAAGTTTGAAATATGTACCAGACAGGGAGGATCTAACATAATATGCGTTTCTGAAGCTTGACCCATAGTAGAGATTAAAAATCTGGACATTCCTGCCTCTGATGCACAGTTTTAACTATTTCCAAGTCCCCAAACTTTATGAAATCGCAGATCCCAGGAGTATCCTTCATTAAAGTGGTCTCCAGATTGTGCCAAGTCAATCCTATAAAGAAAGCAAGGTCCATCAAGGATTCATGGTCCATGCAGGAATGGCTTACACCAGGTAGCCACAGTGTGATGGCCACCATAATGTTCTCAATCATATCATCAGCAGACCAGGCAGGAAAAGGAGCAGTGGATTATTGCTCAACACAGTCGAAGGGGCCATTCAAGGATGAATCATGTTTCCCCTCCAAACATTGACAGTCTCTTCACAGATAGCAAACAAAAAGTCAGTCTGCCAAACAAGACAGGCAACGTAAAGGTTTTCTGAAAGTAAGAGTGATAGCCTTGAAAAGGCAAATGTTGATCAGCGTTGTCAGTGCTGCAATCTTTTAAATCCGGGGTGCGACAAGGTAAAATAATCCCCTGTTTCGAATGCTGCGCTGTGATGTTTTTGTGTGGATTCAAGAGATAAATGAGGCATGGATTTTTTTTTTATCATTAAATTTCTTATTAGTCATTCTGCCCTGAAGGGAATATAGATACACAAACACACACAAAAATGAGTTCTCACATTGAACATTAAACATGCAGGGAAGATTGTATCCCTGGCAGCAGCAGTCACTCAATGAGAATGAGTGACTTCTCACAGAGTGAGAAGAAACTGAAAATTCATAGGCAAACCTCACCAATAAATTGCAGTGTATATATATATATATATATATATATATATATATATATATATATATATATATATATATATATATATATATATATATTGCTTTGTTGTTGCTTTGTCAATACTTTTCTAATCTAAATGTATAGGTGTGCAGTTAGTTTATTTGGGGGGGTGCAGAAAAAATAAAGTACCTGCAAATTATGTCCAAAACCACTGCTTTCTACTCCCATTATCTAACAACCGGAAAGCAGTAAGATTTAGACAAATTGAAAATTAGAGCTAAAAAACTTTGATATATATATTTTTTTTATTTTTTAGGAAGGACAGGGCATATCTCATTTTTGATCTAAAGTAAAACATATTCATTAATATAAAGGAGCTGGCAGTATCAGTGAAACATTGAATTTGAAAGCACAATTTATCCAGCCCAGTATCCAAAGAAAAAACGTTGACAGCTTAAAGGAGATACCAATTATCTTTCTACATCAATTATTCCCTGAGATTGTGCTCTTTTAAAGTTCCACTGTCACCAATCTGGCTTTAACAATAATAATTAACATTCAACACATTTATTTAGACTCAAGTCATAATGAACACAATGTTTTTATGTCAAAGGTAATTAAAAATGAAAAAAATACTGCACATATGATGTAATATATGATAGTCTATGGAAATATAACAACATTAAGAATAAATGAAAAAAAAAAAAAGATCTATCCAGGACATAAGTGCTCAAGATCTCACTGCTGCTTTCTCACTGCATCCTTGGACAGTTGATCTACCTAAAGAAAAGCAGATGTTTTTCGTCTAAAAAATGACAAAATGATAAAATTAATAATGAGTCTAGACAAAGATTTTTAGGCTAAATCATGTTGCTGAACATGATTTCTTTTAGTGCATAAAAAACTATGCATTTCCTTATGTTAAATTATTAATCGGAATTCATATTCATCATTCAACAGAAAAAAATAGTTTTGTGTTGATAGACTAAGTACTTACCACTTCATCTCCTCTGGTGTGAAGAGGTTGTGACCTGCAATGCCGCCGAACCCGTGCTCTCAGGCTATCTCTGTCTCTTCAACACTGTCCTCATTCAGATAACAGTAATCAGAGACAGTGGATGCTATCATTACATCAGCCATGAGTGCAATATCTTCCTTCTTTCTTCCATCTCACGTGGCAATCGTGATCACTCTTTACATCCAAGTCAGACCGGAAGGAGTCGCCATGGGCCGCCAGTCCTGGTTCACTGGTACCGGTAAATAAATCCTATGTCAACGTGGTCAAAGTGTCATCAAATGTAACATCTCTAATGGGAATAGAGTTAAAAATCTAAGTGATCGTTCCTGCACGTGAGCTGTTGCACTTTGTCTATTAAGTAACGGGAAAAGTTTTGATTGGATGTTACAGAGTTTGAAAACGATACTTGTCATTCAATTTTCACATTAATGTTAACATTTTATTAAAGCTGTGACTTCATTTGTAATGGTATATGATTATACATAACCTAATATAACACAGTTTAATTAATCTGGGTCACTATGTGAATAGCAACTAATACAATATTACATGTAAGAAGAACAAAAACAAACAAAAAAAAACTATTAACTAAACATTTGCTGTCTTCCGACATGACTTTTCAAGTTGTTGTTCTGATTTGTGGAGGTGTTCATGTGAAGGTTTCCTGTCAGGAACACATTTATCAGATTATTCCACATGAATGTAGCATCAAATGTGCTACCAGACCAATATGGCGGGCTGCAGCCAATCAAGAGACATGTAGGAAGATTCAGAAGCTGTTTTCCATGAAGTAATCAGCTAGTTGCGTGTGGTAACTACATAGGCTGTGTCCGGAATAATCACTTATTTCGATTATTTCTGAATGTGAAAAGTAGTTAACCGATGGTAACTAACCAAGTAATAAATACCATAATGTATTGTGCTGATGATGCTATATGTTGGGCAATTTGTGCGAGAAATTGATTGTGTAAAAGGTTGTTTTAATTCTTCCACTGAGCTCACTATAGTCCTCTACATATAACACTATGCAAGGAGAAGGGAGCAGTTAGCAGTGAGTGAGTTTGTACTTAGATTTTCAATCTGAAAATGGTCATATAGTGTATCTGGTTTCTGTTGCCCTTGATTAAAACCAAACCAACCAAATGCGTAATCAATTTCATCAGAAAGATAAATTATCAAGGACAGTTCTTTTTACACAGTTTCTGACATTCTGTCATGTGCTTTCCCTTTTATGATTTAGACTTCCTTTGGGGTGGTATCGCTCCGTATAGTGCACCGTATTGGCATTATTGCACTCTAGGTTTCTTCAGTGTGGCTGAGAGCCACATTACCATGATTCATCTCCTGCTCTCACCATTAGTGATAAATGGACAGAAGTGCATTCCCTTAAAAGAGCACTTGGTACTACCAAAGGAAGTGTAGGCCTGATCATGTTAAAGCTTTGCATGGAAGCATTGTGATTTGGAAAATATAGTGATTAAAAATGTCCCTAAATAGTTAAAATAAATGAATGAATACATATACCGTCTCAAAAAGAAAAAAAAAAACATAGTTTAGAAAGTTCTGCCAGACTCTTAGTGGCCAGCAAGGGGCGTTCCCAATGATCCAAACAGCACAAAACACTTTTTTTCTCAATGCAACAAGTTTATAATATGGATATGAAATAATTAATTAAAATACTGCCCTATTCTGCATGGTGTGCACATACTTTGACTGAGAAACAGTTGGCATAGTACATAAAACTAAAAAAACTAAAAACACTGTACAATCCAATAAATGAGTGCCACAAATCAGCTTTCAGCAGGGAGCTGATTTTCACTGGATATAATGTAGGAAAAAAGTGCACAATGCTTCAAAGTGTGATGTAAGAGAGAAAAGTCTTCCACTGCAGTGGGATGCAGATGAGAATGGTCTCCGTCTGCATATTTGTCCCGTGTTTTATGGGAAGAATGTCTTTGGAACCCATGAAAACAGAATCATTTGATTTCCAATATGCTGCATGAATTGTTAATGCACTATTAGGAGGAGGGGGGGTGCATTTCCATTTCACAATTTTTTAATGTTTGCTCAGAGACTTTTCCCTATTTGAAAAGGATGAACTGTCACCGTGCAACCAATGCGCATTACAGTCAGGATCCTGGGGGCTGCCTGCGAGTGTTTTATTTTGTTCTCTTCTTAAAAGCGTTGGGGGTGATGGTGGGTTTGCCTTTTGGTCACATTCGAGAGGTTCCAGCTTCTTCGAGGGAAAGTCTATTTTATTCACCTGAGCACATCCTTTTATCATATTATCCCCCTGTAGATTTACATTCCAAGCTTTAGGCATTTTCCTAACACTTTTGTACTCATTGTACACAGAATAAAGTGAGAGATATTTGGTGTCTTGCTCGAGGAGAGCAAAATGTGGGGCTGACAATAGACACTGCCGAGATTAAACTTCCGAAGACAGTTTGTGCAGCCGCTCGGTCATTATGACAGCAGTTTTACTCTGGAATGTTACACAAAGATCTGAAACACGCAGCCAGTGTGATGCATGTGTCATAGAATGACTCTTAAAAGCAAATTACCCCCCCTGTGCAAATGACAAATTATCACATGCCCCTATATTTTAATGGAACGGAATGGGTTTTCAAGGGAAGCCCTACAGAAATTGTTTATCATGTTCATTGCTAAGAGATGTTACATTTACTACCCTTTCAAGATATCGCTCTCAGCGTTTTGCAAGTTAAAAGCCATGTAGTATCCTGACAGAGAGGAAAGGGGAGTCACGTCAGTTAGCCATCGGTATCTCAGAGCTCTCAGAGAAACCCTGATATATGGCGCTGATAAAAACATTAGTGTGCCGCGCGCCTGTCAGACTCGCTCAAGCCTTCACGTGCTGCAGCGAGTCCTGGGTGTATGAGAGAGATGTTAATTGGACCATGCCAACGCTTTAAGAGAGTGCGAGCGAGAGGGGGAGATGAACAGGGTGTCCCTACTGATTCACACATCTGAGGTGGATGAGAGGCGAGCCGCAGGGGGCTGTCCACTAGACTTAAGATGACAGCCAGAATTATACCACTTCAATCCCTCTATGTAATGTTGAATTCAATACTTTTGAGTATTATAAACAAGCAAAGGTCCCATATCATGCACATAACCAATTTCATTTTATTCTAGATGTTATATAAAACTGCCCCATGCATCACACATACTAGATGTTCCCACCAGTCCCCACTATCTCGCAAATGTTTTAATTCCTTCCAGTGAAAATGGAGAGGTTGATGAATATTTAAGGCACAGATATCATTTGTGTACTTTAAATCACAAATATATCATGTTAGAGTTATGAACGCTTCAAATAAGGGTGCTTCCACACCCATCCATTCAAACCAAACAGACCTCAAAAAGAGATGGTCTCAGTCTGCTTGACTCTACACCAAATGGCAAACTTTGGTGCGGTTTGTTTGGTGAGAACACAAACCCAGATCCAAACAAAATAGGAGATGGATCATGAGGGGATAGTAATTATTTCATATCCTGTTTGTTTGAAGATAGACTTTGATGAACCGTCATTTGGACCAATTTTGGTTTGTTTGCAGGTGTGAATGCAGGTCTGTATACAACATAGTACAATTTGTATTGCCTGGTGCGTACCAAAGAATTGAATGGTGTGAATGTACCCTATAACTGCAAAAAAAAAAAGCTGCATGATATGGGTCCTTTAAGGTCACAGTTGAAATGTCATTGCAGTGCCCCATCTAAAAGTAGTGTAGTTTGTATCCGAAAGAGAAAAAAGCAATAAGAACAGTGTCTACGAATGACATTGCTTGGTTTTCCATTTCAAGATACTAAGTCTTGAACATTTCCACCATTCCACTGCTGTTAATGCAATATTTTTTTTTTTTTTCACAATCACCAGAGCTGTGATCGAACCACTCACTGTGTAGCAGCATCTGCCTGCTCCCTTGTCCTCAAACAGCTTTCTGTGTATTGAAATGAATCCGAAAGCACAGAAACAAGACCAGAAGCCAAGAGTCCCTTCAAGCTTGACATCCAACAAATACCAAAACCTGTGTTTATTTAAGTTTATCCATTCTAAGTAAGAATGCATTATTTTGAATCATTATGTCCATACAAGCTCATGGCAGCAGTATTGTCCCGGACTACACCGTGGACGCAATTGTTAGGCAAATTGTATTCCTCAGGATTAATTTGTATTGCTGGACAAATACAATGGCCTCAGTCAATTCAGTGTTATTGAATCTCATACCTGAATGTTTAACAAAAGAAGAGTGGATTTTGTCTGTCTCTGGGGAATATGTAAGTATGCACAATTGGCAAGTAAATTACAAGATTTCCAATTCACTTGTTTACTATCTTTTTCAGCGCAAGTGTAACAAATAAACACAAAATGACAACTTAATGACATCACAATAATTCCCTTCCTCCACCACGCTGACACCTGACTGCTTAGTTTCAGTTACCACTGTTAGTAGCATAAGAAATAGGTTAAATAAAGTCAATTCAGTGGGATGTTGCAATGAACACTATAAAGTTAACAGGAACAGTCATTTATTATCCAACTGAAGTTGATTTAGTGTTAATTACATTTGCATTTCAACATGTGATGTGCAGGCAGAAGAAAAAAACAAAAAAAAAAAACAATGTCTTCATATGAATAAACATTGCACAAACAACAAAAAAATAGGACAAAATGAATCAGAAACAATGAGAGTGGAGGCGAGAGGGAAGAATTTGAGAAAAATCATAATCTTTGTTCTTTGAGATAGCAGGTTTTCATTTTGTCCAGAAATGTGCTCATTTAAATAGTTTTAGTCTTAGTCTTTTTTTTTTTTCAGATAATAGCAGATAACAACAACAACAACAACAAAAAGTGTCAGCATGAAAACACCACTGCCTGCGCCCACACAGCATACTGTTAACACTCCCCTCCAACAACCCCTCCACACCTCTGTCTCTTCCATCTGCATCACCATCTTATTCTTTTTTTGGACGATGAGGTGGCATATTAGTCTGCTGCCGCCCCGCCCCCCTCTGTACCCACGAATCTCTGTAGGCACTTGAAAGGCAGTGCAGTGAGCCCCAAAATCTCTCGCACTTCATCCTCTCATGAGGGAATCTACCTGGCAGCGAGAAAGCAAGCTTATCTGTGTATGAAATGCTAATGAGACTCGCCTCGGCCCTACTGTGTGGATGAGAGCACAGAGGACCTCTCCTTGTTTCAAAAACCCACCTGCTCTGTGTATGTTTTAACATGTGTGAAATGGTGAAGTCTGCCAAGCTCTAGTATCCTCAACCTGAATTTAGACTTCTCAGACAAGAAGAGAATCCAGTGCTGTAGGTGATATGAATATATTTCCATTCAGAATCCACTTTGTGTCTGCTCTTGTTCTATTTGGCATACGATGACTTAAATCCCAAAAGCATTACAAGCTCATCCAAGTAGTGCTGAAGCGATTAGTCAGGAATTTAAGCAACATTTTATTTTAAATAATGGATGAATCATTTATCAAGCCAATATGCCAATCATTTGCTTCCACCAGCTTCTGATAAACATGATGAATGCATTTGCATTTTGGAGCAAATTGAAATTTACATGGTTTACATTCACATTGGATTGATAAAAGTCTCCTGTTCTGTCTTTGCTGGTGCATTCCACCATTTCTTGACTCCACTCCAGCATACCTGTTGATCAGCAAAATGGCATGAAACTATCAGCAGGACTATGTTTGCCAACCTTGAGACCTCAAACATAGGGCCGATTTTGAAACCAAAGCAGGTTGTGAGGATCATCCTTCAGAAAAGACTTTGTTTCCTGCACTAAAAAAAAGAACTAATTTCATTGAAATTAAATTTATAAGCCAGAGGTACTCCAACTTATTAATTTAATTACAATAAACATAATTCATTTAGGTGCTACCCATTGAAACAATTCCATTAAGTTATATATAATAATAATATTTATATTATTTAAATACTCCTCTAATGTTAACTAATATTCATCCAGATAATATTATAATTGTTTTCCTATACATGCAAAAAACAGTCATGTAATGTTTACAGTAGAATCATCCTTTTATAAGATTTCCTATTTTATGCAGTTAAGGGCAACAAAATTGATCCATGGTGACAATAAAGTAGAGACAGATTTATGGGAAATGGTTTCCCTTTTTTGCTCTTTCATTTGGCAGATTAAAAACTCCCTAAAAGGCATTTTATTATAAAGTACAATGAAACTGGATGAATTAACCATAAATAAATATTAAATATCTGGTTTTCCATGACACACTCTGCAAATGGATGTGACATTGCATGTCTCTGTCAAGACAGTCACTCACAGAGGAGGATGAGGTGAACAGCACTTTTTGCATGCATTCTGGAAATGTTGGTGTAGTCTTATTGTTGTCTGGGCGGAAAAAAAATAGAATTTTAGAGTTGTAGGGCTTAAATACACACTGTACAGTGATAAAAAAAAGTGAAAGGAGAAATGCTGAAGTTAGAATGTGTTATGATGATGTGGGTATCATCTGCAAATAAGATGGGAGTAGAAAAACATATTAAAGAAAAAAATATATAAATTAGAAACAAGAGTGGCCCATGAATCGAACCTTGGTGCACACCATAATATAATTTGGATCTATTAGAACTATAACCATTCATACAAACACATTGCTCCCTACTTCTAAGATAGTCACTAGCCATTTAATGACAACATCCTGGAAACCATAATGATGGAGTTTTGAAAAAATAATATTGTGGTCTACTATACAATAGGCCTTTGATAGGTCCATGAAAATGCCAATTGCAAAGCAAGGCTGTGGACATAGTATCAATGGTGGTATCAAGTTATTTATTCATTTTTTTTTTAAATCCATATTAGTGTTTGTACATGATGCCATTATTATTAGTGTGTTTCAACAGTTACCAAATACAAACTTTTCTAATGCCAAGAGTAGCAATAGCAATATAGCAATAGAACACTAATTATCCCAGGCACAAGGATCACCTTATTTAAAAAGAGGCAAGACCTTTGCTACTTTCAGCCTGAGACAGCAAGGACACTGGTAGTGACTTACTAATAGAGGAAGCTACTTCCTTATGTAGATTGGCCTTGATTTCATCATAACCAGCTGCTGAGTTGTTCACTTTAATAATAATATTGAGCACGCTGTTGTATGAATTGTATGTAGGACGTATGAAACTTTGCAAGGCAGAAGCCAGTTATATTATCAGCAAGGCAGTCACTAATAATAGGAATTTTATTAGCAAGAACACACATTGGCAAAATAATATATATAAAAATAAAGAAAAATCAATATGATATGTCAAAGGACCTCTCACCATTACACTCTCAACATTTAAAACTTGGGATAAAAATTTCACAGGAGCTTTTTTTCTTATTTAACAGTTCCTTAGCAATATGTAATGTAGTTTTAATATTGTTAAGGGATTCTATAAATTTATCAGAATAGTACTTCTTTGCTTTATAAAGTAGGTGAATAGAGTCAATGACTTGATCAGCAGATTAACTGACTGAAACCAATCATGAGCTGGATCATTTTAGTCTTCTGGATGCACAGCTACTACATCTACCACCCTCATCTGGATGTTGTGCAGCAGCGCTGCAGTGAGAGTGGAGAGGGATGATGATGATGCAAGTTGAAAAACTGTGTTTTTTTTCCCTGCAGTGGCCAGCAGATGGGTGCTGTCTGCTTCATCCTGGCACTCCCACTGTATGATGAGAGCTCAAGAATCCAACTATTAAACACACAACAGATGGGACATTTCCCATCTTCCCACCCAGCTCTCATTAAGCGGCCAAACAACATATAGTGAAGTTGATGAGTGTGGGCATGTATTCTAATTTGACACAGTGAAAAGAAAAAAAAAAAAAGAAAAAAAATCCTCCTTGTATATAATTAAGGTTGTTTAACTTGTCTTGGTAAAAATGGAGATATGGAACCATCAGAGGCTTCCCTCTCTCATCTCAGCAACCTCAGCAAGCTGTGTGAGGGGGATGCTGTGTTTTGGATTTGAGGTAATCATAGCTGAGGGTTAGGACAGATGGCATTTAGAGGGTAGCGTCCTGGAAGGACAAGTCACTGTTGACTTTGGGAGACACGGATGGGAGGGGCCGACTGACGCCATCCTGCCCATTTGACTCAGCGGGAGTCATTACTGCAATGAGCCTAATTAGCTTCAGGCCTAATCTGTGTTTAAAAACCTGCTGCTTATTGCTTTTAATTACCCACAAGTGTTAAAAAAAGAAAAAAAAAGATTCAAATGCAAGGTTGGAGCATTTGTCTGTTATGCTTTTGCATTTCATGTGCGTACTAGATTGAGCAAATGGTGCTAGAGTTTTTAAAGTCTGTCATATTTCCAAGCTTCAGGTGTTTTATTGTAGCTTTAGTGTCATTTTGTAATGTTTACAAGGTTGCAGCCTTCCTTACAGCACAAGTGTTTCTGATGGCCAAGTATTTTTCTTCCATTTTTCGTGTCTATGATTTAAAATGTTACTTGGACAGTTGTACTGTTTGTAGCCTGAGAACTCGCTGTAATCACGAAGCATAAATAAAAAAGAGCTGATGCCACTTCTCAGTCTTCTCTCTCAGTCTGACAAGTCGACCGAAGTGCTATCTTTTGAGCCGGTGTCATGTTTATTACATGATCTGGAGGTTGTTTTCTTCAAACCATCCTTGGGTCAAAGTCATATTCTTGCAGGTGATGGAACATCAAGACAGTTGTGAGAGGGAAAAAAAAATGTCTTCTGAAAAAAGACTCAAATTGATATAGACTTTTTGTAGTGTGGAAGGGATGGAAATGAGATTAGTGCAGCCAGCTTTGGGCTTGGGCAGCATGGAGGGTATAAAAGCTGTGTGGCCATGTTTCTTTTTCACTGATTACTCACAAACAAGTTGCAACTGAGCAGCTCTTTGGCCAGCTGTAGCCAACTGTAACGTTCAGGACTGTTTACATCTAGAAAAGTATTTAATACATACGATTTGTTGATACTAACAAACAGAATGACACAAAACCGAAAAAAAAAAAAAAAAAAAATCTATGATAAAGGCCTATAATCTATCTAAGATAAGATGGATTTACATGGAAAAGGGTTCACAGGTAGAAAACCTACAACTGAAACAATTCATTTAGCCGTGATTCCCTAAGTGTTCTGTAGTAAGTTGGTATTGTGGAAATACTACAGCCTGCTTGGCTAAACCTCTGAATTGCTGGCACCTTTCTCCAACCTATTTGTCTCCTCCAATTTGGTTGATCCTCCAGGGTGCCACACATTCAGAGGATTGCCCCGCTTGTCAAGCTGATCAGACTAATCTGCTTCCTTTCACCAACAATGAGCCAGGTCAAATCACCCAGTAGACTAAAAAAAACAACTTATTTTTAGAACAGTACAGATCAATGAAATGTTTTTGGCAGTTCTTACAAAAGTGGCTGCTTTCACTGTCTGGTTATTTCTAATACACAGCAGCTTCAAATTAAGTAATGCACTCTACTGCATTCTAAGTGTATAATCGCAGTGTAAAACAGGTTCTTCTTCAGCTTTTACTAAATGATATTAGATGAGATGCAGTGGTCACAAAATTTAAACATGTTTCAGAAAATACAGACAGTTAATCTAATTATATTGTTGTATTTATTGCAGACCCATGGTCCATAAGTAACAAAATACAAAGAAGATAATAAACAACAGTTTCATCTTCTCGGTTAAAAAGCAAAAACAATAAGACTGTCTATATAAAGTACATTTGCATATAGGCTTTTAAGCCAGTGCTCCCTGAGGTTAGATGTCTCGCGAATACAGCTCTTCACAGGGTTGGTTAACACATCTGATGCTGTTCACAGACTCATCAACATGACACATAGGTTTACACACAGCTGAAAAAAGTTATTAACCCTAACAGCCACAAACATTTTGCTCGCACTGCACCATCTAAATTTTTTGAGTAGGATATTCAGGGCATCATACTTTATTTATTTATTTTATTTTTATGTTATCAGACAATTAAAAGAAATGTTTTGATTTTTTTTTCTCTTAACTGGGATTATAAATGATTCATTGTCCATGGCACATTGCTTACCCTAAATTGGCCAGTCATACTATTACCCCAATTCACCTGCATTGTTTCATTGGAAAAACAGTAAGACAGAATTTTAACTATACACCCAGGTGCTCTTCTTTCACTCAATCTGTAAAGAGTTTTCCATGGTTAATGCGATCAAAGGCGTTTACGCCGTCAATAAAGCACATAAACATAGATGAGTTTAGGCCTTTATATTTGTTGACGATTTCCTTTTAACGTCTATAGGTTTGTGCCATGTTGGGCTTTAAAACCAGACTGATTGTCTCTGGAGTGTATGTACTCATATATTTTATCCAGCAGGATTATTTCTCAGACTTTAGACAGGATGCTGGCAAGGGCTATAGGCCTGTAGTTGTCAAGGCTCCGTACTTTACCAGCTTTGTCCCTAATGACTGGGACTTATAAAAAGGAGAGCATTGAATCCGGCAACAGGCCATGAGTCATAAAACCAGTGAAACACAGAGAGGTGAGCTGCTTTTCTCAAACTGGCATATTCAAGGTGTTCCATAGCAATGTGATCTAGGCCGCAGGCTTTGTAATCCCAGATTTTATTCACTGCTTGATACACCTCATGAGACATAATCACCATAGAGTCATTATTCTTCACAATAGAGAAGTTTGATGCGCCTCCCAAAGACAAAAAAAGTACATCAAAAAAAGCACATCCAAGGATGTATGATAGCACTCACCTCTTATGAAGAACAGGGACATGTCTTAGAATTCCAAAACACTTTGGAAGTTCTGACTCTAGCAGGTGGAGAGAAAACTCCTGCACTGCAACTTTAAACACTTCCATACCTACTTGAATCCTCTTGTTTGCTTGCTTCAGCTCTGTGAAACGTTCCCTGAGACTCCAGGCAACAAACAGCTCCTATAAATGGGTTGGAAATGATTGTATGTGTTACGTTCAGTTGAGGTGAAAAGTCAAGAATCTCCCTGTCTGCGGTGGTCTCTCTCTCTGACTAGCCCTCTTTGTCCCGATGATAGAACAGTGGTTCAGCGTTATGTGTTTTGACCCACCTCAGCCCTCGGCTATCTGGTGTTTGACATTGGCAGAAAGCTGATGGTGTGAAATCGAAAGCAGTGGGTGAGATGCCAGCAGGGGCTTGAAACATTAGTGGCAGGCGACAGGAGCCTGGTTCTCCCTCTCTGATGCCACTGAATTGAGTTGCATCCATGTTGCTTTCTGGACATCGCTACCTCTCTCAGTGTCTTTTATTCTATCTTTCTGACTTTTAGGGTATTTCACCTCCTGTGGTTATGTGGACGAAGTGTTGGCCAGACTATTAGTACTCCAAGCTTATTAGATTTAAATTGTTTACATGACAATTTGATTCCCTGCAATTGAGTTGTCCTGTCCATGAATAAAACAAGAGATGGAAACACAGTATTTATGTCTGGACCAATGCTGGAAAAAAGTAAGGAAAGATTCATTGTACCACTGAAGGTGTCAGGAAGAGGGAAATAAATGGTCAAGTGCTTCAGCAGTATGGGGTATTGAGTTACAGATACTACTTTTTATTGGTTTCATTATTGATTATTTTATTTTAATGAAGTCATCAATACTTGTGTCGAAAAAATGTAAAAACAACAAAAAATAATCATTCAAATTTCCATTCCATTCAAAAGTTTGAATGAACAACAGTGCATTTAATAAGAATTTTATTTATATATATATTATATATTTTATATTTAAAATGTAAAATGGCAATAATAACAAACAATAACATTGAAAAACAACAGAATACTCATATATGAGAATCTGTAATATAACTCATGGTCTCTCAATAGTTTGTAACTTCTTTACCTGCTCTGTGACACTCTAATAGATCTACAACAAACATGTTTCAACTTCCCAAACTTTTAAATATATTATCAATTAAAAAAACAAGCAAACCGAAAAACAAAACAAAACAATTAAACATCAAGTAAAGAAAAGCTGATGGTTAATGGTTAATTATGAACATCCCTTGTTCATGGTAATGACGCAATGCCACCTGTGTGATGTTTTTATATACTTAAAAACTTAAAAATATATATTTATATAATTTGTATATATTATTATTTTTATATCTATATATTATAATTATATATTTTCTTTATACTTATATAGCAGCAATATTAGTATCAGCTTCTTTTTGGCCAAGTAGGCACACATACAAGGAATTAGTGGTTTCTCTGTTCTCATAATACACACACATGATAAGTACACAGATAATAGTGCTAAAAAGACAAGTGCAATAATCACACAAACAATGCTGGAGCGGATTTCATTATGTACAGTATTATTATATAAATGAGGATGGTATTGGACAGTATCATTATTTTATGATGCTACTATGGCACAGTTGTATTATTATATTAATGAGGTGGGTAATGCACAGTATAATTGTTATATGCATGAGGAGGGTATTGCATAATTTTATTATTATATTCATGACATGGGCATTGCATAGTATACGAGTTCTCTCACAAAGCTATTGCTACGTCAGGCTACTTTTTTTAAGCACAGGCGCTACTCATTCGGATATGAGAATAAATAAATAGAATATTGCCTTTGGTTTTATTCGATTTGTCCTAATTCAAATTTTATATCCAAATCAATATATATAGTATTCACAAATCAATTGAAACTGAATCGCATGTGCATGCAAACAAAGCCACTTCTGCTCGCATTCTGCCAAGAATGCGTGTGGCTGCCACGATGCATAACCCATCCTGTTAAACGCTGCACATACATAAACATGCTGCCATGGGCAGAAGGCTGCTCAAAACAATATCATCATCATAAAAGGGGGAAATTATTCCCATTGACACAGCCAGATGCTGTTGATTTCATGGCTCTCTGAAATGTAGTTTTCTTAGAATCAACATGATAATCAGACAATTAGGAGACTGATTGAAGAGAGCCCCAGGAGGCCAAAGTGAAACCACTGGAAAAGATATTCTCATTCTGACACAGAGTCTGACTCACTTAGGCAGGTTGTCTCACCGATGCATCACCTCTGCAGAGAAATTGGCTACAGTGTGGTTGAATCAGGATAGTATTGAATCCAGAAAATAAATAAATAAATACAATGATTGGGAACCAAAAAGGAAAACCTAAAAAAAATCTCTTTTTGAGATAACTACTCTATCATTATTTTACTGCAGGGTCCAATTTCTTTTTCTCCAGGTAAAAAGAAAGACTGCAAGGAAAGTAGAATTTGGGCGTTGCTCTGTCTATGTAGATGGGAATCATGTTTGCTTTTTAGTGGCTGAATATTTATCCTCCATTGGTTTAATCCAAGCGGATGTGGAACAGACTTTGCCCTCCCTCCCACATGGCATGGCTGGCAGTAGGTATTACACATTACAAGCACTGCACTTAGTCAACATCAGCAACAACTATAGTTGAGCTGTGTACTTTGCATGTAAAGATACTTGAAACATGGAGATTAGCCGGGCCTCTAAGCACATTTTAATCCATATATATGTAAATATTTATCCTTAATAAAATATTATCCTTCGAAGTATGTGACAGTCGTAAGTTGCGTTTTATGTCCCTTTTCAGCTTTTCTCGTATGTTGTCACATGCATTGTAAAAGATAGAGAGCAGCAGCCTTTGAAGTCTGTCAGCTTGGATATCCTATTAAATATCAAATACATGTGTTTGTCCTCCTATAATCCTCACAAAGCTGCTATTCTACTGTAACATTTTGAATGTTGGACTCCTGTAAGTCAAACGGCATTTTAGGCTGTGTTTCTCCTTTTTTTGTTATTTATGGGGAATAAAGATTAAACTTTTCACATTTTTTTTCAATTTTGTCTCATATTTGTATGAATCTTGTTAATGCAAGTCATTTGTTTTAATTTCAATCTTTATTTCTGTATTTTTTTAACAGATTTACATGAATGAAAGATTTTTTTTTTGAAGTACATTAACAACACATTTCACCATAAATTGTTTTACATCTTTAAGTAGTCAGAGATCTGCACCAAGCCTGAAACAGGCTTCAGTAACATACAAGTTGTCCAACATTTTCTATTCTAACTTAACTCACCGTGTCAGTTAGCAGTTTGTTTCATCATGCAAGAAATTTATCGATTTCAGAGATATAAGTCAGGAACATATGCATTTCTTTTAAACTACTGTTATAGTATCTTTAGTGAAAATCTCACATATACAGTATTTAATATTACAAACACCAGCTCGGCAGAATGACATTTCAGGTTAACATTTCATTAGCTATATTTCCCTCTACTGACAATTCATATAATATTCTAGTAACCAGGGAACTAATTTAGCAACAACAGTAAGACTGCAAGCATGTGCAATTTTTATAATGTCTGTCAGTGTTATATTGGATTTGAAGAAAATTATAGATCTGATGCTCATTTGATTAATAATCAATGTAAACAAAGTTTGTCTACGGGTTTTAGAACATTCAATTACTGTGCTGTTGTGAATGTATGAGAGTTGGTGTAGTGAGCTGTGTGGTGCTTTCAAGTAACTCAAGGTAATCAGTGTGCTGCCAGCAGTGGAGTTGGATGGACAAACAACACTGCTAATAAAATAGATTAAGTGCATGTCTGTAGGGTTTCATTACTTTACTTTGTAAAGCTGATACAGACGTGATATCTATAAAATTGAAATCCGCTTATTTCGTTGGGGCTTTTCCCAAGACCCCAAGTTTGAACTTGGCATAAATATTGAATTGGACACATTTATATCTCACTTCATAGAAAGCATGAATACGATCCTCAAAAGAAGAAAAAACTAAAATTGTTGAAATCATTTCAGTAGTACATTTTCAGTTAGGGCAGCTCATGGAAGGAAGCTCAAAAGGTTGAATGATGTAATTTCATGGCAAAATAAAATGGTGATCAGTGGGGAGTACAAGCAACATGCTTCAGCAGCACCTAAATAACACATTCACTCTAAGATCAGACACTTTCCCATAATAGCTTATCTTTAAAGTGCAAGTAGACAGTTTTTTTTTTTTTTTGATTCAACATGTCATTATGAATAAATGTTGATTGCACAGTGATTGTGTCACATGGCTCAATCTTGATTGTATTTACAGCACACAACGATGGACAGAATAGATGGGAAAAACTCAGGCTTTTTAAAAGGTTTTCTCCTTCATCCACTACACTCAATCATATCATATCTCATATCATTACTCAATCAATGTTATTATTACACAGTGCACATCATTACTATTATCATTATTCTGCCTCTTCCCAAATTTAATATACAAATTTACCCCTTTGGTGAACATCATTCTTTCGTCTCTGTCATTCTTTCATAGAGCTTTAGTTTGGGCTGTTGGCTGTAGGGCGTTGTGTTGAAATGTATTTCCCTCCTGTTAGAGTTGTGTTTCCTTTAGCACAGCTTCTGTGGTTGTGGTTATGAATTAGTTTGTGGTTATGGTCAGGTGTAGCAGAGATAACTGGTTAGGGTTAAGATCAGGTTGGCTGCAAGTTAAAGAAAAGGGAAAAATAAAATAGAATTCAGAAATCATTTGGGCAGAGGATCTCCTAAGAGATGGTATACTCACCAGGGATGACACAAGATCATTGTGTAAGTGGAAAAACACAAGATTATTTATGAAACCACAGATCCTTTTTATAAGGACAATGGCAGGAAAGACAAAACCTGGTATTTGATTGCAGTTATTGGAGTGGATGTGTGTATATAGTATAACTTAAGATTCTAGAAATGCATTACTAAATAAGATAACCTAAGATATACAACCCATTTATTGCGCGATCCAACAATTTCACAGTATTGCGATCTCGTGAGACTACATGATATCCTGTCGATATCACATGATTACTGCTGGATGGAGCTAAACCATGATGCTTCTGCACCTGGTGAAAATCCAGTGTTAGGATTACAACCCTTTTGCAATTTTTTTTTTTTTTTACAATCGTTCCAGTAATGGCTTCACAGCTTTTAAACACAACCCACATAAACTGGTTGTTGACTGCTGCACCTGTTGAAGAATTGCTATGTAATTCTGCCTCCTTTCCTTCCTGTTCCTCCGCTCTCACCTTCAGCTCTTTAACTCCCTCCCTCCCTCCCTCCCCCTTCTCCTTTCACTTTCCCTGTCTTCCTGTTTGATTGGGCTGTAAATATCCTGTTTGTTATATGTTTGTATATTATATAAATAACCTTGCTTTTATTTTTATTCTATTTTTATTTTTAGCCTTCCACCTACCCGTCCCCTCAAAGAGCCATTGCATTTTGTCAGGCTGCTGGTAAATAAGAATAAGTATACTTAATTGCTTGCCATGGTAAATAAATATAAAATTAAGTAATAAATAAAAATGGATTCAACTGTTAAAACTTATTTAAGGATTCAACTGTTATTATTATTATTATTATTGTTATTTGATTCAATGGCTTCTTTGATATATAATTCTGGATTTAACTGTATATTTGAGTACACTTGCTGTCCTTATCACAGGAAATGTATTCTTCCTTACGAAATTATTATTCACCGCATTGAGGCACGCATAGTAAGCCTTGTAGCATTTGCCCCTGCCACATTAAAATGCCCATATCAAACCCTTTTGAGGTATTTCTTTAATAAAGCCAAGTCATCCTTTGAGTCACGCAGCCTGCACTGCACCACTATGATACATCACTCTGACCTCAGCACCAGTCACCAAACAGCGCTCTGACCTTATAGGCATGGACAACCTTTATGATTAGTATTGCCAAATGCAGATTTCTTGTTGACTCTCTGTACTTCATCACAGTCCACCAGTTGGAAGTGCATGTCCTCATCTGTGAGGACTCATGAGTTGCAATTTAATTGGAGGGAATTAGTGGACATTTAGATTCTAATATCCATCAAATTAATCAGTTTCTGTTTCCTCTCCTCTCTCTCCCAGGAAATCCAGAATGGCTTTCAGGATTAACCTCTGCTCTCAGTAGAACTACCCAGAAGTTCACGTCAATTTGCACAACATCTCGAAGCCTGGGAAATTCCATAATGTAAATGTATCTTGCTCCTTTTTTTTAATTAAACCTTCGGCTTTGGGCCATGAACCTTAGAGGATTTACCGGGACCACTATATCCTCAGTTTGGATTTAGATTCCTCTTTATTTTTGTATTTTTTCTTTTTCTGCCTGGACTACTACGAGGACGTGCAGCGGTGGCTAGTGGTGGCGGCTGTGGCGGCAGCCGTGGGAGGACCTTGCCACCTTGGAACACGGGGATAAACTTAAAAACACGCCCGCGTCACCATGAGGATATCCACCACCTCCTGCCTCTGTCCGTTCTTGGTGTGCCTCTGCTTCATCCAGAGGTCCTACGGGGTGAGCCACAATGTCCCCGCCAAAGTGCCCCCCAAGAACCAGACCAGACTGGTCAACGGGGAGACTGAGGTGCACCACAGGCCTAAGCGTGGCTGGATCTGGAACCAATTCTTTGTTTTAGAAGAACACATGGGACCAGATGCGCAGTATGTGGGGAAGGTAAGACTTCGTTTGGAAAAAGTAAGATCTCCGGATCCCAGGGAACCTGCTTAGTTAGCATGTCTCCCTCTCCTGTTGTTTATTGAGAAATGGGTTACAGCAGAGACAAGCTGTTCCGTTGGGGTAGTCACTGCCTCAGCATTTTTTTTTAATCTTCTGATGCCATGATTCAGGTCTCATTTGTGAAGGTTTGAGCTTTTTTTTTCTTCATCTGTCATTACATTGTCTGTCTAAATTCGTATTCTCTGTGATTAAGGGGGTTCCGCTCAGCATGTCTCCCGCCCTGGGAAGCGAGCTACGCAAGACTGGATTAAGCTTGAGAGTGAGAGTAGCCCTCCACATAAAGCTACATCTTTGTTCTGAAATATTAGATTCTGTGTCTCAGTGGGAAATGAACCCAGATTTGATCTCTTGGTGGGGAATTTGACAGTGCTGCAATGGGGGCATAATAAAGCAATGTGCCTCATAGTTTAGAGGATTTTTATGAATGCAATTTTAGCATCATTTCAGAGAGAATGATGTCCCTTCCAGTGGAAAAGATAGTAGTGGGTGTTCTTCTTGCTTGTACTGAAGGGATGGTGCAACACGGTTGTTGGCGGTTGGTGGCGACTTTTCTGTTAGCTCCACAATAAGCTACAGGGAGCTGGTTAAGTCCTCTGCTTGCAGATTGCCTGCCCTTATCTCCTGAAATGTGAAAATGTGTTTCTCCGCTGCAGTGATCATTATTCCAAGCACTCAGGCACAGACTAATCCCTTCAACTGCACTCAGAGAGAAAGAGAATGAGAAAAGGCAGAACGCGCCTCTGACTGCACATACGTCTGTATTTTGACAATGTTACGATTTGGAAAGGGGAAAAAAAAAAGAAAGTAAAGGGAGATGACATCCTCCAAAAAAAGTATGCAAGGGTAAAATACAGCAGTAAATATCTATTTCCACCTCAAATGTCTATTTATTGAATAAACCTGGGGTTTTAATCTCAAACTTCCATACCAGGCTGACAAAACAGAGGGGGTAAAAAAAAAGGTTATTTATTGGTGAGACATGTCTTTGATAATATTATTTGATGCATGAATGAACCATAAAATCCCACAGTGCCAACAAAAACAATCCCTCAGCATTTATGAGGCATTGTGTCCTGGAAATTAAACGATAAGATACCAAAGACATGTGCTGCATATTTAAAGTGTCAGTTTGTCGATGCACTTATGGCAAGAAGATGACGTGCTACTTCTGCCCATAGGGTCTTGTTCTGTGCGTGCGTAGGTGTGTGCACATGTGTGTGCGTGTGTGCACTACTTTTGACAATAGCAAAACAACTGCAAGTAGCTTACACTAGATGATAATAAAGCACCGAAACGAAAGAAACATTATTAAGGAATAAACTTGACATGTATGTTTAAAGAGATGCAAGCTCCAGATGGTTTGCACAAAAAAAAAAAAAAAAAACAAAAACATTTAATTATGTGGGTTGGGATTGGTGGGCAGCATCCTAATGTGGCCAGGAGACAGAATGACCCTTAATTAGATGAAGACAGTAGAGGAGGATGAGGGGGAGGATTAATGTACTCGCTGCATACTGCTCTGTACTGTTTTTGTTTTGTTTTTCCTCCTCCCATTGCCTGATTGCAAACTCTGGACGTTAGCGAGCAGAAAATGAGCGGTTCCGCTAGAGTGGAAATGCAGAGTTTCTTAGTCGACAGTCACTTTCATCCAATCAAAATGAATCAATCGAATGAAGTTACAATATGAGGTGTTTGATAAGTAGAAGAAACTCTGCTTATCGCATGGGCAACAAGAAAAGCAGCCGTATGCTGAGAAATCTGCAAGGTCACACATGGACTTGACCTCGGCAGGTGGAAATGTAATGTATGCCTTTAACATAAAGAATAGCATGGTGAAGCACCCAGATAGTCAAGAACATCTTCTGTTTTTTTTTTTTTTTTTTTTTAAAACCTCCAGAGGTATCGCCTCCCAAATGGCGGGGGGAGCTATACATTTGGGAAATGACAGATTTGTGCATGAATGAGACACGAATGCTCTGTAGGGGTAGAGAGCTCGTCCAGATTCAAGACAGGAGAAAGCCTGCTCTCCCAAAGGGAGGCGGGGATGTCTTCATGTCAATCACCTCGGCGTGAAACTTTGAAGTAGTCAGGCAGGTCACAGACTAGATGGTAATTTTGAAGATGATGCAAATTCCCAAACCCTGAATGAATATGAATTACAATGAACTCCTACTGTAACTTAGTTGAAGGATGTCATGCGGCTGTTGGATTAAAAAAATGCTTCATTTGAACCATCATTGGGCATCTGGCTACTTACGTTAAAATGTAGAAAAACTGTGAGATCTGACAGAATGGGTGCTTCAACCCAGACTAGGAAAAATACCCCTCGTTTTATCCTCTGTTCGAAGTGGCAACCTCTAATAAAGGTGCCTAAATGTTTTATTCATGTGTCTAAATATGGCTCGCGCTGTGACAGAACCAGGCAACTGTCTTGTTGTACAGTAATAGCTCAACAGTGGGGAAAAAAAAAAAAAAGAGCAAGGTTTTTTACATAAAATTGCTTTTCACCCAGGCCTTGCCATGCATGGAACAAGCGCATGTAGATCGGAATGTGTTAAACCAGTGAAGTGTTATATGAAATAACAAGGAACATTTCACTGCCAGACAATGTTGGAAAATGTAACATACTGAAGATGACAGAAATAAGATTCTGATGATTATTGTGTTAAGCTGAGACTGGATAAGATTTTTTTTTTTTTTTTATTATGTAATCTTTTTATAAAAGTCATCACACTGTCCCAGAGCTCAAACTGCCTTCAGATTGTTCAGTGATTGGATTAGAATGGATTGGAATGTGTTCAATAGTCTTAAACCTTCAGATATTTAATTTACAATCATATGAAACACAAATGCTGAAAAGCATGTTTTAACGTGCATTTTTGCTAACAGAAAAAAATAAGATCTATAATGGTTAAACTGGACCATTACATGCCTACCTGGAGCCCTTTCACTTACTGGCTGTCTGGAAGTTAATGGTGGCTTTGATTTGGTTGTGCTTTCAATGATTTATTGTGGTGGATTATGTTTGTTTTTATTTATTTCTTCTTTTTTTTTTTTTTTTGTTTAATATGTCTTACGTACAAGTAGCTTGTACTACAAAAAAGGCAGTAGATATATTCATGGCTTTCTGATTGAGTAATCCAGTATTTATTACTCAATTAGGATTATCTATGTGATAAAATTCAATAAAACATATATTCATTGCAAAAAAAGAAGAAAAAATAAAATAAAAATAAGATGCTCTAAGAGTTTGTATTCAATCAAAATACCTAAAAAGACATTAATTTGTATCATATATGTCATTTAATGCTCTGTCTCCTCACCTCTCCTCCCCTAGTCCATTTAGTTAATGGTCAGTTAAAGAATCAAAATGTGCAGCCTTACTAGTAACTTTATCAAGGCAAACACCACAGACACATTCAGGAAGCCTGGAACAGCGGCATAAGGTTGTTAGTCACCACATGAGAAGCTTCATTATAAGATTAATTATTAGCAACTTCTGTAACTGAAGAAAAAATGCATTTCTAGCATGGCTAGTTAAGGTGTTTAATAGTTGTCAGGGAAATAGTGCAGTCCTCTCGAGAATAAGATGTTACAGTGTTTGCTATGCCAGGGGATGGAGAGGTAATTTGTATTCAGGTAAAACACTTGTGTTAACAATCAATTATCGGTTTATGGACCAACCCGTATTGAGGCTACTAAATGTCTAAAATCTGATACGTACTTGTAATTTGCAAGAAAATCCTTTTTTTGATTTATTTCTACCCACCTGTCTGCAAAGCCATGTCCTTAATGCAGTCACACTTTCGCAGGCTAAAAGATGAAGAAAAGCAAAAAAAAAGGAAGAAAACCAAGTGAATTAGAGTTCAAGTTCCATTGATCGAGTAGCTGCAGAAAATAACACTTGAAGCTGATCTGTGCTGTCTGTGCAGGCATGTATAATTTCCAAAGTGCATTCCCCTGTCCACTGGCTGAGACGTTCAAGCATATTAGCACCATTTAGACACTTGAGACTAAAACCATTTGCCTTCACTCACTGCCAGAGCACAAGGCAGAGACTTCATGTTCCCTAAAGCTGATGTGCTGACGGTTCCATTTCTGTCTCATATAAACATCAAATGTTAGCGGCAGTTAGAGGCTGAGCCATTAAATGAGCATCAGAGTTGCTTCCAGGATTTTTAATAATCTCATTACTGTACATCAAGAAGTCGGCCATCCTGCCGGGAAGACAACAATTCATTCTGTTTTTTCCCTGCAGATGTCAAAGTAGAGGACAACTGTTAGGGCGGACCTCCGCGATGCGCATCAATGGCATGTCTCCAGCACGCCCCTCGTCGCCGTCTCTTGATGTACGGTCATTAGTGCCTGCGCTCCATCATCAGGGTTTCTGTGACTGTTACAAATCAATCGAGGAGAAGGGGACCACTCAGTGGTGTTGATTGGCCGAAATGTGGTGATAATCAGACAATCAAGCACGCCCACATAAAAAGTGATTAAGTCCTCTTGAATGAAGTATAGGAGCCAAGATTTAATCAAAAACAAACCCTGCACTAATTGCAAATATGAAGCCATGCCGCTTGATCATCAGCTTGGGCACGTAGCCTCCTCATTTCTCCTGCTACCTCCACCTTCCCCTTCTCCTTCCCCGACCCCTCGCCACACGTGTTGTTGATGTGCATCCTGACTCCAACCTTCATCTCGCGATTCGGTTTGCTTTCAACATCAAAGCCGCGCAGCGCTAATGAAGCTCTCACAACCAACGTGAGGTAAATGTGACTTCGTTCATCCGGCGTTTGTCTTACAAGAGTTGTGTGGATCGCAACATGGAACACACGCAGATAAACAAAGACGTTGATAGTGTTTGGCTATTTGCAGCCTGCTGCAAATGTGCCTGTAGCCTGCGGGTCCATTTAAATATACCATAAAGATGATGTCTCACTGAAATTTGAGCTTGCTGGGAGATTGATTCGAAACCAGCATGGCTAAATCGGCTGAAATGTTTTGGAATATTTTATGTTCTCTGCCTGGTATAAAATCCAATGCTGTATTTCATGTATTTGTCATGTCTGCAGTTTTGTGAGAGACATTCTTCTTGTTTGATGAGTGCACATAACAGCAGTAAAGCCGCATCCTCATTAGACGCTGATGGCAAAAATCATAATCACAATTCACAAAATGAAAACCATGCCAACAAATATATCAATTTGGCATAAGGACCCATTTAAGCCTAAGAGCCACTAAGTCTATAACTGTCATTTTATATTTAACCCATTTAAGCCCAGATTTTTTTCAAAGATTTCATGCATATAATTATATTAATTGAGTCACTAACAATCATGTTTTGTATCTAATCAATTTTTTGTTTCCATTTTGTACTATTTTCTTTGCAGAGAATAGCATTTTAATGGCTATTATAGTTGCCGTTTGCACAAATATTCCCATAAACAAAAACATATCCCATGTACAAAATTCAGATCATTAGAAAAAAAAAGCTGCATGAGGTGGATATTTGTATTATTATTATTATTATTTTTTATTATTTGAAGTATTAAATGACAGCTATAGACTTAAAGGCTCATAGGCTTTAATGGGTTAATGGATAATATTGAGATCTGGGATGCCAATGTAGGATGGAGGCGAGGGTTGAAGGATGGAATGATGATGAGGGTTGAGGGATGGAGAGATGAAGGGATGAGGTTTAAGCGATAAAGGAATGAGGGATGAATAGGGTTCTATGATGATATATTGATGCCGGTGGTGTAAAGGTGGGAGCAAACCGAGGGCGTCAAGACTCTAAGGGGAGGCGGTGTCTTTTCAGTCAGTTCAAAAATTTTGAGAGAGAAGTAAAAGAAGGATCTTGGAGGAGGGAGACAGGAAAAACTGAGACAAAAGGGGAAATGGAAGGACAAGGTATGGAAATAAGATGTATGGAGCATGGTTTTTGCTCCAGAATTTAGTTCAAATACTTTGGTGGTGTGTTGGAGATGTGACCAACATCATGGTTTTAGCTTGATTATCATGTTTTGCGTTGGAAGCCAAAAAAATCGTATTTCAAAATAAAATTCAATTAATCGCCCGGACCTAATCCTCATGTACAACCACGGAGCGAACAAGGGCAGGGAGGCACATACATTATGTGGATCTTGCACGTCGAGTACGACAAGGAACATTACAAAGAGCAGCAATAATGCAATCCAACCGGGCACATACATTATCGGGATCTGTAAAATGAAAAGGACAAAGGCAGCCAAGAGGAGAAAAGAAGTGAGAGGAGCAAAATAGATGAAGGTCAAGCTATGTAGCAATTAATAATGGATCTGTATAGCACTCAATAGAGCGTGTCCTCCAGTATCGCTGTGTAATTGGTAAAATTGTGTTACATGTCATGTACACCTTTTCTAAAAAGTTGATATCCCCCTAAGCTCCATTAAAGTCCATTGATATAAGGAAATGAAGTCATTTCCTTGACTATACCTGAAATGGTAAATGACTTATGTCTGTCTGAATTGCTGCCCACTTTTTAGCATTTCGCCTGATAAGTGCAGCAGCATGTGGCCAGTCAGCTCTCTATTTGTTCAGCGGCAAAAAAAATGCCAGGAATAGAATAATTGATGGCATGGTAACAAGCTGTAAACCAAAGTTCTGAATGCTGCAATGGCGCATGCTGTTTTATTTTCACACAAATGGAGAGTTTTTGCACAGCTTTTGTGGTGGTTATGTAGGTTCAGAATTGACATGTTTTATGAGTGCTGCCCTTTGGCCATTCGCATACTTGCCAATACCGGGCTGTGAAAAGGAGTGAGATTTTCTGGGGTATTGGAAAATGACCCACCCTCAATGCCCCGACCTATATATAACCAAATACCACCAATTAGTACAATCATTACATTACATTGTGCGTGTTTATGTACGTGTCTGTCACAGGGACACATTTCAGAATAAAGACCAGTTAATTGGGGGCAAAAGCCGTTTCCCTAATTAGTAAAACACAGTGTTTTGGCTCAGTGGTTAAGGTTATGGTTAGAGTAAGTCTCCAGGAAATGAATGTAATGTGTGTAATATAATGTAATGTCCCCAGAACATATCTCGGTCAACACATGCACGTGTATGAGAGTGTGCGTGTGTGAGTGTGTGAGACGGCAGCTCAATATAATTTGTCTTACAAAATGCATGATGTTTGCTGATGTGGTTAGAGGTTAGAAAGAGGGATTTAAAAGCATATTTCTTCTGGTATAGACCTGTTTTATCTATTTTCAGCAGCAAAGCGAGCAGAGTGGCAGAGCAGGAAGGGTCGTTCGCTCACCTCTGCCCCTAGGGGTTGGGCTTGCCAGCTGTTTACCGGGTATCACAACACACATATATCCCCATGCAAAACAAACATCCATTTGATTTTATAGAACTGAAACAGGAAGATTAACAAGATGAATTACTAATCAAAGGTTAACTTGTAGTTCTCGAGACCAGTCTTGGTCTTGAGACCACTTTTTTCTGGTATTTATCATGTCACAGTCTCGATGGTCTGGGGTCTCTCATTCTTGCAATGTCTCAGACTGGATATCCTGTTTGCATCATTGATTCACAATCGAAGGTTGTCTTTTATTTAGAATTTTGGGAAATTTTTACCAAATAAAAATTGGATCTCACTATCTACGCAAAAGTCCTAGTACATACAACCTCATAGCCCTCAAAGTCCCATTGGCTTACATAGCATGAAACTATCCTTTTTTTTTTTTTTTAGAAAAAAAAAAACAATTATTGTATTCGTAATTGTTAGGTCATAGTTACTATGGAAAAAATAACTGTCTCAATGATGACATTTTAATATTTTTCAGTGTGTTGAAAATTCAAACGTGCAAGTATTTCACTGTCTTGAAATTCTCAGTCAGTTCTCAATCACTTGTGTGATGGTAATACAACACCTGACATTTTCCACTACTCCCCTACCCTCTCTCCATTTCTGTCTCCTGATGTTTTCTTTGAATCCCCTACCCTATATGTCTGTTGTTATCTTTATGTAATTGTTTTTGTAAAGCATCTTTGAGCAGCAGGAAAAGCGTTATAAAATGTATGTATGTATTATTATTATTATTAATGTCACGCAATCTTAATGACAATTTTCACTCTTTGCATAAAATGTTGGCTAAGTTTTAGACTTGCTAAAGTAACTGGTTAGCTAGCTGGCAATATACACTGAATATATGTAAATATAATGTGAAATTTCCTATTAATAACTTGAACTTTTTTGTTAATGACGCTAATAAACATGCTCTCAGATCAGGATGTATAAAACATCAAATTACTTACATATGTGGATATCAACAAATATATGGCTTCTGCCTCTTGTCTGGGAACGTTCCTGTAGGGCATCTAATTTGCATGCAACAATGTAAGCAATTATTTGTAAAAACTTTATTGCTCTAAAATGTTGAGCTTGACAGTAATGACAGATGTATGAGTGATATTTAAACATATTCAACATATTAAAAAGTCATTATAGCTATTACAACTCTCTGTATTGTACCTGTAGTTAACATAATATGATCATGCAAAATTGGAAAATATGGTATAACTAGTAATTTTTGTTGGGCTCAACGGGACTCAGTCTTGACGTGGTTTGTCTTGGTTTTGGTCTTAGTACTCTCTGGTCTTGGTAGCATCTTGGTTTCAATTTAGCCTGTCTTAATTACAGATCTATGAGGATAACGGAGTAAGAAAGGTTTAGTGTTTGTAAGAAATCCTGATTAAAACTGACTAATATATTGAAGTAAGTAGCTGCTCTCTGATGTGGTCAGACTGAAAATATGATGAGACAGGTTGAAGAAATTCATTTACAGATCCTATTGTTATTATTAACCAGTATGCCTTAGAACTCAGCTGGGAGGCTTTTAAGCCAGAGTAAACAGATTTGAAGACACCACCACAGTTTTTAGCCTCTTAACACTGGCTTCCACTGTTCTTAAGAACTGAATTTCAGAAAGAATCTTTTAATTGCTTACCAGCCACAAAATGCTGTGACTCCTCATTATGCCTCAGATCTTTTTATTCCTGTATGACCCTGATTATACTTTGAGATCCTCCAGCCTTCTCTCTGTTCTGTACTATCAGCTGAAGCCTAAGGAGGACAGAACTAATAACAGCCCTGAGGCTCTGGAACACCTGGCCCAAGGAAATAACGCCAGTCAGCTGAGTCAGCAGTGTCTTTTAAGTCTAAGCTTTAAACATGAACTATATGTATTGCCTTCCAAGCTATACCCCAAGCATGGAAAGTCCTTCAGCCGTAGTCAAAGTCTTCTCTTAGCGTCTCTGTTGTAGCATGCAAGGAAAAGCTATGCAGGTACAAGATATCACCACCAGGTGGTCCCAAACAATGGCACCAATGACACCAATGACACTGCAATGTTAAGAAAAGAACAAAAAAGTGATCCAGAAACCATAATTTGACAAAAATCGCGTCATTTTTTTTGTTTTTTACGTATTTTCCTAACAAACAGACACACAAACACCAGCTGAAACATTACCTCCTTGGTGAAGGTAATAATCACAGAGTAGTTATACACACTAATGTCAAAACCACTGGATTGTCCTATCAATCCAGTAAGCCAGTACAAAACTGGTCATCTTGTCATTAATCAAAAATCATTTCATGCTCCTGTAAGTCATGATTTTTAATTTTTCATAGCCTCTAACCCATTAAATGAGTGACTGAAGTTACAAGTCGAAAGCTCTAATTTGATTACATTTAAGACCTACATTAAGTTGAATATATTATCCAGTGTCATTACATGGTTAACAATGTTATTTTACCCTCTAGAAAGCAGCAGAATTGTAAAATATGTCTGCAGTACACCGAGAACCTTCATTTAAATGAGCAAGTTCCTACTCAATCCAAACAGACTGCTCTCTGTCATATGCAGAAGGAAATTGACAATCACAAGTTGTTCTTTTTTTAAAATAACACAACCGTCCCTTTAATTTGATACCAAATATGTGGCATATTTGACAAAAACAAGAAGTAGAGCTAAAACTCTTATAAATAGCGGTTTCCTTTTTATGATTATGCCAAACAACCAAAAGATTTGATGAGAAATGTATTACTGTTTGTCTAACAGAAGAGAAAACAACTTCAATTCAATTTTATGACAAATACATGATACACACCACTTTCCATCTGCTGTCTCCTTCACTGGATTTTATTTATTAATCCTTAATCAATACAGGAAGGTCCTATTGAGATACCATATCTCTTCTGCCATAGAAACTTGATCTCAATAGCAACAGTACAGTAATGAAAGCTTTCATATAAAACTACATCACACAAATACACCACAAAGAAAGATATAGAGGATTTGGAAGTGGAAAAAAAAACATCCATTTTGAATAATGACCCATGATTAAAAGCAATAATACACCATCCATTCTTTCAATTTACAATTGGCAATCAAAAAGGCTCAGATCTAATATAGAAATAGAACAACAGGGCACATGACTTATTTTGATTTTAACATTTAATTGATCAGGCTTATGTGAATATGGAAATGTACAACTGTCATTTGCTGTGGTACTGCATACATATAAAATATATTTCTTTTACACTAAAACCTCACCTGTAGTAGTTAGGGCATTGTGAATATGATCTACTACAGTACATTTTTTATCTATCAACTCCTACTAAACATGTAACTAGCATGTGCCACAGTGAACGGTCATGACGGTTTCCAGGTCACGAAAACATGACTGATTAAATATTAAAATCGGTCAGTTCTGTGCCCCATTTTTTTCATTTTATATTTTTGGTCAGAACCTAAAATTAAAATACTTCAAATTAAAAAACTTAAAAAAAAAAAAAAAAAAATGTTTTTTTTTTTTTTATTTCTTTGTGTTAGAATAATAAACAAATATCCAAATAACTACTCACTGATATATATATATATATATATATATATATATATATATATATATATATATATATATATATATATATATATATATATATATATATATATATATACCCACAGAGCGATGTTACAGTATAAGAACAAACAGCATTAATGTGGTAAGCACTATGGGGCCAAGAAGGTTAATGTTGCAAAAATGATATTCAATAGCAGAATTTCTGTCAGAGAGACAGCAAGGTAAACTGTTTGTCTGTAAGCACCAATTAGCTTGTGAATACAAACAGTTTAAGGCTGCACTTCGCAGTGATTACAGAGCCCAAACAGTGAAAACACAGAGCTTGTTGACAGAGGAAGATACACTGTCTCTCGTGTTGCTCCTCTGGGGATATGATGAAATTATAAGTGAGGTTCTTGTAGAGACTGAAGTGTTTTCACCACTGACTTTAGAGCCAGAGACTCCGTTGATCTCTTTAAACTCCTCAGAAATGCATTGCTAGCAGCCAGCCACCTGCCACATGCCAGTCATGAATTCCACTATGCTTTAATAAAGTCACCCATCGAGACAGAGAGATAAAGGCAATCCCTTGTTTTGATGCCCTGTGGGGAAAGAGGATTCCTTGAAGTCTTTGTGAAGAGACAACAAAACAACAAGGATGCAATGGAAATAATTTACCCATTCTCATAATGTCTCCCCAGGCATTACTGATCATGCATTTACACTCATTTACTGCATGGATTGGACATTGCGGCAATCCCCAAACATAGAACCGATGTATGTTAAGTCCGGGCTGCGGTTTAACACATTGTACGCTAATTACATTAAGTCGGTTACTCATAAAATCTTCTGTGTGATCAAAATGAATTAAGTATAAATACGATATCCCACAGTTGAAGCAGTAGCGGTACCCCATGCAGTGAGAAGGAACCCTCTGTTTGAAACCATGATGGAAATACACCCCAGGCCTATTTTTGTACAATCAGCTTTGACTGAGAAGGAAAAATTAAAGTGTTTTCCTTCCAAAGAAACTATAAACTAGAAATAAGTACAAAATCGAAGATTATTAATATTTAATAAAATACAAAGTTGTATTACCCAGGTATCCAGGACCAATATCCAACTGGTGAATTCAGTCTCAAAAAGGAATGTTTACTTATAATTATCAAATCTCATAATATTAATAATTATAGAGTAATCCGTTATGAAATGTGAGCACTAGACTCTTAATATTTCTACGACAAACAATAGGAAAACTGTTCTTGTTCTTGCTCAATTCATGATTAATTACATTGCTATCAATATTCATCTATCATCTGTCTAAGTATTTATTTAATTTTTTATGCTTCATTATGTTCAACACCTGTGTCCCTTTTCGCCATCTACAGCAAAAAAGTAGCACATAGTAAATAATAGGCAATTTCCCATGAAGCCTTGCAACAGGGGGAATTTGTTATGGAGAGATGATGACAGATAATGTCCACTGTATAAAACATTTTGTTAGACTCCAGCGATTTTCTGCATACATCTTGTTGTATTGCTTCTATTTATGTATGTGTTCATGTAGAAATATAATTGATTGTTCTTTTGGTAAATATGTATATTTTCTTTCATGTGTATTTGACATATCAGATGAGTAGAATAGTTTAGCTAGCCTACAAATGTATGCATTTAGTTACAGTTTCACTTAATATTTGCCATCAGTAGACCTGTGGACATGAAATAATGGTCTTCAGTCATTATTGGAAGGTGTTTACCTGGCGACCAATGTTCTTGGGTCAACACAGGCATGTGTGTGTGTGTATATCTTACTGTGTGTATCTGTAGAAGGACATCAGGGTGTGTGTAGTAACTTCAAAAATGTTGAAAGAAGGCCAATATATGACATAGCCTAGTTAACACCAGACCTCATCTCAATGTAGATTGAGATGATGTCTGGGAACCATATGTTAATTTTATCCAGCATACTCGATACATGATACTGATGAAATTAGTGTTTTTTAAAACTAAACTTGTGGTTTAAATTACTTAAAACACTTTCTAAGACGGGCGACACGGGCTGTTGCCTCACAACAAGAAGGTCGCAGGTTCAAGACTTCCTTGGTCCTGGGTCTGGGACCTTTCTGTGTGGAGTTTGCATGTTCTCCCCGTGTCTGCGTGGGTTTTCACCAGGTACTCCGGCTTCCAAAAACATGCTAAGGTTAATTGGCGACTCTAAATTGTCCATAGGTGTGAGTGTGTGAGTGAATGGTGTGTGTGCCCCACGATTGGCTGGCGACCATCTGGGGTGTATCCCTGCCTCTCGCCATAATGCGCTGGGATTGGCTCCAGCAGACCCCTGCGACCCTAATGAGGAATAAGCGGGTATAAAAGATGAGATGAGACTTTCTAAGACTGCATCAAATAGTAAATTACGATCTTGCTGACATGTTAGATACACAGTTATAAACAAAGTCAATACTATGTTTCCTCATCATCTTGCTGCACCCTCCCCCGTCCTATGCTTGGGTCCCTTGCTGAGGGAAAATTTCGTGTCTAGAATAATTGTAGAGTGAAGTGAATTTGCGTGTGGCTATGTGTGACCTATCACAAAAAAAAATAAATAAATAAATGATGTGATACTGGTAGAAACTAGATGGCAGACATCTGGTGAGATTTGTGGGTCAGAGAGAGTAATACTAATGCAATGGCGATGGCAGCGAGTTTTAGCTTTAGCTTGTTTCCCTAACAACAATAACCTTAGAATAAATGCGAGACTTATCCTCAGAGTTAAAATAAGGTCCTGTAAAAACGTGTGCACAGTGGTTAGTAAGAAGATGTCTTTTTTGAAGTCACATGGCTGATTACAGTTTAGGAACCAAGCCTGACACCCATGACCCCTTAATATAAAGCAAAGGTCTGGTACACCTCATCGTTTGTTGCAGTGTCTACCACTTAAGATGCTCTTTACTGTTGATTCGTCAGTTTTGTCCATTCTATTTCTGACTAAGACCACCTGACTGAACACTTGCATATTTATTCAGGCTTTTTTTTTTTTTATTTCTCAATAGGGCTCCTCTGACTAGAATGTTCAGTATCCTCACATTGTTTCACTCTCAGCTGGCCTGACGCTGCTGTACTTTCAGCCTTTGATGTTTGTGTAATGGCCCGCAAACCTGTTGACACTTTTATCACCCATAGATTTTGGAAGGCAGCGGTCGCCATATGCATCATTGGCTCACACTTTGCGAAGCATGATTTATTGGCTTCTGCAAAAGAAGTCAATGGCTAAATTAGCACTTTGACTGGAGGCGAAATTACATTTATGAGCTGGGGTTGTAGAGTGCTGCTGGACAGAATGGAGGGCTGTTCTTATGTAATGGCTCTGATTCACTGCATTTAAATGTTCCAATCTTTAGGTCAAAATTGATTACCAAACTAGCGGAGCCCACGCATGGACTCTGGTATTTCTGAATGTCATTCACAACAATAAACATTTGAAGACACCAGAATGATGCCAAACCACGTCTACGGAGAACTTCTCTACGCTGCCACTGAAGTGCAAACACATCGTGATTCCTTGATTTGGAGGTTGTGTGTTATATTAGCACAGTCAAGCCACTGATTAGGGTCTTTGGCTCCTTATTCAATTACAGGCATAATATTTACCACGGAAAGGACAGTTGGTTCTCATCAAATGCCAGGCCTGCAATCAACAGCAGCTTCCCGATTAGTAATTTTATTTGCTCATCTATGTTTTGATGTGGCCTGACTAGGACTTCCACGCCAACTTTCAAATAACTTGGCTCTATGTATGTATATGTTCCAGCATTTAAGACGAGTAAGGTTAAATATTGAATTGTGTTTCTGCTGTACTCATCAAAGTGATTGGAAAACACAACTGTGGTTCATGGTCAGTGGTCTTTAGTTATACAAGCTTCCCTGTTTTGTCATATTTCCTAGCAGACATGGCTCTTCAATGACAAGTGGAGAATCAGCTGATAGTATAATAAATTATGTAACAAACAGACGGAAAACCTGTGTAGGATGTGGTCTGGTCAATAATGGCTGCAGCGTTTAGTGCTCTATATAAAATTGAACAGTATGATGATTAATGGAGCGTCTTGTTTTCAGCTGTACTCCAAAGCACTGGAGCAGTGTCCCACTTCAGTAACTCCAGTCAAATGTTATTCTTGCAAGTTTTGCTAGATAAAATCATGTAAATCATTATGTATCATCAAATGTAGGACTGGGTGACATCATATTTTTATTTTTTTTTTAATCCTCAATAACTTTTATAATACTAATTAGTCTTGATATACTGTGTAACACAATACAATAAATTGTCATACTTTGATAGATTTAACTATAGAGATTCATATCCTGAAAAAACAGGAAAAAGAATATATTAATTAAATAAGTAATCTTCTTGTCAGTGAAATGACTTGCAAAAGAAAAAAAAAAATACATCATGAAGCAAATAGTAGCATTAGCTGGTTGATTAAGGGTGTTTCTCTGTGACTTACTTCTTATTCCAGGGGATAGGACTAATTCCTGGGGTATGAGACTATGTACTTCCGTTCAGTGTGGTTGTATTGGTGATGAGATTTGCGGCACTTTCTCCTATTGCTGGAACGTGTTTCCAGCTTAATGACATATATTTCACCTCAGAATTTTTTTTGTCACACCACAACACTTTGTTACCTGGTGTATCAACAACAGTGTTATTACTGTCAGGTTTTCTCAGAAAATTTCTCTCTCTATAAATGTCTTGCTCTTTATTACCACACAAGCATATAGTGCTTTTAGCTAACTCAAACAAACCATGCTGTGTCTATTTTGCATTTTAGCATTGTCAGAACTCAACAGCATAATGTTGTTTCTCATTTCCTGTTACAATCAATGTTGTATCATTTTTATTACCCAGCTCTGATCACATGCATTAGCACTGTCCCGAATCAAAGACAATGGAGAGAATACACAACACTTTTTACTCCGATATACATTATATTGAGTCTAAAGCCTGACCAATATTGGATTTTAGGGCCAATTCTGATATTATGGAGTGAAAATAATTTCCAATATCAATGTTTCAGTTTGTTGTTTTTTTGTTTATTTGTTTTTTTTAACATAAACACCCATCACTGCATCAGATCCCCAGTGACACAAATCATTTTTAAGTTTGTAGGATTTTTGTTAATATTTGGGGCATTGAACAGTTATCAGTGGGTTGTTTCTACTTCCAAAAATAGCAATTAGTTCATTTGACAGACAAAACACTTTGTCCATGGCTAAGATCAGATAATTTAATACTTAGTATAATTGATGCAACTGTGTGTTTGAGAATAGAACATTACTTTGAAAATCATGCATAAAAGGCAGAAATAGATGTATAATTTTTACATAACTTTGTTTTTTGTCTTCTTTATGTTTTGGTATTTTGCAAATTGTTTTGTTTTTTTTGTTATGCAATATCCATGGGTCTTAAATGGGTTACATTTAATACTTTTCCTGACTGTCTATACATTATAATGGGAGGAAAATACTGTATATTATCTCCATACAAACACGGCATGAATTATGCATTTACTGCAAGGATATGTGTCTTCTGTTCTCCAAAGACTTGCATATATCTTGACTTGTGCTTTGGTATTCAAAGGTTACGTCTGCAGCTTATTGATGTGCATCTACAATTACAAAAAATACCCCCAGTATGTAAAGCATGTCCAATGCTCAATGAAAATGGATTGTTCTGTTATGTTCAGCTGTGACATTTCCTTTGAGGAAAAAAAAAGAAAAGAAAAAAAATACATCTATGTTTCATAAAATGTTTTATTCATGGGTGAAAAGGAATAGTTTAATTGATGATACCATGGTGCCCTGGTTTGGAAATTCAGTGGTTTTGTAAAATACAGTTGTGAAGTTTAAAACTGCAACTCAGCCGAGCAATTGGGATGAAAGTCTTAATCCTCTTGGTATCAATTATGGCTGAACAAGTGGTTTGGTTTTCCCCTTCCCTTTAACTCTCTACCCTGTTAGAAAAGAGGCAGCACTCTTCCATCTTTAACAGTCTTGTAAAGATTTCTCTCAAATCTTTAATCTCCAAAGATGCACAACTTGAGAGAGAAATATTGAACAATGTGATATGTGAGATAGATGTTGGGAGTATTCAGAGAAATGTGGGCAGAGGGCCACTGCAGTGCAGTAATGCAGAGCTAACTGCTATGTAAAGTATTGTAAATAGCCATAGCACAGTACAGATTGCATGAACCTGTCAGTCAGTCAGTCATTTTCTATACCTGCTTATTCCTCATTAGGGTCGCAGGGGTCTGCTGGAGCCTATCCCAGCGTGTTACGGCGAGAGGCAGGGATACACCCTAGATGGTCGCCAGCCAATCGTGGGGCACACACACCATTCACTCACACATTCACACCTATGGGCAATTTAGAGTTGCCAATTAACCTCAGCATGTTTTTGGACTGTGGGAGGAAGCCGGAGTACCCGGTGAAAACCCACGCAGACACGGGGAGAACATGCAAACTCCACACAGAAAGGTCCCAGACCCCGGACCAAGGAGGTCTTGAACCTGCGACCTTCTTGCTGTGAGGCAACAGCGCTAACCCCTGCGCCACCGTGTCGCCCCTTGCATGAACCTGTAGTAAATTTAAATCACAGTTTATTCTTATATAGGACAGATCCATACCTATTTATTTTTATCTCTATATGTTGTTGATTAATCCATTGATTATTTTATTTTCTATCAAATAAAATCTATTATTACTCTTGAAAGCAATTAAGCATTTGTCAAAATATGTAGATTAGAAAATAATAGATTCTGTCAACTGACTAGTCCGTTAATCAATCAGTTGCTTCAGCTCCAAAGTAGCCATAGTGGTGAAAATGCTTCTTTGTGCATTTTTTCCCCCTGCAGCTATTGTGCAACATTATATTCTCTGCATTCACGCTCTGTGTCCGGTTTCTCTCTCGCAGCTTCACTCAAACTCAGATAAAGGCGACGGATCCGTCAGGTACATTCTGAGCGGGGAAGGAGCCGGGACCATTTTTCTCATCGACGAAGTGACAGGAGATATTCACGCCGCCAAGAGCCTGGATCGGGAAAGGAAAACGCATTATGTCCTGCACGCACAAGCCTTGGACCGCAACACAGAGGAGGCTCTGGAACCAAAGTCTGAATTCATCATCAAAGTGCAAGACATCAATGACAATGCACCCACATTTCCTGATGGGCCCTTTGTAGCTACGGTGCCTGAGATGTCTGAAGTGGGTGAGTAGTGCTGCAAACTAAACTGGATTTTTTAAATGTGTGTCCCTCACCTTTTTTCAGAAAGAGGCCTTTGTTTTCAATCAGTTGAAAGGTGAAAAAACTATATTTATATTTCTTTCTCTGTTTTTTTTTTCTATTAATTCTCACAGCAAAGACTCACCCATTAAACCTTTGAGTTTGCTTCCAGTGTGTTTCAAATGCTGCTCGAAGATATTTTAAAATGAGGTATTAGAATGAAGACCAGCATCAAACATCTTCTCTGCAATGTTCTGGTTTGTCCTCTCTGTGATAATGTTTGATCCTTTGTAAGCCAGCCCTCTTCTTCATCTTTGTTGTGTGGTTGCTGTGATGCTTTCCCGGGTGAGCCGGTCTTTATAAAGCACTCAATAGTGTCTCCGCAGCAATTCCCCGCCATCGAAAACCGTGGAGCCCTCCACATCACGCAGGAATAAAAAGCCTCTACCCAAATCCTCCGAGACAGTTGCTCTATACGAAGCCCTGGCATCTATTTTTTATTTCTTTATTCTACTGTTCTGTTTTTAGCTCGGGTGGACAAAAGCCGCCCTTTTCTCAGTCCAGTGGATTCTGCCTCACAGCACAATAGCTCAGAAGTATGGCACTCAAAATTATTCCACAGCTCTAAAATGGTGCCCAAACTGTGGCCAATGCGTCTTCAAACAGTGTAAGATGGCAAATTTGTGGCGCTGAGTGTTTCCCAAAAAACGTCCCATTTATTTCCCCTCTGTCCAAAATAATCCCGTAACAAGTCAGAATACTAGAAAATTTCCTCATATAAAGAGGAAATGAACAGCTTCATCATTTTCTTGCAACGAAAAAAACAGAAAAAAAGATGGAAATGTGCAAAACCGCATAAATATGCAAACCCCAACAGACCTGTAGGCGCCCTCTTTATAAACAGTCAATATCACCACAGTTGCAAACATGAATATTCATGAAACGACAGGCCTGACACAAATGTAACTCTGCCAGTCAGTATTTGTTATTAAGGCAGCCCTGTCAAGTGCATGTCTTAATCTTTTCCACAGAACACTTCACTGTGAGGAATAATGTTCATAACTGTTGGGTATAGCCTAGTACTGTACATAAAGCTGTTACTGTAACACAGGAATACACATAATAAATCATTATTAATTGATTCTGTTTATTTGAAAAATCAGCTGGATTAATCTTTAGCTCTAAATGAGAACATAATGGGGTAATAAAAACGTACTCCAGTCTCTAATCTGTGTATTGGCGTCCTTCCTTAGATCTAAACAGGCTGCTCATTTTAAAGTTTCCATGTTCGCTGAAAACTTCATCATCGGTTGCACAAAAAGAATCAATCGCCATTGATGACCCAAGGGAGGAAATCAAGAACTGTGAAGGGGGAAATAATTAGCCTTTTTTTTCACGCCCCCTCTTTTGCTCACGTCCATTAAAGTAATTCCTCTTCGGTTCGGCGTCTGCGTCGTCAAATCGGCTGTAACAATCAACTGTCCTCACACTCCAGAGCACTAATCCCCCAGCATTTGTCAATATGGGTGCTCCACAGTGCAGTAAGGGGCTATCTGGGAGGGCAGCAGCTAATTGGTTGTGATGTTCTTTTTTCCTGTCTGAATTGATTAGCTGGGCATGTGCCAAGCAGTCCACCGTTCCCGTTTCATACCTCCTGTCCAGAGGTACAGTCTTGTTTTTTGAAATCTAGATGGAATATTACCTATTACTGTGACTCTCACAGTCTATAAATGCAGTTGCTAATGACATCAGTGTTTCCCGTCAACCACATCACTTTTGGGAAAATCGCTTTTTAATGGTGGATTCAAAATGCAGAGGCTCATTTAGATAAACAGTTATGATTGAATGGATGTTGGGAAATTGCGCCCGGGTATAAGTGTATGAGGGCCAGGCTGCACTAGACTAGATTTCTTTTTTTTTATTAGATATTTTCATAAAAAAAAAAAAAAAAATCTCCTTCCACATGTCAGTGCAACAAATATCTCAGACTACACAGAGACCTCAACACAAATACGATCTACTATAAGATACCATGTCAGGCGACTAGTGGCAGATAAGCAAAATTTTCAATACCTGTGTGAAAGAATGTTTTAAGTATGCGCAGCATAGTTGTTGTCATAGCAACTGTGTGTCATGGCCGGTCAATTCGATGTTGCTCCTGCTTGGCTTTCATGAAACGGCTGTGTGCTGCACTGCTCCTGCTGCGTTGTGTAGTTAGTATCTCATTCTCCTTTACTGGTGCAGTGGAATGCAGTAGTGATTCAACAACACATGGTAATCTATGCTAGAAATGCACAAATGGCATGTTATTCCATCCGCAACGCCATCACAAAATATAAAGTTCTGGGGAAAAAAATGAGAGACTACTGCATAATTATAATTTTTTTTTTTTTTTCTGGTCCCTCACCCCCCTAAATTTAAATAAAATTTTATTTCATGTCCTGTTAGCCACCTGCATCTCTAATCTATGTGGACTTTAAACATTGGACACTGTTGACCATCAAGTAGGTACATTAATAGCATTCAGGGCCAGAGAAGGTCTTGGCTCAGGCAGCAAATTCAGCTGCATGAGCAAACAATTCAGCTATTGTTTGTAGCTTTACAGCTTAAATTCTTCTGTAAAGCTACAAACAATACCAGAAGTATCAAGAGCATAAACATAACCTGAGACATGTCTGCTATCTGTGAGCATGCGCAAGCCGGGCTGTGACGTCACGAATCCGAAAAAGATCCGGATTGGGGTTGCTACGCTAATCTACTTTGATATTTTCGTGTCTCTCCACTTGTTTATCCAGTTTGGCAAATCGGATAGATGTCGTATTGGCTGAATTGGATAAAAAAAAAAAAAAAAATATATATATATATATATATATATATATATATATATATATATATATATATATATATATATATATATAAAAATCTAGATACGGCCTGAGGCTGCATTCACACAGGATCAGGTGGTGTCGGGGGAGGTGTGGCTGTGTTTATTTACGCTAAAGTCTGTGCTTAACCACTCACTCTCTTCATTTACTCCGTAGCTCACTTGACCACGACATGACATTAGGTTGTTTTTTTGCAAAAGTTGAGGCTATCTCCCTCAGTGCAGATGGACTGGCATTCATTTGAATGGAGAAGACCTCCTTTTTCAATTGTCTGATCCCTGAAAATGCAGCCTAACCTTTTATAAACAAAACAAAATAGAAATCCAGGGTTCCACGCAGGACTGAACACACTTTTTTGATTTATCCTCCCCTCTTTGCCTCTCAAATGTTGTTTTCAGCAGAAGCTGCGGCCCATCGTAAAATGCAGATCAATTCTGGTTTACTTCTCTATTTGCCCCATGTTTTATGAGATGCACTTGCTGTACATTTTGTTATCCCATCAAAATTCTAATGAGATTTCATATCTGATGGCAGAACTCTCTGAAAACTCACATTTGGCATCCGGAGATGTATTGACATATCTTATCCCATTAAGATGGCATCTTATTTCAACCATTAAATCTCATCCAACATCTTTTTTATCTAATTGCTGCTTCACTCATCCATTTTGAATGTTATCGCTCCATTAAATGGGTGTTATTGGTGGTTATCAGCCTCATAGATATGGGTTAGAAGAAGCCTGCTATACCTTCTAGTTGGAACATATCAGCCCAATGGAAGAGGACAGTGATATGACACTGTGCTACAAAATAAGGATCTTTCATGATGTGATAATGCTGGTGGTTAAGGTCTGGCATGAAAAAAAGAGGCACAGAAACAATTTAGGAGAAGATAATTATTTGGGTTGAAATTAGGATTTCAAACATGGCTGAACATGGAAACCATTGGTTAAAATATCTGTTTGAATGACAGTAAAATGCAGTAAAATGTCTGTTTTAAACGGGAAGTGAACAGAAGTGTCAAACAGTCATCTCCTGCTGCTTTTGCATCTCTTTTTTTGACCCATGGATGAACCTACTAGCAAGTCAGTAACTCCAATTCAGTCAGCTGATAATATATGAAAACAAATGCTTCATTATGGTACACATTCATGAACATGGTGTTTGTCATTTTCTGACCAAATGACAGTGATGATGAACTCAGACTGAGGAAGACTGAAGATCCTATTAGTTCTAATCCAGTTTCAGTGGATTAATGGTATGTTGTGGTTAGAAATAGAAGGATTTAAACCCTGAAAGTGATAATGGGACTTAATATATATCAGTATATGTTGAACCGTATACTGATTTCATTTTATTTTTTATTTTTTTTGAGAAATTCAGAATCAGTTTCATAATTTAGGATCATTTCTGATTCATTGGCCATCCTGTGGGGCTCTAACATTATGTATAAGTTTTCCAGACTTTTAGTTCTGTAGAGCGTTACATGAATATGATCACGTAACACCAAGGGAGCCACAAAACATCTGATAAACTGCCTGAAGTGATGTCACTTGATGTTATGTGTTCAAAGACATGTAACATTCTGTAGTACCGACAGGCAGGTTTATCAGATTGTTTGGCAGCTCCCTCTGGAGCCACAAAAAAGACTTTATACTACTTGTCTTCACAAATAGGTGGGACTCCCACTAGACCTTTAAACAGACTGTAAAATCACAGGAGTTCTTTGAAAATAAGGTGTTTCCCAAACCTATAAGAGCTTATTTTACCAAACATGGGTACCAACCCAACTGTGATGAGCCTAAACACTCCCAGATGACCCCTCTGCAAAGTAGTGTATATATATATATATATATATATATATATATATATATATATATATATATATATATATATATATATATATATATATATATATATATATATATATATATATATATATATATATATATATATATATATATATATATATGTGTGTGTGTGTGTGTGTATTATTATTTCATTTTTATTAATCATTTCACTTTTTTATAAGTGAACTCTAACAGAGACAGACTATAAAAGTCTTATTGTGGTAGTGTTGTAAAATGTCTTTACTCTCCTGGAAGTCTGTAACAAAAAAAAGCAACTGCAACCTTAAAACTCATTAAACCCAGATTTCCAACGGAGTCGTACCACATGAGTGAACCCATTTTTTTTTGTCCATCAAACATGCGCATACTGGTGAGTCAGATCTACTGACATACAATTGGCAATAAAGCAGTAATATCTGTACACTGTTTTAAAGGGACCAGTCAAAGTTAAGAATTTGATTTTTATTTTAAATTTTATTAAAAGGTAAATAATCATTATTATTATTATTATTATTATTATTATCATTATTATTTAAATGATATTTAATTAATGATCAAAAACTGTCAGGGGGTCATATTATTAAAAACAGCTAATTATTATACTTCTGTTTGTGTATCTTAAGTTTTATAACAGTGTATAACAGTACTGTATGTGATGTTTCAGAGCTTCACTTTCCCTGAGGGAACCTCCCAAAGGGATCAATAAAGTCATATCTAATCTAATCTTAAAATCCCTATTATCCACAAAAAAATATAAATGCAACACCTTTGTTTTAGCCTCCAATAATGACATAAAAGAATAGGTTTTGCTTGTCCTATGCACAATAAAGTCTTATTTCTCTCAAATCTCTTTTGCCAAGATAATCCATCTACCTGACAGGTGTGGTATATCAAGATGTAGATTAAACAGCATGATTATTGCACAGCGGTGCCTTGGGCTAATCACAATAAAAGGCCACACTAAAATGTACAGTTTTATCACACAATGCCTTAGATGCTGCAAGATATAAGGGAGCGTGCAATCGGCATGCTGAGTGCAGGAATGTCCACCAGAGCTGTCGCCCGTGCATTGAATGTTCATTCAGATGAATCCGGTTTCCACCGTACTGGGCAGATGGCGGACAGTATACAGTATTGTGTGACTGTGGTTTTCTGAGATCAGTGCTGTGAACAGAGTGGCTATTTGAATTAGCAAGATCAGGTTACCTTGATGAAATCTTGAGACCCAATGTTGCAACATTTATCCACTGTCATCACCTCAAATTGCAGCATTATTATAAGGCCGCAATAACATGGACCAGGCAACAATCAAACCCGATCAACTCTCTGAGAAGATAGTGTCGAACTGCATGATGCAAAAGGTGACCGCAACAGATACCAACTTGTTTTCCACCTCCCTCAATAAATGTATTTTTTTATCATTTTTCTTATAAATAGAACTGCACATTTTAGAGTGGCCTTTTTATTGTGATCAGCCCGGGGCCCACCCGTGCAATAATTATGCTGTCAGGAGGTGGATGGATTATCTTGGAAAAAGGAGAAGTGCACTCTAACATGGTTTTCAGAAGATCAGGAACTAAATTTCAGAGAAGCCTTTTATGTGTGTACGAAAAAAAAATCTTTCATTTCAACCCATGAAACACAAAAGCAAAAATAAAAATGTTCTGTTTATATCTTTGTTCGGTGTACATACACACACCTACACACAGTTTACGCACAACATAATGGTTACCATACTCATCTATACTTACAGAAACATATAGATCTTCAGTAAATAACTGACATAAGCAGCTTGCCTCAGCCCTTATAAAGTGAACCATTATTATAACACCAAAGACCTTTATAACGTCGCACTCATCGCCTTAATAGTTACGAATATACAGCACGGTACTTCAACACTTCAGTTGAAGTGCTTTCTGAGCAACTCTAATGGCAATGGCTGCATTATCAGCCAGAAAGTGCAACAATTTCACTCTACCATGGTTACCAAACAAAACATAAAAGATCTGTTCAATTTCTGCTGAATTACTCCACAGTTTTGTCATCTGATTTTTAACCATCCTTAACAGAATTTAAATATGAAAACAATGACATAAATTGAAATAATATTCTTAAGGTTAGAGATGAGGATTAACAAACAGAAACATTTGAAAGTCCATCCATTAAATTATGAACTAACTAATGTATTTTCTTAGATAAATGAGTTGGAACTAACTCTGCTTCCAAAGCAATCCCAGAATTGATTAGGTCCAAATAATTTCGGCTGCAGTGCTGACAGAGAATCAGAGTGGCCAATGCCTGCTGTGGGCTGTGGAGTGTATGGTTTATTATTATGACTGGCATTTGTGACACAGTGGAGTGAGTTTCAGTTGTTTCATTTACTTTAATTCCAAAGGAAAAAAAAGAGAAAATGCCCAGGCCCTGGCGTATAAAGTATGTCTCAGAACGCAATCCTAATATTAGCACGGTCTTTACAGGCTGATGCATTGCTTGTAGTGCAATTACAATGCACTCATCTTGCAATTATAATGGGTTAATGAAGCCTGTAATGTTATTTGTGCAACACTTCGAGTGTTAGATTGAACCACAGTGTGGCTTACGCACAGAATTTTAAGTGTAAACAATGACTTTTCAAAATCGTCTTTCTATTATCTTGTAAAAAAACAAAGACCAATTGTTGGTTTTATATATATATATATATATATATATATATATATATATATATATATATATATATATATATGCATTTTTCCATTCAAGGGTTAAGAGATGAACACATGTCTCACATTTTAAAATGTGGTTCTAGATTACTCAAAAACAAAGTTGTTATTCTAACAAGAAATCACCTGAAACTTTGTGAGTAATAATGCTCATACATAAAAATAAATATTAAAAAAAAATATATGTATGCAAGTTACAGCCTCAGCAGATCATACCTACTCCAAGCATGGGAAGTCTTTTAGCTGTAGTCAGAGTCATCTCTTAGTGTCTCTGGCATAAGTGTGCAGGATGTGCACACTTATGCACTTATGGGTGACCCCAAACGATGGTGACTCTTTGAAGGTCCATTTACCACAATGATACCAAACAACAAAAAATTCAAAGTGATCCAAAAACCAGAATTTATTACCTTATCATTACCCAAATTTAGATATCTTTTCATGGTACCATTCCCAAACAAATAGATAGACAGACAACCACCAGCAAAAAACATAACCTCCTTGGTGCAGGTAATAATAATTTATATAGTATATTTTTACTTTTTATAGTAATTGTTCCCAATGTATTCTGGGCTCTTGTGTTTTTAACAAAGAATACGCTAAGTTCAGTTTTCTACATTCATAGCTATAATAATTGGATGACGTAGGAGGCACACAAACATTTGATCTAATATATTGAATTCCATTTTCTGTAAACAAAAGACATTACCATAGCAACATCATGAATGTTTCTCTTTGCCCTCCTGTTTGTTTGTTCTGCTCCTGCTGTCCAGCAAGTTCCTGCAGAAATAACCTCTGTCTTTATATCTTTGCAATCATATATTCAGACTCACAGTTATTCTCATTGTGTTTGATGGCAGGACATTTTCACCATGAAGCCGCTATCGATATACTTGTATTATGTAAGTATGTACATGTTTTAAAGTTATTTTTATTGTGTTCATTTATAGGGACATCTGTGTTGCAAGTCACAGCGACCGATGCCGACGATCCCACCTATGGAAACAGTGCCAGAATAGTCTACAGTATTCTACAAGGACAGCCATATTTCTCCGTTGACCCCAAAACAGGTGTGGTATAACCGTGCTTGGTTGGGACAAAAAAAAATAAAAAAATAAAGCTTATACAAAGTAGACACCCACTCTCATGTGAGCATGGTAACTATAACTCTAAATGTGAGTAATAACTTTGTTACAGATCTTTATTGTTGATCTCCTAAAGTGATGCGTATATCATGCTGTGAAATCTGTGCGCCGCACACTTCTGCGCAGTGAACATCCCCCTTGTTATTGCAGCACGTCTGCCATTGTAAAAAAAAAAAGCTAAAGCCAGAGCAGAGTTATGGACTACTCATTCGACTGCTGTATTGTTGAGCACGCATTCCGCTCTTTGTGGGCCATAACTAACTCCTCGGGGGTCAGAGGAGACATTTGTAGATATGCCTTCAAAAAGCCATTGTTTCTCAAGTTCTGAAGAAGCCTCTACTGGAATCTATTAAATGTTAATAAACTGTCTAAAGTGCAAGACATGTAACTTTTATAAGATGCGCTGCTCTGAGAGGGTGCATGCCTGTTTACGGCTGGTATCGCTTTGTCTGACAGAGTGTGACTTTGTGAGCTCACGTTTGAAGTTTTTGCACGCCGCTGCTGCTGTTGGTTAACACAAACAACAATCCACTTGTATGAATTGATTCATTGCTCTGTGGAACAACTACTTTGAGGCCCCCTTTGAGAATATACCCCCTATGTGATACATGATGAATTCCTTGCCGAATAAGAAAACACAAATGAATTGCTGAATATGTTGACTTCACTTCTTGGGGAGAAGGCGAGTGGGGGATTGATGGCGTGGTGAGGCAGATGCTGCGTCCTTTTCTGAAGAAGTAACACTGGGCTTTCTCATGCAACATCATATATTTCATCAACTGTACATTACTTTAGTTGAAATGTAAAAAAAAAAAAATAAATAAATAAATTGATTCTCCATCGCCCTCGCCATATGCAGAATGGACATCACTTGGCTTGATGTGCTTGAGCTGACTCGGCGTCCTGTCTGCATTGTAATTCAGCGTGTGGCGTGCAGAGGAGTGGGTATGTGATCCAAGGCCTAGCCAGCTGCACAGCACTATTCCACCCACACAAATGTTAATTCATAGAAGTCAGCTGCTGTTTTTTTTTTTTTTTTTATTTCTCCTCACTTAAAATTATAGGACACAGAGCTCCAGTGGTCAGTGGGAAATGCTCACATGGCGGAAGCTGCATGCAATGATTAATATGCAAAGTCTTAAGGCAGTTGTGTCGGCATGCTGCTGCACTGGGGAGGTGAAGCTCTGCTCTGCCTCTGGCTCACATCTCCTCCTATCCGCATGTACCTGGCTCCCGCCATGCTTTAACTGCAGAGACACCATCATGGGGAATTCATACAGTATATTATTAGCAGGATTAAGAACGCACACACGCAGAGGCACACACAAGCAAATCCACCTCTTCCTGTTTGACCTTGTTCTAGTGGCCCAATGCAGCTGTGACCATTTTTACACGACCCATGAGGTAAGAGGAAAGATCATTTAAGGAGAGAGGTTAATGATAGCATTTGGCCGGCACATATGGTGAGGAAGGAATCCCCAAAAGAGCGTCTCAGACTTGACCCAAATCCTCAGCAAGCAACAAAGTCTTTTTTTCCTGGCAAAGCAGTTGTGATGGCAACATCTCAAACCTACGAGAGAATGAAGTGACATCCCTGACCGGCTGTTGGCCAGATTAATTGAATGGTGTTGTAACTGGATAAAAGTTATAGAATGTAAAACATTTCAACTTTAGAACAGAACAAAGTGCCGATATAACAAGTAGCAGCAGCAAACCAATATATCTCATGAAGTATTTGTGATGCCTTTTACCCCGCAACTTTGAAAATTATTATAAAATTATGTTCATTATTGTCCATAATCAAATTAAAAAGTGAATAGAGAGTGCTGTTATAGAGAGAGAATGACTTTATGTCTTTATGTTTTCAACAGTAAAAAATATGGCTTCATTCCCACTTCATAACAGAATTAGAGTTTTGGTAGGCGTATTGTGAAGAATAATGCCTGCAAAATGAGGTTTGGTGGTTTGATTGTTTGCACACAGTTCTTTTCTAAAAAAAAAAAAAAGTTTTAAAGTGAAGTTAAATTGGTAATGATCCACAAATATTTAATATATTTCTCAAGACAAATTTTCAAAACTACTTGTGTTACTTGTGTTGTGTCATGTTTTTATTAATATCTTTATGAAGCTGATATGTACAATATATAGATAGTGACACCTTTTGCTCAGTATTTCAAATCATATACTAGACAAATACAACATAATAAAAAATAAATTTAATTAAGTATGTGCATGGACTAATACCTGGAATAATCATTACCATTCTATGAGGTTCTCATGCAATGTTTATTACTACTCCAGTAAAAAGGACAGACCCTTGATACAGGAGATATTTTAGTCCTATGACTCATATAAAAATTAAGCTTGATTTTTGTGCTATTTTATATACATTTGTTGATTTGATAAGGTGAAATAAGAAACATGTCTACCAAACAGGGGCTCATTTACTGCTGCGTCTCAGTCTTCAAAGTTGATGTATTCACCAAATAGATTGAAATAAATGTGAAAATCAACATTTGCCGCGATATCCTCCCAGGTCCAGTTATTAATTTAGCTATAGCTTTAGCAGATACATCTAGAACAGGTGATAAATCTTGAAACAAACTAGGTCAGTCAGTCATTTTCTATACCTGCTTATTCCTCATTAGGGTCGTAGGGGTCTGCTGGAGCCTATCCCAGCGTGTTACGGCAAGAGGCAGGGATACACCCCAGATGGTCACCAGCCAATCGTGGGGCACACACACCATTCACTCACACACTCACACCTACGGGCAATTTAGAGTTGCCAATTAACCTGAGCATGTTTTTGGACTGTGGAAGGAAGCCGGAGTACCCGGTGAAAACCCACGCAGACACGGGGAGAACATGCAGACTCCACACAGAAAGGTCCCAGAGCCCGGACCAAGGAGGTCTTGAACCTGTGACCTTCTTGCTGTGAGGCAACAGCGCTAACCCCTGCTCCATCGTGTCACCCGAAACAAACTAGGTGTCTGTTAAAAATGTTTTGATTATGATTTTTTTGATTGCAAATCCCAGTTTATTATTCTAATCACTAAACCGGTATTTTACCAGAGGTGTCTGCCATTTGACATTCTGCAGTAGAACAGTCAGATGACTAAGAAAGACATGTTTATAGCTCAATAATAAAATGGCACAGAATTCATAGTCAACTGACTAATTAACTCAGAGAACGACATTAAGGCAGCTGCGTGTCTCCCCTGGAAACGAGATTCAATCATGGATGCAAATTTGTAATTGATGCATCTATGACGGTGTCATACAGAATGCAAAAAAGGAGAGATATGAATTTAGGATTAGATTTACTTCGCTAGAGAAATAAATTAGCATGACAGACTTTGTCAAGACTGAAATATAACTGATACAACTGATAATGATGGGAAGCCTGAGTGGGAAATTGTTAGCAGAAGGATGCTGTGGCAGCTTTTGCACTGCTTTATAAGATTTAGGTCTTTCCAAAATATATTGCATGGCAGTTATATTCTTTTTTTTTTTTTCATTTTAGCGGAAGATAAAAGTACACTAAAGAAAAACATAAGATATACTTTGTGAGTTGAAGTAAAAATCTAAGTATTTTTTTTTTACACTCACAAAAGTCTTATGCCTTTCAAACTGTTCACAAATTTGTTGAAATCTGTATTAGTGAGCACTTCTCCTGTATCCACCTGACAGGTGTGAAATATAAAGATGCTGATTAAACAGCATCATTATTACACAGGTGTGACTTGGGCTGGGCACAATAGAAGGCTTCTCTAACATGCATGAGGGGTAAGGTTGTTGATTGTTGCCTCTGGAATGTTGTCCACTCCTCTTCCATGGATGTGCAAAGTTGCTGGATATACACATTAATATGAACATGCACATGAACTGATATGTTTTCAGCTTCGGGAAATTGTGTATAGATCATTGCAACATGGGGCCATGCATTATTATGATTCAGTGAAGTGATGGTGGTGGATGAATGGTAGAACAATGGTAGATCTCTTTAAGTTATCTCTGGGTATTCAACAGTAACAGTAACATTCTCAACAGTAACATGCCATTCATAGCGTATGCCTGCCCAGACCGCCACCATGTGGCACTTCGTTCATAACATTGCCATCAGCAAACTGCTCACCTACATGACGTCATACAAACAGAAAAAGAAAACACTTCTCCAAAGTGCTAGGTGAGCATTTGCATAGGCAAGCTGTTTCCGATGATGTTCTGCATTCAGGTCAAGACCCTTGTGGGGATGATGAGCATCCAGATGAGCTTCCCTGGGACGATTCGTGCCGAACTCTTTGGTTGTGCAATCCAACCGTTGCATCAGCTGTCTGACAAACTTGCAGGTGAAGATGCCAGATCAAGAGTTCCTGAGCACATACATATTTGTCAGGCCAGTTGGATGTACAGCCAATACTTGGAAACAACATTGGAGATGGCTTATGGTAGTGAAATGGACGATTCAATTCACGGGCAACAGCTCTGGTGGACGTTCCTGCAGTCAGTGTCTTAATTGCATCCTCTCTCAAATCTTGTGACATCTGTGGCATTGTGTTGTGTTTAGTGTGGCATTTTATTGTGACCAGCCCAAGGCACACCTGTGCAATAATCATGCTGTTTAATTAGCATCTTGGTATGCCATACTTGTCAGGTGGACGGATTAGCTTGGCAGAACTTTGAGAAAAATATGTGCACGTTGCGTGCATACAACAAATATATCAAAAATATGTGTGAATATTCTCAGTCATCCAGGTCATTGTTCTCTCTGTCTCCCAAATTGAATCGTAGGCTAGGAGATGAAAATTATGTTGATCAGTGTAATTACTCAGTACACATATACTGTCATACTTCTGTGTGATTGCCATGTATATAATGACAATATTACTCATCCTCACAATATAAGGTGTAATTATAGTGAACCAGTGTGGCAGTTAGGGTTACTGTATGTGGTAGTGTTATTCCACTCTAACTGACCACGCAGAGGATGCTGATTACAAGTTAAGTACCCCAAATTTAATGGTGATTGCAGCAGTCAATAACTCAAGTTGATTACATGTATGAAATAGTAATTGTTTAATAAAAAGTGCAAGTAGAGACACCAATGCCAAGTGTTTATAATTATATTCAAAAAAGTACCTGCTGCGATTATCTGGCAAAAAGCTTCCACCAGAGTGTTGAGATTAGGTGTCACACACTTCCACTCAATTTCATTTTTTTTTTTTATTATTTCAAATAGGGACAGTGCATATTAATAAACTTTTTTTCTACATGTAAATGCACAAAATTGGAGGCAAAGGCTAATTTCCATCTGTTGCACCTCAGCAAGTCAGGAACAGATAGTCTACACTACTGCCAAATCTCAGCCTACTTTTGAGTAATTGCTAAGATCTAGTTAAGATCTCTTCTGTGTGTGACTGGGGTGAAAGGAAAATAATTTGGCATCATTTCCTGCCCGCCCTTTCTACCTGGATGTGAATAAAATTGGTTTCCATAAATAGATTTATGGAAAAATTATTTTTGGACCTGCACACTCACACATCTATACACAATTACATCAAATGTTTCTATTTATTTTTTCCTATTTTCTCTTGTTGAAATATGTATATTATTTTAATTCTCTTCCATTGCACCATTTTTTAAATAATTGCATATCACAATTTGTCGGTTCATAAGGGAATGTGTGCTGGAACTATTTCTTTGGTGGGGAGCAGTAACCTCTCAAACAAATGGCAGGTATGAATTATTAATTAGTTAATATTTAACTCTGCAAAGATGTGAATAAGTATTTTTCAAATTTTCAGTCCTTTCAAATTTTACACCTTAGCACATATTGCCCAGCTAATGTAGCTGCAGCTATTTCACTATTCTAGTTATAACTCCAGGCAAGGTGTCCTTTTAGAAAGACCCTGAACCCCAAACCTGCTGCTCATGTTATGACTAGTCTGGGAAGTTTAGCCAAAAACAAGAGCAGATGCACAAGGACAAATGAGTATTACATTGATAGAGATAACTTTTACTTACTTTTAACTTAGGAAAGTTTACAATGGAAAAGCTCTGTCATGTTTTGTGTTGCAATGGTAGCAGTGATTGCTCTAACAATATTAGCAATATGCCTAATCTCTTAACGTAGCAAACTAAAAGACACGCTAACTATATTAGGAAAGTTCACTGCAATAAAATGACTTGATTACACGGTTTGCCAATCTCTAAATTGCCAACCAGCAGTTTTAATAAGAGCTTTCTATTCCTCAGCAAAAGAACATCTTAGACGGTGGCTGCATTTATCCTTTTTATCGTTGGGTCATAATTCCTGCCTTTCCCTTCACTACTGTGCATCACACACTTGCAGACATCAAGGTTGTTCCTCCTGAGTCTCATGGTGGAATATCCCCCTCACAACCCCACCTCACATCTGTACTAGCACACACATACACACAACACACACACACACATAAAGACACACCACACTGCAGTCCCCTTTGCATCCTAAATAGGCTAATTTCTCTGCTGATCTGGGATTTGGGAGTGTTCAAGTTTATTGAAGGAGCTGACACAGATCAAGACTTTGTTGCGGTTCCTGGATTAAGTCCTACCTCTGGTTAGATCAAGGCAAAAGCTGTCACTTTATCATTCAGTTGTAGTTTAGTCATGAGGACCCAAACCCAAATTCTAAATCCCACACATTCTTAATCAGACATGTAAGTTTATAAAGTAAAAAGAAAAGGTGTATTATTATTATGACCTCTATTGTTATCATTTCTGATTTTGGTGATGCTATATACCTTTCTTTTGAGAAATGCTGTCAAGAGTGCAGACATGCAGGGATAACAGTGGATTGGATGGGCCAAAAATACGATTCCTGAAGCAGGAGATTGAAGAGCGCTTTAGTAATCTCCTATAATCCTTTTTGTTCACCCAGGAGATTGTCCTTCTTTAGAAGTTTCCAGCCAGACAAAGGGGTGGATAGTATGATGGTATCAACTCTAACAGACTGGGGAGGTTGAGGAAAAGGCTAACCACCCTCACTGTGTCAAACGAGCCTCTAGGTTCACGGAAGTCAGCTCTGTCTCAATTATTTTCTAAATTAACGTGACAAGTTCTATAGAGGTTTAGCCAAGACAATCTGAAGTATTATGGTTCGGAAAAGGAAGTTCAAGGCTGCAATCTTCATGTCAAAGTAATGATATATCTTTCAGGTACTTTTGCTTTCCAAAGAATACCCCCGTGGCCTTTTGGTATTGTTAAAGAATTTCAGTTAAAATGAATGTCGTTCAGTGATTGTACATTTGAAATGAAGCTGCAATGCACTAGTTGAAAATGTGTTGCAGCACATTTCTGCGTGGTTACAAATCTTCCCACCAATTGACTGTTTACTTCCTTTCAGAATGGTTGGAAACAGCAGGTCTTCTCATTTGTTTGTTTGATTGAAGTGTGGTACAATCGAGACCTAAAGATTAAAGAACCCAGCTTGTGACTGTAAGTTTGTCAGTTCTATCCCCAAGGATAAATGTGGGTGGGGAAAGTTCTCCTCCTTCATTACCACCACTGAAGTGAATCTATCTGTATCCATGTGAATGTGATCTAATCAGGGCATTACTGCAGAGGAGAGGCTCCCTTACAGTGAAACTTCCTTGAATATATAAAGGTTAAAAAAGTAAAACTTTATACTTTTTTGTGTACTCATTGTTCCCGAAACCGTTGCTTTGAAATATTGCTGAGGAGCAATGTGCCTTCATGAGTAAAGAGGTAATAAGAGACTTGAAAGGTCAGATCATCTGTCTTGGTGTTGTTTTAATGGAAAGTGTGGCCACTTGCCAAACTCTGTGTGTCTAAAAAGACCTCAGGTTAAGACTCCAGTAAATAATGGACCACCAATAGAGTTTACAGAGTCTGCACCATTACAGAAAAATGGCTGCAAGCATGTCAATTAGTTTTGAATCCCAAGAAGAGGAGTGAATCCATACTGATATCTGACATTTGAGAAGAACAGGGCTGCAAAATTAAAATATTTGTGTTTAGGTTCTTGAAAACATTTTTTTTCTACTTTTGCTATGTGAGAGCAAATGATTCATTCTATATATAAAGTAAAGGCCAAAAGTTTGGACACACCTTCTCATTCAATGTGTTTTCTTTATTTTCATGACTATTTACATTGTAGATTCTCACTGAAGGAATCACAACTATAAATGAACATGTGTAGTTATGTACTTAACAAAAAAAGGTGAAATAACTGAAAGCATGTTTTATATTATTGTTTCTTCAAAATAGCCACCCTTTACTCTAATTGCTAAAGCAAGAAATTCCACTAATTAACCCTGATAAGGCACAACTATGAAGTGAAAATCATTTCAGGTGACTACCTGAAGTGGTAGTTCATCAAGAGAATGGCATGAGTGTGCAAAGCAGTAATCAGAACAAAGGGTGGCTATTTTGAAGAAACTAGAATATAAAACATGTTTTCAGTTATTTCACCTTTTTTGTTAAGTACATAACACCATAAACATGTTCATTCATAGTTTTGATGCCTTCAGTGAGAATCTACAATGTAAATAGTCATGAAATTAAAGAAAACAGATTGAATGAGAAGGCATGTATATATTCTGTTTAACAGATTTCTGCCTTTAGTTGTTTAATGTTCCTATTTATAACATCTAAAACATTAACATTACAATGTAAAACACAATGTAATCTCACCAAATGTTACCAAGTTACCAAAGATGTAAAGCAATGGACAGCAGATGATTATAGTCACCTGTGTATTCTAATGTGCTTCAGTTAGATAAACTTACTGTATTTCAAAGAACTGACAACTTGCTCTCATCCAGGTCCTTATTGGACACCCCCCTTCTAGTCCTGTCGGTCTGGGGCAATGTGCCAATTTGCATAGTTGGCATTCCCTGTTGGAACATAGTATATATTTGCACTTGTGATGTTATAGATACACTGGTGCCAAGTATTGATTTATTTTTGTTCAAGATAGAACCACTCATCATTTATTCAGCTACACTGACTCACCACTACCAGAGTGCCACTACCCTCCACCTCCTTATGGAGGCGCTGAACTGACTGGTGACAGTCAGATGGATGGTAATTGTAGAGGACAACAAAGAAGGAATGTAAGCAAAACCATCAGCGACCAGCAGCTGCTGTCAGACATTATGTGTCCACAGTGGAAACAGCTAATGTTAATGGCTCTACAAGAGGCTCTCCAGCATGTGCGAGTGTGTCTCTGTGTGTGTTTAGCCTTGAATAACTTGCAGTGCTGTGACATTAATACACTAAACAGAAGTATAAACGCAACACTTGTTTTTAGCTTACATTTTTCACAAGTTCAAATAAAAAGAACTAACCCTTATTATACAGAAGCAAATTTCTCTCAATTTGTGTTCACAAATTAGTTTAAACCCGTGTTAGTGAGCGCTTCTCTGTTGCCAAGGTAATCCATCCACGGGTATAGCATATCAAGAACCTAATTAAACAGCATGATTATTCCATAGGTGTGCATTAGGTCTGTCACAGTAAAAGGCTACTCTAAAATGTCCAGTTTTATTACCAGTCAGTATCTGGTGTGGCCACCGTTTGCATCATGCAGTGCAACAGATCACCTTCATGTGGAGTTGATCAGGTTGTTATTGTTGCCTGTGGAATGTTGGTCAATTCCTCTTCAATGGCTGTGTGAAGTTGATGGATATTGGCAGGAATTGGATCAAGGGCATACACGTCAATCCAGAGCATCCCAAACATTATCAGTGGGTGATATGTGTGGTGAGCATGCAGGCCATGCAAGAACTGGTATGTTTTCAGCTTCCAGGAACTGTGTACAAGATCTTGCACCATGGGGCTGTGAATTATAATGTACCTGTGTTGGGGCACTCAGCAAAGTGTCCGCCTACATGATGCCATACACAGTCTGCCATGTACCCAGTACAGTATGAAAACAGAAAACAAAGAAAAAAAACATTTGAAGGTGAGCATTTGCCCACTCAAATCAGATTTCGACAACCTGCAGTCTGGTTAAGACCCTACTGAGTGCACTGGGTGTACAGATGAGCTTTCCTGAGATGGTTTCTGACAGTTTGAGTAGAAATACTTAAGTTCTGCAACCAATTGTTTCACTATCTGCCTGGGTGGCAGGCCTTAGATGATCTTGCAGATGAGGATGCTGGACGTCGAGGTTTTGAGCTGGCATAGTTAAAATCTTGTTTTCTGAGTTCACTTGGATGTATGGAAAAATTCTTGGAAACAGCTTATGGTAGTGAAATGAACATTCAATTGATGGGCAGCAGTGGATGGATTATGTTGGCAAAGGAGGAACACTTACTTACACACATTTAAACAAATTTGCGAGCAAAATATGAGAGAAATCATCCTTTTGTATGCATACAGGTCTTCGATCTTTTATTTCAACCCATGAAAAATGGAAGCAGAAACAAATGTGTTGCCTTTATATTTTTGTTCAGTGTAGTATAGTGAAATTATTTGCTTTGATATCCGTTGGAATAAAGCCCTGCAACACATTAGTGTGTTTCTATCTTACTGGTGCCCCACTTAACGGTTATTCTTTTGAAAGCAGAAATAACACACACACACAATGCCACCATACTAACAGTAGACGCTGAGAGTTGATAGATAAAACATGATATGTTTGAGGCACCTCAGAAAAGGCTCAATCAAGGTTTGCTTTATCTTACAACGTTCTACAAGTACAATGCCTCTGTGTGAAGATGAATTTGCGGACAGACAGAGCAGCAGGATACTATGACATTTAACTTTCTCTTTCTTCACCAGTCATCTGATTATGTTCTTTTTGTGGAAAAAAGCCACTAGGCCGCTGGAGAAATATGAGCAGTATGAATCAATAGGTTAGAGTTTATTCATAGCACTGTGAACATAGAGAATTTAATAAATCGGAAATATTATCACCTTGTCAAGTTTTCTTTTTTCACAGGTACAATGTGGTTATTGTGGGGTCTCAATAATAGTTAATAATATAATTTCCAGTTTTGATCATTCGTTGCCAGTGGCAGTATGTGAGACTTCAGACACAGCTCAGTGTGACAGATGACATGTGACCTAAGATCGCTTGGATCTTAATACTGTTGGCTGCTTTGCTCCTTGACCTACTTCTAATGATTATTCTGCCTGAGGCGAGTGGATTAGTTTCCATCTAGAATCCTGAAGTAAAATGGAGGGGAATAACCTGTTGTGTAACAACCACAGCTGCCTCTTGTAAAATTAGGAATTTTTAAAGCTGCTTTAGTTTATTCCAGAGTGTTAAATTCAAGATCTTATGGTTAAAATTAGAAATTGAATATTGATGTTCTTCTTCATTAGTTATTTGTGTCAATGCCCAAAGACACAATACTATCATTTTCCTATCCAAAATAAGCAGTGCATAATGAAGATAATTGCATATGGTCATAAGTAACAATTGGAATAGGTAATATCTTAATTTTCTGATCACATCATGTTGCAAATTTAAACTTTTCAGTTGAAAGCAGAGAAATAAAAGTGCTGGGTATCGTTAAAATAATAACAGTACCTCTATCTTTGTTACTGGTTCCTGAATAATTTGGATATCATCTTCTATCAACATTTTATTTTATGTATCACCCCCTTGGCATTTCAACCATGGGTTGAAGTTGTCTTTTAACACAATATCAATAAATAGAAAATGGATGAAACTGAAAGGTATAACTTTCACTCTTCAGTCTATCTGAGAGAGTCCTGTCTAACCAGTTTATTCACAGTCCATTATTCTGTTACTTCCACTTACACAGTCCATTTTTATTTCCACTTCACTTACTGCAGTCTGAGACATAAAAGTGTTGGAGTGGCTGATTATTTCTCCAGATGGGTTGTGTTTGTTTTCGGCCGCAGGTCTTTGGCCAGCTGCCCACATTCAAGTTTAGCGGTTTAGCCAGGTGGTGAAATACAAATACTTTTTTGCTAATTGTCCCAGTGTATATCCTTATTGTTTCACCACTGCTGCTGTTTGTCCTGAACATGACGGGGTCCCTTTGTGGTCCCAAATTACATATGAAACCTTAACTTAACACACAACATGCAAGCCAATCTTTAGAAAGTCAATCACCTTAGGTACTGAAATTTGGTGCCAAATGTATTTTTTGTTGTTTTTATACTCAGTAATACCAAACCAAGTGCCATGACAGAACCAAATCTTAGTACCCAGCCTTAGGGCTAACTTCAGTCAATCTCAAATCAATGAAATGTAACATAAAAATGAGTATAATTTCATTAAATCAGGCACTGGTCCACTGTCAATCTCCCCTGGCCAATGCAGCCACCTATACACCTCTTACCAGTAGGGCCCTGCTTTTTCAATGAGCTCATTGTAGAAAGGAAGCTGAATTTATTATATCTCACTAGGACCTGGCAACAGCCCAATAAATTCTCCCAGCTTAATGAAGCTGTCCCATCGGGTTTCACTTATATCATGCTGCTGGGGTTGGTCTCACTGTGTTCCACCATGACAATATCAAAATCACTGCTATCACTGCCCCCTACTACTCATCTTTTGAATGTTTAGCCATCAAATTCAATGTTCAAAACCCTCCGTCGTTGTTAATATCTACAGGACATCTAAATCCTCTGCTGCTTCCCTCACTGGACTTTCATCATTTCTAACATCTGTCTGTGCAACGTCCCCTACTGTCATGCTCATGGGTGACTTCAACATCCACAGTGACAACCCATCCAGTGTTTGTTCCCCAGGATATAACTATACTTCTCTACTGTCTTGGTATCACACAACGACTAACGTTATATACTGGACTGAATGTGCTGCCCTGGTATTATTTCCTATATTCTTGCTGTCACAGATTTCCCCATCTCTGACCATGAAGTTGTACTGTTTGACATTCACAGACCCCTATTCCAAACAAAAGAACAATGGACCACCACCTTCAGAAACACCTTCAGAAACATTAAATTCATCAACACCCTAGATCCTAGATAGTGGTATCCTATATCCTAGATATTGATTTGTTGACTCCTTTGGGCATGGTTTAAATTGTTTTTAATGTGGAAATGTTGTTTTATGAGGTGACCTTGGATGACATGAAAAGTACCGTACTATTAATATTATTGTGTGATTTATGCACAACATGTGATTGCCACTTTCTACAAAGAAAAGAAAAACACTTCTAAGAATTCATGTTCACCTTGCTTCCGTGATGGGTGTGATCCCTTGATTCATTTTCAGAAGCAATAAACATCGCTTGTTGTGATTTCCACTCACTCACTCGTGTGTGTGTGTGTGTGTGTGTGTGTGTGTGTGTGTGTGTGTGTGTGTGCTAGAATGACAAAGTAAATTTTCCATTGTTGCCAACGCCATGCCCTTTATATCTCAGGTCTCGCTTGCTCCTGGTCAACCATTGTGTGTAATTGCAGGGTTCACAAGTTCACAAGAATGTAAGCTCAGTGGTTGCCGGAGGGCCTCGGCTCTGGGGAAAAGCCAGATCTACACTGAAACTGATGCAACTGGTGGAACATATTGAATCAGGCTCCATGCAGTGATGTGGTTTCAGGAGCTAAAATGGTGAATTACACCTCGCCCACAAATATAGGCACACACATAAAAAAATAATAATAATAATATGAACAAACAGAAATGTTAAGACTTGCACACAGACAAATATGTGTGCGAGACATGCACCTATTACATACCGCACATCACCTATCACACAGCAACACAGGAACAAATTGCCTCTTTTTTCATTTTAGTTAACCTGTTGCAATTTAATGTACACTTCCTCTGTAGTGACAGAGGCACAGTCATATATCAATGAGTTAGCATTGTGAAAGTTCATGGCTGTGTTGGCTCTGTTATTGTAGTAATAAATGTGATTGAGTGGGTGTCATAGAAAGTTGTATTCTGCCCTGATCCAAGGTTGCATAGTCATTTTAAATATAATGAAAAGTGAGGAAAGGTTAACCTTGACAATGAGAGACCGAGAGAATCAAAGATGAAAGAGGCACCCTTTTAAGGCGTTAGTGTTTAAGTGAAAGCCGGATAGGGCACAGTATGGAAATAAAAAGGGTTTTGTTGGGTGAAAATATTTGGAACATAACAGTAACATCTTGTAATCGTGTTGTGCTACATCCAGGGTTTATGTTTCCCTCTTTGACAGTTAGAGGTTTGTTTGTGTTTGGCTCCTTCAGGGAACTCGGTGTCATTGTGGAGGGATTTTCTTCACTTGGAGTAGTGACAGCTGGGGTTCAACTGGTGGAATGATCAATATAATCAATAAAAACTGTCCTGTGTGAAGAGTGTGTGTGCCTGACTCAGAAGTAGGCGACCCCCCCACCCCCATCAGAAAGGAAGCTGCTTTCTCAACATTTTTCAGTCTCAACTAAAAATAAATGAAATGGAAAAAGTCATGTAATTGTCAATTGTTATCTGAGAATTCAATTTGTTTTGTTTTATCTTTTTTTTTTTTTGTTTTTCTTGTTTCCTCCCTTTATTGTACAGGAATCATCAGGACTGCCTTAGCCAACATGGACCGGGAAGCCAGAGAACACTACACGGTTGTTATCCAAGCCAAAGACATGGCAGGCCAAGTCGGAGGCCTCTCTGGCTCTACCACCATCAACATCACCCTGACAGACATCAACGACAACCCGCCCAAGTTTCCACAAAGTATGTACACAACATACCTGAAGATGCCTGACACCTGAAAACACAGGTGTTTTTTTTTATTTTATTTTATTTTTTTTTAGTTACAGCTCTGGAAAAAAAAATAAGAGACTATTGGAAAATTATTCATTTTTTTCTGATCTTACTACTTATAGGTATGTGTTTGGGCAAAAGTCTGACAACATTTCCCCCAAATTCCATTATCGTTTAGAGCATTTATTTGCAGAAAATGACAAAAACAGATGTAATGTTTTCAGACCTTTAAAAAATGCAAAGAAACAAGATCAAATTCATTTTAAAACAACATAATACTGTTGTTTAATGTTTACACTTAAGAAGAGTTCAGAAATCAATATTTGGTGCAAAAGCCCTTATTTTTAATTACACCTTTCATGCATCTTAGCATGCGCTCCACAAGTCTTTACCATTGTTCTTGGGTGACTTTATTCCACTCCTGGTACGTCCTTAGGCAGAATGATGTGTGCATGTGTTGGAATTCAACAGACGCTGGAATGGAATGGCTGGAATACATGTAGAGATGCTGATTTCAGAAATCTCTTCAATATTAATGGCTAACTACTATTAATATACAACTAAATACATTAGCTAATGTTAAGCTGTGGCTGGAAATGAAATCAGCTCTACTCTCAACAGAGCAGGAGACGTCCACTATGGCTGCCTAAGGGCATGTGTCTACATGGCGTTTGCATGGCGCCAGGGGAGGACGACACTGATGACATCAGCACATTTCTGAAAAGTTGAAAGAATCCTAACTAGAAGCAGTCAGAGAGTCTGCAAAAAAAGAATGCAGAGTGCTGTAGACAGTCACATAGTGTACTTGACTGCTAGTGCTAAAAAAAAAAAGACATTTATGAACACAAAGCTCTAAGGCAGGTCTATTACCTGAAAAGCATTTATAGGAAAAGTTATATACTGCTCTTTCATTAGGGAACTATTAACAAACAACACACATAGCTCTAACTTCTATTTTTTCATGTTTTTCACAAATTGTCAAAATGTTTGCAAATTAAATACAGGCTGAATATCTGTAATAGTGTATTCTCTTCTATTTTCTGCTTGAATGCAAAGAGAAAACATCTTTTTTTTGTGTCAGCTCTGGCAGATAACAACTTTAAATAAAAAGCAAAGAAAAAAGAATATTTACTATTACAGTATTACATTCATCATTGGGTGACTCGAATATTGCAGTTATGTTTTGCGTAATTAGCTAAATTAGATGTGACTTCAATGAACAGTGTTTAGTCAGAATTTCCTCCTTTTAATGATGCATTTAATAAATGTGTGATTCGCTGTCTTTGAAAGTGCCTCATCGAGCACAATCCACACTTACTCTTCTGAGTAATAATCTGCCTCAGAGTTTGAGCTGCTATTGCAGTGCTATCAACCTTTTAGCATTTAATATCAATTGAAGTTCTACAAAGTATTTTTAATGACACTCCCTGCAGGAAGGAACGGTGACAGAATCAAATTACTTAGCTATGCAGCTCAGGTCATCTTTAAAACATTTCCCCTTTTCTGCTGTATCTAAATGAGTACACATCAATGTTCATCCACAGAAAATTACCAGCTGTACGTCCCTGAATCAGCTCAAGTAGGGAAACCGGTGGGGAAGATCAAAGCCAACGATGAGGACCTCGGCATCAATGCAGACATCAAGTACAGCATCATTAACTCAGAGGGGGCCAACACGTTCTCCATATCCACGGACAGGGACACAAGAGAGGGAATCATGAGCCTCAAAAGGGTAGGAACATGTTGCATCTGCAGCACATAATAAAGTAACAAATTGTAGAGCTCTGGCACTGCATAAAGAGAGTGAACAGCAAATAGCAGTGCAATGAAATTGCTGGGTTACATGCATGCATGCTTCATTTTCCTGTAAATCCTTTGTCCCTCAGGCAATTTGAATCCAGAGCGGGAATGACAGCCTCTGCCACTATCAATGAAAACTATGATGACAAAATTATTAAACGAAAATGCATTGAATGGATATTACAAAAACTATGCTGATCGTGAATAGTATCAGAAATATGGTTTGATTGCATTAAAATTGTATGAATTATGACTTAAAAGAGTGTATTTTATAACCAATTTCTTAATAATGCAATTTCACTATATGGAGTGAAGGCAACTTTACTGTAAGAACAACTCTGAGAGCCTGGAATCAGGTGAATATGGATTTGGGGATAATGAACTACTCTGTTTCATTTTATTTTCACAAGGCAGCAGGGAATTTTATTAATTAATTTATTTACTATTTATTTATTTATTTGTTTTGCTAGAACTGCTTATGGTCTGTGATATGTAATATAAACATAACCATCAGTTTGCTCATTTTCAAGTTGTGAAAAGCCGATGTGACAAGCAGCACATCTGAAAATGATCTTTCCAAAAGCCCTTGGCTATGGAAGACAGTGACACCTAAACAATCATTATCATGCTCTTCTGGGTTATCCTTATGAACTCTGTAACGTCACAATAATGTGGTTATAACAGTTTGGGCCCTTGATTTTTCTTGCTCAGATGTGGGTTATAAAAGATTGCTAGGTTGCTGGTATTTCCAAAAACTACCAAGATCTCTTTTTAAGAGGGACTCTTTCTTTCCATTTCTTTACAGCTCAGGACTGAAGTAAACCTTCCTCAAGCACACCCTGTTCACTAATTACAGTTAAGGAGTTATACGCGTGGTCTGTAAAGGAACTACTTGGAAGAGATACTGTTGGAAGCTTCTTCTCTAAGGGAGAAGGTTTTAAGTAACATTCATGATCAAATGCCTGCTAAATCCCTACTATAGTAAAACATCCTGGGGGGACAATTGTGGTTCCCATCTTAATGATGAGATGTGGGGAAACATGTTGCTGAATGCAAAGGAAATTACACGCGCTAACAAATCCCATTAGACCCAATAAGATTATTCACAGACAACATTTGTTTGTATTTGTTGTTGTTTGTGTCTTTTTTTTGTATTTCTTGTCTTAATTGTAGGTCTTTGTATTTGCATTATTTTTTACAAGGAAATAAAACAGAAAGGCAAAGGAGCACAAACTTCCTTTCCATATTTAGCTACCCCCATCAGTGTTGGGAGTAACGCATTACAAAAGTAGCTAATTACTGTAATGCATTGATTTTTGCTCTAAGACCGTAATGTAAGGCATTACAGAAAAAAAATGGCAATATTTTACTCAGTAATATGCATTATAATACATTTTAACCTGGATTAAAGTGGTGTTTTTTTTTTTATTTTCTTCATACAAATTTGCTAAAATCACCGCAAGATCAGCAGCAGTGAAACGTGCACGCAAAAAGTTTCACTTCCTTTTCCTTTTGGGTCGTCAGAGGATTGAGATGAGTGAACCTGCAGAAACATCAGTTGGCACATTCTCCAGATGGACACACGCTCATTACTTTATCTTTGAAAATAAGGATTTGGAGAACATTGTCATCGAATGGGCTACACCAAAATTAGACGTGCACGTCCGAAAATAACACTGGTTATTTAGTAACAATAGTGGTAATTAAACATTTACAGAAAACTTGTTGGCAAGATCCCTGTTGCGACTAGCAGCATTGAGGAAGGTAATTTCCAGTTATTTTGGTGAGAGTAACTTAAAAGTAATGCAATAACAAGTAATAAATAACGCATTCGAATTTTGAAGCAAGTTGCCCAACACTGTCCCCATTCACCTGAACAACCACCAGTTTTTTTGCACAATAAGCATGTTGATCATTTAAATCTTTATGATTTTGCCAACAGCCTCTGAACTATGAGAGGAAGAAGACCTACACTCTCCATATTGAGGGGGTGAACACGCACGTGGATCCTCGTTTTTCCTATCTCGGCTCTTTCAAGGACACGGCCACTCTTAAGATCTCGGTTGGGGACGTGGACGAAGCGCCTGTGTTTTCTATGGATTATTACATCATGGACGTGTATGAGAACGCGCCAAGTGGCACGGAGGTGGGCACCGTCCTGGCTCGAGATCCTGACAGCAGGAACAGCCGTGTCAGGTAAGGCACTCTGACTCCTATCTGTATGTTTACACTCCGCCAACATGAAATATTCAGATGCGGAGGTGCTCTGCGGGCACACTGTCGTGTTTGTTCGTGCATCATTGGATAGGCGCGCCCGCCGCAGAGGAAATGAAAGAGATGAGGTCGCTAATATCGTGAGTCTTATTTTATGGCTTAGCAACAACGGCCAATATACTGTAACTCTGTCACTTTGTCAACTAATCAACTTATTGGTGCCCACAAAACATGTTTTAGTGAGGAGCCTTTGCCAGATGGATTTATAAACATGGTATAATCCCGGTTACCGTATCTGTTCAGATTAATTAGGTTAGAAAAGCGTCGTTGTGCTTATGCATTTTGGCAGATCATTATGGGAGAGTCCATTTTTTGTCATCATGAATTGCTTATTTATCTTTTAATTAGATTTGAGGTGTTTTGGCTGTGCCCACTGGGGTTTAAGTGAACTAATACGATTATGTTTGATTCAAAGAAGTGTTTTTTTTTCTTTCATTACTAAAACTCCCTTTTATGGTGTGTATCCGCTGTGTATTACTGTATATTTTTTAATAAATCAGGATTTGTAGCTTTGATTTGAATTTTCATGTGGCGTTGAACTTGTTTCCGGTCATACTATGTAACGCATGGTGTTAAATTTACAGCAATAGGTTAAATAGCCCTCTATTTCTCACATTCCCACTCATGAAATCAGTATCCTGCAATGCAAAGTGAATCACTCTCATTTTGGGGGGATGATCGGATCAGTTATTTATTTATTTTTATTTTTTTCTTTTCCTGCAAGCCTGTGAAGTGACCTGAGGCAACTGCTCAGCATATTTGTATATACACTAAACACATGCTTGTGTACTGTTGAAGAAAGATTTATCTTAGCCTCAGGCGGTGAGTAATCCTCAGTTTCTCTCTGCACAGCTACCTCGTTTCATGACATTACACTCACTGCACTGCTTGTATTAATTTCAATTCCCTCCATGGCCCTGGCATAAATGATGGACTAGCTGCAAATATGAAACTCCTCAAGAGATGGAGTATTGCTGATATATCAATAAAAAAAAAACATTTTATATATCCTCATATAAACAGAAATCTATTCATAGTGCTGATGCACCAAGTCATATAATTGCCATCATGACCTTGTGGACCAGTAAGTAAGTGAGTAACGCATATATGTGCATGCAAGTAAATAAAATAAATAAATAAAAAGTAAATACATAAGAGGGTAGGTTGTGGGTGATCAGGGTTATACAAGCTTCCTGGTATAGCGAGTGTGCATAGTAAACTAATAGGTTTGAATTCAGGTTCACATTTATGATACTTGTGATACGTACTATCTGTAATATGCATATAGACTAGTATATATATATATATTTTTTATTGGGAGCAGGGAATTTTACCAGTTAGATGTGCTGTAAATGTTGTCACCATTTACAGCACATCAATACACAATCACTCACTGCAGTTTCCAATGTGCATTGTTGTGGTTCTGAAATGGAAACTATAAGCAATTTTGTATTTAAAATCATTCATGAATATACAAAATTCAACATTAAGCATATTTAAATCAGAGAAATATTAATTATTATATAACATCACAATAAGAAACATATTTATCCCTAATATTAAACATAAATCATGCATATGGATGCATTGAAGTAAAAAAAAAGACTCAACTATTCACAGTTTTCATGCAAGCATGACACTTTTGGAAACTTTCATCACTCCTGTCTGTCTGGCCGTTTGTATCTTTGGGATTAAGATGAGAAAAATGGCTACAACGGTGGGTGGGGACAGATAGTTAGTAGTGCAACATGATTGGTTAACTGTGATAACTGACTGACAGCTGAGTTACCAAATAGCGAACTGCTGACCAAAAATAAGAAATTACATTTGGCAGATTGGCCTTCTTTTTACATGCAGGTTTTCTCTAGCCATGCAGTACCTTTTTCACCTATAACCACCTTGAATCTTTAAGTCGGCTCTCCATATCGAAACAGTTACATTTCTCATCTTCCAATTACTAAGTACAGTCCTTTTTGCTGAGAGAAAGGCTAATCCAATCAAGTGTTGTAGTTCTTTTTGTCCATCTAACTCCCAGTGGGTCTACATAGACAGATGAAATCTTGTTACCTCTGGGCAGTTCATCCCACAGCCGTGCCAGCACATACATTATCTACAGTTTGTGGAGGGCGATACAACATAATCTCCATTTCAAATTTTGACTATGGAGTAAGAATCGAAGTATTGAGATTTCTAACAACTCTAAACTGCAGTCCGGAAAGGTAAATGGCATAATAATCTGCCAGTGGAAGCATCTCTTAATTGAATATCAATAATGTCCAACAATTTTACCAAGAGTAATGATAAAGTGGGTGATTATGAAGAGCAGATTATGGCTGCAAATATTGAAAGAAATTTGAATTATTTTAACTAAAATTGAGCTCAGACTCAGCTGAAACTGTGTGATATCTCCATCCTTTAGTAACTGATCCAACTCAGCAATGTATTTACTTGCAATGTGTCAATAGAAAAGAGGTTTACCTGCAGCTGTGAATAATGGATTCTTCCATATGGGTCAAGAGGGCATGCAGACGTTTAAGTAATGCTATAACCAATTTGAACAGAAATTGAATGTGAGGACTTTTGATGTGCTTATCATTTTAGTGTGATACCAGAAGGAAGTAGGGAAACATGTTTGTTTGTTCCATTCTGCATTCTGCTCTAGCTATCTCCAGCTATCTGCATCGAAATGATGTGCCGTGTAGGCCCAGGATATTTGATCTACACCATTCTAAGAAAGGTTTTATATATATATATATATATATATATATATATATATATATATATATATATATATATATATATATATATATATATATATACATGGTATATTCCTACCCCAGCTTTGTTCATTTTTATAGGCTCATATTAGACTTTGGAATATTATTTTATATTAAGAATCAGTACATACATTTGTACTTCTGCTGTGTACATTTAGCCATCTCTTTTTACAAACCATATGTGATTTTTTTTTTCTGCTAGGTATGTCTTCTCAATAAAAACAACAACAAAAGACAACTGTGAGAGTTGATGATGACATGAAGTAACTTGGGATCATGAGAGTTGTTGTCTTCATTGCTCTGCAGTTTCTGCAAAAGGCTGTCTCTGCAAAACAACAAATCCAAGGATGAAAACCAGCAAAAACAGTAATCAAAACAGTGTAACATTCAAAATCAGTGTTGCTCAGTACTGTCATGCGAATTAACGCTAATTTTTCCACATCTTATTTCTCTGATAAACAGATGTCTCCTGGGGAAATGAGATCTAAAAGGTGTAATGGCTCTTCCTTAGATTAAAAGTAATGTCAAAATTAGAGATTTATCAAGGTTTGAAAATTGTTGAAAATATTTCGAATAGTGTAAATTCACATCATCACTCTAGTGTTTTTTTGAAACATTTGAATGAGATAACTTACATTTTGAGCCTTTAAATCTTCTCTAAGCTTTCAGAAAATCTGGGCCATTCAACTCAAAGACACTGTCAGTGGGAGACCTGATGTTCACTAAGAAATATTTCATGCCTTGTGACTTCCAGACAATAGGAGTTTAGTTCAGATGTGCCGGGTATGTAAGATGATTTAAAGCAATAGCCTCACTCTTAGACCAATTGATTTTGTAGCCAGAAAACAGGCCAAAATCAATTATAGTGATACAGTGAGAGCTTTCATGGCTGCCTTAACCTCCATTTCCTGGACATCCTTTTCATTGTCTTTTAGCTGTGGGCGGGCTGCAATATTGTGTGAATCACCTACCACATTTGGGTGTGTGTTTATGTTCTGATTCATACAACTTACAAATGTATTTGTTTCTGTCTGGCTGATATTGAAAAGCTCCTCTTCATGAGTGTTTTAATTAGCTTTATCACCAGATTCTAAATATTTATTCCTCTACCTCGTCATAACACGGATGAGGTTTCTTGACATAGAATTTCTTGTAATTCCATTTTAGCCAGCAATGCTTAATCTTTTTTTTAAATATCTCAGTGCTAGGATGTTTTATGTAACAATTATACGTTTTTAGTTTCAACATGCTTTTTAAAAAAAAATAATAATAATAATATAGTAATACAATAATCAAAAAAATGTAGTTAATCGTTACACTGTTTTGTTGTTCACTCTGTTCTATACATAGAATAGAGTGAATTGACATATCAGCACATATCAGTCAGTCCCAGCAGCTTTTGGAGTTCTTGAAGGGCAGTGGAGAGAGCATTGTCTGCTGGAAGGAGATGACTACAGTCATCTGACAAAGGGTCATTTACCAGATTAAAATCCCCTCCAAGCAGAACAGGATCTCCCATAAACCTTGATAAAAGAACAGTTAAGTTTGGTAAGAAACTCAACTCGCCCAGAGTCGAGGACATAAATGCTCATGAGTGTCATTTTATTTTATGTTTGGAGACATCCAGATGCTACATGTACTGTTCATCCTTATCAGCTATTAAGTCTGTAAGATGAAAAATGTATGTTGTGTCCCTCCTGATGCAGCAAATACCTGGCCAGCCCATCTTTGCTCTAATTTTAAAGACTCAGTTTCATTTGTGTCTCCCATAGCATGGCTCTTTCACTGGCAAGGGACCACATTATGTGGTGTCTGACTTTATTTATCTATCCAATTATGTTATTATTAAATAATATTTAAATGTTAACATGGAAAATCGTGTGCATATGTACACAACCAACATTAAGACACCCTTTAACCAATTGTGACAAATGTCCTCATTTGGACAAAGTGGTTAGAATAGGTGCAAAAAGATGCAAAATTACATGAGCAGCAGGAGAGCACTGTTTTTGATGTCATATTAATGATACTGTTGCTAATTTGGATTGTGTGTTATGGCTCTAACAAAATGACATTTCACTCTATTAATATTGTGATCACATCAAATAAAGATAGGTTGGTTGATTGATTGATTTAAATTCACGTTGGACATTTATTTATTATTAAAGGGGGCATTTTAGCCATTTTACTTCTGTTAAACCAGACATTTTAATGGTCACTACTGTAGGAACTTTACTGGTCTAATAATGGCAAGAGTAAGTTGAAAGCCTGGTGTAACTCATAGAGATGCTAAAGGAAGCCTTGAGTCTAAGGGCTGTCTGTTAGTGTGTTTGCTCATACCTCTAGATCTTGATCTAAATACGAAAAAAAATAATCAGTTTTGATTTGTGTCTTAAGATGTTGTAAAAGCTCCAAAGTAAACAAGACGGTTATCTACATATGAAAGAGCTTCTGCACGCTCCATGCGGGATAACTCCTCCTCGTCCACTCCTACAGTTACATCACTCCCAATGTTCTCCACTCGAAGATGAACGTGGCAGGAAGTGTTTCGCTGACATCCATTTGAACTTTGAATAAAAAAAAAAAAAAAAAAAAAAAAGAAGCTAAACAACCGCGCCACTATGCTCGCTGGGTTGGCATCAGAATGCAGAGTGCAGCAGGGATCAGTATCTAGCTCTCTTTGTTCATCACAAGTCTGCCCGGGCATGCAATGAAATAAAGATGTTATTGAAGTGTCGTTTCAGATGTTGGTCTGAAATTCCGATGGCTCATTACTTCCAGTTGCTCTTATGCATTATCATAATCGCCGGGAACAGGAAACATCGCAGCCTGGTAACTGTCAAGCTCTGCATGAAATCAAGTCAGTCCTGTGTCCCTAATATGCAGAATCATTTGTTTCCGTCGTTGGGTTTTTGCTCCTTTGGTTGCAATCTCAAATAAGCTCATGGAGCTCAGATGGATGATAATAAAATGTCAGGAGGAGCCGTTTGTGGTGTTATTTCATAATTTTAATTTTTGAACTTGTTTTAGTCTCACTGATAATGGTGTTTGTGTTAGCTATTAAGGCGTTGTGGAAAAAAAAAAAATTCTGTACACGCTGTACGTCTTGTACTTTCAGGCAGTTATCTGCAAGAGTGCGAGAAATAAACTGGCCTATTCATACACAGTACTCAAGATTTATCACTACTAGACATAATTAACGACGCTGAATTGTTTTTCAATTTCATTCCCCCCCCTACAAGTCATAAAATAATAAGCTTTTCTTCATGACAAAGCAAACGCTTAACCCTCCCTTGTACAGAATGAACCTGAGAATTTGATAAATCATGACAACATTTCCAGTGAGGGTGATTGGTATGCATTAAAAAAAATAAATTAATAAAAATAAATGAATAAACAATGAACACTTCATCATTTCAAATAAATGCAATCCTGGCATTAATATCCCTATACTATTACCGTCTCTCATGTCAATTGAAAACTGTAGGCTTAGGTTTTATTAGTCAAGAGAATGAATGTTGGATTAAAGGTGTAAATAGGTCATTAAGAGATAAATTTGAAAATACACAGTCAATGCTCATTTTGTGCTCATGAGAGTAGCAGCTGAGCCTGTTTCTGCTTTGTATTCCTCAGACTGCTTTGCTTCCAGTTTTGATAGCGGCGTTGCTAGAAAGCGATTACAACAGTGTAAACACAGCCAGCAGAACATTGCCTTTTGTCATTATTAAATATTGAAGATAATTGCTCTCGACTAAGAAATATATATTTTCAGCGCATTCTGTTAATACCTTAAGTCATTGTAAAGGCAATGGGGATTCTTCTGTGTCATGTGTGTTGGAGGTGGTACTAAACTCTGAAACTCACAGAAGCATAAGAACACGCCTTCTGGCTTCTGCTGTTTCTGCACTTCATTCATTTGTCTAAATGATTTTTGGTTGACTGGATCCGTTATCATTGCCGCAATTTATTTTTTTTTATGCTTTTTATTTTACATTCTGTTACTAAATCTGACTTCAATAGAGGTAAATCAATGAGCATTTTATCAAAGTTTCAATGGAAGGCAATGGAGGCATTTACTCAATGCTATTTGGCTTGAGTTGTCTTCTTTGGCATTTCCGCTGTTTTGGGTGCTAACATTATTTTATGTGTTGCAAGGAACAGGCAAAAGTTCCAGATGCATGCTAAAGGACCCACATCTAACATCATGCTACCAATTGTTTTCTAGTTGCAACTTTCTCATTGTAAAAAGAAAATCCGGTGCAGGATCCTTCATAGTGAGCATTGCAAAATTCCTCTTGGTATAATGAACTTTTACAAAGAATTGGTATTTTAAAAGCTTGTGTTTTGTAAAATCTACTGAACAGCATGGATATGTCGACAAGTAGGAGAAAGTTGTGGTTTTCAAAGTGTTTTTTAGAACGAAAAGACACCACAGAGAGGGCTTATCTCCTCTCTATATAGTCCCATGTTGGTCCACAGGAAGGGGAGGGACTTTCTATAGTGGAGTCCTGTGTCCAACTCTCATAATATATGTGAGGTGGATGCTTCTCTCGCCACCCAATAAGCATGGTTTTTGGAGATTTGGAGGTCAAGAAGACATCCATCTTTATAAAGATGGAGCAAAAACTGTGGAGATGCTGAAATACATGTTTTTAATGTTTTCTCAAAAGACTTAATCATTCAGAACCTGGCTTTATCCCATGCCGAGATTTCTGTTCTGAAACTGTATGCAAATGTTCACATATAATGCCTCATTTCACAACATAAAGTACAAAATCTTTTAATACGAACCACAATTTACTTATTGTTAGTTTCATAGTTGTTAGTAAGTTTTATCTTTAATTAGTTTAAATTCGTATCATATACCCCTGTACAGGGGCGTAGCATCAAATTCTGGACCCTGTACGTGCGTTATGTCGTTGAGCTAAATAAAACCATTTTTTCAGCCCCCCAGAATGTCCAGTATAGTACTGTTGCACAAAGTTTAATTCCTCATGATGTTATCAATATATTTCACACCATATTACATTATGACATTAATTTATCAAAAAAGAAAAAAAATATATATATCTGGACTTTCATTGGCCTTCTCTCTACTTGGGCCCTGGGTAGTCAGCTCCACTTTTCCCCTCACTACCATGCCCATGCACCTGTCGTATATAGCCTTACGATAGTAAAAACCCATTCATTTGTATTCCAACAGCGGAAGAATCAATTTCACAGACAGCATCCCCTTAGGTAGCAATGACAGCTGTGCTGAACGTTGTGCTAGAGGGAGTCATTCCAGGTGTGGTCAGATGCAAAGAAAGAGCAGGGATATCTTGAAGGCAGCTTACCACCATACTCTAAGACGTTTTGGTGGTCCTAAAACACACTCTCTTTCTTACTCTGTTTTTACCATGAACTTTCAAACACCTTCTGGAAATTAAGAAACCCATTCTCACTGTGAACTACAAACTGCACATTATCCACTGCCATTTTCATAAACTGTGGACCTCTTTTTTTCTGAGAAATGCGCCTGCAGTGGTTGCCTACGATTATGTACTTTTTTTCCTCCTAACAGGTATTACTTGGACAGCAAAGAGGAAGAAGTGCGGTACTTCAGAATTGATGAGAACACCGGAGTTATCAGGACGACGCAGCCCCTGGACAGAGAAGCCATGCCTTGGCACAACATCACGGTGATGGCCTCGGAGGACGGTAGGTGCCCAGGTTGCTTTCCATAAACCAAATGTTTAAGTGGGCAAGCAAATGTAATGCGCCTGCTGCTGCTTGTTTGCTCCGCCACGAGCGTTAATGAAGGAGCAGATGCAGGTGAAGCCCTCCATGTGTGTTTTTTGAGGGTTTTTTTTTCTCCTTTTGTTCTGAATGCCATGTTGAGAGTCTCTTAAAGTAATGAACAAACATAATATTTCATTATTTTCTTGGAACCTTCAGGAAAATCTAGAAACTCAAAGATGTCCTGGTTCTGAAATAGCAATTTTATATTCATAGCTCCACACCTACACTTTTGGCAGACTTAGAGGTGCTTTGCCTTGGTTTGCACATCTTTCTAATTGGCACTGTAAATAATCAGATGAAGTGGCACATGCTTATATATACACTGTACTACTTTTTTTTTTTTTTCCACCTGCAGGCATATGGATTATAATAACAACCTAAGTGTAATTATCTCCCATATTTGACAGCTTTGGTAACTATCGTAAACACATGATATACTTTTATACAGTTGCATGAAAGAGGCAGATATTTTTCTCTCTTTCCACACTTGTCCTGTTTAGCCTCAAGCTAAAAGCAGACATCATGAAAATCTATGAATTGCATTCAAATTATGGCTCAGTTCTGTCTCAGCAGCATGATTTTTTAAGAGCAGGGGGGAAAAAATGAAAATACGTGCTGCTATAGTTCTACCCAGATGTTTTCCTTTTGTTCCTACAAGATAACAAGACACCCTGAGGGGATCATATAGTCAGAGAGCAGTCTAGGTTCAAAATCACAGAGTGTAAAATTGGAGTCAAAATCAATATCAAGAAAAGAACAGTCTATAGTCGACTATATGAATCATACTTACCTACGGAATAAAAGTTGCACCGCGTTTTATCCCTTTTTGAATATTCACTCCCCTGCAGAAAGATTCATGTTAATGGACACGCCATCAGTGCTGCACAACTCTGACTTGACCAAAAACATGTGCTGTAAGGGGTCAGCCAAGCCACAATACTGCCTGCTGCCTGCAGCTGTTCATCTAATGATTCCATTGCTGCTGCCTCTTCTCTGACCATTTCTCCCTTGGAAAACTGAGTGGGCAAATATGTATCAAGGAGGTACAGACTACCATGCCATTCCCTAATAACCTAGATTAGTTTATTCTGCCTATATGCTTTGCTAAAAACAGTAAGACTTTGTTTTTGTCTTTTAATAAAATGTCTTAAAAATAGCTTTATAATAGAATTTAAAGTGTTTATTTCATGATACTTTTCTATGTTGTTTTCTCCTAAATTCCAAAAGTCAGCCATCTGACGCAGCATGCAGCACTTTGCAAGCATTGTCTGCACCATGTCGTGTGCGGTATCATTGTAAAGCTCCTTTTCTCCCGCACAAATCTGTCTGATCCAAATATGGTAATATCCTTTTTGTTAGAAACCACTTGTGAAACTACAAAGGAGGGTTTAGTGAATGCAAAATCGCATTGTCTGGTTGATTTCTGACATTTTCTCGAATTAGTTTTTGCTGACTTCTGAGGCAGAAATCTCCACTTCAGTAGCACTTATATACTATTAAATTCCTAACTACATTCTTAACATTATGACAGTGTTTTTTTTTTTCATCATTAATTGCCTGGTTTATATACCACTTCATTTCTAAAAACAGTAAAAATTGATGTTTTTTTTTTTTTTTTTCACTTTTAAAGTCAATAAAAGACATCCAAAATTCTCTCTGTAAAAGTTGTTTGATGTTAAGATAAAAAAAATGAAATAAATAAATATTAATAATAAATATAAATACTAGTAATAATAATAATTTTGAACCTGGCTTTATCCAGCTCCTAGATTTCTGTTCAGGAACTGTATGCAAATGTGCACATATTTACTTAGATAAGATTAATGTTACAAATATACAGGTGATCACAGTTACATCTACATTTAACATCTACATTTGTAGCCTATGAACCTCTCGTATCTCACCCTAAGAGAGTAAAATCCTATTAATTTGTTTATGTTAAAATATCCCACATCAAATTGTGAAATAAAACTTTTAACAATAATTTTATATTTTAATAGTAACCATTCATTAAACTAAATACAATAACCTGAGCTGACTTATCTTTATTTGTGACTTTTTGCTCCACTGCTGGTCCTCAGGCAAATGTTCTCAGGTCATTTGAAGTGTCAAGATACCATCAACGAATGAATAAGAATAAAACAAAACTAATATGAATGGTCATACAAACAACAAAAAGGCTCAGTTTGACATTTAAACTTGTTTGTTTGAAGGCACAGTCTCTGAATATGGGCTGTGTGCATTTCACTGTGGATTCGAAACAAGGGGCAGTATTAATATAACATGTACAGCTACTTATAACCAAAATAAAAAAATGGGACAACTTGTAATGTGGGTAAATCAGACAGCACACCATCCTTCAGCAGCCCTCAGTTCAGGTGATATGAGTGATAGTTTACAAGTATCAAACAGTCATTTCATATAAATAGAAGTAATAAGCTGGGTCAGACAAAGCACCTCTAATTAAATTATTAACATGGTTCCAACTCATGTCAGTACCTAGAGGGAGGTTACAGTATACATGGTCATAATTTACATATATGCAGTTTTCAGACTAGTATGATGTTTTAAAAGTCAGTTAATTAAAGTCTGGAGAAAATAAGGATGCCAAAGGTAATTTGCATATTGATTAGCAAATGCATTCAAATAGGTAGGGGCTGTGTGTGTGTGCGTGCGTGTGTGCGTGCGTGTGTGTGCAGTGTATTTTCCTTGTAATTAACTACCAAATCAAATTAATCCCAATTGTTTCAATAACCTTTCTTACACTGGAAATTAATTAAATCAATATAGGCTCCACTAACTTGAAGAATTGCCATCAGGTAACTTGGGTAATTTGTAATCACAATTAGGCAAATCTCTTGCCAACTGACAGAGGTGCGGCATGCTAATGGTTTTTTATTTATTATTATTATTTCATCTCTTCACTTATCCTCAGTATTCAGTGATACAGATACATGCCAAGATTCAAAATTGCTGAATGACATAAATTTTACCCTTTGAATGAACAAGGACACATGGTTTCATTGACACAAAGCTTAAAACCTTCAGCCTGGCTTTTGATTAAAAATATTTATAGACAATGTTCCCCCTTTGTATTCAATTTGTTGTTGTAAAATGTCATTCTATCTTATTTTATTAATTTATTAATGTTATTTTTATCTCTCTATGATTGATTTTATCTGTCTTTGTTTTGTAGTAGTGGGATAATATTATTTCATTTTAGGTTTCGCCATTGTCACTCATGATATTTAATTCAGTGATTCTTGCATTCTTGATTCTTGATTTTTGCATGTGTGTCAGTGAGCGCTCACTCCTTTGTATTTATCTGCAGTAGGTCTGAGTCAAACAACCAATCACAGTTAGATACTACATAACTAGCCAATCACAGCAACAAGTCCAGAGTGTAGTGGTGTGAGTCAAAATTTTCATTTTTGTTATCTCTTAATAATATTATTTCTAATTCACTTTTACTAATATTGATGTCATTTAAGCTTTTAAAATCAGTTTTATTACATTTCATTCTCATGTGTATTGATCTCAAATTGTTTTTTTTCTTTGTCTTTTTTGTTGTTTTCATATCTACACTTTTCTTATTATGGGCTTTTCAGTCATTTCGGAAACACCTTGAACTGCATTAACCTCTAGTAATGTAACATTCGTGCATTGATTCAATACAGAATATAGTATATAGACAGACAATGGTGTAAACAGTACACAGAAAAAAAAATCGTGGGAATAAAACATACTGGAATGGGTTTTGTTATGTACAAAAAAAAGATAAACATGTTTCCATCTTTTCCAATGATGCAGGTGGCTATTTTGTCACCATTTAGACTTCTATGTGGTATTGACATTAGATGGAGAAAGACATGTTTGATGTGCTAGATGAGTTGCTCCTGCAGTAACAGTACAAGTTGCAAATAATGCACAACAACCAAGTACAACAGCTGGGACTAGAAAACATCAGAGGTGCTCTATTATTCAAAATTGCCTCCTGCAACATTGCATCCCCCGGTGTGCCTGTAGTGGCAAATAGCCTAAGACAAAACCCACAAGCAGCTTCAACAAGAAGGGCACAGACTGCCCCAGTTTAAAACGATAGTGTAGACACTACCCAGTTATTAAGGCTTACATTTGACTTTCATCTTCTTCTTTTTTTTTCTTTTTTTTTTTTTTTTTTACACTTGTTCCTTCTTCGGCACAGACAACCTCAGCCTCGTCAGTCATGTTCCCGTTACCGTCCAGGTCTTGGATGTGAACGACAATCCGCCAGAAATACCTACAGATGAGGAAGTGATTGTATGCGAGAGCTCAAAGCCAGGACAGGTGAGTGCCTAGGATTCACCTAGAAAAATCTCTTACACCTATTTCTGTTTCTCTCCACTCTTACAGGCTGCCTCTCCCCACAAACACCTCAGAATGAAAATTGTTGAGAGCTGTGGATTACCCTCAGTCATCTTTGTATCTATTCTGACTGTGTGCATATTGCACTGATTTGTTTCCTTCTGCAGTCTGGATTGCTCACTGGGAGAGACTCCAAAGACATTGGGGAGAGCTGCTTAATCATCCCTCATTCAAAATAAGTATTTCGGCAGCAAACCATGACAGCTCTAAATCGAAGCTCATTCCAATTTGCTCTCAGTAGTCTTTGATTCATTCGAATTGAGAAGGTTTTTGAGATGTAGAGCAATCAGTAGCATGAAAATGACTGAAAGGGTGCTTTCGCAGAAGGATGATGGAGTAAAGTCTGGGAACATGCAACTTAATACATTTTTAATAGTTTCAAGCCTGTGGAAGAAAATTTGAAATTAAAGTTTGCATTAAATTTGAATAAAGGTTGCATTACAGTCCCGGCCTAATAAGCCCAAGAGGATTAAAGCTCCCACATTCTATGCTTTTCCAGTGTTTTATAAGCACCAAAAATCATCTCAATATACAGCTCTGGAAAAAAGAAATATTTTTTTTCAGATTTTACTACTTATAGGTATGTATTTAGGCAAAAGAAACATTTTGAGTTTGAGTCTATAAACTACTGACAACATTTTCCCCAAATTCCAAGTAAAAATATTGTCATAGCATTTATTTTGGGGAAAATAACAAAAAAAAGATACAATCTTTTCAGACCTCAAATAATGCAAAGGAACAAGATCAAAATCATTTTAAAACAACATAATACTAATGTTTACACTTAAGAAGAGTTCAGAAATCAATATTTGATGCAATAACCCTTATTTTTAAACACAACTTTCATGCATCTTGGCATGCTCTGCACAAGTCTTTACTATTGTTCTTGGGTGACTTTATTCCACTCCTGGTACCTCTTTAAGCAGAATGAGGTGTGCATGTGTTGGAATTCAACAGATGCTGGAATGGAATGGCTGTAATACATGTAGAAATACTGATTTCAGAGAAAAATTCAGTGGTCTCTTATTGTTTTACAGAGCTATAATTCAACATCTCCTCTCTCAAGCTTCTCTTTGTAGCTCTATAAAAACAGGACGTCTTGTGTCTGTGTCTTTAATATTAATGAGCCGATTCTCTGATTAGCTTATTTAAATGTCTAAGGGTGGTCCACATTCAGCTGTGGACAAGAATGAAGGACCAATGAATACTTGGCCAACTATGACTCTTCTCGTTAATTAACATATGGTCGACTATTAGGGTGGAAACCATGCTGTTAATTAGTTCAAAGGCTCAGAGCGAGAAACTGGCCTCCAAACTAATAAACACCCAAGGACTCAACCCAGATCTTAATGAACCTAGGAATGATTTGTGATTTTGATTTGAATTTAAAAGCTCATGTGCAGGGCGTCACAAATAGAGCATTTTATCATTTGAAGAACATCTTCAAAGTGAAGCTGTTTCTCTCACTGAGCAACACAGAGAAACTGACGCACACTTTTCTAACTAGCAGGCTGGACTGTTGTAAAGATCTCATTTCTGGTCCACTGGAGAATGCTGTAAATCAGCTACAATTAATTCATAATTGTGCGGCACAAGCTCTGGCTAAGACCATGAGAAGAGCCCACATTACGCCTATTTGAAAGTCTTTACAGTTTTTAAAGTTACCAGTTTATAAGGCACTGTATAGCCCCACACCAGACTAGCTTTCAGAAATGCTTTTGGTTTATGAAGCAGCAAGTTCCCTCAGACCCTCCGGTTGTTCTCTTTGAGCTGTTCTATGGAGCAGAACAAAAACATTCGGTGATGCTGCTTTCATCCGTTATGCTCCAAGCCACTCCAACAGCCTCCGGAGGACCCGAGAGGATCTGAAAATATTTAGAATTTTAAATGTAAACTAAAATCACATCTGTTTCGTCAGTATATTATGCAGTGTTTTGTAATTTAATTTTATTATAATGTATTAACATTTTCCATTTTTATTATCATATATGTATTTGTGTTATATTTCATTGTCTTTTATTATCTTAACTACCCATTTTTTTATTATTGTCTTATTTAATAGTTTTTAATTGTTACTGTTAACTAAGAGGCAGTTTTCTGGTTACAATTCTGATGGAAAACAATGTACATAATATACATACAAGGGTCCTTCTGTGTCAGATCTTCTTCTTATTATTATTTCCCAGCCTTTAATATAGAAAAATGCTCTCAAAAACTCCTTATCTCTGAAGCCATTTTTTTTTGCATTATTATATTGAAAAGGATTATTCCTACTCATCAACTAAGGCCCTAGATTTGGGGGGAAATGCTGAATTGAGGGCATTATTATTATTAAATTGAACCTTTTTATTTATTTTGTGCCAATATTTGAGATCTGCTGCTTGAGTTGACATAGGATGACCCTCTGGCACACATAAATGAGACAATGCCAAAACTATCAGGTAAAAACTTGGTATCATATAGTTTAACTCTCTTAAAAAGTGTTTAAACAATTAAAACATTATCAACAAGTTTTTTTTATTGAAGGTAGATTAAATATTTAAATTTTATCATTATTTTTCAATACACCATTTGACATTTTTTGTCAGAAATCACATAAAACTGTGATTTTTGTAAAAAAAAAAAAAAAAAAAAGAAAAAAAATGATACCAATGGACTTTTAAATAACAAGAAATCAACATGACAACATTGACTTTCTCATGTTGCCAAACAGTATTTGTCACTGACCCAAATACAACCTTCTACTGCACAGTTAGAAACGAAGCTATGTCAAAGTACATTGAAAGATAAAGATCATTTGTTGAGCATTTTGTGCCTTTATTTGTAAGTGTAGAAAGACAGGGAATGGGAGATGGAGAGTAGGGGAATGCCATCCAAGACAGCCAAGAATCAAACTGTAGGGCTCGCTACTCAGGGCTTTTTTTACCCATGTCTTTGGCGCCCTTACCACTTGGCTAACAGGTTCCCCAACACCCCAAATCTTACACTAAAGATAAGAACCCCCCGTGGTGACAGGAGCTATCAGGTCTTTTTTTTTTTGTCTTGTGGCTGGCTCCCTCCATGCTTTCACTGTGTCTTTTTAGCAATTAAGGGTAACAAGCTGACAAAAGTGGCAGTGGGGTTGCCCCGAGAGCAACCCTGTCATTGTTAGATGGCAGCCTCCCCCCGGTGCGAGCAAAATGCTTTCAAATCTGTCGCAAATGGTCACTGTCTTTCAGACAGGAAACAGGTAGAGGAGAAAATGTTACAAGGCCAGTTGACTGTGGGTTGGGGGAATTCTGTCTCTGACCACTTATGGTCCACAAACTAGACATGCATCAGAAACTCAATCTACGTCTTGCATTGCATTCTTCTAGAGTGATATGTGAATTGTGTATCATTAGCTAATTTCCTCTTTGGAAAGTAATTCATCCCACATCTTCCTGAAAAACAGGTGATCCAGACTGTCACGGCAGTGGATAAGGATGACTTTGCCAACGGACAGCGCTTTTCCTTCGCTTTGCCAAGCCAGCTGCCAGTTAATCCCAACTTCACCCTGAAGGACAATGAAGGTAATTAAAGTGATCAATATGTTTGTTTGCATTTCTTATGAGTTTTGTGATCAGCTCCTTGGGGCAGGACTCCATCCTCAATGCTCACATTTCTGAGATCCAATAAGCCTTACCGATTTCCTATTACCTTGGAGGTCCAATAAAATATATGCGCTCTGTCAACTAGGTATTGTCGTCATCTGGAGACCAAATTGCCACTAGGATGCATTCAGAGTCAGATCTCCAGGAAATAAAGAGGCTCGGCATATTTGTGCATCATTTTAAATGTTAAGTGTTAAGTGGGGATTACCTGCTATGGGGCTCTTGCATCCCCTCCTTTGCACATTATTTTGTGCAGGGCAAAACAGTGGGTGTTACCATGGGAACCACATTAGTCTCAGGTAAATACCTAGCTGTGGGTTGATGGTGTTCACAGTGCTTTTGAAAGCTCTCAGTCAGAAGTTCTCACACTGACAAGAGGCGGTCACAGCACTCCAGGTGGATCTGTGAGGCAGAGAGAGGCAGAAATAGAGAGAGAGAGAAACAACACATGTGATAATGGAAGATGAGCCTGTTTCAGCCCTTGGTCCAGTTGCTTTCCACCACAAGCCTTCCCTTGTCTATATCAACTACACTGAGGTGCAGAGGCACATTTAAGTGCATTCATAAGTAACACTAAGAGAGATGCCTCACCTTCCATCCACTTCCATTCCTGAGGGGAATGTGATTTCAACAAAACAAAGAATGACTGTAGAACTGGTCTAAAGACATATGTGTCTTTGTATATTATCATCAGATGTGTGTGTGAGATAGTTTGTGCATGAAATGTGTGCATCAGTATGCTGTAATATATAAATAAAGGTACCCACAACCAAGGCAAGAAGCCAAGAACTATGTTGTATTGAATTTTGGAGTTGGAGTTTTTTTTTTTTTTTTTGTTAGTTTTGAGTTGTAGATTTTTCAGGGTGGGGCTAAATAGTGTCTCTATGATGTAAGGAGGCCACCAGTGCAGAGGTAGGACATCTCTCCTACTAGTGCAGAGGAGATTCACTAAAATCCATTCATATTATCATTTAAGGCAATAAGTAAGCAATGCAATGACATAATCTTGGTTCATATTTGATAAGCATGGCATGCTTTGATAGTTTGAGCTAAGTTTTGTTTAAATGAGCTCCATTAACACTGAAATCCATTAACCACGACACACGATGTGGGTCCTTAGTCGTTGGTTTCTAGGTGCAATTAACATAACAGTTATGGTCTGGAAGTTGTTTCAAATCGATTGACACTGTGCACAAGCCAGTCGATGCATGGATCAGGAGGTAGCCTGCTTAAAAGCGAATGCGTTTGACTGCCTTTGGTTTGATGGTCAGAAGTGCGACCCAATGGAAAATTCCTATGATGAGACCATCTAAATCTGACAGCCAACAGTCAGGGCTTTTGATTGACATGTGACATGTGGGAACTGTGCTAATTAATTGCTGAGTACTAAGTGCTAAGTGGCTTGGATTCATGCCTATTTTAGCAAATAAGGGGGAAAAAAAAAAAAAAAAGTTTAACATATCTGTCCCAATTTCCAGGTTCCATATCAGTGTTTTTACTACAGATAATACTGCTTATTTCTCAGGAAATATACATATATATTTTTACATCCTTGCTGATTTTTTTAACCAGTCAGGTGTGACCAGGTGGTTAATAACATGTTGTTTTGTGGTGTGATAAATCACATATTTCACAGACTAAAGATTTGTGAATATCTATTGATATCTGCAGCAGTGACACTAATTCAACAAAGGATTTACAATGATACATTTTTCACCCGGACTATTTAAGGATTGGTATGTTGTCATTTAGTTACAGGTGTGAGTATGTTGTATGTGTTGAGACACTTGTTAAATATAGTTATTATCACTTGGTTGCTCCATACTCTTGGGTATTACCATGAAATACATGGAGGCAACACACCTCCACTTCTGCCTGCAAAGCACTTGCATCTTGTTAGATTTGCCATATGCTGTGATAGGGAATCACACTGTGTATATGAAGGGGAGCTAACAGGAGAAAATAGTGAGAAATCACTTGTTAACCAACAACAAGCTGGCCACAGGGATGCAGCCGTTCTTTGCCAATAGGACAGTAAGATGTCTAGTAAATAATTTGACATAAGGATGTCATTTATGTGGACAGACTGAGGTAAATAACAGGTAGCTAAAATTTGCCATGGTGACTGTTCAATCAGTAATAGTTTGACCAAATGAATCTGAGTCCCCATGGTCCTGGCAGCTTCACATCCTAGCAGGATGTTCCAGGGCAAACTGGTCTCAGATGAGGTAATAAAAGCAATTCAAAACGTTCTCTGGATCAGTGTCTTTGGAATTTGATCAGGGGACCCTCTTGGAACCAGGCTTCACTGGTAAGTGCCTGCTGTGCTAGTGCACCCAAAGGGACTGTGTCTTAAATTAAACTCTTACCAGTTTTCTGATCCAAATACTCACCATATTAAAAAAAACTTTCCCTCTTTTGCAAAACAATTCTCTTGAAACTTGTGAGATTTATTACAAAAGAACATGTGAGCAGCAAAAAAAGAAATGGTTGCTTCATGCTGTTGGAGTGATGGTGCCTTTCAATTAGCTCCGGCTGCACACACATCCCACAGACTCTTGTTTTGTTTTTTGTTTTGTTTTTCTCTCTTTAAATCTGTGATATAATACAATGTGGGATCAGTCTATTATGTGGCATGACATCGGAAATAGAATATTGTCCCTGCTTTAATCATTTGAGAATGCGAAAGACAGGAAGGGAATTTATGTAAGATGTACTGCAAGGTAGACACTTTTTTTCCTTTACAGATGAGTCATTCCCAAGGGTAAACAAGTTAAACAATACAAAAGAGACTGTGTTATTCAAAATTTAAGCACTCATCCATCCTTAAAATTTATAATGAAGTAAGGCTAGAATTGGGATTCAATCAACCTATTGCATCTGACATGCAATCACCCCATTTTCTTCTACATTTGCATTCCTTTTTTTCTTGAAGGTAAGACATTATAGACAAATAGAGTCAAAACTGTATGTCTATGCACACATTCCAAAACAGAAAATCTATTGTCATTCACGGTTTGGTTTGTTGAAATATTGAATCAAAGGTTTTTCCAGCAGGAATTTGGGATATGTTGATTTATCTCTCAAACACTATATATGTATGTATATGTGTGTGTGTATATATATATATTTATATATACAATCGATAGTGAACAAACCCCTCTGTTAAATCTTCTAGAATATAGTTAAGAATGAAACCAAAAGGTTTGGTGTATTCAAGTGGTACTAAAAAAGTTATAGTTTAGAGGAAAATAAATATGTCTCTGCCTTTTTAAAGATTTCCGTTGAAATATACCCACATCTTCATTGGAAACCACTATAATGTAACAGAGGACAAAAAGGCAGTTGCCCAACAAATCCTCCAGCTTTTTCTGTTGACCTCGTAGAAGCTCCACTGTAGCTGCTAAATACCTTGATGAAGAGTGCAAAACTGCAAAACTTTTAAGAGCTTCCTTCTATTACGGCTCAAACACGCAGGACGTAGGCGTGCTGCAAAGGACCCGAAAGGATTTCCTATGAGAGATGGCACCAGCAGCACCTTAAAGTGCTGGTTGTGTGACGATAATGCAGGTCAAAGTCTTTAATGGTTCTGGGCATCAATAAAGCTGAACAACAAGGTTCAGCTCCTGTAAGTCTGTGAAATCATGTACTCTTTAAAGCCCTTTTTAAATAAAATCGACTTTACAATTTACAATAAAAAAAAAATAATTAATGAATCCCATGTTACCTGCCATTTTCTATGAGAGATTACACATCTTTCTCCTTTTTTCTCCAGTCAACAACAGATTCTCAGCTGTTGTTTCACCCTGCCTATGGCAAGCCATTTTAACATTCAAAAGTCAGTATAGATATGTCTTGCAGATATCTGCAAATCAGTTTTGCATAGCAAAAAAGACCATTTCAGATATCCACAATGACAATCTTCTGAGGACAAATGACTTCACTTTTGCTATTAATTTGTATGGAGTTTGTCATAACCGATATATACAATTTACTTTGAGATATCTGATATATAAATTACAGATATCTGTAATTGAATTACGAATTTTAGCATTTCCAGTTTGAGGTCTATACATTTTTATTCTGGTTAGTCACAATTCCAGTTCAATATATTTTTAATTCACCACGATTTAAGATATCTGCTTTTCCCTTTTAAATTAAGATTTGAATAGTCAAAATTAAGGTGTAGATGTCTCAAACAGGAATTATGACTAGTCCAAATGTAATTGTGGATAGCTATTATCAGGTTATAGATACCTGACAGTTGTGGATGGGATAGTTGTGGATATCTCAAATGTTCTTTTTGACCAGGAAAAAACTGAATTACAGATATCTGCAACACATATCCAAACTGACATGAAATGTTATACTGGCTTGCCATATACTCTCACACCTCGTATAGTGAGTGTAGTGTGTGTTTGTGTGCTTGAGGTTGCCTGCTCATCTCGCTCGCCTACCCAGTCTCTTGCAACAGACGTTATAAGAATGTGAGTGTTTTATTCTGAAACCGGGGAGACATTCTCCGCCATTTCTAGAGCTCGACTTCCTGTCCGGTGTGATCTGCTCCGTGCAGCTTGACGAATTCGCTCGCGGCTTTCCGGAAGAAATAGACTTGATTCCTGAGGGTTTGCTGGAGAGCACGAGCCGGCGCGAGAATTCCTTGTCCACCTAATAATTCATACCACTTACTTTTCCATCTAAATTCAGTGTAGCTCTTCCAAAGTGTCAAAGCACCAGCTGCCCTCTGAAAGTTAAGCCTCTGCACCGCACTTTCAAGCGGCTCCAGTCTTCTCCAGTCGCTCAGGGCCCGAGTTTGCACTTGACGTCAACTCAAGAGGTGTCGGGAGTTGTATCGCTAAACAATTCCGCTGCCACTGTGGATTAGAAGTTATTTGCTGTGTTCACAATATCCGGGAAAGCGTGAGGCACGATGCGCCACACTGTTGACTCCTGTGTCTGATAATTAAAGTAAGCTCTTCACACTCAAAGCGGCTTCCTCCATTTCTGTTGTCAAAGACCAACACATGGTAGCTGCTCTGTGCCAGGACCTAATGCCTTCCTCTGTTGCTGTGAAACGAAAAAAAAAAAAAAAAAAAAACTCTCAGTCACTCACACTACCAACTCTCTCATGACTTCCATTCCTCCTCGTTCATAGTTTGTGGCTCTGTTTTTTTTTTTTTTTTTTTTTTGCATGAGGCAAACAGAATCTGTTTGAAGACACTGACATGTTTTGTTACTAGTTATATCTCCAATTGATTACCCATTTACACTAATTTCAGGCAATTTAAGGAGTTTTAAAGGGGACCCATTAAGGAAACATTATAGCTTTTCTGTCTAATTGCAACAATATCGAAATTGGTGCTATAAAGGCCTGCAACATCTCTGGTTCTGTTAAATAACAACACATCAGAGTATTGAAAACACAAATTCAGTCTTTGATTCAGATCAAGTCTGCGGAATTGTAATCATTGTTTACAAGGCGATAATGGCAAGACTCCTTAAAGACTGGGTTGTCATTCAGATGTGTGTCGATGCGGGTAAAGTGCTCGATGTGTGACAACGATGCAGGTCAAACTCTTTAATGGTTCCTGGCATCATTAAAGCTGAACAAACAAGGCGGTTCCATCTGTTCAGCTGCTCTAGGCCTGTGACAACCCTCTACTCTTAAAAGCCCTTTTTACACATATTCGACTTTACAATTTACAATAAAAAAAGAGAATTGAATGCCATGTCTTGTTATCTGTCGCACTGTGATGACATTAGCTTCTAAAAAGGCAATTAAACGGGGGCGAGGATCTCTAAATAACCTGAATACTTAAACAGTTCAATTGATTTCTGAAGGCATCTTCTTTTAGTGTGCATACAGTACAGAATAACTTATAATATTACAGTTAATCAGCTGTGTTTAAAGTGGAGCTGTCAAGCCATTGATACGTGTGACATCTAATTAGCTTTTATGTCATTCATGTTTCACTTGCAATTGGTGTGTAACAATTCTAGTTTCTCAAACAGCCATTATCTGCTAAAACAGCAGGATTTGTGCAAAGGACGTCTCATGCTGCTTTGGCACATCAAACCTCTCAAGAATTGACACAATGTCACATATGACAAGCGATCCTTTTATTCAAGGGGCGTTTAGATAATTAATCACATATGAATGACGTAAACAATTAAATCAGTCAAATTTAAAGTAATACTGGATAATTATCCATTAAAGCTACATTCTGATTAAAATGCGGATTAAAATGCCTCCATATAATTAAACCTTTGTTAAGTACCGTGTGGATTTGTGTACCCCAAACATAATAATTTTTGGAATATTTATTTCCGATTCATATTTCTAAATTAATTTTAAAAAATGAATCTAATTTAAGATAAAAATGATAAATATGGCTGCCTGTCAATATGCCCTTTGCAATTGTGTTCATTGTGTGCATCATTGTGGTTGTCTATCCACAACTGTCATAAATTTACTTTTGCCGACCTGTCTCTGGGAAAAAAAAACATTGTTAACATGAAAAAAGTGTTATTCAGTGTTTTATTTTACCTTGAAGTCTGTTTTGTTTGTAGAGGAGAATATTTCTGCAGATGGTCTGGCTTCTGAAAAAAAAACAATCTGAATATCTGAATCTGAAGTTATTAAAGACAGAAGATCAGCTGATAGTAACATTTCCCACAATGGAATGCAATACAAAGCAAAGCAATACAGTGGTGTTGTTCATTTAATTAACCAATATAATTATATACAAACCTTGTATGTATGCAGTAAGGCATTGGCAGCCTTTATAGCCTCTTTGGAGCACTGAACCAATTTGTTCCTGTGTAACAAAGGAATATAATAATAGTACTCTGCAGTCCCCATTGATTGTTATTGCATAAGGATACAGGCCAACAAGTAATTAACTGAAACATGCAAAACACAGCCATATAAACACATAATATACTATGTTTCTGTGTATATGATGAAACCAACGCAATGGACAAAACATAGTTTTTTTTTTATTTTTTTCCAAGCAGCCTGATCAGTAACTGCTATTGGTTGTCACTGGCGGGCATGTTTTGTTAAACTAAGCCTCACTGAGTCAAACTAATCCCTATTGAATGCCGGGGCTTCTTTTAAAGGTGATGTTATTTGTCTGCCTGATGTGCTGTTTGTTGCTCTCTATGAAAGGCTTATTATTTCTTCACAAAATGCTATTAGTGTTTGAACAGTGTTTGAGTCATCAATATTCAGAGCGGACTCTCAATTAAAAAGTAGTGGTGCTCAGGGGTGTACTGGGAAAATAATTCAGCCCTGGAGAAGGGGGCGTAAAGAAGTTATGGATCCACTGGCCAGGACCTCAAATTCCAGTTCCAAGTCCTGGTCGATAGAGGACATTCAGTTTGATGTGTGGCAGTTTGTAATTTGGATTGGAGAGCATTCTATCATCATGCAATCTGCTGGTTATTGTTTTGATTAATCTTTTATCTATTAAATGTCAGGAAAAATAGGGAAATTTGCCCATCTTATATAATTATTTAGAACTCATGGTGACATTTTCAAATGTCTTTTATCTGATCAACAATTCATAATCCCAATACATTCAGTTTGTTATCTTTGATGGTAGAGAAAAGTTTCAAATCCTCACATTCAACTGCAGAGAGCAAGTTTTTCTAAATTTTACAATGAAATCCATCCACTTTTTACACCCCTTTATTCCTCACTAGGGTTACATCCCAGGATACTTAGGGCAAGAGGCAGGGATACACGAGGCCTCCTATAGGAGGGCACACACACCATTCACTCTGACACCTATGGGCAATTGATAGTCTCCAATTAACCTAAACATATCTTTGGAGTGCAAGGTAGCCAGAGAACCCGGAGAAAACCCCAAAACTAGGATGTTAGTCAATTCATAGCATTACAAAAAAACTGACCTGTTTTAAAGAATTAAACACAAATATAATGAGTACTTTATTTAAAGTCATGGCATAATGGTGTGCACTCCTTTCTGCATGCTGCATTTTTCTGGTGGTTTTAAAGCATCCATAAAAATTGAATATTTTCAACTTTTCAGTGCAAGGTGCAGAGTCAGTGTCACAATTTGGTCAAGGCAGCCAGAAAAAATAATGTAAGAAGCAGGCTTTGCTACTTTCTCACTCATTTCCTTTTGTGTCTACATACTAAGAAGTAGTAGCAGAATGGCTAATGGCCGTGCATGCAGCATCACTCCGCAGCCGCACCACACTCTTTTGCCTAAATGCTTTTTCCAAGCTGGTTTTGAAGTGGCCATGCTCGGAGCAAGGCTTTTCTGAGTGATTGCCGCCTTACACTTCCACACCTCGGGTGATTATAACTAAAATATATTACACCTAAGCAGAAATAGTATGTGGGTGGACCACCTGCAGTACCTACACAATATCTACGTTGACATTTACAGCCGGTACTAACCTGAGCCATTCCCAACGTTAAGTACCCTCCTTCATAATGTAACCCAAAGTATTCTCCTCAGAAATAGTGCCACCATAGAACTGTGCGTTGAGCTTCAAGTGGCAACTAGAGATGAATTTTGCACTGAATTTCATCAGTGACACCTACACATACACACCAAAGTTCACAAGAAATCCAGCTAAGTGCATGTGTAGGCATGAAGTCTTTTGGAATGTGTTGCATTATTGGTATAATTTTGTTTTGATCTACATGTTTAACAGTTAGCAAGCTTTATGACAGATATTATACGACAAATTCTGTCAATATTTTCTGTTTTCAGTACCTGCCTTCTTTAAAACATGGAATTCTTGGTTTAGATTTTAAGAGAGTTAATTATTTTACATGTAATTTATAAAAAAATGTTTATGATCCTATAAACTCTGAGAGCCAAAGAGAGTTCAGTGAGCTGGATAGATAGAAATGCATACGTGATACAAAGGTTATGCAAGTTATGCTTCACCTTTCATGCTAATGCTTCTGGAAAAGCAAAAACAAAGAAAAAAATGGAAAAAAAAAGCCATTTGCAAGTTAGTGATAATGTGGCTTAACAAACTTGGTCCAAGGGGAAAGAGACATATAAATCAGGCATAAAATGCATATGTGATATAAAACCACAGAGACACCAGAGAGAAAAAAAGGAAAATTGTATGGCTGTGATCTTGTTACCTGGGGGGTCACTGCAGGTAGGCAGCTGTCACAACATGCTTAAACTATGACTGTGCTAACTCATGCTGTCTCTCCTCTCATGTGGATGCTGCGTGGCTGCAGATGGTCCATCTCACTGTGGCGTTAATCAACAAGCGCGCAGCTCGCCCCTGCCCACCTGCGACGAGCGGCGGTCTAATGTGAAATTAGCATGACATAATTGATGTGTGCTTCCTTGTTGAGATCTGCACAAGGACCCGTGCTGCTGTAGTCCTGTGCTCCAGAGTAAAGACCGTAACGGCGAACACCACATACACACAGGCTTGTTTAGCTTGTTTGTCTCTCTCTGCTTCAGCCTTCTTGTTCATCCCTTCTGCTCTCGCTCTCTTTCGCTCACACACGCATACGCACACCTCCTCCAATCACCCCCCCTCCCTCGCCTCCCTGTCTTCCCCTCTCATCTTCCAACTCCCCATTTCTCTTCCTTGTTATTTGCATCCCTCTCCCTCCACTCTCTCAAACCCCCCACCCATCTGCTTGCTGATTCGGTGATACGAGTCTGACTTAATAAAGCTTGAAGTACGTGTTGTCATTCCAACTGTCGATCATTATAATTATTCATAGATGGAGCCGAGATTGGAGTGGGAAGCAAGGTCTCAGAGCAGCAGCATGATAGTAGTTACAGCAAAATGGGTGGAAAATAAAACGGTTGTCCTTTGCACGATTCAGCATTTCCAGCCCTTAAAATATTGTGTGAGTATATATCAGCCTGTAATGTGGCATCAGCAAGTTGTCATGTGAGGACCAATTGAGTCATCCAAATACCCAGTCCACCCAGTGTTGAATAAACAAGGGTCATCATGCTGAGGTATTCAAAATGGTTTGGTAATTCTTCATGCCAAGAAATAGTTTGTCCTCAATCATGTCACTTACCAGTCTTATGTTAGCTTTCTATAAACAATGGTCCATTATAATATATTTAGTTGGACCCCATATTGACTGACAAGCTGGTCTTCTGCTCAGGGAGAACTGTTCTCATACAGCCTCTATATGTTGAGTTCTTAATGACAAACCTTCAGTCCAACCTAGTGTGTGTAATGCATTGGCCTACATATTAGTGTATGCTTCTTAGCATGCAAGCGTTCTGAAAGGAAGTCAAGGTATTCTCATGAAACAGCTGCAATAGGGAACAAATGAGCACTGGCTACTTTTGTGTAGATGGATAAATTTCATAATGTGTTCACTACTTTACTGATCCTTAAACACACTGAGTAGTTAACTCATAGAAGTTAACTAATTTCAGGCACAATGTTTGCTTGTTGACATAAAATGTATGTATGTTGATTCATTCACAAAGCCCATTTGTTAAATGCATTTTAATAGTTACAAAGTGGTGTGCATTGGTATTGGTATCATATGGTATGGTAGCAAAGCTCAAGTCTAACCTCTCTCTCTTTATTTTGACCTTAAGATTTAAAGTCCCAACATCAGGGGTCTCCAACCCTGGTCCTGGAGAACCACTGTGGGTTTGTGGGCAGTTTTTTATTCCACCGAAGCAGTTACAAACCTGATTTTACTAATCAACCACTCAGGCACTTGCTTTGGACCTTCATTAGTAGAATCAGTTATGTTACTGCATGGTCGGAACAAAAGCCTGCATCCACAGTGGATCTCCCCGACCAGAGTTGGAGACTCATGCTCTAAATTATTCAATTGCAATCCATGATTAGTAATAATGCCAAAGTACCAGTATCAGAAAAAAAGTCTTGTTTCATCCCCAAGTAATCTACTAAATGTCAAAATAGAATAATATCCTTCTAAAGTTGAAAACCAAACTCATTGGACCATGAATTATTTCATAACTGTCCATGTACCAACATGGAGATGCACGTAATCACTATTAAGCTGGTTTGCTGTTCTTCTGTTTATCTCTGAGGAATGTTTTTAACCAGTCCCCTCATACACATCCCAAATATCGATGTAGTGAAGTGACTCAATTTTGGATGGAATGCCACATAGTGGCAATCGTGTCAGCGGTGTCCATGTAGGAGGTCCAAGTGCATCTTGCTCTTCAGCAGTGGACAATAAACTAGGTTGAAGTAACACTAGGCTGCTACAGCTGACTGTAGCTTTATAGAGGACGTTGGCAAGTAGCCTGCTGGGCATGTTACACAGTAAACATTCTCCCTTGAAAACAAATACATAAATATGAATGCACCAGATAGCTGAGACACTTTCATTTTCATTCACAATACCTTCATCAAGATGATTGGTGTGAATTGTGCAGTGGTTTTACACAGCCTGTCTGCAATAAATAAAAGCCAATTAGAGCAATGTGTTCCATCACAGTCATTCTTGTGATTTGAATTCAGATCACGCATTCAGGTAAAAGGTTAAAGTCCATTCGAGAGGAACAAATAACATAACGAGTAAATGAAACAACAGCTCCTTTTCAAGCCAGATTTCTTTCATCATGTGTGTATGCATGTTGCACATGTGTGTGTTTATTCGGATACCCTTCTTTAACCTTGCTTCTTTAACCTTGCTTCTTTCCCTCGCTACAAATTCAGCTTTTCATTTCTGTTCATCTATGCAACATATTTCATAGGCCAAGGAGAACTGTTCCTTTGCAGCACTAAAATAGTAAATGGATACCTTTTTAAATTAATGAGGCTTAGCACACAGGGAAACAGCAGACACAGTGAGAAATCTACGAGCTTGAGATCATTCAAAAGCAAAACATCCACGCAGAAATGGCCAGTGGCGAAATTACTGGATTGGATTTTTTTTTCCATGTTTAACTGACAATTCCACCCCTTAATCTAAATGTAAGTCTGAAGGTAATTGCAGTCTTCTCTGAGGATGCGGTGCAATTGAGAAGAAAGATGCAACCATTAGCTTTCTTAGCCAAGGGGTCTAATCTTCTACATTTTTTTTTTCATTACAGACAGCACAGCCAGCATCATTGCAAGGCGGCGGCGATTCAACCATCTGACCCAGGAGATGTACGAGCTGCCCATTGTGGTGTGGGACAGCGGGGAGCCATCGTTGAGTGGCACCAGCACCTTGACCCTACGGGTTTGCCCATGCCAGCGTCACGGCAGGATCCGTATTTGCCAAGGCGAGGCGTTCCTCTCCTCGGCGGGTCTCAGCACAGGGGCTCTGATTGCCATCCTGCTGTGCATCGTCATCCTACTGGGTAAGTTGGGACAGTCGCTGCAGGAGGCGCAGTGGGAGGGCGGTAAACTCCTCTGTGGCAAACATCCTAAGGGCATGGACAGAGGAGATGGGCCACAGAAGAGCAGGGAAGGGTGGAACAGTTTGAAACAGGGTTTGACAAGGTATAAAGGAAGAGAGAGGTCTGAACAGACATGCGAGGAAGAACATGTGCAATTCCGAATGGTAGAACCACTTGGGGAGAACAGAACGGAAGTGAAGAGAAGGAGAACACAGCCAATGGAAGCTGGGGGAGAAAAAGGAAATTGTGAGACAGCAATGAAGAGGGGAATGAATAAAAATGGCAGGGTCAGTGTGATTCAGAGGGGAGGTGTATACAACAGAATGAATACTGAGAATGACCATGTCGGGGTCGGCGAGGCAAACTTGAGGCTGGGAGCAATGGGGATTCATGTTCCGACAGGCAGCTCAAATCAGGAAATCAGACTTGGACCTAAATTGCATTTGTTGACGATCTGAAATTGAATTCAAATGCGCTCTCTTACTATACAACCGAGTCTTCTTTATTTACCCTGTCACTCGCGCGCTTGACACCGCACGTTGCGACGAGAAGAGCGGAGGACAAGCATGGAGGAACGTGGCGACAGCCAATAACGCAGATAGCGCCGTCGTTGAATTCATGTGTGACGGGTCCATTGTGCGGCGTGCATACAAAGCACCTTCGGAAATACAGTGGGAATAAACAGGATTCCACTTCCACGTGACCAGCTCATCGCAGCACCCAGAAAACAAGTGCGCGTGCCTTGTTACTATGGCAACCTCTCTCTCTCTTTGCGGTGACAGAAAATGATTATATATAAACTTGCAAATGTGCCTGTGTCACTTTGGATTTGGAATCTGGACAGTGAGCTTAACAGCATAAAAATAAATCTGAACATGATGTCAGGCATGGAAAAAAAATGTTTGAATCTGGTACATACTCAAAGACAAAAATCATTGAATTCACCAAAGTAAACAGTGTTCTGACAGCCAAAGGCTGTGAGTCCTATTTCTTTGTTTTCAAAGCAGCCTGTACTTAGGCATGATTAGACAAAACTGTGTAATAACGCGCCTTCACCACTGCTTCTCTCCCCTCCTCTTGTCAGTAATTGTCTGCGGACATTAGCGCGTGAAGGTTATGCATATTCATACTGGCTGTCTCCTTCCTCTAATGCCAGAGCCTCTGGTTGAGGCGAACAAAAGGCCATCACCACTGTTTGGAGCAAGAGTTGAGTAAGAGGCACACGCACTGAATCACTAATCACCAGCACAGGCCAGGTACTAAAGAGAGAAGGAAAACAAAATGATACATTACAGTTTTTAGTTTGAACTTTCTTGCATGAAGTATCTTACATAGTTTAGTTAGTGGAAAATAAGCATTTTATAACCTATCATCAGTGGATCACAGTCAAAATAAACCAGACTACATTCCATTTAACAGTCAGTGATTTGACTCGACAGCACTGTTTGACATAATTTGCCATTTTCTGTGTTCATATCACGTATGATGAAAAAATACCTCAATGTTGGATGTCCTGGTGCAGTGTTTCCAAACCTGGCAGTCAGGATTAAAACAAAGGGGTTTTGAGATGATTAGATGGCCAAGGAAATGGAATAAAAAATGTCCTATTACAAGTTTTCTTCTAATTTCTGCTTTGTTTCTGGTGGATTTTTTTTTTTTTTTTACCCTTTTTTCTACAAGTTATTCAGATAAATAAAATAAGTCCTATTTCTGGAGCTGCAACATTATCAGATTCATTGATAGAAGATTCATCACCATTTCATCATTTTGATAACTGAATAATCATTTTAGTATTTTTTAAGCAAAAATAAAATAAATAAATCAACTGATTTTAGCTTTGGAGTTTGCATGTTCTCCCCGTGTCTGCGTGGGTTTTCACCAGGTACTCCGGCTTCCTCCCACAGTCCAAAAACATGCTGAGGTTAATTGGCAACTCTAAATTGCCCGTAGGTGTGAGTGTGTGAGTGAATGGTGTGTGTGCCCCACGATTGGCTGGCGACCATCTGGGGTGTATCCCTGCCTCTCGCCGTAACGTGCTGGGATAGGCTCCAGCAGACCCCTGCGACCCTAATGAGGAATAAGCAGGTGTAGAAAATGACTGACTGACTGACTGATTTTTGCTTCTCAAATGTGATAATTTATTACTTTTCTTAATGGAACATGATGATACCCTGAAAATCTTTGACTGTTATTCAGACATAACCAGACATTTGAAGATATAAATCTGGATTGTAGGAACAGTTTATAGACAACATAATTAACAAATCAAAGCAAGCAATAATACTGGTAGAGAAAGCAACATGTGGTGCATGGCCCCAGGTACACTTTGCTTTATTTTAAGGCATCAGAGACCAAAAAGGTTGGGGTGTTTGTCCTATTGCACTGTCCTAGTGCAATAGGACAAACAATGCATACTGGGTAATTGCAATTTGCCGCCTTTAAATCCCACTTAGCACCTTTGTTGGATGTTATGCACCTCCCAAATCATGTCTGTCTGAGTTTATTACGCACAGTGCCATGTATTGAAATTTAGCATTAAATGCTTGATTAGATTCTTAGACTTGTTTTCCATTTTTCTAAACAATTATTTCTAATCCTGTAAACCTTCATTAAACAACATTGCTTTTAGGCAAAAGTCTCTAACTAAAATAATCTAACTGATACACTCAACCAATGCAGCAACATTCTCTTTAATGTATCTTATATTGTCACCTAATTAGTAAAATCTAGATGCACTAAATTATCTTAACCATCTAAATCTGCTCTCACTCAGGTTTGCTGAATGATGAATCCTACTTGATCATAAATTGAAAGGACATGGCTGATTGTGATTAGCACAGGTAACTAAATACTCTGTAATTGCAGGTGTTGTGTCAAGTGCAAATATCCTCACACATGTCCAACAATAAATTAACAGAAGCCACCAAAATAGGCTTTGAGAAAAAGACGTTTAGCAGTAGTGAAACTGACATACTGTTAAATATACATTAACAAAGTAAACTTGTGATGTTCCATACTGTCAGTACTGGTGTTAGCTACAGGAAAATCAATAACCCAGCAATTGCAAAACATTTGTGATGCTGTAAATGCTGTGTCAGCAGAGGGATGCGCAGTATCTGAACTTAAAAGAAAATGCATTTACAGACACTCCAGTTGCTGGAGGTATATTTTGTATCTTCATGTTGTAGATCTTCTGTATAAACATTAATATCATGCAAGAGCATTATAGTCTGAAATGGGAGCAATGATGGAATTTTTTTAGCCCATACATTTATTAATACAATCACTCTAAGTATTAAATAATTTAAATTGGATTATTATATAATTAAAATAAGGGCTGATTGATTGATTGATTGATATTCATATTTTTTTGACTGAAAACAAGATGTTTTTTTTGTTTGTTTTTTTTTATCTTGGTAAGAGTGCTCTTGACCGTTTATAACATTTCCTCTCACCTTTTTTTTAATCACTTTTTGCATGAGGTTCATTGAGTCATTTGTCACACGTTATGCCCCAAAATAGCCTCATAAAATATGAATGAATGTGAGCCACACTATGGTCTCTAACACATCCGGGCCCTCGTTAGTCAGATTCAAGCATGCAGCAAAAGCTGGTTTTAAATAAAAGCTGAGCAGTTGACAGTCACAATCATATCCACAAGTGATACAGACAGAACATTGATATCTATATCACATGTGGGTCTCACAGTCAATTCTGACTTGTCTTTTCTTGTCAGTATGCAGTTTTCTTTTTTTGTGTCTGTGTCTGTTTGTTTTCTCTCTGTCTGATTTATGTCTGTGTTTCATATCCCTGCCCTCTAATAAGCCGTCCTAATTAAGCCTGGAGCAAGTCAGAAAGAGATAAAGGGAAACTATCTCAGGGCTGACTCCAGTTTGGAATGGCCTTCATACATGAATAAATAACTTAAATTAAATAACAAATAAAATATTCAGAAGTAGATCATAGTTTTAGATTTAAAAGACAGAATATTACAGTGCTAATCGCATTTAATAAAGAATTGGATTAAAACAGTGTATTTCCACAATTCCTGTGTAATGTTAGATAAACTGAAGCCTTTATTTTTAGTATAATGCAGGACTAAAAGTAATGGCAATTGTACTTAATATTCAAAGAAGGTTTTTGCAGTCTCATCTTGTTCCAGTTCCACAGCAAGGGAAAAAAGTGGAGATTACTTTTTTCAAAGACTATTTCTAAAATGTTCACCACATCTTTTTTTTAGGGCACATCACTTACAAATGAAATTTAAAGAAGAGGTGAATGAATTGCTGTTTCCCATAAAAAAAAAGAAAAAAAAGAAAAAAAAAAAACTTAGGAATGTGACAATAGTCCTACTTTACTGGTTTTTACTTTTGAGAAGTTTGTTCTTTCAACTGAAGTTGACCTTGACAGGTTTTAAGAAATGGTCACTTGTTTTAAGAACACACTCGTCCACAGCCTTTTTTAATAACCAGGATATGGAACGGTGATTCTCAACCAACGGATGGGTCACATCATAAAAGTGGGTCACCTGGCTATTTTGAGTAGGTTGTGAATGTGTGTGCGAAAAGACATGCCGGACCTTCGGCAGTCAGCGTTCTAAACCAACCTTCTGCCTGAGCTGAGCTTTAGCAGCTGCCCAGTTCTGCTCAGCAAGACCTTCAGTTGTCAGTTTCTGCTGACCACCTTCTTCACGAAACTTTGTGGTTGCCCTCCAGTGCGACTCCGCTGGTCCTTTCTGTCTTCCCGTCTTTTGTTTACAGGTCCTGCTCCCTCCCTTGGATCGTCACTCTCTCCAGCTTACAGCCCTGACAGTCTCAGTTTTCCGGTTTCCTTCCCGGAGGACCATCGCCTCATTCTTTCACCTTTTCTCTAACCCCACTTGGGTAGCGCCACTGCACCAGGTTTAGCTTAATGAACCCCTTTTAGATATCGCGCTGCTGTAAAAATGTACTTCCCTTGCGGACTCTAATTTATTAAATAGATGTTACTGTTAACATCTTGCAGAGGGGTCATCATTAACTCAAAGAAGCATGACTCTCATTAGTTCTAGGAACAAGTTCCAAGACGTAGCATGTCATCAAATATTACTTGGCTTCATGACTTCATTAATATTTTTTTTCACACTATAAGCTACTTATCTGTAGATACATTCTATAACATCATGTTGCATTTCATTTAATGTGGCTTAACTTAAAACTAACAGACGAACCTCCATTTGCTGAGAACTGTTCCCTTTCTCTTTGCCTATCATTTTACATTTTGGCAAGACAATCATCGCAGACATCGCACTCCTTCCTGCCTCCATATACTATGAATCTGTATAATTCTATTATCCTTTTTAATGCTACCGTCTGTCATTTCTTCCTTATTCAAATGTATACCCTACATCCATCAAGTCTGTATCCAGGAAGTTACTCACCCTGAGGTTTCTTCCTTTCTGTTCTCCCAGTTAAAGGTGTTTTCTTGGGAGTTTTTCCTTGTATGATGTGAGAATGTAGGGACAGCAGATGTTTTACTGCAGTACAAACTGTTATACAACTGAGGAAAATCTGTGATTTCTGATTTTGTGCTATAAAATTTAAATAGTGTTGACTTGAATTGGTCAGAGTGATACCACTCATCTGATCTGCCTCCCAGTCATGGATTTCGGGTCTTGGCTTCCCAGCTTCCAGCCCAAGCCTCTGCTTTATGGTCATCTTGCCACTTGCCCCACATTCAACCATAAATAGTCGATTCAAAAGTCTTCATGAATATTGATGTGCCTGTGTTCCTTTTCGTTCGACCAGTCTGTGTCCCCTTCTTGAGATCCATGTGTCGAGAGTCCTGGTATCGGCCCTCTTACTTGTCACCTGCGATTGGGCAGCTGAAGAAAGGACTGCACTGCCATGAACAGGAATATACTGATTTATTCCCCCATTTTCAAACTTGTCTAAGCTATGCGTGTCACCCAAAATAATTGTATCCAATCTTGTAGAGTTGTCGAGAAAAGCAACTGGACTTTTTAGCTGGGAGCTTGTGACACCTATTCAGATTTTCAGGGGTGTGGTCATGTAAATTTGGTTTCACAACCACTCTGAGAATCCCTGACACTAAATCCCAGAACTGAAGACGCCTCGTAGATGGGAGGTGAAGCGTCTTAAAAAAACAACTAAGAAGTCCAGTTGCTTTTCTCTATAACTCTACAAGATAAAGATGACCTGGATGACAGAGAACCTTCATGAACAACTGGATACAACTTTTAAAATCTTCAGTCAGACATCCCTGGTTAAGTTTTTACACCCTGTATGTCAGCAGGACAATAAGAGTATAGTTAAACAGTTTCAAGTAGTTTCCACAGAAAGTCTAAAGTACAATAAATATTGTATTCATTTATTTTTTTTCCTCAATCACACAGTCCATATATAAGTGCAGGTGGTGAATAAGAGCTGGAGAGATCAGCTAAAGAAATAGCTAAAGAAGTAGAGTGTTTATGAGTCAGAAGAAGTTTGCACACAACAACTGTATGAAATCAAATTAAAATAGTACTTGGTGATATATCATGCACATCATGATGCTTGACGTCATCTTGGATTTCTACAACTAATGATGATATTCAATTAGTTAATGTGGTCGCGGTATAAAGGGATCTGCATATTCATGCTTAATATCTGGAAAAGCCAAAACAGACTTCCGAAAATCCTGCCACCTGCCTTCATCCCAGCAACATCCTGGCATCATTCGTTTGAACAGCTGCTGTGCTGCTCCAGAACTGACCCTCTCCTCTGCACATTGGGTGAAGCGGCGCTGATAAAATGTTAAGTGGACTTTGATTTGAGTTTAAGTATTTCTTTTAAAATTAAAAAGTTTCATTATGGAATGGTTATGCCTCAGTTGCACAAGCACATTCAAACTGCTGGTTTGAATGTTTATGAATAAAGAAAAAAAAATATAATTATCATGTGATATGAAGTGAAATTAAACATGTGAAAGATTCATTATACAATCTGGCTTGAATTCATCAACTTGCCATCTGCCTCTCCAGTTTCCCTAGAATCTCCAGGATGTTTGTATACCTGGGTCAGAGTTTGCCTACAGGTGCACACCTTCTCCAGTCAAGTTGGAATTTTTTTTATTGATCAAAACTTTTGCATGGGGAGTGGTGAACACTTCTCTCAGAAGATTAGATAATATAATTAGATAATTAGAATTTGATTTGTCTGTTTCAGTTCAGTCTTGTTAGATCATGTGTCAGCTTTGTTATGTCCCAGTTACTATAGTTCACCTTTGCCTGTACAAATCTAGAAAAAAATCTTATATTTCACTATCTGCCACCTCCTGCATTTTACATTTGGGTCCACCTGCTGCTACTCTCGTATAGAGCATTACAATATTTGGCCACATAGGGATTTTACTAAAAATGCACGTAGATCGTGAACTCTGGAAAGTGCTGTCGAGTGTTTCAAGTGCTAGTGAATAAAAAAAAGTGCACTGAGTGTCTGGGTAACACTTTTACTTTTTCATGTACAGGCTGTTACCACTTAACTGCAACAATGACCTAGACTGTAAGTGGTAGGAGAGTAGAGTGGTTGAAAATGTAGCAGCTCAAAAATATGTGAGGAGGTAAATAAAATAAACTGAATTTGTTATTTCCGATTCCGGCTCACAGCGGCCTCCCTGATGTCCCTGCTTTATGTAATAGATTGTTTCTTCTTTCCATTACTGACTACCTAAAGCCAACAGATGATTGAACGAGACATACTGTATCTCCATATGCTGACACATGTTCACGTTCTCCCAGCTTATCATTTAGCAGTTTGGCTTAAAATGCAGATAAAACGTGTTCAGCAGATGATGGTAATGTGAATGCTGTCATCAGCTCAACAGCTTGCATTCAAAGACTCATCACAGCCACACTAATGTCAGCTAGAGCGAATTATTGATTTGCAACTCCACAACGCTTGGCTAGTTTTAGTGTCCTGATGGAAAATCTGATAAATATGCACATAAAATAGGCTTGTGTTCAGTGCGTTGACTGTTTACGAAGCAAAACATGTTTTTTTCTGTCATCAGCTATGAATTAACAACTAACACAGGAGCACATAGGGATCGTTATTACCAGAAAAAAAATAAATAAATAAGAAAAAGAACATGCCTAAGCATTGTAACCAGATTCAGCTGATATAATTATGTGATGATGTTCTGCTTCGGTTTGTTGATTCCATTGTTTAAGAAGCTTTTTTGTTGTTTTTTTTTCCAGAAATTATTTCTCCTACAACTGTGACATATGTTTTTTTATGAAGTCACTCACATTATTACTGTCACCTCATAATTTGGGGGGGTAGTGATGTGTCCTTTGCGAATGAGCCGGTTCAAAGAGCCAGCTCTTTGAAGTGAAAGATGGAAGCCGGCTTACATCCGTCGCCAAGCCGTTTTTTTTTTTTGTTTGTTTTGGTTTTTGGAATTTTCTCTTTTGGAAAAGAACCTGCGGGCATTGGCTACGGGGGTCACCTGACGAGTGTCACCCCACAAAGCAGGGAAGGGTGGGGGTATCAGTGCTTGTTATTTTTACTCTATAAGAATTTGATTTTGTTTTTTTATTAACAAAGTACATTTATTTGATTTCTATATTTCATTTATTTTTTTTCAGTACTTTCCTCGTTTTGTTAGGTGTGTGAGTTTAAATAAAAATTAATAAATGTCAATAGCTGTCCTTTTCATTTCTATGCTTAGGTTTTTATATGGATTTTCTATCTGCCTTGTGTAGCAACTTACAAGGGATTTTACAACTGTAAATGCCCTAGGTTAGAACACTAAACCTAACCCTGCAGCAGCTTATTGAAATTTAAATTATATATGTGTTCAAATACAAATCACAAATCGAAATAGTGCTATATTTAGCTGAATTAAAAAAGGTGTAAGTGGTAAGATGGAGAGCCATTTGGGAGCCAAATGAGAAGAGCAGAAAAGAGCAGAAATTCACGTCACTTCTTCTGTCTTGCAGCAATCGTGGTCCTCTTCATCACGCTGAGGCGGAGCAAGAAAGAGCCCCTCATCATCTCCGAGGAGGACATCCGGGAGAACGTGGTCACCTACGATGATGAGGGCGGCGGTGAGGAGGACACCGAGGCCTTCGACATCATCGCCCTCCGCAACCCGGCCGCCGCCGAGGAGCTCAAGTTCCGGCGGGACATTCGCCCCGAAGTGAGGCAACATGCAGTCAACCCGCCCCGCACCCGCCGGAGCCCGTTGGTGGAGCTGGACGAGGTGGACGTGCACGAGTTCATCAAGCAGAGGTTGGTGGAGGCCGACATGGACACCACCGTGCCACCATACGACTCCCTCCAGACCTACGCCTACGAGGGCCAGGGCTCACCCACAGGGTCCATCAGTCCTTTAGACTCTCCCGGCACACACTCTGAGCAGGATTATAACTACCTGGACAACTGGGGGCCCCAGTTCCAGAAACTGGCAGAACTCTACGGAGAGGCAGATTCAGATGTGACAACCTAGTCTGTGATTTTGCTCCTGTTTAAACCAAATCTGTTTGAAATCCGTTTTTTTTTTTTTTTTTCTTTTCAAATTTTCAGTGAACAATATGAACAAACAGATGCTGTCAAACTGTTCCAGTGGTTTTTAACTTCTACTGTTGTACTGAAGAGACTGCTCTTTTTCTTTCATTTTTTTCAGTTTTTTGCTTTGGATCATGGAAGTATTAAATCAGATTTTGAGATGGAAGAACAACAATATGGGGAAAAAAGGAAAATGATATTTTCCTTGGTGTATATTTTTTATTGCTCAATAAAGTCCTGAAATCCATATGAGTGGATATGTGAGAGAAGGTGTACGCTTGTCTTCTTCCTCCAGGATGGATAAACAGTTCAGGATGTCATGTGGGAGGCATTACTCAAGGTGTTCATGATTCACAATGCAAGGAATGGTGCTGCACCAGCCATATGCACAATAATGACAGCCAATCACATGAGTTTATGTTTTGTGGAATAATGTTTTGTGCACTGAAATACACCATAAACTATTATATAACCGAGACAGAATACCCTTATAAAATACACTTTTAATGGAACATGTTATTGCAAGTAGGTTATTATACTTATACATTAAGGCAAATGGTCTCACTATTCATAGCCTGGAAAACTGTGACAAGGTGGATACGGATATAGTCCTTAGTTCACTTTTTTCTGTAATGCTTTTTTCTAGAACAACAAAAAAAAGAAATGCAACCTTGGTATTCCCTTTGTCCCCTGGGTCTTGTAACGGTCAACTTTCCAATTTATTAGATGTTTCCGGGCTCTTCTATAGTACCCCACACTCTCTGAGTTGCTTCATTAGCTTGTTTGTGCGTGACACTTTTTGCAATGGGACTGCTTAAAGAAATATAGGTACACTCCACGGATGATGCAGATGGACATATTAATTCTAAGGGTGTCTTTGCATTTGTACTTGGTCTTTCTCCTTGGTGTGATTTTATTTGGGCAGGTGTGAACTGTCTGCTGCTGGTTGTCCCAAAAATGCAACGCAAAGGGCAGATGCAGGAGCTATAAGGGAAAAACTGAAATTAACTGTAGGCACTTTAATTAACTGGGCGAACATTAAGCTTTGTTACCTTTTCGAAATGTACATGATCAGTTTTTCACAGTCCTGGTTTATCCTTCAGTGTATCCTCCTTATTCATAGAAAATAGAGTTCATTAATTTACAGATTCCACATAGTGTTTAATTTATAGCAATATAATACAATGACTTTTTTGAGTTTGTAATCAGTTTAATAGTATTTGCCAAGCAAAGCATTAGAAAGGACATTAATTGTAACAGTTTAATTTACATGATTTATTGTCTGTAATACAATGGTGCAGCTTTGACCTCTCTCTATTAGAAATCTTATCTGAATAGCCCCATTCAAAGTACCATAGTGACATGTTTATGGAATTTAATAACATAGCATTTAATAATTATTATGTATCTTCGTTATCTCCACAGTGACTCTTCTGTCCTGTCGTCCTCCACTTTAGTGTTGGTTGCTTGAGAAGTGCTGACGATGGTCTTAAGAGAGACGAAGGGAGAATGATAAATATTTCAGACCCTCCACACGTACCTCTTGATGTCATGACTCCTTTCTCTTCATAACACACCTCCTCTGTTATGTCCTTACTTGTCTCCCTCATTCTTGTGCTCATTATTTCCTACCGCACGTCGCATTTTCCTTTTCAACAACTGGATTGATACGAGGTGAGAGGCATAGAAATATTTCTAACGTTTGTGCGCAGCCCGAGGGCTGGCCCACGGCAAAAGACATAAAGGTAGGCGAAGGTAAGTGCAGACGTTCCCAAAAATTTCCCTGCTTGTGTTTCTATTTCAGTCAATGCATGTTTGTGTTTTTAAAGCAGGTTATTTCTTTTTTGTTTTAAAACCACTGTCTCACAATCTAAACTCTCTCCTCTCATTCACCCAGTTTCCCATTTTTAACATATCAGTCTCTTTTAATATGGTTGCTAAGGGAAACAGTCAAAACAGAACAAAAATAAACAACTAACAAAAACACCCTAAAGGGTTGTGTACACAAGGTAGGAAATATTACATCTGGAAATATGGCGCTACATCCACACTAAGTCGTTTTCGTTTTAAAATGCATAATCTTTTGGCACGTTCACTCCTCTGGTTTGGAACCTGTTAAACAGAGACTTTTGAAAATGCTGCTGAGTCCATTTCAGTTTGAAAGCTCTGGAATTGCACATCTTCAAGATTTAAAGTTGTTTTCCATCATGTGTACAGTTTAGAAACAGCTTTCTCTGTACAATGAAACTCTTACTTGCTGTCCACATAAAAATATAATATAAATATTAACGATAACTAGGCAGATTATGTACAGATCTTTACAAGTAAACACTCACAGAGACATCCCAGTGGCTGCTCACCTTGTAAACACGTCTGGTCTAACTTGTATACAGTTATATTATATAAGGGGTCCCTATAAAAAAGAGAATCATTTATTTTCACAAAAAGTCCATCTATAAGTAAACCTATGACAGAATGTAAGGACTGCCATATTAAAATAAGTAAATTTATTTAATATCCCATTAACATATATATGTCCTATTATTTGTGTATTACCGTCACTTTGCACATGAATTCATTTAATTTCAATTTTTATTTTCCATCTTATATTATTGAGATAATTAAATGGGGGGATGAATATATACATATATAAATACATTTAAAAACTAATTAAATCAAATAAATGCCACATTTATGTGCAAAAGGAACATAAACAAATGAATAAATGTAATTAATTAAATGGAAAATTAAATAAATATGTGCATTCACTGTCATTTTCATTCATGAACAGAGTCATTAATTTATTTGTTTGGTCAGGCAGTTTTATTCCTCCATAATTTTGTGTTTTCCACATTCTGTTATGAAACAACTTAAAAAACATCTTATCAGATGGAATCTATGGTCTAGTATTTGTAAGTTTGACAACTACTGATTTATAATATACCCCTTTTTTTTACCAATACTGCTCTAAAATGCTATGTTACCCTGTCTGTCTGAGGTCACTGTGACACAATTTCAGAAGCAGATTTTGTACACTTGACCCAAACCTAAGTAGGATTTAAAGGGACCCTATTATGAAACAAAAATATTCTGGGGTTCCTGCTAACAAACAGTCTGTTATATAAGACCACCCCCTCATTCAGTTGTGGTCTAGCCTCCTTTGTAGTTGCTGAAACCTGGTTTCACACAAAACATTTAGAAATGGCTCTGGTTGTGATGTCACAACGGGAGTTGAATTTAACATTAACTGCTCCTGTATCCATGTAGGCGCTCCCTACTTCTAGTGTACTTGACTCCTGTTTGTGAGCCCAGTCTCTCTGGTGTGATAGGTCACTCAGTCAGTGATAGGGAACCAAATGTGAAAATAGGGATTTAAATGAGTGTGTGAGAAGGCAGACTGCATTGCTGCTACTAGTCTAACTAACTAAAAAGCATGTTATTTTTCCATTTATTTTCAAAAAATGTATGTATATATTATATTATATAAAATGTATATATTAAAGTGGAAAATGGCAAAATATGGCCCTTTCACCTGATATACTCATATAAAAAAGGCAGGAATATTATGAAAAAAAGAAAAGAAGAAAAAGGGTCTGATAAAAGCATGATTTACTTGCTATATTTGGAACTAAAAGTCAGAAAATTGCAGCTTCTGGTCCACCAGTTCTGACTAATTTAAAGTCCTGTATTATGCACTTTTCTGGGCATTTCTTTTTTGGAAGTTTATTTTTTGAGAATGTGCAGTGCAAAATGAGATGCACGCATACATGACACTGATGAAACAAGTTTAAGTGAGAAATTACATCAAATTTTAATTAAAAAGTGGTTTAAAGCATCCAGACGAGTGCTGGGTCATGCTAAATGAAGGTGATACAAAACAAAGTGAATTTTACATGGGTTAAACAGTCACTCCCTGAATAAAGATTTCCCCCTTATAGAGCCACAATCTATCAAAGCTCTTCCCATATGTTTCCAAGATAAGGCGGGGTAATATCTCACAGGCCGTATGAGGATATGTGTTAAGGAAATAGCTCCTGAGGTTTTATCTTTTGTCAAAAGCAGAATGGATTAGCTTTGAAAATACTGGTCCTATAGCAAGCGGTGATGGTTCTCATGATGTTTTACTGCCTCTTTCACCCTTAACACCCTCATATCTCCTGGAAGAGCAACCATGCATCATACAGTAGGGTTTGTTTACAGGGCATGTGTGCATACCGAACAGGTTTAATTGCATTTTGCATCAGGTCAAGGATAGATGTGTTTGTGTACATCTGCCTGAGAGCTAAGGTGTATGTTCAGTAACCTTTTTTTTTTTTTTTTAATTTTCCAATGGGTTTTGTTAGCTAAGACCTCGGGGCCTGCAGAGGCAGTCAGTGCTACTGTTCCTGCTGTTTGAGGTCAGCGGCTTCTAACAAGGTTTTCACATAGAGTATGATTTAATGGAGGACGGCTTTGCATGTTATAAATGTTCATGACTCTGGAGTATTCGCAGGTGAATTGGAAATAAAAGATCAAAGGGGCTAAGTCCTTTCAAATTCAAGACCGCGATCATTAGAGTTGTTTCACCAAAAAGTTTGTGGAGCTGCGGAGGTTTGTTTGTTGTTCAAAAGTACTTTGCAATGCTCAGAAATTTAAACTTTAAGATGTGGAGTGACTTATCAGTGTCACATCCACTTTTGCAGATGTCTATGACTGTTGAGAGGCTATTATGGGAGAACTTCATACCTGTGAATCATGGCTTTGAAAGTAACAATGTTTACAGAACAGCGTTTCATCAAAGTAATTTAACTTTGTTAAAGTAATTGCTGCTGTCAGGTAAAGGGTGAAATAAGCTGGAAACGTGTTGATTAGCATTTTCCAGCCTAACACTAACACTGTCTCTGCAGTGATGCATAATTTCCGATGACGAGAGAATAAACAATGAGGAATTTCGAAATTATGGTTTAAAACAGCATCATCAGTCAGACAGCTGACCTACTTAGCCTAGAAAAGTTATTCAGGGGAGGAGTGAGGACAAACTGCTGCTGCTGCTGCTCTGTGACTAATATAAGGCTATGTCATGAAATCAAAACCCCTTTTTATGATACAGTCAGTCACATGCTGCTTCTGGAAATGAACTGCTAATGCTGTCATAAAATGCTGTTCAGTCAGTATTTTAGCAAGAATAGTTAGGAGAAAGCTAAAAGTGTCATCAATGAAGAATATCTGTTCTTATTTTTTTTTATTGACCACAGATACTTATGTCCCAACATTATCACCACTTTAGACACATCCAGTTATCATGTTCTTAACACAAAATTATGGGAAAAAGTTGCATTCAAACTGACTGAGAAGCATATTTTTTTTTCCTTTTCTATTTGATAAAAATATTTAACAAGTGGAGTACTTTTGCATTCCAGACATTAGCTGTAGCCAACTCATGAAGTTTGTGTGCCAGCTCTGCAAATGTCTTGGGTGTGTTCCGAGCAACATGATTGATGGCCCAACACTGCAAAAAGTTGCATCAACTCAAAATTTCAAGGCAACAAACTCTGATAAAAAAGTCGGTCAATTAAATTAATTTTCAGTTTGCTCAACTCTGAATTTTTGTCAATCCAACAGTAAGTTCTATTAACTTATAATTTTACATTGCAATAAGATTTAATCCTTCTACTTGGACTTTCCCATAAGTTAGTCCAACCTAAGAGACTAACTTGAGGAAAATAACTTTCCCTTAAGTTAGTCCAATTTAAGGGAAAGTTATTTGTGCTATTCCCGAAAATTGGTATCACTATGACCATGAGAATCATGACAATGAGCAAATTTTCTGAAATGTTGAACTATCCCTTTAACACTATATCAACTAGTCAGAAGACAGCATGCCCTTCTATTTGCTTTGTTTAAATGTTGAAAAACTGTAGGTTACCTTTTCCATTATGACACACCTCAAAAAATAAATAAATAAATAAAAAAACATTTCGTTTAATATTAAAATAAAACTTACACAGTGTGGACTCCAACACCTGTGCAGCAGCACAGCTACAATGACACTTGAAGTGAAAAATGCTAACTCAGTATTGACTCTTGTAACTCTTGTATTGAACAATAACTTAAGGTTTTATGTATTAACCCCTCAGCAAATCATTTTGGAGCATACAACTTGTTTTACCAACATAACTGCTTTAGGCCAAAAAATACAAGTTGGCTTTTTTTTGCAGGGCAGTCACTAAGGCAGAACTAGTCTGGGTCCATATGATTGCTGTTAATGGAGCTGAAACAGAATCAGTCTTTGCTCCAAAAAACAATTATGCTCAGAAACCACTGATAAATCCAAAAGGTGCAAATGGAAATAATGAACTAACTAAAATGGTTAAATGGTAAAAAAACACCATTGCCTATTTAATTTATAATAATATTGCTGCTGAACAATAACACTGGAGCAAAAACCAGAGCCACCGGAAATACAGCTTTGGAGGAAGTTCTCCATCTGAACAGTAAATGGATAAAGTCACATACCAACATTGACAATCCAGCAGTAAGTGAGCACGGAAATGTACGTTAGACAACTGGTGATTGGGGAAATGAGTGGCAGCTATGCTGGAAGATGACGATAAGTTGGCAACTGAGACAGGCATAGGGTTATTGGAGATTGAGACCGTTAGTCACAGGTATTGGAAAGTTCGATGGAAATGCATGGGCCTGGGGATACAGAGACAAAGGCAAATTTACAAAAACAGTTTAAAAAAAACACTGAGGCAGCTGTTGTGTATTTGCATTGGAGTTGTCATGTTAGAAGAGTTATTTTTTGTCTCTACATTCATAAAGGTTTCTACTCCAATCATTGGTAAGAGCTTGCATTTTTGCACTCTTTACCTGAATACAAACCAACTAAAGTGATTCTGTGTTTGAGTCCCTAGTTGCATCATTATATACAATCATGTCACCTCTAAATTGTGTTTTATATTTAGTCTGAACAAACATTTAATGAAAAAGTGAAGACTATAATAAAAAAGTTCATGTTCAGAGGTTTATTTTATCTCTCTTTTTACCTCTCTCACTAGTTATCACTAGTTTTGATCCCACAAACACATCCAGTCTGTTTTCAAATGAGCAATATGCTCAAAGCAGAATGGTTGGCAATTGAATCCAGGTAGCTGTGGAAGTGTTTTTACTTTGTCACTTTAGTGTTCTAAATATTGTTGGGTTTCGCCTGCTTCCTTTTAAAATGGTTCCCAAAGATGTTCAATGGGAAAGTAAAGTGAAGTAGTTCACTCCTTGCTCTTCCGTGGACCTTCAACGCATCTGGCATGGATTCAGTTCCTGTTTGCAGTCCCTGTCCTCCCAGGGACTAAAGCTTATCAGCATAATTCTATATCTCAGAGGATGATGTGCCACTGCAGCACTAGGGCTCTCTTTTTGAGTGAGGATGCATCTGTGAGTAGGCAAAAAACATCTAGAATCCTTCCACCAGCATTAGCACTTAATGTACTAATTAGTCCCTGATGTGGCGGTCTCCTCACACGAGCTCTCCGCTTGAAAATGGGAAGTTCAAACTTTGATTCATCTACAAAAAAAAAAAAAAAAAAAAAAAAAAAAAAACATCTTTCAATTCTCAATAGTGATGACAGTTTTCTCCTTGAAGAAGTAGTTTGTAAAGTTCTACTCTCCTATTAGGGTTAATTATGTATTTATTTTTTCTGTCTTTTTACAAAATCGGAATATGATATGCTTTTTTATTTGGCTTATTTTTGGATGTTGATACTGTTCTTTATTGTGACTACAATCTTAAAGGCTGACTTAAAGTTCCAAAAGAGGGGAACATATAAATCAGTCAGTGAATAAACAACTGTAGTTGTTTCGATGACAAAATAATTAAAAAATCACATAAGGTGATTCCTATAGAACTTGAAACATGTAAGTAATTACAAATATCAATATACTAACTTAAGTGATCATCAACTATTGGCACTAGTGTTTTCAGGTTTGGGTACATTTTTTGGCCTAGTGAAGACATGTCTATGAAGTGAGTATGGGCCATTTTATTCATAGAGTTATAAAAAAAAACAAAGGTCTGAAGTGAACCTTTGTCAAATCATCGAAATGCCAAAAAAAAAATGCCACAGAAACACCTGAGGCAGAAAAGGAAAATAGAAAGAACATTGTCATTCTGTATGTGGCAGGTCTATCTGAGAAATTCAGGAGGATCTTCCACAAGCACAATATCCACGTCCATTTCAAACAAGGCCAGACCCTAAGACAGAGACTCGTCCACCCCAAGATCAAAAAACCCACACACAGTAATGTTGTGTATGCCATCCAATGCAGCAAGGAGTGCTCAGACCTCTACAAAGGTGAAACCAAGCAGCCCCTCATGGCACAACACAGAAGGGCCACCTAATGGGGACAAGACTCAGCTGGACATCTGGATCTGAAGGATAAAGGTCATTCTTTTGGGACTCGAATATATTTGTTCTAAACAGGGAAGAGATGGTTTGAAAGAGGAGTAAAAGAAGACATATATGTCCACTTAGAGCAGGGGTGGGCAATCCTGGTCCTGGAGGGCCTCTGTGGGTGCAGGTTTTTGTTCCAACCAAGCAGTAACATACCTGAATCTACTAATGAAGGAACTTAGCAAGGACTTTATTGGTTGATTAGTAGAATCAGGTGTGTTACTGCTTGGCTGACTTAGAGAAACCTTCTCTAAACAGAGGTGGTGTCCTAGGACAATGCTGTCATGGGATCTCTCCCTAGCCCAGGAAGTTTAAACCTCATCACACACCTGGAAGTATGTGACCTGTCACATGACCACCCTTCCAGTTTCAGGGGTTTAGTCATGTGACTCAATTTTTTGTGGGTGTAGTCATGTAACACATTGCCATCCACTCTGGCTTAAATACCTAGGTTTCTTGCATTAGAACTGAAGCAGCCTCTTGGATGAGAGGCGAAACGTTAGCTAAGAATTTCAGTTGACTTTTTTTACAACTCCACAAGGAGTTGTAAAAAAAGTGAAGACTAGTGAAGACCTCTAGTCCTGGAAAACCAAGAGAGAATGTCCCAAACACTTTTAAAGATAGACTCAAGACTGCACCTCCTCCTCCTTTTGAAGTGATATGTGTCTTCACTGAGATTAACCTGTTCCCCCATATGTTCCCACAAATCATCATTCATTTTCAGTAGAGATTTCTTCCTACGAACTGTTGGTGGATGAAATCCATTGTTCTTGAGATACTACATGAATGTAATGAGAACTGCTAATTCATGAGCAGTGGCAGCTGCAAGCAATTTCCAGAGCTCTTCACTAATACGAGTGTGGTGAGACATTCCCTTCTTGCCACAGAACAAAATAACTCCGCAGACATTATGAACATTCATCTCATGGTGCTCCCCGTGCTCCACGCTGTTATGACAGAAATCATAACAATTTAAATGAGGTGAGAAGTGAGCCACATCTAATGCACACATGGGAGCATCACTGTATTAGACCACTATTCCCAATGCTCAGTGGGTAGAATCATGCTTTACTGCACTAATTTCAAATGAGGTGTATTTTTAATTCGATAACATCAACCTCTCGTGGTCTTCATGAGAGAGTCTCGGTCTGCTCAGTGTTCATGGGCTTAATTCCATTACCTATCTGTGATGGGGTGTATGCACTTGATACCCACAAGTGTGCATGTAAGATCTCACCCACCCCTTCAAATTCCTCAAAAGCTACATGCAGCAAAATGTTAATATGTTATGCTAAATAAATAATGTACGTAGTTAATCATGCAAAAAAAAGCAATTCACACAGTAGATAATCTGTGACATTAGTCCCAGGTTTCGGAAAGACTCTTTTTGAAGCCTGGGGTTTGCCCGGGAATTATTTATTCCACGGAATGAATCATTAATTTGTTCGTAGGCATGATCAAAAATTTGACCTCAATACCTGCTGAGCTTCTTACTCTTCTGCTCACCAGGAGGCAACAAATCAAAAACTTGAGAATTAAATATGAAACTTGTCGCAATGGAGCAAATCAGAGCGCAGTCCAAGAAGATTTGGATTCATCAATAGTGGATTGTGCGATGACTTGTGTGATTGTTGGGCAAATTACTGACATTACTCATTGGAAAAGTAATTGCATTACTTTACCCATTACTCATTCAGGGACAAAGTGTTAAATTTTGACACTCAGATGTAAGACTTTGTGAGACAAAGACAGACAAATCTGTATCTTATCTTATTATGAGGACTCCCCATCAATCTATTCTAATGTGTCAAGACAAAAAACTTATGGTATGCCGGTATGCTCATAAGAGATATATTGAACAAGCTTCCATGAGATCTAATATTAATAGGAAACCAGGTTGCCTTCATGAGGAAAGATGGAAACACGATATGTAATCGAGAAGGAAATAAAATGTCTGACATCTGATTTATTTTTTTGTCTTGACTTTTTTGTTATTTTTTATTCATGATTTTTTTATTGTGTTGTACTGTATTGTAGTTGTATTTTTCATATTATTATTATTATTATTATTATTTTGCATGGACCTCAGGACAAACATTTCTCACTTTCATGAGGACGACTTGGGATCCTCAAATAAACAAATCAACAAATAAAGTGGGTGAGAACACACCAGTTTTCATCATTATGAAAGTAAAATGCAGACAGGTGTTGAGTTTAGTCATATTAATGGTTCAGTTCTGCATTTCATAAGTTAATGATCTTTGTCCTTTGCTAATCATGATTCCCAGCATGTGTTACAGAGACAAAAAAGCAGGCACCCAACCACTCCCTGTATTCATACACTTCAGAGGCACGGTCAATCTAAAAATGGCGCAGACCATTTTACTAAGGGTTTCCTGGTTGAAGGACATGTACCCTTGAAAGCGTCTGTCTCTCTTTGGTGGGCATGTGAGGTTTTACCCAATCAGTAGCAATGTATTAAAAACCACCACATTTTATGTTTAAACAAATCATATTTTACTATGTTTTGTTGGGGCTGACCGGAGTAAATCAGGTCTTTTATTTTCTCCTTCTAACCTTTTATATAAATGGCTACACTGAAAGAAAGCTTCCAAAATGTATATATAACTTACAGAGCCCCTAAATAAACATTTGTGGACCAGAAACTGTGCACCAGAAACTTTCTGGTGAGTGCGTAAAACTTGTTTCTGGTGCACACCTGAATCTTTCTTGTGCACTTTCAGAAAGCTCTTTCTTCTGCATTTTTATTTATCTTATCGCCTTTCAGTTGGTTAATCTTGAGCAGGGTTATATACTGACAGCTATGTCCTGCCATGCAGTACACATTCTAAAGAATTGTGTATGAGACAAACCAACACACTGCTGTTGTCATATTTAGACTCTTAAATCTAAGTCTTAAATATTTATTATTATTATTTCCAAAAAAGTATGTATTTAGGCCATTGCCTTTTTGTCTTGAGTTCAATGTGTAATTTAACATGTAATGTAAGACTGATTGCCGAATCTAGTCCACCCATACTGCTTATGATATTAAACTTAGGTAAAAGAATGCCACAGTGGAGGAGTTATGTCATTAGGACATTTAGAGTGAACTGATTCCTTTAAGGAGAAATTATTATTATTATTTTTTTTTTTTTTTGGTTAATGACGCTCTCTATTATATGTTGGCCTGTTTGGAAAGACAGCAACTCCTCTTCCTCTGCCATTTTTAGCGATAGCCAGGAGTTTAGTTTCAGGTGCACACAAGAAAGTTTCACAAGAGCGCTTAAAGATTTTGTGTAAGCGACTAAAATAACTAATGACAACTACCGTATTTTCACGACCATAAGGCGCACTGTACTAAAAGGCGCAGTCTCAGTTACGTGTGCCATTCCTGTATTTAACACACACATAAGGCGCACCTGACGATAGGGCGCGGGTTTTATATACATGTCCTCTACTACGTGCGTCCGCCTTTCAACAAGCAGACAAGTGTGCATATTTAAACATAGATCGGGAGCAAAACTGAGTTTGGTTGTGCTTTATTTAAGTACAAAGTATTTACAAAGGAATAACATAATAATTAATCAAATCCATCGAAGTCCTCATCCTCTGTCTCAGAATCGAACAGCTGCGCTAAGTCCAACATGGCATGTTCGCTTTCCTCACTGTCAGAGTCACTTTCTGTGCCGTGCGGCTCCTCGGAAATGATGCCGGCTTTTCCGAATGCTCGAACCACCGTGCCAGCAGACACGTTAGCCCAAGCATCCACAATCCATTGGCAAACTGTGGCGTAACTCGCCCGGCGCTGCCTACCACTCTTCATGAAGCTGTGGTCTCCTTCGGTCATCCATCGCTCCCACGCTGCTCACTCTTTGCTCAACGATCCATTGCTCGAGTCTCTCCTCCAACTCCGGCCACCTCGCCTTATGTCCGCGGAAAATCAGCTGAGTCTTCTTCGCCTGTTGGAGCTCATTCTCCAGCTTCCTCCACTTGCGAATCATCGACTCGACCATCGACCATTTTTAGGGTTGTTAAAACAACAATGTTCTGCATAAAGCACATACCTGTTGTTTTATACACAATCCACACCCACACATCCCCCTTTAACGTTCTCATGTTCTCTACTACGTCTTCTTCGTGGTGGTCTCTAATACGTCCGCACATAAGGCACACTGCACTATAGGGCGCACCGCATATTTTGAAAAAAATCTAAGACTTTTATATGCGCCTTATAGTCATGAAAATACGGTAGTATTCTAGTGTTCTATATTAAGAATAAGTAAATAAAAACATTTAAAAAAATTTGAATGCAATTCACACAAAAATCAAAGTCAAAATTCATGTACTTTTGAAGGGTTAGAATAATCACCAAATTCCAAAAAAATCATATGTAACAAAGCGTCAGGCCATTGCTCAGGCCAATACTTTCTTGGGAAAAAAAAATATTTAAAGTATTTAGGCCTTACATTTATATATACGACAACAGCACCATGCTGATTTGTCCCATATACAATTATCGAGAGTGTTTACAAACCGTCTGCACTACATCTGCATGGCAGGACATAGCTGTCACTATACAACCCCCTCCAGAATTTGAATGACAGGAAAATTGCAGCCAAGAGGAGGATATCCACCTCCGTGAATTCCAGCACAGTTGGAAAAAAAAAAAAAAAAAAAAAAAAAAAATATATATATATATATATATATATATATATATATATATATATATATATAATAAATGGTTTGATCGTCAGCTCATTTATCTCCAGTGAGAGTAGCGAGGATGGCACCATCTCCCTTGTTCATCATTGACAGGCCTGCTCAGGATGCCAGGTGTAGTCATTCGTCTTTGGAATAATTGGAAATTAAGAGGATAATGAGGTCTTATGGGAGACACCAATAAGTGTTTCTGACATTCCGCTGAATGAGGGACAGAATATATAAACCGCTTTGATTCGCCTTCGTAAAAGAAAACCGTTGAGCTTTCTCGAACTGATACTTGAAACGAAGGTGTTCACGTTTGATATTAGACAATAATAGACATAAATGGGCAATACAGCGCAGAAATTATTCATTGTAATTCAAGTGCCTTTATGCAAAAAAAAAACAAAAAAAAAACTGAAAAGCGTTCTGTATTTTTTTTCAATGTTGACCTCGCATCATGTCAGTCTAAATGATTACATTCTTCTCTTTCTTCCCGGAGATTTCATTGATGAAAAAAGCTTGTTAGCTCGTGACTGTCATGGCTGCTCGTCATTATCAGCTAATTACCTTCACCTGGTGTCCTAGGAGCAAACCGCCCTGATGGCAAACCAGCAGACCTCATTACTTTAGGAGGCGGGACCTGCAAACCTTTGGCATAAAAAAAAAGATTAAAGTGATTATTCATTCAATAAAATCTTTTAAATTTCTGTCAGTTGTCGCAGTTGTGGTAAACACTGGTTGGGAAACAAAACTGTATTTAAAAAAGGGGAAATATCAGACTAACTTCAGTGTTTGAAGTAAAGAAGAAATCATGGAATAAATCCTTTGGGTGACAGATTCACCATACGCAATGTTTGCACTGTGGAGACAATATTTGCAGATTTGAGTCGAGTTGAGAGTAAAAACCTGCTGTAGTTAATGTCAAAGTCATATGTTCATCACTGTTTGCGATCTCATGATAATACATATTTATGTGGCACACATGTAGGCGGAGGGGGGGCTCAAGATTATCTTGAATTATTCTTGATCTAGAGATGAAAGTAGGGGGGCTTGCTTCCACCGCCGCTGTTCATGTTTCCTGTGGCGTTTGCATGTTTAACCAAGACTAAAAACGGCTCCCAAGCTCCATGCTGTTTCTAAAATGAGCAAGAACCTCAAAAAAAAGATAAAAAGTAGGATATGTAAAGAGATTAGGAAGGGGCATCAAACAAGTAAAACTTGGATGGTGATCAGTCTTGAGCTTTTAAGAAATTGTTTACCCAACCGATTTGAGGAATTGTTCAGTAGGCGCTATCTTTGTACCACGGGACATCACACGCACAGCGCTCTTCCATCTTTAAGTGTATATCTTAGGATATTTTGAAAAAAAAAAGCTGGCAAAGGCATACAAAGGCAAAAGAGACATGGACAAAGAATTAATAGCTTTCTTGTGCCAGAAGATTTCCCTGCGGAGGCCCCGGTGCAAGATCATTTTCATTATCATGTGAGTTTGCAGGAGCAACACAATTGGTTCTCCAGACTCCAATCCCCCGAACTCCTGGGAAATGTTTGCGACCCACATGTGCGGATGACATATTGAAATCATATGGCAGCGCTGAATGTCGTCCCAGTTATTCACAAGCCAATATTTTGGAACCTGCGCCGCGGCTCCCTTGTAGCAGTCGTATCCCAGCTGACTGGGAGAATCTCCAAGGAAAGTTTATTTAATACGATGCCGTAGAAGGAATAAACAAATAATAGAAACCCTGCCACACAACACTTTTTTTTTTTTTTTTTTTAGGATTCTAACCGTATTCCCTCAGTGATGACAATGTTTGCAACCGCAACCAGAACAACAGGAAACAGGAGTAGGTCAAAACCTTATATATCATTGGCCTGTGTATGTAATACTAGAGGAGGCTGCAGCTGAAGCCAATTTGACATACTGTATGGCCTTTTCTCAATTCACTACATTTTATGGCTTCATAAAATATAACACAATTGAATACAGACTGATCTGTTCATTCTAATACATGTGTACGTATTGAATTGTGGTGTTTTCTGTTCATATGGAGCCCCAGAGGCAGCGCTGCTGTTCTGTCCAGTAAAAAAAAGCCCACAACATAAAAGCTTCACTTAACATCCCGACTAATGTGGCAACTGATATTAAATTTCATCAAATTTTATCTTCCAAAAGGAATCACATTATATCAGTTGATCAGATCATGTTCTCCCTGGGATGACAATGGCCCGACCAGCGGCTCCCAGCATCTCCAAAGACATCGAAGTAAATCTCCAATTTGGCTTTATTTGGATAAACAGAATCTGAATGGTTACTTTCTGGTTAGAATTAAAAAATATACTAAAATGTATTAAAATAACAAACAAACAGTCCTACAGTGAAAATTACAATAGCTTTCAGCAGTTGGCCAGACATGCGTTCTAGGGTACTTGGCCGTGCCTTGCTTTGGCCGGCCACTGGTGTAACTTCATCACATCTCACTCAGTGTTTCAGTTACAGACATTCACGTTTATAGGGCCCAGCTGTTGCAGTACAGCCAAAAAAGAGAGAGGGGAAGAACAAAAAATTTAAGCCATTTGATGATGAGAGCAAAACAGAATCTCCAGATTGCTTTTGATATTCGTTTCAGAGTAAAATGGTTTCAATGTGATGATTTAACTTTTGGCTATTCAAAAAAAAATAATAATAAAATAAAATCTCATGCGGATGCCGACAGTCTGGAGGGTTGGCTCGACAGCAAACCGAGCATAAGCATGCCCTCTGGGCATTGTATTTAAAGGTCCCATACCCCATGGTTTTATTTGAGGGTTTGATATGACTAACATGACATATTTGCAATGTATAGTGCAAAAATTAAACTCAATGTAGTTTTGCAAGCACAGGTCATTTTTTTAGTCTCTCTCATGAGTATTTATGAGTCTCCTGATTGGCTGATTTTTTTATCGGGTGCCTGAAACAAGTGGTATACAGTGATCTGGGAGAAGCTGGCAGGCTGCCATTTCTAGACAGCTGCACTCATGTGAAGGCTGGCGGGAGCTAGAAGGAACAGGAAAATCACTCATATAGACCAATACCTCAATTTTAGCTCTAACCACAACTTTAAAGATCAGTTATAAGAAAACTCCGCAGAGCAAAAACAAATCCCTCCCCCCAAACGATAAAACTCAATACCCTTTTTTTTTTCAAAATTCAGCAAATATCTCCTCACTGCCCACAAACTGTTTGTTCTGTGTGTGCACTGACAAAAGGTCTGATGTTCCTAGACAAGCTTATGGGGAGGAGGGGAAGGAGCAGGGAGGTGCCAATCATTGTGGCCTAAAAATAAAATAACCTTTTCCACCATTGAAACTAGCCAGTAATCTAAATTAAAAGGCAATACAGAAGCTGAATGGCGGAGACCCCAACTTAGTGAAAGTGGTCATCCAATCAGGTACATCCAGGAAGTGTTAATGTACATTTAAGCCCTGTAGAAGTGATCCCTCATGTGTTTGTGACAAATATCTACAGTCATTCTCCAGAATTGTGGACTCTACCTTTAAAGGTCCCATACTGTACACATTTCATGACCTTTATACAAGGTTTTGATATCCCTAATGAGATATATCAGTGGTTTTAAGCACCAAAATCATCTCAATATAGTTTTATATTTCATCTCTTAAGCTTCCCTCTGGAACTCTAGAAAGAACAGGTCGTTTTGTGTCTTTCTTATTGATATAAACGAGCCTCTCATCTCTGGATTGGGTGTGTTAAAACCGGGGCAGTAATTATATAAAACCTAGACCTTCTTTATAATAATGAGGGAAAAAAAAGTAATCTCATCCTCTACAATAGAGGATCTTTAACACATCTACTGGTACACACTTTAAAGAGGGAATCACCGCCTCTCCTGGAGCTGCCACCTTATCGTGGTGGAGGGGTTTGCGTGTTCCAATGATCCCAGGAGCTATGTTGTCGGGGGCTTATGCCCCTGGTAGGGTCACCCATGGCAATCAGGTCCTGGGGGAGGGACCAGACGAAGAGCGGCTCAAAACCCTCTGATGATGAGAAAGAACATTGGGCCAGCGTTAACCCTGCCCGGGTGTGGGTTACCGGGGCCCCCCTCTGGAGCCAGGCCTGGGGGAGGGGCTCGGGTGCGCCTTTGCCCACGGGGTCCGGCCGGGCTTAGCCCGAAGCGGCGACGTGGGCCCCCCTCCCCATGGACTCACCACCCGTGGGGGGGGCCACAGGGGGACGATGCGGAGAGAGTTGGGCGGCAGTCGGAGGCGGGGACCCTGGTCCGACCCCCGGCTGCAGAAACTGGCTCTGGGGACGTGGAACGTCACCTCTCTGGCGGGGAAGGAGCCTGAGCTGGTGTGCGAGGTTGAGAGATACCGACTAGATATAGTCGGGCTCGCCTCGACGCACAGTGTGGGCTCCGGAACCAGTTTCCTCGAGAGGGGTTGGATTCTCTACCACTCTGGAGTTGCCCCCGGTGAGAGGCGCAGAGCTGGGGTGGGAATGCTTGTTTCCCCCCGGCTCGGTGCCTTTACATTGGGGTTCACCCCGGTGGACGAGAGGGTAGCCTCCCTCCGCCTTCGGGTGGGGGGACGGGTCCTGACTGTCGTTTGTGCCTATGCGCCGAATGACAGTTCAGAGTACCCACCCTTCTTGGAGTCCTTGGATAGGGTGCTGGAGGGCGCCCCTTCTGGGGACTCCATCGTCCTCCTGGGGGACTTCAATGCTCACGTGGGCAATGACAGTGTGACCTGGAGAGGCGTGATTGGGAGGAACGGCCCCCCTGATCTGAACCCGAATGGTGTTTCGTTGTTGGACTTCTGTGCTCGTCATGGATTGTCCATAACGAACACCATGTTCAGGCATAAGGGTGTCCATATGTGCACTTGGCACCAGGACACCCTTGGCCGCAGTTCGATGATCGACTTTGTTGTCGTGTCGTCGGACTTGCGGCCTCATGTCCTGGACACTCGGGTGAAGAGAGGGGCGGAGCTGTCAACTGATCACCACCTGGTAGTGAGTTGGCTCCGATGGTGGGGGAAGAGGCCGGTCAGACCTGGCAGACCCAAACGTTCTGTGAGGGTTTGCTGGGAACGTCTGGACGAATCTCCTGTCAGAAGGAACTTCAACTCGCACCTCCGGGAGAGCTTCACCCACGTCCCGGGGGAGGCGGGGGACATTGAGTCCGAGTGGACCTTGTTCCGCGCCTCTATTGTTGAGGCGGCTGATCGGAGCTGTGGCCGTAAGGTCGTCGGTGCCTGTCGTGGCGGCAATCCCCGAACCCGCTGGTGGACACCGGCGGTAAGGGATGCCGTCAAGCTGAAGAAGGAGTCCTACAGAACCTTCTTGGCCTGTGGGTCTCCGGAAGCAGCTGACGGGTATCGGCGTGCTAAGCGGATCGCAGCCTCGGTGGTTGCCGAGGCAAAAACTCGGGCGTGGGAGGAGTTCGGTGAGGCCATGGAGAAAGACTTTCGAACGGCTTCGAGGAAGTTCTGGACCACCATTCGGCGTCTCAGGAGGGGAAAGCGGCGCACCGTTGACACTGTGTTCAGTGGAGACGGGGTGCTGCTGACCTCGACTCAGGACGTCCTGGATCGGTGGGGGGAATACTTCGAAGACCTCCTCAATCCCACCAGCACGTCTTCTGTTGAAGAAGCAGAGTCTGGGGGATCAGTGGTGGACTCGCCTATCTCTGGGGCTGAGATCGCCGAGGTAGTCAAAAAGCTCCTCGGCGGCAAGGCCCCGGGGGTGGATGAGATTTGCCCTGAGTTCCTCAAGGCTCTGGATGTTGTAGGGCTGTCTTGGTTGACACGTCTCTGCAACATCGCGTGGACATCGGGGGCAGTGCCTCTGGACTGGCAAACCGGGGTGGTGGTTCCCCTTTATAAAAGGGGGGACCAGAGGGTGTGTTCCAACTATAGAGGGATCACACTCCTCAGCCTCCCTGGGAAAGTCTATTCGGGAGTACTGGAGAGGAGGGTCCGTAAGATAGTCGAACCTCGGATTCAGGAGGAGCAGTGTGGTTTTCGTCCTGGTCGTGGAACTGTGGACCAGCTCTATACCCTTAGCAGGGTGCTTGAGGGTGCGGGGGAGTTCGCCCAACCAGTCTACATGTGTTTTGTGGATCTGGAGAAGGCGTTCGACCGTGTCCCTCGGGCAGTCCTGTGGGGGGTGCTCCGGGAGTATGGGGTCCCGGACCCGTTGACACGGGCTGTCCGGTCCCTGTACTCTCGGTGCCAGAGCTTGGTCCGCATTGCCGGTAATAAGACAAACTTGTTTCCAGTGGGGGTTGGACTCCGTCAGGGCTGCCCTTTGTCACCGATTCTGTTCATAACTTTTATGGACAGAATTTCTAGGCGCAGCCAGGGCGTCGAGGGGCTGCGGTTTGGTGGCCTCAGGATTGGGTCGTTGCTATTTGCGGACGATCTGGTCCTGTTGGCTTCATCGAGCCGTGACCTTCAGCTCTCACTGGAGCAGTTCGCAGCCGAGTGTGAAGCGGCTGGGATGAAAATCAGCACCTCCAAATCCGAGGCCATGGTTCTGGACCGGAAAAGGGTGGAGTGTCGACTCCAGGTCGGGGATGAGATCCTGCCTCAAGTGGAGGAGTTCAAGTATCTCGGGGTCTTGTTCACGAGTGGGGGGAGGATGGAGCGGGAGATTGACCGGCGGATCGGTGCGGCGTCTGCAGTGATGCGGGCCCTGCATCGGTCCATCGTGGTGAAGAAGGAGCTGAGCCGAAAGGCGAAGCTCCTGATTTACCAGTCAGTCTACGTTCCTACCCTCACCTATGGTCACGAGCTTTGGGTAGTGACCGAAAGAACGAGATCGCGAATACAAGCGGCCGAAATGGGTTTCCTTCGCCGGGTGGCTGGGCTCTCCCTTAGAGATAGGGTGAGAAGCTCGGTCATCCGCGAGGAGCTCAGAGTAGAACCGCTGCTCCTCCACATCGAGAGGAGCCAGTTGAGGTGGCTCGGGCATCTAGTGAGGATGCCTCCTGGACGCCTCCCTGGTGAGGTGTTCCGGGCACGTCCCTCCGGGCGGCGGCCCCGGGGAAGACCCAGGACACGCTGGAGAGACTATGTCTCTCGGGTGGTCTGGGAACGCCTTGGGGTCCCCCCGGAAGAGCTGGAGGAAGTAGCTGGGGAGAGGGAAGTCTGGGCTTCCCTGCTGAAGCTGCTGCCCCCGCGACCCGATTACGGATAAGCGGAAGAAGACGAGACGAGACGAGACCGCCAAGAAGAAAACTCTAGTGGTGATTGATGTCACATGACAGCCGTGGGAAGCTCAAGGCTTTTTCGAAGTTGTAAAATCGTCACCTTACAAGGTTTTTATTAAAGCAAACATCGTAAAAAAGGAAGCTCCAAGAAAAGACGCTGATGCATCCTGACTCATAATGAAGCTTCCAGACGGATGAATTTCACGTAACAACCAGGCATAATATCGTCTTTCCTGTCATTCTGTCAGTGGATTTTGGATTGTGTGATTGCTGACCTGATTACTTCATTAAGAAGCAAAGCTATTTCCTGCTGCAGGATGGAGGCCTCCCACTCAGATTCCTTCACAATTATGCATGTCTGGGAAATGAATGTCATTGAGTTTCCTCAAATACATGCGGCTCTTTTTAGATGCCACTGAAAGCGGTTATTTGAAAAACCTGAAATATAAATCTGAAAACATGATTGAGCTGCATCTCTGTTTAGCAGGAACCTTAATCAGTTCAGTCACTGAAGACAAAAACAAAAATTGTGTCTCATAAAAACCCACCTGAAATCAGTCTGCTGTGAAGTTTACACATTTTCATTTTCACATTAAAACAAATCTGCTCCAAAAATGTGTTTTGTTAATCAAAGGGAGCAGAACCAAACTGATATGAGCTACATGTGTTTTTTAATGTTTTTTATGGGGTTTTTGGTGATTTTCTCTTACATATTATTATGATGTTGGATGTCTCTTGTCTGTAAAATGATGTGTTTAACGTATATAACCCCATATTTACCAGGGAATCAAATAGTGCTGTTTTGTGTCACTTTATAGCACACTGGGATCCCCCTAGCATAATTTATCCATGTGTTAAGGTAGTCCAATAGACTTTAATTAAATCCCCACAATGTCCGAAATGGACACAATTAGATCAATGATGTCTATATAAGGTGACAAATATCCTCATTCAGAGGTGGGGGTTTGGGGCTGGTTAGATAAATAGATACAAAAAGTTAGAAAGCTGCATGAGCAGATCTATGCATCCTCTGGTGTGTTGTTTGTTCAATATAGCAACTGCATATCTCCAGTATCGAGGACTTTACCTCCCTAATTCTTGTAAAAAGTTTAAATAAATAATAAATAATAATAAATATTGGTATAGCTACATACTGGCAGCTACACACAAAGGACATGTACAGTTGTGTTCAAAATAATAGCAGTGTGTTTAAAAAACTATTACTTTGTACTTATTGTAATGCTTTGGGATAACTGCAATTTATATCCTAATTAACTATGAATAAAAATGTGTCAATTTTTAGTTTACTTACTTACAGAAAATGAAGAAAAATGTATATTAGCTATTCAAAGAAATAACACTGCATTTTTCTTTACAAACAGAGATATTTGCAGTACTGCAGTGTTCCCAATGCATCCAAATAAAAATTCTAAGGATTTTGGTTTCACTCACATTTTTAAACACACTGCTACTATTATGAACACAGCTGTAAACTACTTCCATTATGTCTCTAACAAAAAGGACATGACAACTTTTATTACACTGTTATAAGCGATTACCAACAAGGAGTAAAGTAGTTACAATGCTTAACTTTTGTCTTCTTAATTTTAAGTCACAGTGGATCAGTAATCCAATGTTTCACATGATTTATTATTGAGCAGGAAACAGATGATCTTTTGAAAGGTCACAGACTTTGCAAATTGGATATGTGTAAGGTCTTTATGATTTAATCCATACCGGTGGTTATTTTTTCTCTTTAATTATCAGCAAATTTGTTTATCACATGAGGGATCCGTATACAGTGCACTCAAAAAGTAGACTTTCACTTGTTCTACATTTCGTCATGTTGCTTCATTCTGAAACTCTTAACTAATTTGAATGCCCCCCCAACAATCCACAAGTAATAATCCAAAATGCCAAAGGGATAACAGGAATATTAGTTTTATTCTTTTATTTATTTATTTATTTTTACATTGCTGTGCTTTTGAGTATGGATAAATAAACTAGTAAATAAATAAATAAAAACGATTTTAGCAGGAGATGAAAAGAGTGAAGAGGTGTGAATTTCTATGTTTAAATATGCATATTTTTTCTCATGTTGATTAACACACGTCAGTTTCTTTGGAATACTGACACGCTTCCACATGGTGGAAAATATAAGGGACTCACTCATTTATTACTGCCAACATTCATTAAGTAAGAGCGCTACTGTTCTCTGTGTTCTGCCATCTGTGCTATACGAATAACATCCACATTTCACAGCCGGTGTTCAGTGGTGGCAGAAATACTCTGGACGTATGGTTGGGTGAATGCATCCCAGAAACAAACAAACCAGGGGAACACAGAAGCTGTATTTCATCCAACAGCAGAGTAGAAATATTTCAGGTGCTTTATGAACTAACTTCTATACAGTTTCCATCTCATTTCTCTGGTTTGAACAAATTTGTGTTTTGATCTGGGTACTGTCAGGGTTTTTGATTTTACATTTTCATATAAATAAATGTGGATTTAAAAAAAAAGCAATATACTTGTCTTTGAAAATCCATCATAGTCGAGTACAGCAAAAGCACATTGCCTAAGTAATTTAAAAATTAAGTAATCAGGGTAATCTAGAGTAGTAGTTCAAAAAAGCACCGGTAAGTGAAAATGTAGCTACACAAAATAGGGGTGGGGAAAAAAAATGATTAATGTAGGAATTCTTCTTCTCTACAATTATGGATGGATTCATGATCTTCAAAAATTGACTTTTATTGAAGTTTCCTCCATCTCAATTAGTGATGGGGACACCCCCGACTATCGCTGCTTCGGAGTTGTGATACACATCAGCTTTACTGTTACCATAGCAATGAGCAGACATGTCCTTTTTTACTTTATAATATCCTCTACTGTTGTCAAAAATCACCTTGAGACGGTGCTTCAGTCCTACAAGTGTTAGATGACTGGCTGTTTGCATGTTTTTAGAGGTGCATCGCAATAAACTGCCACAGCCATTACGAATAAAAGAAAATAAATACAGACATAATATATTTTGCTCTATGTGTATTATGGATGTATTAGTCACTTTTTAATTCACTTTTTGAATTGAATTACTGACATGAATAAACTTTTTTCCTGATATTCTAATTTATTGCATCTGTAAATCTGCAGCAAAAGTTGTTGATCCTTGAGCCCTTGTGTTACAGGCCTATCACTACTTAACATTTCTGTAAAAGTAATTACATGGTTGAAAAAATAAAACAAGCAAACTAAAATTCACCCCAAAAAATCGAGAATCATTTTGAAACGTAAATCAATTTGAAATTCTCTAAAACATCACATCACAGCAGATTAAACAGATTAAACTCTGTAACACTGTAACTGCATGTTATTAAGCATTAGTTAATAGCATGCAGATTTCATTGTCAATGGGTCAAAAGTTCCCAAAAGCCAAAAGTCTGGGAAACTATTTAGATTTACATTTATACATAATGGATGTGATTATGAGTCAATACATGTTGAATACACTTTAATTCTTGATTAATTCAGGCATGATCTAGGTGATAAATATCATTATATCACAAGAGAAAACACATCACATGCTATTTTTTTTTTTTTTTTTTTTTTTTTTAAGAAAGTTGGTGGGTGGGTCCAGCTTATTAGCATCTTTATCAAGGAGTGGCTGCAGCACAACAGAATGGGTGAGTAGACTATTTCCATAATCGTATTGTCAGTGGCAGTGGAGCACTGTGTTATGTGTGTTTGGTTGGACACGTGGGGTCTGAGCAATGCTGCTGTTGTTTTTTTGACGAGTGCTGCACATTTGTGTGCCTTTAGCGATGCTGTTAGTCTTGTTGTTGAGTTGTGCGTATTTGCTCTGTGGCAGCAGCGAGCACACAGTGCACTGTTGCTGCTCTGTTTGAAATGTGCGTCTGTCGTGGTTTGAGGGCTGGGCCCACCCCCATGTCAACAGATTTGCTCACGCTCGGGGCCCAGGACTGTCTATGCTTTACAAAGCATTTACAATTGAAATCGAGTGGTACCCTGAAACTCACAAAAGACTCAACAGAAAGAGCAGGGGTTTTTCACATACTGAGGTCAACATTCTATGTTGCCACAACATCAAAACATAAAACATCCAAATCATAACCTGTTATCGATGTATAATTCATACTGTGACTGAACATGCATAAAATGCATGTAAAAATCCAGTAAAATACAATAGGTTACATCTCTGTAGAAGGGGGAGAAGAGGAAACAATTTATTTAAATTAAAATGATTAAAATGAAACTTAAGAAAACAAATATCAAGGTCGTGACCTCATTGTCCTCAATGGTGGCTACAACCTTGGACTCAACACAAAGTGATATGGAACATATACATTTTTTTTTATTGCAAGGTGGCAATTAAGGCCATAAAGAACTTTCTTCATTTATTAGACTTTATTTTTATTATTCCCCCCATTAACTTTATGGATCAAATTAAAGGTAGGGAGAATGTGTGTGTCAGCAAGCACGCACAGTTTAGACACATTAATATTTTACAGCATTTGTCATGATTTCCATTCAGACACGTGAGGCTGAAAATTCCTGAGCGTCAGGGTTTATATGAATTACATCATTTCCATTTTCCCCAAAACATCCAGCATAATAAATCTTTTCCAAGTGACCAAAAGACACAAAAAAAGAAAAACGTGATCACCTTCTGCAATAAAGAATTCACAATCAGAATATCAATAAATACAGACGTGAATAATGAATAGATAATATAAATGCATTCTGACAGTAATAATGGTTCCGGAGCATCTCAGCAGGACACAGCACACAGTATAAATACAGAATGCAGGTTTTTATTCATGTGCAGGTGTTTGTTAAACTGGTAACAGGCTGCAGAGAGAAAACACTGCTGCTCTGACAGTGAGGACTGTGCAGCATTATTAGTATCAGCACGATGCACATGTGCATATACAAACTCTATCAGAAGTCTCAAAGTCAGACTGTTTCTATTAATCTGTAATTAATAGGTCATGCTATAAATACTCACTCATTATATATATATTTTTTTATTAAATGCTTCCTTTAAATGTATATATTGGGACTCCATTACCCTTTAAAGAATATAGAAAGCAAAGCTGATTTAAGCATTTCAGTTTATATTATGGGACTATGTTAAGGTTCACACACTTTTGCATTTAGCTGCTGAACATTCAACCCAGACCTTGCATTGCCTCTTACTAGACCTGTAAATGCTCTGTAGTGCAGTATGAGCCGTTAAACATTTTAAACTGTTTTACAGAAAGAGAAAAAAAAACAGGGATTTTGATCTATTCGATGTAAAAATACTTTCCAGGGACACCTGATTAAAACTGGGTAAGCATATATATATATATATATATATATATTATTTCATGTGGCCATTAATTGAATAGTAAATAGTTAATAATAGTGTAATAAAGAACAGATCCCCTGCTGGTTGCCTTTTAAAATGATCAAAATATTGCAGTATCTTTGCCATATTTAGGAATGAAAAGTTCAATTAGAACATTTTAGGACATGTGCTTTAGATCATTTTTGTGTAGGCTGAAACTCTTAGTTATGAGTCCTGCAGCACTTTGCTGTGGAAGTAAAGACAATACACTAGTGACTCACTGTAAGTAACTCACGGTAAGAAAATAGAATAAATTATTACATTTCTAGCTTTAATATTAATGCCTGTTCCTGGTAATGGCAGATGGATATTCAATGCAAAGTATTGCCTTATATCCTTTGAGATATAGCTGTGACACTAAACCCTTTACCTCTGAGTGCATTATACCTGACCCTTACGTTCCATCATATCTCTTTGAAGCCATCACAGCTTGGCTATTACCATATCTATAAAGAAAATGGATCCAATAATGACCAAAGAAAGAAATATCTTACTTCTGCTGAGTTCAAACGCAGTGGCATGGTAACAACTTAGAGCTACCCTCCAAAGCACTAATGTGTTCAAATACCCATGGGCCCCTCATTGCAGCAAGATTGAAAATACCAGCAGTGACTCCTAGCCAGGGACTTAAATAGAAAAAAGGCCTATGGTCACACTTTGTGACATGCAGCATCTTAATGGTCCTGTTATGATGAGAGGTGTGTGGGAGGAGCATAAATCATTTGAGCCCGTGCCCTCATCATCACATGACAGATCACCTACAGCCGAGAGCTGCACAGCTCCGTGCAGTAAACTAGAGATCAGACTCTGTATTTTAAAATGAAACGGGACACTGCACTCACTCCAAACTCAGTACGGTATCAGGTGATAAGGTAATAGGATACAACAGCAGTATAGAACAGAATAAATAACCCAACTGGAGCTGTAAATACGGGACACAGCAGTGCATAAAAGACATGGCATTGCACAAACATTTAGAGGGTTTGCATGTCTGAGAGTTTATATGACTAATTGCAATACACCAATTCACCTGCCAAAATACTCAATGCAACATGTGATACAGCAATATATATATATATATATATATATATATATATATATATATATATATATATATATATATATATATATATATATATATATATGGAGTATATATGAGTATGGAGGGGGACTCATGAAAATCCTATTTGTTTTTCTTTTGTGATGTTTTTATTTAGAATGAAGTGGACAGCTGCTGCTGATGTTTGTGCTCACATGAAGTCTTTAGCTTCACTATTTTCTAACCAGGCTGTTGGTATAAAGATAAAAAAAATATATATATTTTCTTTGCTCATCTGCCTCATGCACCTGGTATGGATAAGGGCCCACTGACATTGAGAGTATACAGGGCCAAGAATTTGGTGCTACGCCCTGTATACAGTATATGTCATTCAGTTCAATTTGAGATTAAATAAAAGAATAGAAAGAAGGGTAGATGTCGATCTTACCTTTTTAAATTCAAAGATTTTCAAAGAAATATTTTTGACATCCCTGTAGCCAAACAGGCAGCATTTAAGAGTCGTCTCCAGTTTGATCAGCCAGCCAAGTCTGCACCGGAACAAACTAGTCTGCAGCTCACTCTACAACCGTAAGCTGATGGTTGGACGTTAGCGTAACTTCAAGCATGCTGAGAGGACATATGCATGACCAATGACTTTTGTGACAGTTTGACATGAACTGAACCCCCAGATGTACTTTTGTGTCAAGCCATCTTTACGGCTGTCCTGCATGCTGAGAGCATGACCGAGACAGAAGGAAGCGATGCAGGGGAACCTCCCAGGCAGGAACTGGTGCCATGGGACCCTCCTGAGCCAGGGCCGGCTTTGCGAGAAAGGACTGGAGCCCACTAACCCATAGGTTATCTTAAACCATGCTCAAACAACACAAGCTAAGCTAACACCATGCTCAAACAAACACTTTTCAGGAAATAGAGCCTATACAGCATGTAGCAGGATGACTGTAATAATAAATTGTGTATCTGCAGTTAGCAGCAATGTGCAGCGTTTCTGTGTTCAGACACACAAAAAAGTGTAACATGCAAACTAATAACTGTCATTTACAGAATAAAATGATGATGATGGATTTGATTGTGAAAGTCATTTTGTTTTGCAGAGACTTCAAGTTTGATTTATACTGATATAAACATTTGTCCAAAGGACCCAAATCAAAGTTTTTGATTTCTCTCAAAATATTTTTTTTGTTCCTAATGATCTGCAGGTAATACTTTTTGGTCTGAGTCGAATAGTAATTTCACATGCAGTTACCAAATGGAAATGTACAAAAATTAATGTAAGTAGCAAAGCATTTGCTGACAATTCTATAGACGTCCAATTGGGCTAACATCCAGGGCTAAAGTTAGTACATTTAAATTAATCTGTTGGCCAATTGTGTGTTTGTGTGTGTTTTTAATTAATCTATTTATTCTATAGAACTTACAAGATGGAGGTCAAATTAAGTGAAATAAAATGAGAAAAATATAGTTTAGTGATATGTAAATGAAACAACTAGTGGAAACATTAACATTGAATACATTGGTTTGGTTCAATACCTCATGTTGAGATAATCATTTAGATCAAGGCAAAGAAATAAGGTTGGGCAGTATTATTGTTCAACATAAAATAATCAGGTGATTCAAGTGACTCAATTTAGATTGAGAAAAAGTGAAAATCATACGTGATATTATATGTGATATCTGGACTTTTTTTTTGTTTGAGCAATTGTATACCTTTTTCAGTGCATGAAACAAATATATCATCACATCAACATATTGTTAATTGCACAGGCGAGCATGGGCCCTACTGCATATACATGGCAACCAACAATAATAAGGACTGGTCAAGCTATGTGAATCCAAAGCCTTATGATGCTCTAGTAACAGTACTGTGCCAACAGTACAATGCTGCAGGATGTAAATCCGTTCACATTTGTCCAAGCATGTGTTTTTTTTTTCTTTGATTATTCTGTATTCCATCATTATTTATTATCTGAGGGCAGAGGTTTTCACGCTCCATTATTTCTGACATGCTGTTCAGTTTCTGCGGCACGTGAAACTGCGGCGATCAGGTGGCCATAATGTATTGTATTTATGTGTAGGAACACGAAGCCTCATTAGACCTTTAGTGCCCCGGCTTGCCGCAGTCCTATCCAAACACAATAGCCCGTCTTATTATATCTGTCTTTGCCGACCTGACCACTCCACAGAGAACCTTGGCTAGTATAGTCAAGCTGTTCGAGATCAGGGGCGACTGGGACCTCTCGCACATTGTAACATCTGCACACTGGCTGCCAGAGACAAGGTCTGGTGCTCTGATCTCTCCCAAAACAGGTATATTTTTTCTGTCTCACCTGTCTCTCCCTGCTCTTCTCTCCCCTCTCATGTCTCTCCTTTCTTTTTCTCCATCTCACCACCCAAAAAGGAACTCCTGCTTCATTGACCTTTCTTTTCCTTTTTTACTCAACATTTTCCTTCATTATTATTTTACCCCTTGACCACCTTGATATATTCCTTCCAGTTCCGCTACTCCTATTTACCTCAGACCCATTCCCCATTCTTGGTCATGCAGTCTGCAGATACTTGTCTTTTCCACCCACTCGTATGCGAACGTGTTTCTCATCTTCTCTTAAGCACTCCCCCCCTGCCAGCCCCAGTTCTTACATACTGTACACATAAACCGCTTCCTCCTCTTTCTCTTCAATCAACCTGACTGCAAAGCTAAATCTATCTGGCTCCCCACCTGCACAGCCCTTTGGGAAAGCTGACTTACAATACAGTGTATTATGGCATGGTGAGATGCTTTTTTTTCCTCTGGATTGAGGAAGGGAAGTAACATTGTTACAATTTCTTTTCAATCTGTCAACTGTCAGTAACTGGGTTTCCATCCAAACGTGTTTTGAGCAGATTTTGAGCAGATTTTGTGAAACAGGTTAAAAAGGAAATGCAAATTGATGCGGGTTTCCACTCATTATTATTTTTTTTTTAGATTATTGGGAGAGGAAGAGAGATTACGTCATAAGAGAGGTGAATGTATCCATGACAACAGTTGACACTCAGCTAACACCCAGAATCTGATAATTTACAAGGGAACCTGTTGGCTCTGGAGGTGAGTGTTGTAAGCGTTTATAGCCTACGAAATCATGCTGGAGAAGAGAAGGAAAAGAAGATTTTTCATGTTACAATGTTGTTCTTCATGTGTTTAGGAGTGTCGGTGGGTGAAAAAGTTCATTTACAAAACCTGTCTCCATAGCCAAAAGATGCATTTTCCTTTTATTTATACAGTGACAAATTCATTCCAAGCGTAAAATTTTTTTTATATGAATTTTTAGCCTTTTTTTATTTCTGGCCATCCCAGAATTTATTCGCAATTTTTGGAAAATGCATCTTTTGGCTATGGAGACAGGTTTTGTAAATGAACTTTAAATGCAACTAGTGACGAAACAAGTGTAAATCTACCGGCACATAATTGTCATCTGATATAATATTTAGCAGCAAATCATTAAACTATTATGTGTTGGATATTTCATGTCCAAGTAGCATTTATTTCTTCTTGAGAATATAGATAAGACGTGGCCAAAGAATGTTTACCCATATGTGAAAATCTAAGCTTTGTCTTTTCTAAATGAAGTGTTTGATGCTCATAAGACAGATGTGGATGTTGTATACTGAACAGCTGCTCATGAATGTAAAGTTTTCATAAGAAAAAAACAACCAAGGTCAAAACATAGTTTTGATTAATATGCTGTTAATTGGTATGAACACGAAGAAGGTCAGTGTGAGCAAAGACCATAGTTACTCCGTCACATTAAGATGAAGTCACAGCAGCTGCAATCAGATTTGTTGTGGCACACCCCTGCTGACAAACCCTGTAACCTGGCACAATGACAGATCACCAGGATTCAAAGTAACACACAACGGTGAGTTCTCTGATGTTTATTCCCAAACCCTGCTTCGTTTGTAATAAATTTCAGTGAACCATATGAAACCAAATGCAAAATAATCAGCCAAGTTTCTGCTGTGGCACAGATAAGAGTGTGACACCCAGGCAGATAGTGGTGTCATAAAGCAGGCAAATGTGGAGTATATTGCGGTATATTGAAGGGCTTTAAAAAAACAAAAAAACAACAATACAATTTGAAGGGTTGGCATCCACATCTCCTGGAAACCCCTGCAGCCAAGCATGCAGAATTCAAGAGAAGTCTCCAGTGTGATCATCTAGCCAGGTCTACACGGGAACAAGCTAGTCCGCAGGCTTCAAAATATCAACGTTAATTCTTTGATGTGAAATATCAATCAGCCTCTACCAAAAAGTAGCACAGACACTAACATCTGCCTATTATCAATTGAAGATATATATGTCAAAAATAAAAGGATTTATAAAAACCTTTCCGGGTATTTATTAATGGCAGGCCGTATCGATGCCTTTACAGGTGGATCAGACAGCTTCAGCTGATTCAGAACGCTGCTACATGAAGAAAGTGGATCACATCAGTCCAATTCTGAGGTCTTTACACTGGCTTCCTGTCTGTGAGTGTTGATTTTAAACCACTGCTGTTGGTTTATAAAGCACTAAATGGTTCAGGGCCAAGATACAGAACATTTGACAGTATGACAGAGATGACACAAGATTTGATGGTAATGGAAAGAGGCTAATAAATGTGCACATTGTACTTCTTCCTGTAAACAGTTCGCAATCTTTAGAATAAATGTGGTTTAGTCTTCTTTTAAAAGGAGTGAAGAGGGACATTGTTAAAAAGTACACGTAATCTGAAGTGAAATGAACCTTTTGAATGCAACATTTTATACTTTAGGAAACATCCACAAGACAGTACAGTTTCAGAGAGAGAAAGTTTGAAGTAAAGGAAGGATAAACTTTTGTCTAAATTTTCAAAGAAAATGTAGCTGTCAGACTGGCACAAAGCAGCACTGACTGAGGTCTTGATCCTACAAGGGAGCTGTCTGTGCTGAAGCCGGTAGTCCAATATGGTGCAAGTTTTCACAGAGTTTCCAGATAACCTGCAAAAGAAAATGCAAATGAATGTGCCTTTTTTGTCCACTATTTTCATTCGGGTGTTAGGAGTTCACACCAAGGAACAGTCATTGGTGATCATTCAGACCTGCCAACCTTGGACATTTTTTTTGAGTAATATTTTTGTGGCGGCCTAATTTAGATTCGTTAGATGCGAATAACTGCTGTTCTCTGAATGAATAATGTACATAATTTGCATATACACATTAAAGTGCATCATTTGCATACATGCATCAGTCAAAACAGACAAAAAAGTAAGCACTGATATAAAAAAGTTTGAAAAGTCTTGAGAACAGATTGTTTACAAAAATATCTAAATATATGCATATGCCAGTATTGTTAGTTGGTCATTATGTTTGTGCATTTGTTTTTCACCTGCCTAAACATACCTCACAAGTAACACAACTTCAGTAAGTAACACAACACTACTTCATTTGCAATGGGGAGGGTTTTCTGTAAAATGATTTTAAATTTCCCTAGCCTAGGCTAATGTTAAGTCATAGACTCCACAGTGCCAATACACACAAAAAGCACCAAAATGGCTCACATCTCTGAATGGAAGAGACCTCATTGAAATTGGTAAGCCGGTGAGTAAGGCGGTTGATGGTTCTGAATTGCAGCGTGGGGATGTGAGGATTTGCAGCAATGAGATGTGAGAAATATTTTAATCTTTCTTCTTGCTCAATGTTTATTTATTTTAAAAAAAGAAAAAAAAAACTCTTTCATGGCAATCAAATGGCACCTTGATTTGGAAGTTTTCCATTTCTGTTCAACACATCTAAACATCTAAATTTCTGCAAGGGAAGCTGAACTTCCCCTGCCTTATCAAAAAATAAATGGCCAAATTTGTGCAGCTGAGTTAACATTTCATTGACTATAAATCTATTAGAACTTGTCTGTACATTCCCATTCTGCTTTCTGGTCAATGCATTTCCCCATAGATGCTGAGAGTTTCTGGGATGGCATGGGGCTTTTTTTTTCATTGCCTCGAAACTCGGTGGCCATTGGATAAGTGCCGAGAATGTGAGCCCGCAATGATGCTTAGCATCACTGGGAGTGAATGGAGTGTGGGCGGGCCTTGATGGCCTTGAGAGTCCGTGTGGTGACTGGAGGAAAATCAGAATGTAGTGGTGATGCATGGTGATTGGAGGAAAAGCAGAATGCAGTTTTGACTGACAGGCTTCAAAAATATATAACATCACCTCAGCCGCATGATTTAAGTCCCATCGTGGATTTTTCATACAAAGTCATATGACAAGCAGAGACTATTTGTTGGCCTTTCCAGAGCAAAATACTTCATTCTTACACTGTAAATAAATCACATTCACCGTATTTCATTGTTTCTTCTTTAAATAATAATGATTTCTTGTTTTTATTGTTATTGTTGCTGTTCTAGTTTTAATTAAAAACAAAGGGCAGAGTTTTCATATACATAAACTGACACGTTTTTATGATGTACGGCAAATATGAGCTTCCCCTGTTTGAAAGATCACAAATCGCCACTGGTCTAAACCCCCCTTCCAATCCCTATAGGCTGCAATGTTAAAATGTCCAACTTTACAGCAGAAATAAACATGTACAGCCTGGTACAATAAAACAGTTTTGGTCTCATGTACAGCATCTCACCAATTTGAATGTTATCAAGGCAAGTTTGAGTAACAGGTGGCTGTCTGCTATTTGTAAATCCTTCTCAGATCCACACTTTCTTCCAAATATGGTCACTTCTGGCTATAAAAGACCAAGATGGTCAAAATGCCTAACTGTTCAGTATTTATAGTCTATACACCATACTCGTACTTTCCTCTATTTAGTGAAGTGAAAGCTTGAGTGACATATTGTCACATGCTTCATGCACTGTGCCTCATGATTGTACCACAATTTTGATGTATTTATACAACAGTTTCTCCATCTTACTCAAACAGAGAAAAAACATTTTGCAATAATAATATATGCACTGTTCATATCCATAATCTAACTTCAGATTATTCTTTAAATGGCTGTTATTAGTGAAATAGTTTTATAAGTTGATGATCTCTTTGAGATTTTCTATTCTGCACCTGGGGACTGTTGCTAAGTCCTTGTACTTTAGGCTGAAATGTTTTGTTTTTGCCAAGTCAATTATCCTTCAATTGAATGCATTTCAGATCATTATCTGAATGCTATTTATAGCATATCACAACATTTTAATCTTGTCAAAAACAGAACAATCAGCACAACATTGCATCTCATAATATAGGAATCACACTCCAAGACGACAATCACATAATTAGCAAAAGTGTGTCCTGACTGATGTTACCCAGTAGACAGGAAGCTTGTTTGCACTTCGGCTGCCACATTATCAACCAGAGCACATAATGGCAAGGCTTTCCTGTGGACTCTGTGTCATTATGCTGTTGATTCTGCATGTGTACACTCTTAGCTGCCTGTCATACCACTTTTGGTGCACTCCATGATTAATGAGTCACTCGGGAGCCATCTCAGCTTGTGTGAAACGACACTGACTGTGTGTGTTTGCGCTCCTAGCACATCATCACACCCGCTCACCACTGACCCATCTATGCAGGCGACACAGCCCAAACATCACAGTCCAGTGGAAAAAACTGTCTCCACGAGATGTCCCTGCCAATTAGCAACTTGGAGGGGGTTGTTAGAAAAACACACCACTCCCATAGGCGAGGACCCAAATTAGTAACTTCAACCATAGATAGTTTGAAGAGAAAGGTCTATCCATCTCACTTTCTTCTGTCTGGTAATGGCATCCAGTGTCTGGAGGTAATAGCCTCTCTATGCCATGCAGAGAGCAGTCACATATTAATGAGTGCTGCCATTTGCATGCGCAAGCAGCTTCTGAGGGTCTATCAAAGCAAATTGCTTTATCTGGAATGAACGTGACCCCAGCAATGACTGGGTTTTGTAAATAAGCCATTATCCATCTATGGCAGAAATACACTGTTAATGTCAGCGTGTTGCAGGGCGTTGAGACAATTACCTGAATCTAATTGATAAACTAAGCAAATCTCACAATGTACGCAGCCAGTAGATGCAGAGGTTGCACAGCATCACTGAAAGCCATATAGTTAGAGAATAGTTAAGAAATGTACACTGAGAATGAGGTTATGTACTTAAGATGGGGAAGGGTAGAATTAGGAGAAGTGTGTGTGTGTGTGTGTCTGTGTGTGCAGTAAAAAAAACAGCATGACTAGAAAAGCTCTTTTGCATGTTACTCGAAATGATGGCTTGGTGCCTAAACAGCAGTTCTTGGCATGCTTAATATACTGTATAATACAGATTACATAGACAAGTGCCTGAGCATATACTGTACTTAATCATAAAAAAAAAACCTTGACATCGACTGACATTGTAGCATTATACACAGTCCTGCTGTGACTGCTGACACGTTTCATTTAGTATTTTTGTGTTACTTTGAGGAAAAGTCAAGGAAAATTCAAGTTTATATACTGTAAAAAGTATGGGAAGCCAAAATACAAATATACTATATACTTGTACATACTGTGTATATAGATTCTCTCTATTATATTAGGTGATGCTGCTACAGCAACATCTATTCGCCAAATGGCACCGAATGTGTCACAGTCACTCATATCTGCAACATCATTTCAAACATTTACCTTGAAGTTATTGTGTTTCTGTTACCTTTGATTACAATCGATTAATGGTTATTTCATCGGCTTTTTATTCACACTGTTCTCACGATGGTGTTTTACCTTGGGTTAGTGAAACTTTTCTGCAGTGCTTACATTTCACTTTTTTTTGTGTTTGACATAATTTTCACTGAAGCCAAACAAAAGACAATGGAATATATATATATATATATATATATATATATATATATATATATATATATATATATATATATATATATATATATATATGTACAGCTCAGCTCTATTTGTTGGCTCTCCATACAGATGGAATCCATAAAGATTTTATTTATAACAACACTATACTTACTGATGCTGATAATACTTTTCTATCATGTTACACAGATCACAATTCAATCTCCAATGGAAATTTTATATTACTAGAGACACTTTTATCATACAAACCACTGTATTTATTTAGGATTCTCAAAAATAGCTGAGTTTCGAATATTATTGAGCTCCAACAGCTCAAAATACAAGTCTGACAATTACAAAGCAGCCTTGCCAGCTTTTGTTCCAAACCTGTTACCTGGTCACATCACATCTGAGTCAATGGACTAGTTCAGTGCCAAAGAGACAGAAGATGGTCAAACAAATTAGTCTTGTTTGTAAAAAAATGCATGACAGCTGCTATGACTGTGTTATGAACTCACCCGTCAAGTAAAGTGTAACCGCAATTTTAAAATGTGTGGTGTTGAATTTTGAGAAAATGAAGGGCGTGTGTGTGTGCTTTTCTTGTATCTATCCTTTGTTGGGTTTGACAGAATCTCAGACTTTGCTTGGTTTGAACTTCATCAAACTGCTACAACACACAACAGCAAACTTTGAAAGCGTTTTCTTCGGCGACTGCCTCTGAGCCATGTATAATGTATGCGTTGCTGGTCCCCAGTATTTACATTTTTAGCAACAAAAGTTGGGAAATTGTTTAGAGCCCGCTTGTTAGTCTAGCCTGAAATAATCATATCCCTGTGCACAGCATTGTGCTTGTTCTCTGGGATTTGTAAAATTACACTTAATCAAAATAGACAGCAACTCTTGGATGACGACTGAACTTCACAGATTCACGTAGAAGTTTAAAAATAAAGAATCAGAGTAGGAGAAGTAGTTTCAGTAGATGCCTCACAAGCAAAAAAAAAAAAAAAAAGCAAAAAAGCCTTCTCATTGCCTTATCCAGCTTTATCCAATAAGACGATTTGCAGAGGTGCTACCTGTTTAAAGCTCACAGCTCACAGTGTTACTGCAAATTCAGGACCTTTTACAAGCCTGAAACCTCACAACAAATACCCATCCTGGATTAACCTGAGTGAAAGTAAGGAGGGAAAAGAGTGTGGCAGCGTTGTGATCTTTACATGTGTTAGTAGGCTCTCTGAATGAATGAATGACTCATCACATCAGGTAAGTGTCAGCGAGAAGGAACATATCAGCCGGAGAGAAGCCTGGCTGCACTATGTCGATGGTGTGCTAATCAGCTTGCTATCACCACAGCCAGTGTTTAGAGGTGTCACCACTAATCAGACGTTTCCAGCTCCAGCTGTTGGTATATTCCTACTGTCACCCCTGTGAATTGTAAATAGCGTACTCACAGCGCTAATGTTGTGACCATCTATTGCTTTTAAGGGCGAAGAAGAAGTGTTTTTCTTTCTTTTATTTTTTTTGCCAAAGACGGGTATTAATTGGTGTTTACATGCTGTGCACCGTGGAAAAGGTTTTCAGTTGCACAAATGTTGCCCTGAATTAATAATTGCCTGGAGCTGTGCACTGTTCTTCACTTTGTTGGCTGTGTAATTGGAGTATGATATGCAAACAGTATCCATAATGCACCTGCATACTTTCTGATGTGTTACTCAGTCCCGGTCTCATTCCCGGTCTCCTTGTTGTCCAGAAGAGTTGATTTTCCAACTGTGGAATTACCTGTTTGCTTTTAAAATCAATAACTGTCCAATTTCCCCAGCCTTTGTGATTTCAGGAAAGCGTTGAAATTTGTGCGATGAAAGGAATCTAAAACTACGCTAAAAACGAGAGGAGTTGCACCTCTGGAATAATGTCTCCATTACTGTTTTTTTTGTGTGTTTATAATGAAAGGCTTCAGAATGAAAACACAACAACATTCATTCATTGCACGTTCAATGCCTTTGACTCAGCATTGAAATTACCATGATGTGAACATCTGCGTTCGTTGTGCAGATGGTGTTCTGCGAACGCGTTGACGAGCAACAGGAAATGAACACATCTGAAGCGCGGCATGAAAGAAAAATGGCTTACAAGCAGCTGAGAACAGGGGTTACGGGTCAGAATCCTGAATCCTAGCAGGCAATTAAAAACACAAGTATGCTAAGTGTGCTTTCTGACGTTGTCTGTGGGAAATGAAGTGAAAGGAAGAGCATGCACACACACCACCTTTTGTGTTATAAACAAAGTGATAATGCCCAGGTTGTGCTTCACCTGCATTTAATGTCTGTGCAGGCAGCCAGATATGCTAATGTGGCAAGTATGTGAGGAGTGTGAACAATTGCTCAGGCAAGCCCTTCTCCCTTTGGGAGAGTGTGCTGCTAGAGTGTTTTTCGACTTTGCTAACAGTTCTGCAGCCGGGTTGCGGTGAGCATTCTGAAGTAGTGGGTAATTAAATGCAAAAATGGGATTAGCGCAGTGTACTCTGTTCCCTGTTTCTATGTGATTCCAACAACACGATATGGGCTGGCTAAAGCCAGGGATAAAAAGAACTGGTGTGTAGCAGTGCAGCTTAGATTGTGAAAGATTAGGCACATACCACACACACACACACACACACACGCACACGCTTTTTTGTAAGTAATTACCACTGACCATTTTTTAATAGATTCCTTACCCGTACAGTGCATACTGTTCACATTCTATGCATTTATGGTATGGTCTGGGTCAATTTTGACCTGGGCATAGAATACCCTCCTTTTTAGAGTCTATACCCAATTTTGAACTACATACCTTTCCAAAACATATAGATAACCAATCTGACTATTAATTAATTCATTATATATATATATATATATATATATATATATATATATATATATAAATATATATATACTAGAATTGTATAATAATGTGAATAATGTGTTCTTTCCAAAAGATCCTTCAGGAACGTTCATCAAAGGTACCAGTACTGGTATCAACAGTAACCAGTTCTGAGCATAATAGATGTGTTTTGTACAAAATAGCCAGAAATAGCAAGAAAATGAACGAGATTTCTGTCAAATAATATTAGAAAGACTCATCGCCCTTAGTTTACCGATCATGCTTAGTGTTATGTCGTTAGTAAACGCCCAAAGGGCTATTCTGAGCCAGGGAAAACCCTGTAAATAACCTTCATATTATGCAGATAATGAAAAGAGCAATTTGAAATTTGCATGAAATTCCTTTATTACAAATCTATCTCTTGTAGCACATCAAAGACAACCAGGGCTTCTGAGTTACACAGATAGCTTGAAGTAGCTGCGACTGATAATTGTCTTTGTCTATACTTCCAAGAAGGTTATCGAACTGAATGAAAAGTAGCCTCCAACATTTTTCTTGATTCAATCAGAAGGTAATTGACATGGCTGGCAACTGTACAAGTCTGATAGTTTAACATGGGAATAATGTATAACATGCTGGGTTCATCAAATACAGTATTAATTGTGAAAAACGAAAAACCACCTTGACACAGATGAGGCATTTTGATCAAATTACTTCTGGAGACTTATCTAAATCACATTCTGCTGAAGCATAGAAACCACTTATCTGCTACTAATTATTGCTGTGCCTGGTCTGGGCTGGCTGTGGCTGACCATGACTTTCTCCCTTTAATGACTTTTCATGCCGTGCCTTTAGTGGCTTCCACCAATATCTAAAGTAACAAGGTCAGTAGTCATTATCTGTGAATAACAATGGTCGATCCTGACCAGTTCGGCACAATGCTCCGCCGCATTCGTCCTTGTGTTTTCAGCTTCCCTTTTTCTATTTCGTAGTCAGACACTGTCTGGCAGATAATGCGCAGTTTCACCTGGCTTTCCTGGTATTGTTCTGGACTAGAGACACAACATATTAGGACTGCTCTGCTGGGCTGGATACAGATGCACACTCCCCTCATCCATACAAAAAACGGCACGACCCCATGCAGGCCATTATCAAAAAGTTTTAGATCCACAATGGATATTTTTTCTCCAGCAGGTGAAACGGGAGCAGTAACAATAAATGTGCGGGTATGAAAGGTAGTTTTGCTCTTTCCAGTTGTGTGAAAGGTTTGAAATCATCAAAGCATATAATCAGTAATCAAAATCCATGCGGGCTGTTATAGCCTTTCCCTGCTGGTAGATTGAATTTGAATGTGCCATAATGACTGCGTTTGAAAGCCTTTCACAGTGTTTAATCACCTCTTATAATTAAGACTACACTCTTTAAATGCTCTGACAGGCTATTCAATAGTTACATCTACATTAGAAAAATAATTCTTATCCAGGATTAATTTTTATTTTACCTATAGATTATTCCACTATGGGTATATAGATATTTTTTTCACAATTTAAACCTTGAATCAGAGGAAATGATCAAACTTTTCTTTGCTATATGCAACAGTTTGCACATCGGACTTTAAATATACCTCAGTATATTTCCACTTACGTCCAGTACATGTAGTAGCTTGTGTAGCTTGTGTTGTTGCAGACTGCAGACTGCTCACATCTGTAAATTTACACCAAATGCATACAGGCTCACAGAAAGGGAAAAAGGATAAGATTAACATATTGTCAGGATGTTTTAAATAAGTATTGTGCACTCTTCTTCTTGTGTGTTCACCACTAATTAATTAGTGGTGAATTAAAGAAACGTGTGGTCTGTGCTGTAGAAATGATTAGCCTCATTTTCGTGCATAATCATGTTAAACTGAGCTTTCAGGTGACACAATGCATACGCCCTTGAGATCAAAAAGATCAAAATGTCTTCTTGGGCCACAGAACGTCCTCTGCTCGTGTACAATAAACATCTGACTGTGTTCCTAAACATGTCTGTGTTAGTGCATGTTTTTGTTTTTTTTCCCTATATTTCTTTTTTTAAATTTTTATACAGGAAATAGATTTTTCATGAAGTGTATCGGTACTTTTGAGAGACTGGATCCACTATTTTCCATTGACTATGTGCTTTATTGCAGTGCTTTTCAAATGATGCAAGATCAAAGATATAGTTAATGAAAGTGTGCATTCACAGTTTTTTTTTTTTTGTATTATTATATAATTGCTTCATATTTCCGTTGTGTGTTCTGTTTTGTGCTTGCAGGTTGGAGAGTGGTGGAACTGTGCTGAAAACAGATTTGGGCACTGATTGCCCAAAAGCTTTTTTTAAAAGCTTCAATAATCACATCCCATATTCCCTGGGACTAAATTCATTGCCACCTTAAGAAGCTTTTTCACTTTGTTGGCAACGTATGGCTCTGAGGATGTTGATCAGTGGGTCCACCTGACCTGGAATATTTAAACCTCAATTGCCATTATATCTGTTTTTTGGTGACCCCCCCAAAAAAGAAAACAAAAATAACTTGTTCAAATCAACAAATCTGGGCTGATGCACACTGCAGAGGCTTGGAACTTAAAAGCATAAGAGGTCTCATAGCTCATAGGTCTCATGCACTTATCTGCTATGCAGAATCCTGAATCTGTTATGGAATAATCACCTAAATCATACAACAGACCTATAGCAATATTCCAAAACTGCTGCTATCAGGCAAAAGATGAAATCGATTACTATGGAAACTCTCTAAAAGCAGGAGGCTGAGCTACTGTTAAAATGGCATTGACAGGTAAAATCTATCAACAGTAATGGTGACAATTGGAGAAAAGTGCTGCTCAGACTCTCCCAAGGGTGATTGTTGATGACAGTGATCTCTATACTGTTCATCTAGATTATCAAGTGGAATTTACCTGACATCCGAGCAACCTGACCTGGACTTAATTATCAGCGATAATAAGCAAATGTTAGCGTGTCTAAACTGTCAACATGGTTATAACCTCCTGCTATCTGTGTTCACAGTCTTAGTTTGACATGGGGGTATGCTAATATTTCCTAATTATCACAATGTCAAACTAAAACTGTGAAAATGATTAATTTCCTGCAAACAAATCAGCATGTTAAAGAAGTACCAGTTTGTCTAAATATATCCTCACATGGCCAAAAAAACATCAGCTGTAGATGTGATCTTGTCAGAAATGTCTGTTTCACCTCAGCATGATGCCAAAAATATCAACGCCTTGCTTTGTGCTGGTGCCTCACTCGCATAAATTCTGATTTAATCATGTCTGCCCTCCAACTTTGAACCTTGACCATTGGCTGGATGCAGACATCGAACATTGAAAGTGGACAGGCATATATTTAAAATCCTGTAAGTGTGATTCATAGCACTTGAGGCAAACAATTATTGTACATGTCCTGAGCTCCTTTGTGGGAATTGGAAAAGATTCAATGAAGAAACTCCAACCCCCGTGCGCCAAGGTCAATCTAAAACAGGCTGAGTGGTACTTTCTCGAGGGCAACACAACAGTGCTGTTTCCAATAAGAAGCTTGAATTAAAAACCCATTCAGGCAGCCACAATTGCATCCTCCCACGTTATCAGCTGCCTGATGTGATGAGTGACCCTGTGGTCGTCACCCCGACCGTGGAGACCATCGATCCTGCCACTGCGGTGGTCGGCGCGGGGAAGGCAGCGTTTTTGCCTGCCGCTGCTGCTGCTGTGTTTATTGCCACTGCCATCCCTCAGAGGAGAGCTTTAATGAGCAATGAGGACAATAAAGCCATGACACGAACACATACGAGTACACAAGCGCACACACACACACACAAACATTTATTACTAGGGGCTGATGATCACTGAGAGTCACCAGAGAGAAGAAATCCTTTGTAGTCGCTGGGTAATGAAGCTGTGGCAGAGATCAAGTCGAGAGGCAGAGAGGCTAACTGTAAGTCTCCGGAGTCCTGAAAATCATTGGCCCATTGAACTCAGTCCTCCTCCTGATTGGGGGATGGAAGGGTGTTAGAATTTACAGCCGAGCCCTTTTTATTGTATTTGGAGTCGGAATTTTTGTGAAGAGAATTTCCCACTTGACAGCTATCGCGAATCAGACATCCGGTGGTGGGCAAAACCAACACCACCACAGTTATAAATAATTTCTTGATTGACACCGAATGACACAGCTGCTAAAATCACTTTTATCGCATCTAAACTGTAGTTTTATAAAGTGAATAAAACCATGTTTGAAACTGCTTTGTAAGGTTGTATTTGTTCAGACCAAATAAACAGGGTACAAATAGTTGCGATTACAATGTCCAATGAGTTCAACCATTAGAGAGTCCTGCGTCATCAGGGAGAAGTCAAACAGTCACATACAGCAAGTCACCATAGCATAATGTGTTTATTTAGGAGAAGTCTCAGACATAAAAGCTTAGAAAGGTGATTATGAGGACAGTTTGTCACAGCTGCAACTAGACCTCATCTGGCATAGATGATGATAGAAACAAGACCAAAGATGATATGTTATGATCAAATCATTTAACACTGCAGCAGAGGTCAACAGGAACAGGATAGAGTTTAGTTGGAAAAAAAAAAATAAAAAAAAAAAATATATATATATATATATATATATATATATATATATATATATATATATATATACTAAACGAATAAAAGTTTGAAAGCAAAAGAAACTACAGAACATTATCATAAACTGATGTGCGTAAATGTGATGTGCAAAACCAATCTGATCAGAGTGACATTGCATAGCAATATATTTGGATTTAATTAAATCTACTCTATATAGTATGCATAATTTAAAAATAATTCAAATTAATACATCACATACATATAACTATGGGGAGACTGCTGTGTTCATTTATTTAATAGGAAATAGCCAAAATACACTTAAAACATTTATACTGAGCAGGAAAACATATAAACCACACACCGACACATTTACATAACACCGGATGATGGATTTCAGTCAATGTAATATGATTTTAAAATATAAATAATTGTTGCACACCTACTTGATCACAATCCTCCGGTTGGCTCCCCCTGCGTTCCAGCTACAAATTAATCATGGCAGCGTTTGCTTGGCAACGGAACGGAGAGCTCAGGCGACAAAACTAAACCCGACTCGACAAAAAGCAGCAGAGTTTGTCTGAACTGCAGCCAGCAAATTAGTTGTGAAAATGCCCTAAGAGGTCTTAACAGGAACTGGATTTATCATTAATTTTTGACTGCACAGCTACACGACTACTAATGACTGGGAATATTGCCCGGCACCAGCACGCAACCGGTTTAATAATACATGGGATATTCGCCTTGAATGGTGTGTGTTGGTAAATGAGATAAATGCTCTGATGTGCATCATGTTCAATTGCAGACAGCTCGGTGAGTGCAGACTAGCAGTGTGGCTGGGATATAATATATAATTAGAGCACCTTCAGCTCTGCAGTGTTCAAACCGCAGCCCCTGTGTTGAACCCGCAAGCAGATGCATCCGTGGAAGCTAATACATAAAGGAGAAACAGGTGTTTCTTTCAAACCAGTTGAGTTGATTGGAATATTGCGCACAATCAAGGATGGGAACAGCAAAGTGGTGACGTTGATTTAAAAGCAGCCATTTTGTTAAATACTTTCATTATAACACACTCCAATGCTGCATAAAGGGTTATTACGGCGGATACAGGCGCCTGCCATCATAATTTACAAATTAGGCATGTCTGAATAATTAATGCGCAGTGTTTCCTTAGCTTTGGGTTCATTCCTCCACATGAATTAACAAGCGGTGGGCTTTCATGTGAGCACGTCGTACTTTGGGGAGGCAACAAGCTGGCCCCGATCGAGACATTTTGATGTGGAAGTTGTCAAAATTAATTTATCCATCAGAGGGATCTGTCTTCCTGCTGCACGTCTGACAGGATTAAAGGGCAACGAAAAGGTGCAACGAGTCGATGCAAACGGGGTCTGGCCGAGGATCAAAAAAGCTGCTTCATGCATTCGTGTGAACACACAGCATTTGGGGGGAAGAGCAGGAATTGATCGAGAACGCCGCACAGTGATAAGTTAATCAACAGCCATGATTTTGCCTCCAGCCTTTACAAATAACAGCCAAGACAATTATTTCCAACCCTTAAGAATGTGATAATTAGAGGTGGAGAGCCTGGAGCAAAGTTATCACCTTGTTAAGAAATAGCAAGATACACGCACAGAAACTAATAAATAAATGAAACAGGTAATAAATGTGTGTATATATAATGAAATCCTGGTTCAAATCAGTTTTTACAAGGATACACATGTTAGAAAAGTGGAAAAAAAAAAAACACTTCTGTGTACCTTTTTATTCCATAAAAAAAAAAAAAACATGAACAGCACTTGTTATTTTTACAGGCAGAACATGTTATGTTTAGCCATTCTTCAAACATGACTGTACCCCTTTCTTTCCAAAGGCAGCAGGTACCCACAAATCCGGTGTGACAGGCCTCTTTTCCACTGGTGCATTTACACTGATGTTTCCAAGGTGTCACAGGGTGTTTGTTTGATCTGAATCTGTCTGCACACCGTCGTCCCCCATGTAACATCACTGCTATCGGAACACATCTATTAACAGGAATGCAAAACAGGCTCGACCGTGCGGAACATCATGTGAATGTAAAATAAGAAGAGACGTCTGATAATTCTCCCTCACTTTTAGATTGTATCGCCATTATGTCGATGATATCCTCCGCTATCTCGAAGTTGTATCATATATAAGTTCTATCATGCACGACATCTTCTCACCATCATATGATATGTATGTATATATATATATATATATATATATATATATATATATATATATATATATATATATATATATATACAACTTGAAACTCAACTGCTGGCTTTTACTATAAAGGACGAGCTGCTGAAATTCATGTGTCTTTCTGCTCCCCTATGCTGCTCATAGATATAACTGAGGTTACGTCATCACTGAGGACATGCTTTCTTTTGAAATCACCTTCACATTACTGGAACATAAAATTGACAATCACTGTAAAGCAAATGAACAGACAAATCCAGACAATGCATACCTAATGTTAAAGACTCGATGGTTTGCATTATATCTTGCGAAAAGTTCCTGCACAGTTTTTTGGGCATAATCCTACGTATCTCCAGCAACACAAGTATTGTTGCTATGATGGTTGCTATGGACTCTGCTACCCAAGGTAGTGTGACAACATGCTGTGGTTAATGTTTAGTTAAGTTTAGGTTAAAAAAAAAAAAAAAAAAGAAACATTTGATTGATGGGTTAAAATGCCATAAAATGTACTAATGTCACAGTAAAAAATTTCCACTTTAATGGCACTAAAAGGACTGATTTCACAGTAAAAATGGAAACAGTCTCCTGTTACTTGTGGAACATTTTGCTTTTGTGTGTAGACGTCCAGATAATAAATGGCTTTGTTAGATCAATAATCCACAGAAGGAGGGAGGCTATGGGCTAAAGTGAAAAAGGCTTGACGGCTGATCGATTATCCTACATTTATTATAATTACTAGGAATTATCATCAACCCTCGGGTCCAGGCAAGGTACAAAATGATTACTAGACATGTCTCTTAAGCAAAGGGTGATTTCACTTAATTTATGCATACGATTGAATCGAATTATGTAGGATCTGAAGTGTTCTATACCTGAAAGGTGGGTGTAACCATGACATTTAGTGAGGTAGCCTTTTATGTGTCTGGTCTATGATGGATGGTGATGGAGGAACTGTGTGTGACAATTTAAATTATAAAACAACTGATTCAGGAACAACACACACACTGAGCACTAATTGTATGTAACTCTGTGTTTTTGAATGGAATTAAACTAATTAATTAAGTGATTTCTGTGCTATTTTTAAGTACATTTTTTTTTACTTTTTTATGCCTTTATTGATATGGCTCTGGAAAAAAAAAATAAGAGGCCACTGCATCTCTACATGTATTCCAGCCATTCCATTTCAGCATTTGTTGAATTCCAACACATCGAGGTACCAGGAGTTGAATAAATTCACCCAAGAACAATGGAAAAGACTTGTGGAGAGCATGCCAAGATGCATGAAATCTGTCATTAAAAATACAGTTTAAAAAATAAGGTGCACCAAATATTGATTTCTGAACGTGTAAACATTAATATTACGTTGTTTCAAAATGAATATGATCTTGCTTATTTGCATTGTTTGAGGTTTGAAAACATTCTATCTTTTTTGTTAATTAGACGATTTGTCATCTTTTGCAAATAAATGCTCTAAACGATAATATTTTTACTTGGAATTTTGGGGGAAATGTTGTCAGTAGTTTATTGACTCAAACAAAAAAGTTCCTTTTGCCCAAACACATTCCTATAAGGGGCGACATGGTGGTGCAGGGGTTAGCACTGTTCCCTCACAGCAAGAAGGTCACAGGTTCAAGACCATCTTGGTCCGGGCTCTGGGACCTTTCTGTGTGGAGTTTGCATATCCCTGTGTCTATGTGGGTTTTCACTGGGTACTCCAGCTTCCCATAAATAAATTGCCCGTAGGTGTGAGTGTGTGAGTGAATGGTGTGTGTGCCCCACGATTGGCTGTTGACCATCTGGGGTGTATCCCTGCCTCTTGCCGTAAAACACTCCGATAGGCTCCAGTAGACCCCTGTGACCCTAATGAGGAATAAGCAGGTATAGAAAATGACTGACTGACTGACATTCCTAGTAGTAAAATCAGAAAATCTAATAATTTCGCAGTGGTCTCTTATTTATTATTATTGTTTTTGTTTGTTTTTTCCAGAGCTGTAGTACATAGTGAAGAGAGACAGGAAGGGGGGAGACAGAGAGAGGGGGAATGACTAGCAGGAAATGGCCACCCGATGCAGGAATCGAATCTGGGATGCCTGTGGTGAGTTCTGTAGCCTCTCTACATGGGGTGACTGCTCTACCCACAGCACCACTTGCCACTGTGCGATTGATGTGCTATTAATTGGTAAACTGTGTAAATAATACCTTAGCAGATCTCTAACCGACTGACTGAAACATCTTTATAGACTATTATTTCATCATCAGATGGATGTCTGTCAGTCCTGTTTCATCTATAGCCTGTCCGTCCATGGGAGTGGATCTCTCCTTCACTGTGGTCCTCCTCGAGGTTTCTCCTTTTTCCCACTGGGTTTTTGAGTTTTTCCTTGCCGAGAAGGAGGGTCTAAGGACGGGGGATGTCTGGGTCACTTTGGACTGGATTTTGTAAAGCACTTTGAGACTGTGTTGTAAAATTGGGCTATATAAATAAAGTGAATTGAATTGAATTAACCACGGACATTGTTTGCCTATTTTTTTTTTGCACATCTGTCAGGCTTACAGAAACTGTGGTAACTTAACTCAGACAAATTTAATATGCAGGATACAGGCACTCACTGTAAAAGTTGTATAAGTTGAGCTGACATTTAAGAATGCATAGAGTTACATTAAGGCACCGTAAGGACTAAGCAGGATGACATCTACTCTTACATATGTACAACATTCACCGCAAGCAAGTGAACTGCTGAGCATCAGGAAAATATAAATGTCAGCGTACATATCAGCACTGCAGCCCAGCTTTTCTCAGACTTTACCTTCATATCGGAAGATTTTGCACCTTACAGTTTATGTTCACTGCCAACACAGGATCCAGTGCAGACTTCACTTAGCAAGATAAGTATGATTTTTGAGGTCAAGGTTATAGATACGAGTGTGACTTTCATGTGCAATCAGTGTCATCCTTTCACTAACCACAATCTTCCCCTAACCATATTCAGGTGGTTTAAAAGTCTGAAGTTAGCCATACTGCATTTAGAGCATGTCGTGGAAAGCAGGAATGTTGCTATATTGGATTTATGTTATAAACTTCTTGGATTTAATTTCGGGGTCTTGCAGAATTGTCTAATATAAATTGACTTCTCTGTCAATGAGGAAACTGAGCGTGGCCACATTGAGTTAAAAAGCCAATTATTTTGCCTCTATTTCACAGCTCCAAAGTGCCGTTATGCTGCTTTAGACAGACTGCACTCCTCTCTCCTGGGATATACTACACTATAACGCCACAGGGCACAAAATACACAGAAGGAAAAAAAATGTTTATTCAAATATAAATGAAGAGTATAGTTGTATTAGTCTACTTGAACTGTGTAGGAGCAGCTCCTACGCATTCTTGTTCACTTGCTTATTGGAAATAGAAAAAAAAAGGTGGATTGAAGGTTTCTCTGACAGTATTGCCAAAACTTAACCTTATGTATAATTCATGCAATTCTCAGAAAATCCTTTCTAGAGGTTCATCATATATTCAAATTGTGCCCACGCATAATCTGTTTTTGCGTTTAAGCTCATTATTCTAAATGTTTCAGAGTTAGCTGCATGTGTTTCAGGGATGAAGTGTAATGAATGCCAGTCATAAGTAAAATCACTGATCTTGGGTGTGTGTTTCATTTGACCATGGGATTTTGAGAGCATCAAACACTTCATGTCTGTTTTTCCAATGTATGGTAGAAATGTATTTATTTATATAGGAAAACACAAAAACGCAGGCACAAAGTGACAATTCAAAATAAATGTGTAACAGTCAGACTCTAAATGCATCCCTTTGTTTTGCCGTGTTCCTAGAGTTGAGCGTGTGTAATGTGCACACAGCGCTAACCTCCCTGGCTGACATCCACAAGAGGGAGGCCTGTCAACCGGAACGAGCATGGTGCAAATCTATGTTCTGCTGCTCATGTATGATTAGTGGCTGTTGCGCCGTGGAGACCTGGCTTTGTAAAGTACTAGTGTGGAAATCCCCAACTCTAACCAGCACCTGCTAACTCGCCTCAGGCCACTAGCTCCCTCCGCCTAAACCCGAGCAGCATTACAACCGCAGATGGCCTCTGAGCCGCCCTGTGTTGCGTTCAAATATTTATTCTCCAGAAGATCAACCATCCTCATGTAATATTATATGCGCATCTGATACCTGTTATCATCAGCATTTAATTTATTCGTTGTAATTAATTCATAAACTCCTGAACTTTAATGACCCTTTGCTGAAGGCATTGTTCCATCTTGCATCAAAATAAAAGTCCTCTGCTTGCACGCATTGTAAAATGCATACATCCTAAATATTGAGACCTCCCCCTCCAAAAATCTACACATATGGTCTATATTTATTTATTTATTCATTAAAGTTCCATTTTATTGAACAGACAAAAAGAGTCAATCGGACAGTGCCTGTATTTTAACATTTGTATCACCTGCCGCACCTTTTAACATCCTATTTTTATTACTACCATATTTTATATTTTATTTTGTAATTGTTAATATATATTGCATATATTTCATTTTTTTTTCTGTAAATTACTGTACCCTTGCATTTTAACATCCTATTTTTTATAACTGCCACACTTATGTTTTAAATGTTAATGTATATTGCACTTTAACATTGAAGTTTCTGCTGCACTTTCGTCTTTAGTATGGTATTTAATTTAATGTAGTTGATCAAGTTTTGTGATGTGTGCTGCTGACCTCTTGGCCAGGTCACCCTTGTGAAAGAGATCTCGATCTCAATGGGTTTATTACGTGTTTAAATAAAGGTTAAATAAAAATAAATGTTACATAAAAGTTACATTTCAGTTCATTTCAGTTCATCATTCAGTAACTCTGTCTTCAACTTGCTCAATGTGAGTTTCAACCACAGCAGTCCGATGTGCTTGCATCTGCTTAACAAAAGCCCCGTCACTAACATCCATTAGCAGACCTGCCAGCGTGGCTGTGTGTGTGTGTGCACGGGGTGTGTCCTCTAGCTGGAGGTGTGAAGTGTCTTTCCCTGCGCTAAATACATTAACTCTGTGGCTGTGCGAGTAAGAGTGCGACGCACATCTGCAATGCGACCTCCTATAATAACTTGCTAATTAAAAAATGGCATGCACAATTAGAGCTCAAAATTCATGATCCAATAAAGTCAGAGCATCAAGCATGATATTATCTTCCTCTAAAGTAAAAGGGCAAAGGACACATATATTATCCACAGCAGAGTAATTATGATGATGAGAACAGGCTCACATTTTAATACAGCAGAGATAGGAGTGCATTAATAGATGAGATGATATGTATGTCCTAACTATAGCCTAAGCTCAAAAAAATGGATAGGTGGAATTGCTGCAAACCAAAAGTGGTCACAAACAAATCAGCATAGCAGCCAAATTCAAGAGGGAACCTGTCTTGATTGGTCTGATATAGCATGGACAATCAATTTGAGGCTGGGACAAGAGTTTGTTTGGAAAAATAATAGAAACAATCATGGTTTCCTGCTTTCATTGAGACTAGATCAGCTTACCTTCCAATCGAGTGAGCGCAAAGTATTCATCTTAAATAGATTTAGTGGGAGGGAACTGGCTGCAGGTGTTTGATCTCTCTGAAATTGTTTTGTGTTTTTTTTCCTACTGGCTTACACATCTCAGGACCATAGAAGAACAGAGTTATGTAGAGTTTGATTTGTGTGGTGGCAAAAAAAAAACTGTGGTGTGAATTTTACTGGTTTAAAATAGATCAGTGTGCCGAAATGAGGAATTTTGTGTCAAAGTTAACATGGCGTTCACAGTCATTGCAATGATATTTCCTAAATATACTTTCACAGCTGTGACTGGATGGTTTTACATGGACACCAGCATATTCAAATGGCAGAGTATGCAGAATTCCCCCCAAAAATCTATACATTCATACAAAAGTAATCCCTCTCATTCATCACATATAACTCAATAGAAGCGTGCCGTGGTCCCTGCTCTCTGCCTGTATTTTCTTATTTTACTATTGTTTTGTTGTGTCTGGGATGTTATATCGCTGTTTTTTGTGTTTTTTCAGTTTCCTCCATTAGCTGTCTGCTGCTGTGAGCTGACTGTTGCTGCTGTGTGTGTCCCCGGGTAGTAATTCTGACCTGGAGAAGTGAGAGTACATAAATATTTATGTTGCAATAATTAAGTCACTTCCTCAGCAGGAGGCGGGCAGGTAGGGTGGCTAGGTGTTTAGTTAAATGGCAAAAAGTACATTGAGTTTACCGTCATGCCATTTTTACTATAGCGTTGCATATGTTTTTACGTGATGTCAGGACATTTTCACTATAACACCTTAACATTTGTACTGTAATGCTCTTTTTTTTCGAGCGGTAATTTTAACCAAAGTCATAATATTTACCCTAACCAAGTTGTTTTTTGTGCCTAAATGTAATCAGACCTTAACCACATTGTCAATAATACTGTCACACAATAGAATATCATTATATAGTAACATAGCAGCATAGGGTTGATATGCAGGCCCTTTTGGTCTGATAACCACTGATAATGGATCAATAACATTAAAATTGGTTGTTTTTTTTTTCTTCTTTTTTTGGAACATTCCTTGAGGGTTACTGCTTGGCATACTAATTCAACTGGTAAAATAATAATTTTCAAGAAGATTGTTCTTTTTTTGAAAATAAATAAATAAATAAAAGACAATGGACTTAATTTGGAGTGTCACAACATGTTAGTTACAGAGGGTGGTCCGTCTGTGGCAGGGAGTGTAAGGCCTGTTTGCACAACAGTCTGCTCGACGGCATTGCTCCACTGCCTCATCCAGCAAACAGTGCTGCAAGCTACTTAGTAGTGAGTTGAAAAAATCCCGGCAGACTGCGGACATTGAAAATGTGGTGGTAGGTTGTGTCAAGCGTACATAATGAGAATAATAGCTCGGGGAAATGCCCAGCCCCAGGCCCACAGCTGTCTAACAATGTGGCCCCTGAACAATACATTTGAAAAGCCCTGCTGCTACAGTGTAACTTCACAACTTCCAAATTTTAATTAAGGTCCTGTTAATTTCAATTGCCCTTAAATAAAGTGTTACATAACGGTATTACCAAAGATCGCTAACTAGCCCAGTACAGTTTAAGAAGACTGGAAGATGGAGCGGTTGAAATGTATTTCTTAGAAAATAAAATGGCTTCCATCCAGTGTATTACTGATCCTGTAAGTGACTAAGACCTGATTGTCCCTCTACTAACAAGAACTTGAGATGAAGCAAATCACCTTAGCTCAGAACATCCACATTAAGCACACTGAAAAATATGAAAGTTCTACAGATCCAGGTATGAATCTGTTTATGTGACTACAACCTGCACAGATAAATAACAATCAACATTATGAATTAATCATAAAGTTAATCATTTTCCACAAAATCATGTGTGGTATTACTGTCATATTACACTAATAGTCACACTTATGTTTCCAAACGTGTTATCTCAAACTAAAGCACGTAGCGACTACCGCTGTTGGTTTCCTCTGCCTCTGGCCTCCCACTGATGTTTACTTTTCAGGCCTGATAGAGAAGCCAGACTCTAATCATGCCATCAGGTGTTTGCTGTTGCATTTTAAAAGGCAACGTCTGTGCTAATTCCTGTTTTGATATAACTATTTGTTTTGATGTGATTAATTTGCTCCACATTAAGAATTGTTCGCTCATTATGTGTATGTTTGTGGAACTGACACATCCTCTCTCTCCCTCCCTCCCTCTCTCTCTCCTCTCCAATGCCTTTATTATAATAATGTAAACAAAATTATGTAAACCAATTATGTAAAACGAGCCCCTTGGAAACGACTGCCGCGGAACTTATCTTAAATTAAATTTTAAGCACATCCTAACCTGGAGGTACAGTAGGTAGCACCACATACTCATCTGACTTGTCCGATGACGAGATTCTAGTGTTTAGAATAATTCATAATTGTTTAGAATAATGATTGTCAGTCAGTCATTTTCTATACCTGCTTATTCCTCATTAGGGTCGCAGGGGTCTGCTGGAGCCTATCCCAGCGCGTTACGGCGAGAGGCAGGGATACACCCCAGATGGTCACCAGCCAATCGTGGGGCACACACACCATTCACTCACACGTACGGGCAAGGAATAATGATTGTGCTGGCATTAAAATGTTGATTAATAAGTTAATAAGTGAACAGGTTTAGTTTAAGAATTGATACTGAGCAAAGATTGACCAATAAGCCATAGAAGTCCTTTCAAGAGGATTGTATCCACTGGGTCTCTCTCTATATATAGTACAGGCCAAAAGTTTAGACACACCTTCTCAAAATGTTTTTTTATTATTATTTTCATGACTATTTACATTGTAGATTCTCACTGAAGGCATCAAAACTATGAATGAACACGTGGAGTTTTGTACTTAACAAAAAAAAGATGAAATAACTGTAAACATGTTTTATATTCTAGTTTCTTCAAAATAGCCACCCTTTGCTCTGATTGATAAAGCAAGAAATTCCACTAATTAACCCTGATAAAGCACAACTCTGAAATGAAAACCATTTCAGATGACTACCTGAAATGGTAGTTCATCAAGAGAATGCCGAGAGTGTGCAAAGCAGTAATAAGAGAACACACATTGAATGAGAAGGTGTGCCCAAACTTTTTGCCTGTATTGTATATATATATATATATATATATATATATATATATATATATATATATATATATATATATATATATATATATATATATATATATATATATACATCCAGTGGATGGTTATCTTTAGGCAAACATGTATGTTGTAAGTGTTAGAATATAAACAGAATATTGCGCTTACTCTAGTTTACTCTACGTTGTCTACTATGTCTAGTCTCCGTATTTATGAAATGTGAAAAATTGTGTCCCCATTAATGCAAGTTAAAGGTGTCAAATGTGGGATTTGTTGGTTGCTCTTTGTAAACACAGCATTCAAAGTTGTCCCCTCCTCCCTGGCTCCACTGGAGTGAGATGGGGAAGTAAAGGAAAAGGCAGTAGCGAGAACAACACCATGAAACAGGAATAAAATGTATTTCAAACACCCACTCCTCGGCACACCTCAGCACGCTGCTGCGGGGGGGTGCGGCTTGTACACAGGGCACTTGCTGTGCCCTTTCTGCTTTGCAGAGGCACTGGTGAAACAGACACAACCGACAGAAACAGAGCTGTAACCTGGGTGTTTTTATACAATCTCACATACTCTGCACTATTGGCAGAGTTTGATTCCCAAAAGTAAAGAAGAAAATTCACACATAAATCTCATCATCAAACAAATTTAAATATTAGTCAAAGACAAGTGAACACAAAAGGCAGGTTTTTTTTACTATTAGGGGGAAAGAAAATCCAAACCTACATGGCCCTGTGCTATTCCCCCCAAAAAAATAGCTTAACTGTCGTGTATCACACCTTAGTTCACTTTCTCTAGCCACACCCAAGCCTGATTACTGCCACACTTCTCAAATGAGAAATCACTTAAAATGGACCTGCCTGACAAAGCGAAGTAGACCAAAAGATCCTCAAAAGCGAGACATTATGCTCAGATATAAAGAAATTCAGGAACAAGAAAGAAAGAATGGAAAAACAACTGCTTCAGGACCTGGACGACCTGCTGTGACTTGTTTGTGTTAACTTGTGTTGTCTTTGACTAATACTTAAATTTCTATAATGATCTGGAACATTTAAGCCTGACAAGCATGCAAAAAAATGCACCACTGTACATATATATCCATACAAAAAAAGTTATGACCCACTAGAAGTGTATGATGGGGTGTTTCTCTGCAGGGTCCCTGCCCTTTGTCTGTATTTTCTTTTCACTTTGCACTGTTTTACACAACTATAGATGTTTAGGGAATTTATGCATATTCTACCTTTAAGAATTTCTTACCCTAGTCTCAGTTGTTCAACCTTTACCCTGTGAGGCTACAGCTCTAACACATTAGTACTAACAAAAAACAAAAAACAACTAAAGCCTTCTTGAATTTTAACAGCCTAGTGCATATACAGAGCATTCTACTCCTTTGTTTTATTTTTGGAGAGAAATATGACTGCTCTTGAGAATTAAAGATCCTTCCATTGACAGCAATACCAGATTAGAACACCATACTTGAAACTGATGGAGTTGCATTGATGACGTTCATTTTAAGTGAGCTCTTTGTTGCTTATTGTGCTCATCCTCCAAACCTCCTTGCAGTCACAAAAAAGTCACATGTGCAAAAAGGATTGATTCCAAAGGATTGCAAAGAAGAGACCCTGAGCTTTGCTTTATTTGCATATGACTCCTGTAGGGACAGAGAAATCAGCTTGGATGGATGCTACAGAATATTTCTTTTGTTCTATTATTCAGTGCTTTAGTTTTTGATTTGTCACTTTCTTTAGGAGAAGTATGAATGCCTGACCAAAAGTCATATTATTTAGGTGAACTGAGTAATCCATTGTCTACACTCTACATTAAGAATGAAATAATTTTTTTGACCTACATTGCAGCTAAATAATAGGGACAACTGTACAGAAAGTAATTATATCTAACTTATATCTTATAAAAAATCTAAGATGACATCTGCTGATATTTTAAAGTCAAATTGACCCTGAACAACTAAAGCACAAATCAGCTACCATCTATTGATCTCGTACCTTGCTCAGGTTTGATGATGTATTTTGAGAGCTAGCCAAATGTATACTGCATGACCTATCACAGACATTTCTACTTTAGCTATAACAATGTTTTATCTGTCTAAAACATCAACTGTAAATGTCAAATGTTCTACTAAAGAGCAAAGGAAATGCCTCTTTTCACACCTTGGGAACCCAGCAAATATCAATTCTGTATGTTCAAAGAGGAAATGATGTTTGTTTGCTTTTTTTTTTTTTTGCCAAAACGTACCTTAGAAGAGCATAGTGCAATACAGTTATGATGTTACATGTAATCTTAGAAAAAAGCAATGTTCATGAACTGTTTCTCTGGAAACTACTTCACAATCCATCTCTGTAATACATGCTTTATTGATTCAGAATAATCAAAATACTGTGCTTGATTGATTGATAGACCCAAATGAAGGTTTCGGCTGAACAATATAAACAATTTCACCCAGCATAATGGTCTTTCTCGATAATGGAAGTCCAAATAGAGCCTTTACACTGACTGATGAATAATGGCAACATAGTGAACTGGTATGTTTGAAGTAATACGAAGATGTTATTTTGTGGTTGATTCACCGTGGAGATCTTAAAGAAGGATGTTGTCTTTCTGATTGAACTTTCACTCAGCTTACTCTAAGAGTGTAAGGATATCCAGGGTGGATTTTCTTTTAAGCACTTAGCAGGTGTTCTTATCCTGAGTGAATTAAAATTAGAGCAGGTAGGGATTCAACATCTTGCTCAAACACACTGCAGATGATTGACTCATAATGGGTCTCGGGTCCCACAGATAACCACTCTGCAAACTTTTTTGCTTATGATATGGTCTCTCTGAACACTGAAGCATTGTGTAGATGAAGAGAATAGCAGTAGGGCTTATAGCCAGTAGCTGATTTGTTAATTTTTAACAGGGGTGGGTGGTCCAGTGGGAGGGTCATGGAAATATAGGAACATTACAGAACTACAACAGGCAGCAGTGTGTCTCAATGATACTGTGGTGTGTTTAGGCTGGGGGTTGGGCTCCAGGTGCTCTTGTTACAGAGATGGGTGTGGTGTGCTGTGGAGCTGTCATCATCATCTCCTCAAGCAGTATTTAGAGGCTGGCCTCCTGCATGACGCTGCCAGATTGTCACCGCATCGTGGTAGATCACCTGGAGATATTGCAAATTGAGATTTTTTTGAGTATTCACCATTATTTTCTATCTACAGACTCCAGCTCTTCGCCCTCCTCACCACCAGGCTACTGCACCTGTCGGCCCCAGCTTAAACCCCCTCGACGGCCTCTACCTTCCTTGTTCCTGGCTCTAGCCTTTTCTCTAGCGCCTTTCAAGAGACCCAAAGACACTTTACATAGGTGTGAAACAAACACATAGAGGCAAGAACAAACAAACAAACAAATAAAAATTGCCAATGAGGGCAATGATAACTAGGATTATAGACCTTGGCCTTTTGAAGGAAATAAGTGAATTGTGAATTTTACTCAGAATTCCAGAGGGGGGAGGCTGCCACACTGAAGGTTTTAATGGCATAGGAATGTGTGGGGTTTGGGAAGCAGGCCCTTAGTTGTAGACAACAGATTCAAAGACTCCGGGGTATAGGGGTGGAGGGGGTCAGGTATATATTAGGGGGCAAGGGCATGCACGGATCTGCAGGTAAGGAGGCGGATTTTGTGAGATTCAGGAGTTGACATGAATGTGGATGAGAGTGGGGGTGTTTAGAGTGGATAAGAACCTTGGACATGGAATTTATTTGAAGATCGGTTAAGACCATAACTGCAGGAACATCAATGTCATTCTGGCCCCCTACATACATTTCCCAAAGGACATGCTGGAGACACTGAAGCTGTGGCTGTCTTGGAGTAGAGATCTCTCATAAGATTTGGATCCATCATCCAGAACACCTGAATTTCTCACAAAAAATTTTGGATGGTAAAACATGGACAAGCAGAATGAAGACAATTAATTCATCCATTTAGTATTTGTTTATATCTGTTTGCTCATTGAAAATTAAATGAAAATTCCTACACATAAACTTCACCCCTGTAATACTTTTTTGAATGTTTTATCAAGACATTTTTCATGGTACACTTATACACACACATAGTAAGTATATGATAATAAAAGAGGTGAATCACAAGGTTCCTAATTTGTTTTCTGTGGGTGTTTTTATGGGAATGTATTTCACTCTGACCAGTTTTAGGAGATCCTCTGATTTGCATTTTCTCTATTTAGTCCATTGGTTGTTTTTTTGTCTCTATCTTGCCCTAACTTAGTCGTAGACTCAACTGGTGTTGATCATGGTCTTGGTTTAGGAGATCTTGACTTCACTAGTAGAGATAAAACAGGTGATAGAAATAGATAGAGAAATGTGCAAATACAAATATGTCTGCTACTTAAGCATCATTGACAGCTCCCTGAATTCATAGAACATTTAGACTGCAGTTATTTCAGAGCCATGTTCGGGGGCATAGATTCTAACCTGTACAATCCTGAAGCCAGATAAAGGATCAATGAGTCAGGCAGACTACGCCAGTGGTTCTCAACCTGCAGGTCTGGACCCCCTCAAAGAGCCAAAGCTGTTGTGAGATGATATGATAAAAAAAAACTTCATATTTGGGGATTTTTAGACACAGAATTGGGATTTCTTTTTTTCTTTTTTGGTCAAGATTGTTTCTAATGTTTAGTTTATTCTGGTGGATTACTGTACTTTACCTTCTCAATTCTCTACAAGTTATTAAAATAGTCTTATTTTTTCGAGGACTGAAAGGTTTGTCTATTAATCAATTCAGTCGACAGAAGATTATACAACAACTATTTTGATAATTGAATAATTTATTTATTTTTTTTTTTTTAAGTTGTTTACAGCTTCTCAATTGGCTTTATTCCTTTTCTTTGTGGAACATGATGGAAATCTTTGGGTTTTGTACATAGACAAAACTAGACATTTGAAGATTAAACTTTTGGCTGGTGACCAGGTATTTTTTCACTTTATTCTGACCTGTTATGGACAAGGCTATTACCTGGCAAATCGAGACAATAACTGGTAACTTAACAGGTAGACGCCATGTAATGAGGGGTCCAAGTAGAAGGGGTCACAGCCCAGAAAGGTCATTTTTATAACAGAGATGATATGCCGCCTCATCATCCCCTTCAAATTGCCTACTTCGCCTGACCTTTCATATCGTTCCAGTCCTTTATTCAAGCTAGTTTCATTCACTGGCCAATGGCTCATTATTTTTGTGGGTTAAAAGTCTCCAGACCAATACACCCCGTCACCACCAGCCGCCTCCGCGTTGTTTGTTTTTCACTGTTTCACTCATGACTTATTCATTGCATAAACAAACGCACATTCTAACAGCTGGTCCTCAAACACTTCCTGCAACAATTCCCTTTGTAGTCCTCACCGCTCGCTTAATTGGTATGCCTCCCGCCGAGTGTCATTTGGTCAGAGTCAAGATTCAAATCTACAATTAGCCTATGACTGTGTGCAATAAATACAGTTACTCTCCCTGTCATGGGACATGAAAGAGCTCCAGAGATCTCTGCCGGCAAGGTCAGGTTGACGTTCCAATGCTCTCTCTCTCTCAACAATACCAGGTGGAAGCCGAATACCGACTGAATCTTTCCAGCTCTTTGCTTAGCATGAAAAAGAGACGTAATTGTTTACTCTGTGCGGAGTCAGATAGCTAGGAGGGCTTATCTTATTATGTAGCGAGTGCTGCAGCAGAGACAGAGAGAAGAGAGGCTTGTTTGCCCCGGCTCCCCAGAGGGAGCTCTATTCAACGGCAGGCTGATGGATGCTCGTACTTTTGTTCTCGGGGTTTTCCACGGGCTAACTGTAATGTTTTCTACCGTCGAGCTGCCATCTGCATTCATGAGACCACAGAGCTGCCTCTCTCTCTCTCTCTCTCTCCTTTTCATTCTTTAAATGAAATGAAAACATATCTGGCAGAAATTTCCTACTTCTGAAATAGGACGTCATTTAAATCTGTGATTTGAATATGCGGATAGTCTGGAGTACAAAAAAAAAAAAAAAAAAAGTTTTACAGGTTAAATTGTAATGTTATTTGCATGAATGTTTAATGAAAGTGTTGGCCGGGCTTGTCATAAAAGTGCAATTTTACAACATAAGCATAACATTGCAGCCCGCGAGGTGCCTGATGTTTTCATATAATTACATCATACAGTGCAGTCCAAGTATATGGACAGTGATCCATTTTCTGGCCGAGATGGCACTGTGTGTCACTACATTGGATTTAAATTGGAATAAAGATTATATAATACAAACTACTTTATTAATCCCCCAGGGGTGGAACTGGTGGCACGATACATACAGATCACACAAAAGGAAGGACAATAAGAGGCATATACATCTCAAGGCAGGACAAAATAAAGGGGAGAGCACAGCATCATAATAAATAATAGAAACATCAACGTGACTGTACCAGTATATGTTCTCGGTTCCTGATCTGTTTATTGATCCTGTTCCTGTCCTTTGAGCTTGAGTCGTGCACCCCAGCAGACAACAGCATAAAATAGGACACTTGCTAAAATGCTTGTTCAGAAGTGACCTGACATCAAATGACCGGGGATCCCCAAGGGAGAAGAAAGAGAAAAAAATCCTTGACTGGGCCCTTTAAAAGATGGCACTGGTGTTCTCTCTTCAATGCTGCCTATGCTCCACAAGGACACAGAGGTACCTATAGGAGGAATCCACCTCAGCGACTTCTTCATTAATTAGGACAGGGTCACTTTTTCTTTCTAAAAGCAAATGAAAAGCTTGTTGGTCTTACTTGTATTTACGATTAAGTGGTTTCATCACACCATATAACAAATCCATGAAATAAAAGTTTTTTAACATTTACTTACATTTTCTGTCTTCTTATACATCATCCCCTAATTTTAGTGCACCAAAAGCAAAGTAAGCAGATAAATAAGACAACAACTGTCTGAAACATGAATTTTCTCTACCTTCTTGCTTGTTTCTTTTTTTTTTTTCATCTTACACTGGTGTAAAGCAAATGAAACACATGCTCAGATGACTGAATTGGTTAATTAAGAACACGGTTTGCCTGTACAACTCCTCGGTTGCCTTGTCTGCACACATCGGGGGACTATGTATTAATGAAGGTTAATTCCCTCCTAAAGGTTAATTCCTTCAACGAATGTAAATATTAACACGCTATAGCACTTGACTAATTTTACACATCAAGATCAGGTTGATCAATTAGACATAATACTACATAGGCTGTGAAAACGGTTGTATAATATGTTTTGTGGCTTCGGTGGGATCTTTTGGTTTTGAGTTTGAAATATGTGGGCATTTACCAGGCAGTGATGATTGAGGATGTGTTGAGGTGATTTCCTGACATCGAGGGTCAACAAAGCCAATGGAAAAAAAATTTGAGTGCAACATCAAAGAGCTGTCTGTCACATGGAGACAGGCTCCATCCATTCGACAGAATGTCTTCAAGTAGCTCCACCATGTCATGTATGTGTTCAAAACATGATCCAGCTGAATATTTTGCTCGGGGCCTGTCCAGTAGGCTACATATGAAGCTAAGCACGAGTTCAGGCAGGAAGACATGTACTTTGTTATTCATGTCATTCCCCTTCTCTCCCCCACTCACCTCATATCAGCTGATTAGGGGGATTAGCTCTTGTAGTTAAACCAACAAGATCTTGTCACAATTCCGGCGACAATCGGGCGACCATGTGTCAGCTGTCAAACCTTAAATCTGGTTTCCTCTCTGTCATGTCAGCTGTCATTTCTCGCTTCTCCATCCCGTTCAACTCCAGCTCATCAGTTCGGCAAACAGGTCTGAGCTCAATAGGAGTCGCTCCTAGTACAGACACCATCAAAGGGGAATCTAGTCCTGGCTTTACTAACCATTCATTTAGATGATGACGTCACGATGGGTCCTATTGTGCATGGGTCGATATATGTCTTGTGCCTTCATGTAATTGTCATGTAAGTGTCTTTTTGTTAAAATCAATATTTTAGCAGCTTTTGGTGGCACCAAAGTCCATAGCCAGATTCAAACAAGACACAACTCTCAGTTTTGTACCAAACAGAGCTGCTCTATCAGAGAAGTGTCAAATACTCAAAATCAGAGTCTTGGTTATGATGCAATTCCACCATTCTTCACTTCTGCAACACTTACCTGTTCCAGTGGAATGAGTATACTTTGATGGCTTAACGAAGTAGTTCGCTGTTTTCATTGCATCATTTAATGAAATATGGATGAAGCTGATATCTATAATAGATATCACACAGCATGTATGACATCCAAAAATATTCCATTAGGCCCTGAAAAATAGGTTGAACTATCAAGATCAGTAATGGCTGATTAGAAAATCTGATTGCTTGACTTTGACATTTACCAATGATTTCTCCTATTCCTATTCTTCAGAAAATACCATTCGACCTTTAAATACTCAATTGAACCTGTGAAAGAGGATAAAATCAGTCATGTGGTGAGCAAGAGAATAGGATATGACAGCTGGTTAGAAAGAAGAACATCATTAGTTCCTTGTGGTATGTTCCTTGTGGTAGAGATTTGTCCATGGCCTGATGGCCCCGCTGTCAGAGAGGCAGTATCACCGAACAGATGACACCACATTATAGCCGCACATAGGAGGAATTAATTAACATGATCTTATTGTCATCTCGACACAGAAACTAGAAAAAGGGAAGAATGATCGCCCCAGATCGGTAACTGGCTGATAGAGTACCCTTTAAATGCCTCTGATTTCTTCTATCTCCACTGTCATTTCATAAATGGCATCATTTGTCCAAAGTGCCATATGTGACAGCTATAGCACAGGGCCCTGTCCGCAATGGGTTTGGTATGTTAAAACTATTAGAGTGCCAACCGTGATGGCTGTGTAATATTCATCTAGGGTTCATATAACCACACAGATGTTTCACAGTACAGGCAATGTAAACTGAAAAAAAGCTAAATATGCAAATGGGTACCACTACCATCATACGACAGCTCTGCACACACACAGCAGAGAGATCAACACTCCTGGGACATGAATTCATATTCAAATAAGAATAGTGTGTGATTTCCACAGTTTCTTTACTAGATGGTGCCCTGCTGTGGCTAATGTTTACTGGTGTTTTTTTTTCTTTATATCCCCTCAAGCTGAATGTGCTGACTACCATCTCAAGAGAGGTAAATACGAACGATGTAGAATGGCTGCACACTCAGGACTGTGTGGCTTGGTTTTACCATATGGTTCAAGTCAAGTCAATTTTATTGTTATAGCTCAAAATCACAAATCAGAGTCATCCCTGGGGGGCTTTTTACAGTCTGTACAGCCCTATAACATTTCCTGTCCTTAGACCCTTGATTCGAAAAAGGAAAAACTCCCTTCAAAAAAAACTTTAGCAGGCACATGTGCGATATATGTTGTGTGTACAGAATAGAACACAAATTACAGAATGCATGCAATGCAATTATAATGGATTTATAATGGAAAATGAGGTGAGGAGGATGCCAAGCAGCTTCGAGGTGCTACTAGAACAGAATAGGGCCTGAGTCTCATTACCTCCATCAAGGTGGATCATCACTATCATTCAGGCATCTGTTCTCCTCTGCAGCCAAGAAGGGAGGGGCATGACCATGGCCTGTGGGAGGAGAAATCACAGGGTAGGACCACAGATAAAAAAAAAAAAAAAAACAGGCTTAAAATGTATATTTATAGGACATGAGTGTGTATAGATGGAAAGAAAAGCTCGGGAACATATGAACTATATCCTATATACTACCATTCAAAAGTTTGTGGTCACCCAGACAATTTTGTATTTTCCACAAAAAATATTGATTAACATGAGTTGTAAAATGAATAGAAAATATAGCCAAGACATTGACAAGGCTAGAAATATTGATTTGTATTTGAAATAATAATTTTTTTCCTTCAAATTTTGCTTTTGTCAAAGGAAGGTTAGTTGTATAGCTTCTCTAACCAGCTAAACCGTTTTAACAGCTAACATGATTGCCCAATGGTATGCTAATCATCCATTAGCCTTCACAATGAGCAAACACATTGTGCCATTAGAACACTGGAGTGATGGAAATGGGCCTCTATTCACCTATGTAGATATTGCACCAAAAAACAGACATTGCAGTTAGAATAGCCATTTACCACATTAGCAATGTATAGAGTATATTTCTGATTAGTTTAAAGTTATCCTCATTGAAGAAACAGTGTTTTTCTTTAAAAAAATAAGGAAACTTCTAAGTGATACCAAATTTCTTTATCAGTAGCATATATACATGTCATATTTTATCTTGAGTGTATGAAAGATTCCTGCAAAAACAAATTGCATTGTTTAGTGATATGCATTGACACTAAAGGATCTAAAAGGACCCATCTGATTCAATTGGAGTTCAACAGTATGACTGTTATGAATAGCAGAGAATAGTGAACATGTTAGCAAGCACTGCCATATTCCTGGGCAATAGGCACTCTGCTTGGCCTTCATTTGAGAAATGGCCAACTCTTCAGCTGCTAGATGCTCCACTATGTTCAGCAGCTTGTTGCCAACTTTGTCTGTTTGCCACTTGGTTCATTGGCAAGTAGCATACAGAAAACAGCTGCCTTACAACACTGATGAAGGCAATGAGAACCAAAATAACAACACTTACTGCAAAACAATGCACTAAAACACAGAAAATACGCTCTTTAAAGCTAAGGAAAACTACAGATTCAATAATGGTATGTAGATTTGTTAATATAGCAAAAGTCTTCACATTCTTATGGGCAATTTATCCAGCCTCAAATTATATAATATTAGTTATAGCAGCTTTAAAATGTCTGCTAATGAAATCTGGGTTCACTTCAGGATTCACTGTCAGGAGAACTCTGAAAGACTTTTATCAATCATGGACAATGCACATCACACACTACACAAAACACTCACTGCACAAAAGCACTTTCAGCAGCAGACTCATTACAATACACAGCAGCAAAAAACACCTAAAGGATTCTTTCCTTCCGACGGCCATAAAACTTGTTAAATCCTCTCACTTTGCCTGCAACTAGGGACTAAATTATGCGGATTTGCACAAAACTCATGTTCCATTTTCTATAGCTGCACTTTACTCTGAGATTTTTACTGTTGTTGGTTATAATATGCAGACAATCATGAATCATGATATACATCATGTTTCTTGTTATTGTTTTAATTCTTATTGTAGTGTTAGTCTTTTGGCAGTTCAAGATTATTTAAGTCAATCTAATCAGCATTTTTTTTTTGTTTTTTTCATGACAAAGTTCTTTAAAACACATCAGATACTGTGCAGAAAACCTTTCTAAGCCAAAGGATTTTCAAACATCTATGTTTAAATTTGGTTAAACACACTTTTAAGTCTCTAGATGTAATGTAACCCGTTAAGTCAATGCAATACATACATTAAATATGTAACCTAGACACCTACAAGAATTTGTCACAGTGCTTTGGTATGAATTGTAACAAATCTGTCTTCATGATTTTTCTACAAAACACTTACACGCTACATTACTGTCATACTGACACACACACATACACACACACACACACACACACACACACACACACACACACACACACACACACACACACAGAGAGACAGATCCCATCCATCATTATCTCAGACAGTTACCCCTTGTCAGTGTGTCTCCCTCTATGATTCTCCAACATCCAAGTCCTCTGGCTGTGGGGGCCATGCTTATTAGCTTCAGGATGGACATTGCTAAGCTCTGTGACATGTTTCACCAAAGCCTGAGTCCATTTTAAATGTCCCACAATCACTTTACACTGGCAGACCTTCTAAACTCTACTGAGCATACGCAGAGATAGTTCTGCCAATTGGTTATTCAAATGCACGACTGGATATAAGTCTGTATCTGCACAGAGTCATTTAGGATTCTGTGGATGAAAAATAGATGGAGGGCGCTTGAGAACTCTTTTTTAAAGCCTTTATTCTATTTGGCATTACATAATTACACCTTAAAATCAAGAAATGGAAATACCATCGAGGCTTTTAATTTGATTGTCAGACAGCAAACATGAGTTCAAAATTTTGTCACGGCGATGAAATTTCTTTTCAGTCCTTTCAATCTTCCGTCTACGGGAAATTACCTCGCTTATCCTGGTAAATACTTTGTTGACATTGCCAGCCAGAGCCAATGCTGCAGTTCAGCAGATATTGGGCCTCACCAAAGGAGTGAGTGACTGAATGCAGGTGTTAGCAGCAGCAGGGATATTTGGAGACTTTAGCCACCATTAATTCTTATCTGACATAAGCCCTAATCACACAGGACCAATTTCTAGCTACCTGGGATCATGTGGTGGCTTCTAATGACTGATGAAATTGTTGCGAGTTTTAATCCAGCACAAATCAACAGCGCCTGCAATTCCAGCCCTAATTACCTACTCCAAATTGGCAAGGACAAACATCCACTGAGCACGAGCTCTTGATTGGTTCGCAGTTCTACTTCTTTTTATGGACGCCTAATTTGTACCCCTCCACAAGCTTTATAAATGGGGGCACTCAAGGAATTGCATAATTACATTATTCACAAAACACAGAGGTTGGAAAGTGATTCATTAATCAAATGAGAGCCCAAAATAATCCCAAGATGCTAATACAGCTAACATCAAAGGCAGTCCCAGGTATCAAGTGTAGGCCACCACCACAGTGTATTAAAGGTACACAGCGTTAGTTAAAAAAAGAGCCATTATTGACCTCATTTTTCAAAAGAGGCACACAAGTGACAACAAAACCTACATATTTAGCGCACTTTGAAGACCACCGTTAACTGAACTTCTCCTTATTAACATCCTCATCTCTGAGGCTGATGAGCTGACTCACAGGTATCACAGGTATTGCTGTTGATAGCACCTTAGCAGATGGGGAAATTAGATAAAGGTTCGGCGAATCCTGGTCAAATTGAGTATGACACTTAATCCACAATGCGCCTCAGCGGAGCATTTCTGGATCCGTCAAGCTCAGAGATGGTGTTGCTGAAGAGTTCTTCACAAAATCCTCCAAGTAGTAGTAGACAAAAGGTCACAAACATAACTTTATCGAGCCAATTAAAAGAGGATGGCGGTGAAGGCTAGATTTAGCAGCAGAGAATAAGCTCCGGATCTTCAACTGATCCCATTCTATAATTTGAACGACACCGCTCGTGCTACAGCGTGATAAAACATATCACAGATCTGATTTACAGACAGAAACACAATAACTCACTTTCAGACATAAAGCCCTCACTGTCTCTGTCTGGGTCTTGTTGAAAGTTGTTCAAAGTGGCGGTTTATTACTATGTTGGAAAACAGCGAGTGTACTGATAAAGGTTTGAGACAGGAGGCTGAACCAGGACAGATGAGCTAGAAGCACTTTATGCAGTTAGATCAAAGCAATGATCAGGAAACAACAAATGCATGGGTGAGAACAAAGGAACGAAAGGGTATTCATGCCCAGGTCTGATCAAAAAGGTCAAAAATCAGCAGGAGGCTGGAAAGACTCACATTTGGTGTAGGGTGCTGGAAGCTATTCCCAGGTGTCCAAATATATATTTTTCCTCCTCAGTTTGCTGACTGGGCATTTGTAAAGACTACCAGAAAACATCTGAACACTTCAAGGTTCAACTGCAATGAAGTGATTTCATTATGAGAAGCATCCTGCATATGTGAATATTAACCAGGTTCAAGTCAGACACAGCGAGATATCAGTTATTAATTATTTTAATTTAAAATTATCTTAGTTTTTCAGTGCATTTTCAGACTTTCATGCACACTTTACATAAAAAATTTAATGTTTCTTTGTTATCTTGACAGTACAGATCATAAACGGGAAGCATGGAATGAAGATCCCGGCACAGATATATCATTAGAAGACTGGCAATCTATATGCACTAAGGCTCAAACACAATCAATCAACACTTGATTTAGACTATTGCAGTATAAATGTTTGAGGAGAGTTTATATTACACCATTTAAATGAAATAAATATAACAAAGATATCCCAGATGCCACAAAATGTAGTGAGGATAAGGGGATATTATTCCATTGTCTATGGCAATGCAGTAAGATAAAAAAAACTTTTTGGGAGGAGGCAATAGAAAAAAACAATTTAAAAAAAAATATTCCAATGGATCCTGCACTTTTCCTCTTAGGACTACACCCAAAAGGTCATAAATACAACAAAAATGAACGAATATTAATGGATATGTGTTTGTTGCACGCCAGAAGACTCATTGCAATATTTTGGAAAAAGAACAGCAGAATTGTTACGTATTGGGGGGAAGCGAATACTCATAGCTTTTACCTTGGGAGAGTATAATATATATAAGAAGAGGAAGGCAAGATATGTTTGAAAAGATATGGGAACCGTTTATTGTGTATGTGAATGGTATTAATCTGGTAACTGAAAATGAAGGGGAATAAATAGTTGTGTAAACCTCATAACAGAATTACTAAGTTCAATACCTGCAAGTATGTTCATGATGTTTGTGGTATGTATGCATATCATTCATTTGTAATTTGGTTTTGTAATGTAAGAAAATGCCAATACATATACTGTTAAAAAAAAAAAAAAAAAAAAAAAAAAAAGTGATGTTTCTTTTTTCTGTTTTTTCTTGTTCATATTTACAGGTAGCTGCAGTCCTTGCCAGTTGCCATAACTGCCCGCCTCACAAAGAACATTTCACTTACTCTTTACCAAAACCACAAGCATGTTCGCTACTGCCATAACAGTGCTCCGCCGCTAGTTTTGAGAGACAACAGTAATCATCCTCCAACGATAACAACCATATGTCAATGGAACAAGCTGCCTATCTCACTTAAGCTGAGCTCAACTGACAGCAGTTTTAAATCAGATTTCAAGACACGGTTGTTAAATAATTCATTGACGTACAAATGCTGGATGTTTTTACTGTTTCATATGAATAGGATACAGCCCTTCGCAGTGTGCTCTGATGAGCCACAACTCATGGTGGCACTATCGTGCAATAACTGTGGAAAACTTTGCAGGATGGCTGTCAAACTGATTGCTTTAGTCAAAGAATTGTTTGCTGCTTCACAAAGATCTAAGACATGCTTCATATATTCTGCTGGCCAGGAAATACAGGCTGGATTTCACAGCTTGGCTGTGGGAGAGCTCGAACGCTGAAAGATAATGTTAGGGTCATACTACCTTCACGCTCGCCAGCAACCTGCTGAGCATGCCGCTGCGCTCAATTCTGTGCTAAATTCACCTCGAAAAGTGGTGCATTCATTTAGGAAAAGCTTATCTTGACCACAAAAACACAGGTTATCTAAACATATTCCATATGGAGATATGCTGTCATGTTGAGGAGGCATTTTTCAACGCTGCAGGACCTACAGGGCTCTGCCACCCACACATAGGGGGTGGTCATTGATTACAGCTAAGCATTCATTATAAGCAGGTCATTATGCTTCATGAGACACCCCTGCAGCCAGATGTTTATCAATCTTTATGTTGCTGGGTATTGCAGATTTTGCTCAACCAAAGGCATTTTAACAGGGCAAAATCTTACAATTATGTTGCTACTTTTCTCCGGTTGGTTTAAGTGTTAAACGCTTGCTGGTGTATAGTTTTGATTAGCATTATTCTTATTATATTATTATAATTACCTGATTCTATCTTCTTATTTTTTTATTACATAACAATTATAAAAGGCAGACAAACAATAAAATGCACAGAATAAAAAAAAAAGTATCTACATCCTGCCTGTTGTTTGTTTTGAACACACTGTGACTGAACGTGAAGCATCTCCCCAAACACCAATTAGTTCAGCATTTTTTGGTTTCGTTCCATCGTTTGTCTTCTTAGGGTGCAAAAATCATGACATCCTTCTCAGGTTAATTATGTACGATTTATGTATGTGTGTGGAGATGCGGGCAGATTTGCATGCCTCAGGATCCAATCCTGCACCACACATGCAGATCGGAGCCAAAAACAAATCTGTCTTTATCCATCTTTATGCTTTTTTTTTCCTTTTTGTACATCAGAGCTGCGCTGCAGGTGAGAGATCCAACATCCACGGTTCAAATCCGGTAACAGACTTTTGTTGCACCTTGCCTCCCATCTCTTTCTCCTTTCATTTGCTGTCATATCTACATAGCCCCAGTAAAAAAGAAGAGGAAAAAAGGTGAAAGTCAGAACTGTAACTTTTCAATTGTGGCATGAATTTAGCCATAGTATCATAATAAAACCAGACTAAACGCATCTAAATTCATATATGCATCCACTTGGTTGCAAGCAGAAACTAGAGATAACCGCTAGTCCTCCAGGGATGGAGGGTCCCAGCTCCATTTGGGCCAGAGCAGACTTCAGCCCAGAGGCAGCATAACACCAAAGACATTCAGATGAACACACTACCATCTGCTACCCTTATGATGCAAGCTCCGCCACTAAACTCCTGGACAGTTCATTATGCAACATTTATAGCAAAATCTGAAATAATAAAATAAAGACAGCCCAAATACGTGTGTTAGGAACAGAGGGCCAGGATAACTGAACTGAACCCTTGTATGAGGGCATGTGATAAGCAGTGGCTATGTCCCTGGAATTAAGCTATTGCTAAGTATTACTGCCTGATAGAAAGTTGTCCAACTGACTAACTTTTGTTTTATCCTATAGTGTTGGTGCCACTGGTGTAATATTATATTTTCCTCTTGAGCACACTCTTTCCACTCTCTTAATGAAGTTTTCAATCTTGAATCTTTACACATGGGTTGTGATTATTAATATGCATTTGCATTAGCAGGAAGAATTAAATGTCCTGAGATATCTGATGGTCTGACATTACTGTGTGCAAGTAAATAAGTAAGTAAGAAAGCGCTCATACATCAATATACACTACAGTTTGGGGTCACTTAGAAATGTCTTTATTTTTGAAAGGAAAGCACTGTTTTTTTCAATGAAGATAATTTTAAACTAATCAGAAATGCACTCTACCAGCAACTATCACTCCAGTGTCCTAATGGTATAATGTGTTTGCGTCAGAAGGCTAATGCGATAACATGTTATATTCATTTTAGCACTCATGGTGGTAAAAAAAGTGTAACTCTTTGTGGAAAACACAAATTTGTCTGGGTGACCCCAAACTTTTGAATGGTAGTGTAATAGAGACCATATATAAAGAAAAAAGAAATCACCTGGAAAGTTTGGATTGCTTTATTTTATTTTGGAAAGACAGTATAACCTACAGGGTTGAGTGAAATATCCAAGTGGTTGCAGTTCCCAAAATCGGAGAAAATGATTTGTTCAAGTGGGTGGTGGGTGGATTTGGATGACGTCAAATGTGATCCCAGAATCATGATGATGCTTTATTATTGTATGTGTTAAAAAATGTATTGCACCAAGTTTGCACATGACCATGATGCCTCACACCATGATGTAAGCTATTGCTTAAGTATAAGAGTATAGGAACTCCTAAGAAGGGCTTTTACACATGCATGCACACACACACACACACACACACACATAAATTGCTGAAAGTATCATGGATTGGTGAAGTGCATCATATTGTGCTAGTTTTGTTTAGTAATGCAATGCATGCAGTTACATATGCATTCCTGTATTATTTGTTCTACATCTATAGGGATCACAAAGCTACAGCATGAAGGAGCAGGAAGTCAGCCTGCCATGAAAACAGATTTCTAATTGTAAAATATTGAAAATATATGTTATATATATATATGTTTTTTTCCTCTGCTTCTCTTCCTCTCTTGTGAGTGGAAACACCATGAGAAAGCAGCTCAGTCACTGTAATTGTGAGTTGTTTGGAAGGGCAACATGTTTACCCTGAATGAATTAAGTTTGAATGTTATTTGTTTTCCCTGTGTCTCAGCAGTACAAGCCCTGCAGGATTCTGATGAATATTTCAGTTAGAAATTCCTATGCCGGTCTGTCTCTTCGCTTCACAATGAATACCAATTAACAAAGTCTGAAATCCTGTTGCCGCCTAAATTTATAAGATGATGACTTAAAAAGAGCTGTTCTGTGAGCACAGCTGTACCTTTGGTTGATGATCAGTGCTCAGTGTTTGAAGGCTTCAAGCCAAAGTACCTTTTATTGTCCCCAAAGGGAAATTGGTTTTCAGCTGAGATGATATGCAGACACACATTATAAAACACATAAATAACACCTAAACAACATCCACCAACAACAGGACAGAGTTTTATAGTGGAACAATCAATAGTTGATTCTACCCTGTACTGGTCTTTTATTGTCTATGTTGGTTTTCTATTAGAAAAAAATCATATTTATGGTTTTGGTATCACCTTCGCTGAGGTTCCAGGCAGATGAGCTGATACTAGAGCCCCATTTAGAAGGCAGACAAATCAACAGAAATGAAATGCCATTAAATTTACAGTATGCATGGAGTAAAAAAAAATAGAGTAAATGAAGTTTTAAAATGAGTACACATTTGTACAAATTTGCTAAAAACAGCAAAATTGGTTTAGAATAAACAAACTAAACAAGTTTAAAATGGAATATAAGTTAAAAACAGTAACATTGTGTTGTATTTCAAAAACATTTTATATTATTCATATAAAATCTTCATCTGAAAAGTAACTGTGGCTGTAAATGTAATGGAGTAGAAAGTAAACTATTTCCCTCTGGAATGTAGTGAACTGGAAGTGTAGCATCACATGGAAATGCAAAGTGTTTAAATCTTCCCAGCTGTAAATGTCATTGGCTGTTACAGTTGTGTGTTGCTCATGATGAATTGTTGATAACACACAGGCCGACCCAGTCTTTCAGAATGCTCTCCATCATGTGTGGATGCATGTATTTTATGTGTTAGTGAGCGCGGTGTATATGGCTTCTAGATGTGTATGAGGCTGGGAGGGAATCGCTGCGGCATAGTCTCAGAATGGCCAACACACTTCCACTGAGATATTCAATTTAACATCTTGAATGAGTAGGCTACAGCTACCAAAAACCCAATTTCCCAACTCAAAAAGCATTTTCCCTTTTTGTAGGTAGTTTCTGCATTGGAAGCCTAGATATGTTCGAGAGTATAAATTGGATACCACGGTGCGATATAAGCTCCACTTTGGCTGTTTGAGGGGTGCTGGGAAGCAGATATGTGACGAGACTGAAGCCCCTACTGGGGTCACATTGTCTCATTAATTGCTTATGAGTTATCGCTGTACATATGCGAAACAGCTGGAGGCCATTATGATTTGGTTGGAAATAATACCCTAAAGAGCTCAGCGTCGTGTTAGCGTGAAAGTGTGTGGTTGTCTATCAGCTGTGTCGGAGTTATTTATTTTTTTTTTCCACCCCAAAAACAAAATGAAAATCTAAATGGTTTCCTGCCTCTCTTATCGCCCCGGCACAACAAGGCAGGTGACTCATTAACATTCCCTGGCCACCGCAGGATTAAGAGCTTTGCCGGTTTAAAAAAAAAGGTGCCGTAATCAAATTATTCAAATGACCCTTGCTCGGCTTTGACCTTCATAGCGCCATTTTGGAGACAATTACACCAAGCGAGTTGTGCCTGAAACCATTTCATATCAGAGGGAAAGTGATAGTGAACACAAAAAAACGTCTAAATGAGGAGTTAATTAAAAACGTCCCCTCAAAGACTTTTTTTTTCTTCCCCCAGTAGTGGATAAGACAGGTCATCACGCTGTGAAAAGAGAATATATTATCTTTTTGATATACTTCCATCATAGCCCAGCCTGCCAGCTTGAAGCTTGCCAGATGAAGGAATCCTTGAAACTATTTCTTGAACCGTCCTGATAGGCATTTGCTTTGTTTTAGTAAAAAAAGTGTGCATGGTGCCACCCATCCACCAATTAGAGGTGTTGCTCTTCATTAAGCACAGACAGGAAGCTGTCCCATTCAGTCATGCTGTCCCCATTATGTTTGTTTTTATATTCATCCGTCTACGTCCTGCAGTATAGGCAATTACCAAAATAAATAAATAAATAAATAAAAAATAGGTGTATGTGAGTGTTTTCCCTGATGTGATTGCTTCGTGATACCTCTGGCACATTGGGGAAATTTAAGAAACAATCCACCATACATCTCATCATTTCTGTGCAGCTCTCCTGTTGGCCTCCAGGTAATTAGCACTGGGCCTGGCGAGCAAGGCCAGCGTGGGCCTCAGACGCCCGACGTGAAAAATATTGAGTTAGTCATACTCTTTCGTCTGCAGAGTTAATTAAAGTGTGGTCTGTTTATTATTCCGGGGGCCTGCCAGCTTGAATTCGATGCCCTGTGTTAATCAACGCCTGCAACGCTCTCTGTGTGTGTACGAGCATGACCCCTTGCCACTTTTTGGCGGAACAACTGGAAAGTGTGTGTGTGTGTGTGATCATTGAATTGATTGCAATTATTACACCATGACATATTTTTTTTTCCTCTCTTGCACCCTCTAGAGGCAACTTGACCAACCCGAGGTTCTCCACCATGGATGCATTATATAACTGGATAGTGGACTGAAAAATGGCCACCATTCATTTCAATAGAAATGGGATTTTTTTTTGTTGCAGTACCACAAGTGGCCACTGGGAGAAATTGGCATGCCTACTTAGAAGCAGTACCCTATCCAAGATTCATAATACATCCATGGTCGCCACGCAGTGGAAATCCCTGCTGCATTGTATTCTGTGACTTTGTTTTATAGATTATGGGATGTCAGATTCCTTAGATGATGTTGACATCTTGTATTAAAAAAAAAAAAAAAAAAAACTAAAGGTGCTAAATGCACCCTCTTTGTTCTTCGCTCATATTGAAATGGGAAGGTGAAAGCCTGACACAAGTGAGCATGCATTCGTATGAAAGGGAGTGAGCAGACAGCTCGTAGTCGCTACACTAAAAATCCAGTGGAGCTGATGAGGACTGGTGTTCAAACACAGCTTAAAGCTACTAGACAGCCCAACCAGATGCATTGTTTCTCCTCAGGATTATCGCGCCACACTTCTTCTTGTTTGTGTTTGTGGTTGCTGGGTAATTGAGTTGCACTGCTGTCACAGTGTGACTCATCAGCTGCTCATTATTCCAGCTGCTGGTGGAAGAGAGACAGCAACAACATCAGCCACATTTCAAAGACTGTCACCATAGAGCCACTGTACCTGGAGTTGCATAAGGGGGAAATGTCTATTGACAGGAGGATAGCCATGCATGAGTAAAATATTCATTAAAAAAATGTGATACTATGCTTTTTCTTCTTTTGCATTCATAATTCAGAGGAGTGTGGAGTTCCAGCAGCTTTTCACACACCATAGAAACACTGCAACAAGAGGTCGCTTTTCTTCACAGGCTTGTTTGATCCTGTGCCATTTTGCATCCCAAACCAAACCCTCACTTTTAAATGTTGACAGTAATTCACATTTGCTGCAGACTCATGCTGAGTGAAATCACAGGACAGAAGCTTAAGACATCAAGAGATATTTGTAATAAAAACGAGGATCGAATGTGTTTCATCCAGGAACTTCTTTAGATAAATGCCAGAATTTCATTAAGTAACCCATCAACATTTAAAATATTGATGTAACATAATATCAGTGTGCTTTTCTCAAGAGCTGTGTTTGGCAATAGAGGCCCATGGCCCAAAATTGGCCTGCTTGGCTTAGCATACTATACTGCATTCACCTACTATGTAGAAATCCCAATACACTCTAAAATAAATACAGTCTTTGACCCTTGACCTTGAGTGCAACAAAATAAGTAAAACGTCGCAACAGTTCACACAGTTCTATGGATGTGCACATAGCAGGGAACACTGATGTTTACTGGTGCATTCAATGCTACAATAATAAACAACAAACACATTTGCAAAGAGATGAGTGTTAGCAAATGTAATAAAGCAAAGTTCTTCTGACGGGAGAGTGCAAATTTTCTTTTGCTTATTATGGCTACCGATTGACTTATCAGGCTGTGGTTAAATGGACACTTTGCCATCATGTACGTGTCTGCTTTTAATGAGGCCTTTGTTGTGTGGCAAGGAAAGGTGGTGTATTCAGTTGGATAAATTTGTTTGTGTTCTGTTTTTAATTGTGTGCAAGTTACACAAATTAAGCCAGTTGTCACTATGCATGGTAATAATAGTGATTGCGTGTCCTTTTTTGGTTTTCAGGCCTTGGGCTGTAGAGCTAGGGCCGATGGGAAATGGATTTGTCGCACATGGATGGGTCGAGATGGCATGGGATGGAAGGGGGGTGGGGGGGCCCAGCACCAGAGTTGCACCAGGGCCTTACACAACCAAATTAGCCCACTGCTTTTATCTATGTCAAGATTAAAGTGAGGTAAGGTGCAGATCAGGCAGCAGAGTGCACTGAATGCACAACACTTCAATCAAAAGGAGGTGACAGCACCAGTGCTAAAATAACACATGTGGTGTGATATGAAAAACAGTAACACCAGCTCAGTAAATAATTCAGACTCCATGTTTACTCAAGTGACAGTGACAGCACCACACATGTGAACGTAGTAACAAAGCAAGTATTTAATGTCCTGTTTTTACTCTCATATCATCTTTCCTTTTTAGATTTTTGGATAGTGATATTTTATTCCTGTTACCTAGCAAACCGTTAAATGTTTAACTTGCTTTTCTTCTGTTATTTGAGAGAAATACCCAGGAAAATGTACTGTGGAGGTTTCCCATGTTGATGTTCACCAGTCTAACATGGATACAGTCAGTGATTAAATGCTGCTATTGGTGTGTTGAAGAAGACAAATGGCTGTGGATCTCCTTTATTGATCATGTATTGCTTACACAGTCAATATGTAAACGTACCATTATTAAGATTTATGTTTGTATGCTAAACAAAACCATGGGACATTGTAAATTTTAGCTGTGTGATGTCTTATGTTGCAGGTTTAGATTGTGGGTTTTATTCTCTTTAAACATTTTTTCTTTCATTTAATATGTTGAAGAATTTCCACATATATTTGAATGCATTCCATAGATGTAGCATGTGTTTGCCTATCTGTTTACTGCGCCTTTATCGTACAGTGAATATTGGTCCATCTCCATCCTCCAACAGTTCCAGTTTACATTACAGTTGCTCCCTCTGGCCTTCTCTAAATCCCCACCACCAGCATCCTCATCCCCTTTAGTCATGCGTCATATTCTTCCCTCTGCAGAGTGATTCATTTTTCATTTGATCTGGACAGTAGAGAGTGAGCTAAATCCCCAGAGAGATTGCTTCATGTCCCCGCAGAAAACTCCATCTCTCCAGGACAGACTTTTTCCAAGGGCTGCCGCCGTCTTCCAGCATGGTAATTTTCACTGTAGGTCATGTGTGTGACTAAGTGTTAGGTGAGCAATCTCTCAATCTGATTATTTGTCAGTGGCCATCAGCACTTTTTTTTTTTTTCCTGATGTTCTATGTGCAGTTATCTTGTATGATATGGAGGAATACAGGGTTGAGAGTTGCCCCCGAGTCTATGATTAGAGAGCTAGATGCAGAGATAATGGAAGGGAACAATTGAGATTAATGTGAGACCGTTGAACAAGATGTGCTACACTCAGATGCATGTCTCACGACTTGTCTTCGCCGATGACAAGGCGGTGCCAATACCTTCCTATGAAAGTGAAACTGTGAATAAAGATAGACCACTCACAATGGTGAGGAAAAAGCTTAAAAAACCCTCCAGAGTAGCTTTTGCTGGCAGCATTTTCTGTTTGCCTCTAAATGCACCAGTCCCCAAATGATTCACAGCCAATCAGACGCCCAGATCAGTCATAGAATAACACCATTAAACATTCAATCTCACTTGAATGTATTTTTAATATTGAATGTCAGGCTTATGATAAAGAGTGACTCTCCATTTGTGGCACTGACTGCCAGGCAATTCAGGTAATGGATATGAAAATCTACGCAGGAGAAATATCCTCTCATCTAAAACCCAGTACAACAGTCTTCCTATCTTTCTTCCTCTCCTTCCTTCCTTTCCCCCCCTTCTTCTCCTCGTCCCCTATCTCCTCTCAATACATTAATAATAACATTACTAGTGGATCCCTTGCCTCTGGGCATGTTACTCCTGAGACATACAGACAGCCACCTGCAGGATTTCTTCCTTGATCAACCGGAGGACAGGCCCCATTGATACCAAACCCTACCCCCACCACCCGGCATTTCACCGCCCGCGACAGTGGCAGATGGCACAGAATCCCCAGAGAGAAATGAAAAGGAAGGAGAGGTGCAGGGAGAATTGTCGTTGTTAACCCAATGCTTGGGTTAAAAAAAAAAAAAAAGCACAGATTGTGCTGTTCACCTTTACCTGGGAGCTAAATAAGATAATGAGCATGATCATTCCAATGGCAGTCAGGACATGCTCATTTACCTGGCATGCAGCAGCCCATTAGGGGAAGAGAAAATGAGCTTCTATTATGTGTGACTTCTCATTCTATGGCTTCTTTACTGCCTCCCTGTTAGAGAGACCCGCAGATGAAGTCTTGTTTAGCACTCCCCACTGCTCCTGCAAACCCCACCTTGTTGCCTCTAAGCACTTTGAATCACCCAGTTGCCAAAATGCGCTTTAGAAATAAAAGTCGCCCTTGCCTGGGTGCAACGAACAAGGGACACATAGGGCAGAAGAAATGGAAAAGAGACCAAGAAGGCGAGAAAAGTGAGGGAGGAGCGAAGCTCGTTCCACAGTCTGCACAACAGTGGCTCTCCTCGTGTTGCCTCAGTGCAGGAATTTAAGTCACTTTGCTAAATACTCAACTGTCAGCATGCCCTTTAAAAAGCACAAGTGTAATGCATTTTCAAAACTAAAATGAATCTAACTTGAAAAGATTGTGCCTAACTAGTACAACTTTGATCTCTTTTAGGTATTTTTGGCCATTCATATCATGAATTATGCTCACTAAAATAACAGCTTAGATTTATTGAACAATTAAATACAACCGGAGAGCAAGGTAAGTAGTCAGATGATGTGACAAGCAAACACTTTGGTTTGATTTAACCATGTTATTTAGTAAAAGTGAAAAAAATGTTGGCAGGTATTTCCTAAGCGGAATAATAAAGTGTTCAGAAAGTGCTATATCAGTGGCAGTGATAAGGCAGTGATAATTGAATTGGTAATAATTGCTGAAAAGAACATGATTGTGCACGAAAGCATAGACCTGATATTCATTCAGGCATTTCAACACTGATGACTTAGGAGGTGTTAGGAATACTCACATTACATTTTAGACAACATTTATAGAGATGTTTGATTTGACATGATCAAAAACCGACAGCTTTTTAAACCTGGATAAGACAGGAGAGGAGAGAGGAGTTAAATTAACTAAAATCAGGGTAAACTTAATGTGATTGGAGACATGATTTAATCTCAGGTAAGTGGATCTTGTCATGAAAATCCCTCCAAACTGTCAGCTCTGAGCAAAAAGGCTTGAGTGATCCCGGTTCAGACTTCAAATCTGGAATAGACAAGACACTGCTTTTTGAGGCTCTCCTAAAGCTTGAGGACATTCTCAGTTTATAGCCAATCATGGTAGTTAAAAAACATAGCAAAAGTCAAATACATGACGATAAGGACATCTGATAACAATCAATTTAAAATAATGTCCGTTGTAGTCCAAGAGGCTTTTTTGTCCATCTTCACTTTATACCTGTCCATCCATATTTTATACCGCTTTATTCCTCACTAGGGTCACAGGGATCCGCTGGAGACAATCTGAGCATACTTCAGGTGAGAGGCAGGGGATACGCCCCAGTCTACAATGGGGCATTCACTAACACACTCATACCTATGCGAAATTTAGAGTCCAAATACAACAATGGGAGAAAGCTAGGGAGAAAAAAACACATAGATACAGGGAGGACATGCAAACTCCACACAGAAAGACTCCAGCCCAAGTTCTTGAACCTGTGACCTTCTTGCTATGAGGAAACTCACTGCACCGCCATACTGCACCCTTGATACATGTAGCAAATTTATTTTATCTACGTGAAACATCATGGATCATCATCATCTAGGTGGTTTTTCCACGCTCATACCCAAAACTAATAATATACATACATTTTCACCAGGCCAGACGTGTTGAGAGTTTAGTGAGTTTTGGGATATGTTGAGATAGTAACAGAAATACTCTAACTGGCAAAAACCACACTCTTTGCAATAAATCAGAATTTCCTGTTAATCATAATACAATTTAATCCATTAATTATCCTTTAATTTGATCTTGAGTCAAGATAAACATGGCAGATTCTCCTTAGTAGGGCACCTGTACAAACTGAACGTGACAGCGGAGTTGAGACGTGAGAACGGTGATGGTGACGTGTCACTGTGTAACCTGAGAGTGAGGACAGGGAACAAGGAAATAGTCATCGCGGATCAAATGAAACAGACAAGAAGAGAGACAAGAGAGCAGAGTGAGAGAGGAAGAGGGGGGAAAAAAAATAGAAAATGGCCAAAGGAGCGACAAGGAATCAAGGGCTGTGTGAGCAAGTTGCAGGCGAGGGGCGTGCAGGTCATCCTGCATCTTTTGACTTGCTTCAGAAATCAAGCCGAGGAAATGAGTAGGAAATGGGAAAAAAGAAAGAGAGGGAGGACGTGATGGGATGGGGCGCTCGCAGGTGACAAGCTGCCACGGGGAGAAAGAAACGGGGCTCCGGCGATGCTCTGCGGGGTGAGAGGCCTCATCTGACACCACAGTAGCGATATGGGAGCTGACAGGTCGAGGAGAAAAAAAGAAAGAGAGGGAGAGGAAAAAAAAGGAGAAGGGAAGGTATACTGCAGAGGATGATCCAACAACTCTGACATGACATGTCCAAAAGCTAATTTAGAGCCACTGAGAGATGATGTGTCAGGCTTTCTGCACCTCGCTGTGCTGCTTTTTTATGGAGACACTGATGTAATTACAACCCATAGAGAACAGCCTGAAGCCTGCAGCAGGACATAGTTTTTCTTTTGGCATTTTAATAATACACCGTGTTAAAAGGTTTTTAAACACAGCCCTGTCAAACTAAAACTTGGCATATTTCGTCATTAGGATGTCGCTGATGTTTTCATTTTTTTCGAACATCCGAAGTCGATGTTCAGATGACTGAGTATTATAAGCGGCGATGTCCTCCGGTGACTTAGCCAGACTGTCACGCCGTCCGCCAGACCCCAGACAGTGACAGTATTTCTCGAATGGATCACAAATTGAGGGTGTTTCTTAATCAGAGGCATCGCTAATGTCCATCTCTCTCAGCAGAGGATCTGTATCTCTGTCCCTCTCTCCTTCTCCCCTTCGTTTCATCGATCCCTCTTCCTCTCTCTCTCGCCGCCACCTTCGAGCAGGGGGAAGCGCCCCACGTGCGGGGGAGGAAAGGTGCAGGATGCGGGGGTAATGAATCGGACCGCTGGGGTCGGGGAGCCACCATCGCATCGTCTCATGCGCATAATGAGCTGGGGTCAACGGATGGGAGGCGCCAAGCAAGAAACCGGGAGAAACAATGTCCACAGCACCAACACTCCCCAGCAAACCTCATTAACTGGGCTTCCACTCCAGCCACATCCCTGGCCTTTAAACACATGCCTCAACGGAGGTGAGAAGGACTTTAATTAGTATAGCTATTAGCACACTGCACTGTGCTCGCCTGGATCTGTTATTTACTGGTGCCATACGCAAGGAACTTTGGCTTAGTCAAAATTCTCCTGTCATAAGTTTGTTTTGCTATCCTTTTTTTTTTTTTTTAATCCCCAGCAGGCGAGTTTATGTGAAGCACAACGAGTTTAGTTCCTGCAATTTAATAATCAAATTGTATTTCAATTTTAAGGTTATTTTCATGTCTTGTTTCTGTCTCAATCATGGTTCCCACACACTTTTCATTTCAAAATTTTTATACATTGATATTAAATTTTCAGATGATTCAGTACATTTTTCAGGCCTGAGTACAAGTAACGATGTTGAACACAGCCATAAAGATAGAGGTTCCTTATGCAGAAAATATCTGCAGAGTGATATTGCACTACTTCTCTTTAAGTCTTCACTTTTAAATACAATTTTGAATATATAACTTTTACTTTTACAGTATTTTTACTGTGCAATAACAATAGTTTTACTAAAAAAACTGATTTAAGACATCCCCAGTTAGAGAAAGGGTGAAAATAACAGTTGCCTGGACCCTGCAAATCCTTAAATCCGGCCCTGCTGATGTCTGAGCATGTTCTTTAAAGAATTACTTTAAAAATTAGATATGCTGCTTTCAGAATTTATAAATGTTTCCATGGTGAACTGTGCCTATACAATAGCGCACTTGCCTTATATCAGAAATAATCAGTCAACTTGGTGGACTTGGTGGAGTGGGGGGATTAAAAGGTCTGGACCCAAGAAATAAGTGCCATTAGTGTATATTTCCTACTGTGAGTCAGAAACTCATTGCTGTGAAAAATGAAGTTCAGAAGCAGTGGACCACAGCTCTCCAGCTTTACTCTGTCTTTACTCTGTTCTCTGCTATGTTCACTTTTTTGGGAATGTCATTATTATTTTCCCCATTAACAATGTATTATTTCACCAACCATCCACTCCTCATCAGAATGTTAATTTTTAGGACTCAACCCGCAATCTGCAGAATGCTTGTCGCACTGTATAACTGTGCATCACTGCTCTCCACATACATACATCAGATTTATATAGCGCTTTTTCCTACTGCTCAAATATGCTTTAGGCATACATACAACCAAACGAATCTAAAATCAAATTCCACACTTTCCCATACTGCATGTGTTTTAATGTTTCTACAGGAATTTTCCTAAACAGTTTTACAAGAATAAGAGCAGTGCAGCATATTTTATTATTATTATTTGTTTTAAATCTATACCAAATTTGTGGAATACCGAAAAACTAGGAGATGCTCTGTGTAACATTTTTAAACAGCATCTTGGAGGCGTCGGTGCAGGATAAAGAAGCGGGCTCATTCCTGAAAGGTTGCTGACTCTATACCATGACCAACAGAATAAATCTAGACTTGAAAATTCCCTCAGTCATCACCGCTGCTGCAGTGCCATTAAGAAAAGCGCTTCATTAACGACGCTTCAGTGGAGCTGTTCAGAGAAGAGTAGCCTCAGAAACTGCTTGAACTGGACGACCTGCTGTGATGTACATGAGCGCGGACTGAAGCTCGCTTAAGGATTTTTGTCTCGGATCTCAAACCTTTTACCGTTTTGCGCCCGCCACAACCATCTCCACGAAGCGTTCAGAACGCTAAAAAAAGGGGTTTTGTAAAGTAAAGAGAGCAGAAAACTGTGTTTGAAAATAAGGTAAATCTTTTAACACTTTCTGTCACCCTTCTGTGCCATAAATCCCCTTCAGTCGTTCATAGATAATGTTGTTTCGCCACCCGGCTTCTGTATAAAAAGTGGCACAGAGAACACAGGAGACCGGATTCCTCACGCCTTTCTTTTCCTCTAGCAGCACATTTCTTCACAGATGGAGTTAAATTATGCAGCACAAACTGTCTGGATATAATGTTCACAGAGTGGGAGGGTGTATGGCGCACTCTTTCTCTCTCTCTCTCTCTCTCTCTCTCTCTCTCACGCACGCATGCGCTCCTTTCATCGTCCTGTGATGGCAGAGTAATTCACACTTTTCAGCCGGGCAAGAGAATCATCTTGGAAATATATTTGACACAGTGATAAACTAAATTTACCACACCATCTACTGTAAGATAAAAAAAAAAAATCTCCCATGAGCACATAAGCAGAGATGAGAGTTGGCCGCGTAACCTCTGCCCGTCTCCTTCTCCTCATCTCATCTCACTTCACACTGGCGTGGGTGTTTTACAGATTAGCTGATTGTTATGAGCCAACACGACCCGATATACTTCTTCATTTCAGAAATTGTGGCACATAAGGAAACCATGAGAGGATCCGTGTTACATCTGAAATTTAAAGCACCTTTTATGGATTTCTATCACACACTCGTATCCCGCAGTTCTCTTTTTTTTGTTTTTCCCCTCCTATCAGCAAAGCCTTGCCAGAGGACAGGACGAGACCTGCTTGCTGGTTCAGATAGCCTCTGAATAAGCGTGAGAGGGTTTCACACTGCTAGAAAGCTGAAGAACAATTGCAAAAAGACAGAGCGATTATCTCCTAAATGTCATGTTTCCCTGAATAAGTCACAGCGGTGACTCTTTCTCCCCATGATGGCTACAGATAACGGCGTGCAAAATCTCAGGCCCAGAGTAAATTTGCATTGTAATAAGACACCAACTTCCTGTTCTTTTTTTTCTTTATATATATATATATATATATGAAGTTTTTCAGACAGAAAACAAATTGCATTTTAGTCGGGACAGAGTGATAATCTCAGCATTTAGAGCAAATCTTTCACTCTGAGAAAGTGACATTTTATTTCATACATCACTGACAGCTTCATGGCTTCACAATAATGGGTCTAATTGCACTCTACTCTATGGCCAGTAATGAGGTATATTGTCTCACTAAAAATGCTGATTTGCAAGAAACTTGCCAAAAGAGAAAAGAAAAAAAAGGAAGTCATTAATATGCATGGTTAAGTCCCTGTGTGATTTAGCATATTGCGGTAGGCAGGCTCATTGTCCTCAGCAGGAAACCCTACAGGTGGAAATTATATTACACAGGTGGAAATAATAACAAGTGCTGCTGGGATCTGTCAGCTGTAACAGGTTGAATAAAAAAGGTCACGGGAAGAGGATTGGTGAAGTCTCTTAAGATCTGTTTATCTCATCAACCGGACTAGTGTTAGAGAAGCTACAGCTCCAGGAAATTCTGGAGAAAACTAAACAAACCTTGATCTCCTGAAATGGATGTGGCACCAATTCCTAATTGCATTAATTCTGTGCATGCAAAAGAAAGATCCGAAGGAACATATAGAATGCAAAATAAAACAAATAACCCTAATCATTACATGCTTTTTCCAACTTTTACAGATCACGGGACAATGCTGCAGTTAAGGTTTGGTTTGGATTAGACAGAAAAAAAAACAGTTGGTTTGGGTCAGAGCTGGATTAAAAGGATATATAACATTAGGCAGACTGTACTTTTTGCCTCCAACCCGGTGAAATTGTAGCTATACTATGGTGATTATGAACATTTACGCATATGACCTCCAAGCAAGCAAAACCACTGTAAAACACCAATAACACAATCAGGATTCTACGGGCTTCCTCGCAGATTTGTGCCAAGCTGTTTGGCGCGACCAAAGCACTCAGACACAAGGTCGTGCCTCTGAATCTGAACACGATTCACACCAATGTCATCCATCTAAATCGATGATAATCTGTCAAATTTACCAAAGCTGCTGATCATTTGAAGACAAACTCCACCCTCTGTTCTTTCTCTTTAATATCCATAATAATCTATGCCTTCATGGTATGGTCTGGGTCAACTTTGCGACGTAATAAAGAGTCTACACCCAATTTTGAACTACATATATTTTTAAGACATGTCATTAATTTATCTGACACTAATAAATAGATGATTAATCCTTAATCAATTTCCTCTAATTGGTTCTCTTGCTCTGGCACATCCCTGTCCAAATCACTGTCTTCATGTTGGAAGATTAGATCAAGTACTTCTTGTACAGTGTGTCTCTCCGTCATATCATTGCTGTGTGATCTGATGACCTCTCAACTCCCCTGTTTATCTCGCTTGCTTAAATAAATTGAAATTATTTTAATTTTGTTATATTTCTAGTGCAGTTGCAGATCACTCGCCAGTTTCAAGACTCTCTCTGACCTCATATGACCCCTGTTCCTTAAGTTTAAGATGTATGATCATTGTGTTTTTTTTTTGTTTTTTTTCACGTTTTTGAGATTCCCCATGACCCTTCAAAAACTAACAGGTACATGTGGTTGGAGAGCCAGAGTCTCAAAAGCTCAATAAAATGGGTTGAACCTGACATGGTCGGCCATACTTTTTATTCCATTTTTTGTTAACTTGGCCCCTAAAGACCAATAATTGCAGGGTCTGCTCTGCTGGAAATATCATGAAAATAAATTGTGGCCATGTACCCTTCATTTTTTTTGATAGAAAACATTGAAAAATGAAAATCTTTCTGAAATCCTCAGTGGGTCGGGTAACGTTAAATGAAAAAATTATTCTTAAAACATGTTTCTATATTATTTTGGCTCAATTTATTGCTGTCATGTTTTTTGATATCTTTGATTTTATTTCATTGGCAATCAACTATTCCCCCAAGTTATGACATCAGCCAATATGCAATACTTTTCACCAAACAATATAATCAATCCACAGAAAAATAGGATAAAAATTCAATTCAAATCGATGGATCCGTGATGATATCACTGCTAGCTGGTGATCAACAGGCCCAGAACCTCAACAGAATTTTAGGCTACTCTTAAAATTTAGAAAGAATCACTGGAACATCATGACACACACACACACACACACACACACACACACACCCTTAGCAAAAGATAGTAAACTTAAAGTACATTTTATTAAGTATGCTTCAGTGTAAGTATAAGTATATAAAGTATACTACAGACCATGTACTCTCAGTGTACTAGAAAGTATACTAATGCAATACTCTTTCAGACTAAATTGGAACATTTTAAGTTTATAAAAGTATACTTTCAAGTATACAACATGTACACTCATCTATATGCTATCAATGTACTTGGTGTATCCCTCTTGAATACTTGAAGTATATGTATATAGTGCAATTATTTCTATACTGCCACTGTACTAGTTATATACTCCGAGTCCCTATTTTTAGTTTATCAAAGTATATCACAAGTATACTTATCTATACACTGCCATTGTACTAGTTATATGCTTCAAGTCCATGTCTCTAGTTTATTAAGTATACCTTAAGTATGCTTTTTATAAACTCTGGTTATTTCACTAGTTTACTACAAGTTATACTATACTACTTGTTATACTTATACTACTTGTAGATTTCTGTTTATATACTTGAAATAGACTCCTTAAAGTATTCTTACAGTTTACTCATACTATATGTACTATATGTACTGTGGTGTCTGACCCCAACCCAGTACAGTCCCAGACACAGCTCGAGGTTTAAAGTCCAATTTATTAAGACAAAATTAAATGTCATTCAGGGAATACGGGGCAAAGTATATAACATGCCGGTTCAACATAAATGCTTCCCAAATCAGGGATAATTGGGGTCAAGGGGAATAAAGGGCCCTCATGTTCTGTCATACGTTGCCTACAAACAAAAGAGAGAAACAACATGAGTTTTTGAACAAAGATAACATTTACCAATACGGCATGAGTGGAGCGTGGAGGTTATCGCTGACCGCCGGACGGTGTTTCTCCCAGGAGAGTTGAGCAGAGAGTGAGGGAACCAACCTGAGCTCCTTTTAAACTTCAATCAGCTGCCTCTGATTGAGCAGGTGCGATCACTTCCAGCTGCTCCAGAATGAAACGTGGTATGTACCGCCCCTCCACTAGTTGCCCTAGGCCCCGCCCTTTGTGTCCCTCACTCTGGCTCTCCCTGTAAGAACTGTAAGACTCCACAGTACATACTATATGTTAATATTCTTAAAGTTTACTCATACTATATGTACAGTGTACAGAGTGTGATGTATTTACAAAATCATAAGACAGAATTTTGAAAACAAGTTTGATATATTTTCAAACATTTCAATAACAAAGACCAATGAAATGTAAATAGTATATACTTTAAAGTGTTAATCTCCAGCATTATATTAATAACTAAATTAAATGTTAAGCAATGACTTGAATGTATTATGCACTTGGAGCAAGATATACTAAATATGTGTACTTTCTGGCAGAAAAATGTAAAAAGTATACTAGTAAGTATAAGTTTTAGTGTAAAAGTATAAGTGTAAGACTTAGTACTTAGTCTTTACTTAGTCTTAGACTTCAGTTTATACTTTTCAGTATAAGACAAGTATACTTCACTATACTATTCTTAAGTATATAATATATAGTTTAGAAAAAGTCACCTTCAAGTATACTTCCTCAATTTTAGTATGGAATAAGTATACTCATAGTACACTTGAATAAACTTCTTTTTGCTAAGGGTAGATGTACTGCTTCTTAGGAGACAGGTAATTATTCTGGCAGAAGTGATTGAACCTGATGTTGACAATTTTATCTCAGGTAAGTTCTATATTTTGTCTAATTTTCAACTATTTTTTATATGGCTATGGCTTAAGTGATAATACATCCATACACACAACATACCATCTCTATAGGATGAGATCTAGTTTAAGGGTGTCCTTTTATTTACAATATACATATTAGATGTTACCTATTTGTAAACATATCATCAATATCTGAGCTAGCTAGTCATATGTTAGTAAGGTAGCTTGAGGGTACTGAAGCCTGAAATTTAAACATGTACCACCACAATATTACAAAGGAAATAATAAAGATCTTAATTCATAATAACAAAGGAGTTCATTTCATAAATTATTTCAAGTTTATCTTATCAAGCTAACATAGCTTAGCTCTGCTTAGTGATTAGCTTAGCATGCTAAGGCTAGCTGTTAGCATGATAGTACATGAAATTATAAGTGTGAAAATGGTAATTTTAGCCAAAGTATTGGCTGTAAAGTGAATAAGCAACTTATTAACTTGTAATACACATTTCAAACAAAATACAAATTTATACATGTATTACAAGTGGTTTGATTTTGTAAATAAATATTGTCAACACCTTATACAGAACAGGCCAAACGTTTAGACACACCTTCTCATTCAATATGTTTTGTTTATTTTCATGACTATTTACATTGTAGATTCTCACTTAAGGCATCAAAACTATGAATGAACACATGTTTATGGTGTTATGTACTTAACAAAAAAAGGTGAAATAACTGAAAATCTACTGTGTATGGCTTTTATCTTCAGTGTATAGGATTGGAAAGGACAGTATGGAGGATGTGACCACAGGAGAGTAGCTGCACATAGTAACTTCAATAAAATTAGCACCAATACAGCTAAAGTGCAGCAGGATTAGAGAGTGAAATGTGGACTTTTAAACATCAGATCTCTGTCATCCAAAGCTGTATTAATAGACAATCTGACCTCAGATTATAATATTGATCTATTCTGTTTTACTGAGACCTGGCTGCATCATGAGGAATACGTTAGCCTTAATGAATCCACTCCTCCCAGCAATATTAATAATCATAATCCTCGAGACACTGGCTGAGGTGATGGACTCATCAGCCATTTTCAACTCAAGTTTATTGATTAGCCCTGAGCCAAGGTGTAACCACACATCCTTTGAAAACCTTGTTCTTTTCTCACCCAACTTGGAAAACACTACATCCAGTTCTATATGTCACAGTGTAACCCCCCCCACACACACACACACGCACGCGCAATAAATGATATACATGAACATGACATGTACAGTTTCACAGTTATAAATCCCCCTCCACTCCCACCCTTTACCTTGATTTAACACACTCTGGGAAGTTTAAAAGGCGTATAAATAAATGGATCCGATTTGACCCAGCACAGTCTAAGTGTACAAATACATGTAGCACCTGTGTAAAATTTGAAGTTAAAAATATTTTCAGTTTTGTGTATGTTGGATCACTTTAGGAAACGTCACATGATTTCAGGCAAAAAAAAAAAAAAGATATTTAGGTTATTTTTATAAAATGGGTCAAATTTGGCCCAGACAGTATGTAAGGGTTAATCCAAACAGATATACAGACAAGCTCCTCACTCTTTATCTCTCCCTAACCAAGTGGTTCTTTTTTTTTCTAATTTTAGTTTAAATTCTGCCAGAGGCCAACAAACAGGTCCAAAAGGTGATGACCAGGATGTGAACAGATGTGGGGGTGATGGCCTCCAGGGAGAGAAGAGAGCAGCCATGGATTTTCTGTGCTGTGTGTGACCCATTGAAGAGTTTTTGTTGTCTGTGGCTGAGCAGCTGGCTGTGATGCAGGACGACAGGATGCTCCCCATGGCGGCATGATAAAAAGGACACCGGCAGTTTGTCATTTATCCTGTTTTTTCTTGAGCACTCTCAAGAAGTGCAGACACTGCTGTCCTTTTTAAAATCTATTTTCCTTTCCCAGAAATATATATGGGTTTAAAGCTGTAAACCTTTTTTCCCCCACACATCTGAGCAGTAGGAGGGGGTCTGCTCTGTGCTTTCTGGGTTCTATAATGAGTTGCTTAGGTTTTGGGGTGTTCAGCACCAGATTGTTTGCTGAACACCACGCCAACAGCTTCTGGATCTCATCTCTGTAGGCCGACTCATCCCCCTCAAGATGATTCTAACCACATTAGTGTCATCCGCACATTAAATGATGGTGCTGGTGGGATGGGCTGGTTTACTGTTGGAGGTGTAAAGTAAATAGCGTATTGGACACAGCATACAGCGTCGTGGGCAGCTGATGCTGAGTGTGAGCTTTGTAGAAGTACAGTAGTAAACTTTGGTGTTCATGTATACAAACCTGTTGGCAAAATGTGTACACAGTCATTCTTCTAGTGGTGTAATGATACGTTTTAACAGCAATACAATACCGATAATTATCGATATTGGCTTATTTAGAGCCATCCTAGGATCCGCTAGATGTAACAACAGTGGTTGCATTTCCATCCATTTATCTTATTCGCATTGTCAAAAATACCAGAAAATCATAAAAAGGTTGAAAATTTGCATAAAGGTTTTTACGCTTGGAGGGGGTGGATTTTTCAGAATATTGATAAAAGGAAGATATGGCCTTTGGCTACGGAAACAGGTTTTGCAAATAAATTCTTTCACCCGGCTACACTGGTCTACCTCCAGCAAACTCCAACAGGACTCCTAAGATTAAAAATCTTCTTTTCCTTCATCTCTTCAGCATAGTTTTTTAGATGTAAACTCTGACTAAGCTGTAGCTAATGTTCTCCCCAGAGCCGTGTCCGTGATCGGCTGTTGGGTGTCAGCTGAGCGTCAACTGTTGTCATGGATACATTCGCACTCTCTTATGGCGTAATCTCACGGCAAACTCTCCCTTTCCCACTAATTTCAAAGATATAACAAATAGAAAAGGGCATTGATTAGTATTATCTCATTGCACTTTTCACAAAATCCACTCTAAAGTTTGATAATTTTTGGATGGAAACTTACTCTGTTCTTTCGTCTCCTCTGTGGTGCCACTCCATAGCAGCACTGCTGTGTGTGTATGTGTGTGCAGCACACACACACAAGTTACAGCTGTTCCAGAATGCATGTGTGGGAACACTGAGAGTGCAGAAAATCTCACATCACATCTGTTGTTCTAAATCCACCTTGCCCGTTTTTTTGTTGTTTTTTTCATGTGTTTCATGCTTTGGACAGCTTTTATATAAGCCCCAGATCCTATCTAGCATAAAGAAAGCTACAAAAGTGTCTATTTGCATACTATGGAACCTTAAACTTGCACCCACATGCAGCTAAGTGTTTTCACTCTCCTCAACTTAACACACTGAGGACTCTTTGGGCATGTACAGATTGTGCTTAATTGACATCCATCACAAGTGTTAAAACTGTTACATAATTTATTATTGATATTAATATATGTCGTTTGTGGTTTACAGTAATCAATATAGGTAAATGGTGAGGTTTACGGGGGGGTAATTGACCATTGAAGTGGCAAAACAAGCTTTAGAAATGTGGAAAAAGCTGCAGACTGTCTGACCCACATCCAAATGGCTATTAAGCCAGTTATCAAATGAGGTTTGCAATCTGTCAGTGTTGCTTTCTTTTAACAGACCTTGCACTTGTTATTATCCGGTTTTGTCCTCTGGAACCTTAGCGGTGCATGAATGCAACACCAATGCTACACCAAAGAACTTTAATAACTTTTTGATAGAAACCATCTTTAAATTGTGTCCGAACCCTGCAACTCTGATTTATAGTGAGTGTGAAAGTGTTCACTGCTACCAAAAACAGACACTGCTTCACAGACTGACAGGACAGCAAGGCTCCTTGCAGTAGCAGAGCATGCTTTAGAAACCTAGACCATGATGTGCAAATAACTGTAATTATGTTAATAGTTGTGACGAAGGAAATCTGTATGAAAAAGTAGATGACTACAAACTAACACGCATCTAAACAAAGTTGTTAACAAAATTAATTTACACTGAATAAAATTGAAGGCAAAAACAAAAAAAAAAAAAGTATTGTTTGGGGTTATATAGGCTGAGCTTTACTTCCCCTTGTGCATGACCTCTAGAACTGCCGGTTTGTGCACCTTTTTCCCATCAGAACATTAAAACACTTTTGTAAAATAAAATGTTGTCCTTTAGGAATAAATAAAAAAAAAATTTATTAAATAAAAAAAAAAATGTTAATATTAATATACATTAAGTGAAAGTCATCATTATTTTTAACTAATTGCTGATGTGATTAATTCCACCCTCTGACAGCTTTCTAGATGCTTACACAGTGACTCTTTGATACATTATGGGAATAAAACAAAACCTGTGCCCTAATTTAAGACAACCCGAATGGCGCTTCGTCACCATTTAAAGGCGTCTGTCCAGCTCTAATAGGCCACTTTATGCTCACCTGTCCTGTCTCTGCTGCTGCTGCTGTTTTATTGCTGCAGACGCTGCTGCTGAATTGCTGCCCTGCATGGATTTTCCTCCACTCGCACCATCACCTCAGCACCCACCTGCTGACTCTGTTCTCCAAGGACCATAATGGGTAATTTGCGTTGATCGCTCCCTTTGCGCTCATTTGCCACTAATAAACTATCAGTCAATTTTTGTGAATTAAAATTATGCTCTGAAAGGTGATTCTTTTTGATGATTACATGACTTAATCATATCATTGTGTAATGTCACTTTTAGGCAAAAGCGCATGTTTCCCTAAAGCTAATGAACAGACAATCGGCTCCAGCTCCTGACAGGACACATGGGGCTTCGTATGTCGTTAAATAAAAATTTAGCTCTTCTTCTAAAGTAATTTGTCTATGGGAGCATTGATCAAATGCAAGAAAGACTTATTTTTTTCCTCCTAATCTATTTTACTGTTAATTTAGTTAAAACAATGCCATTAGCATTGGAAAGGACTGAGTAATTACAGCACACAATGATTATTGATGATTCGTTCATTCGGCTTTTTGTTTGCAGGAAGAGGATGAGTAAATACAGCACGGGCTGTGATATTCATCTATTGATGAACTGCAGAACAATTCTCTTGTGTTTGTGTACACTGATGATCCCCTTTATAATTATGCAGCAAAAAGTTAATTTTCCATATACATCATATTAGGTGAACAATGGTTTGTAATTGCAACAGCAAATTACTCTGTGATCACTAGAGCTGTCTCCGGAGTCACTGTGAGGCAATTAATTAGAAATTCATGTTTGTTATAGTGATTTCAGACAAAAATAGGAAGTGTGTGTTCATAATGAAGCAACTAGGAAATTGCGGACAGCAAAGCACTGTATCAGTGTCTATCAAGGAAGCCACTGAAACACTTGGTGAAGTGAATAAAAGCTATAGGTAATTAACAAAAATGAAAGAGCTAAAAGGAAGAAAAATGAATATGAATATTAATACACACAAAGGCATCGGTTTGAGGGAGACACAGAATGTACGTCACTTTGTGAGTTGGCTGGTTTCACAAGATCTCGATAGATAGATAGATAGATAGATAGATAGATAGATAGATAGATAACACATATGAGCTATTAATTATATTGAATTATTTTATCAATGGCACCACATGCCCTTATAAAAAGGCTAATTTCCCCCCAAAATATGACAGAAGTTATTAAATGAGGCTTATATGTGCGTTGACTTAGCAGAGATAATATTAAAATGGAATGAATGACTATGAGCCTGAAATTCACCACAATGCAGAAAAGTAAGAGTTTTATTCTCAAAATTGTCCACCCCTCCAATGAGCAAATGAAACCTCCATCAATTGATTATTTATTAGGCTTTAGAGTTTCTAAATATTTTAATTATTTCCCAACTGTAGAATAGATTCTACCTGATACACGTGTCCACCTGGTGCTGGTTGCACAGGTTGCAGACATCAACCTTCAATCCTCTTATGTTGTACTGCAACTGTTCATGACCTGTCACAATATGAAAGACGCACTATGTGACTTGTTCACCAGAACAAGTCAAATTTACCAGATCCACATGGCAGAAAGGAAATGCTTAAATATGCAGCAATTGTGTAACGCCTGTTTTGAAAAATGAGCACAAACTTTGAAGCAAATCTTATGTGTTGTGGATGTGATTATGTTAAATTCCTCCGCTGCAAACTGGATTATGTGAAATTGGATAGTTGCCCTGTTTGCTACAGATTAGAAATTCTTTAAAATTTATGTTGTGAAATTAAAATGAATAAATTAAAAAAGTGTTATATGTGTTTGCAAGTAAAAAAATAAATAAAATGTACAGGGTTGCACAGTTAAAATGGTTTTGACTGATGTGGAGACAAAATTAGGCAAATAAAATCATCATAACAAATGGCATTTTTTTTATTTATATTTTTGCACACACACACACACACACACACACACACACACACACACACACACACACACACACACACACACACACACACACACACACTGTGGTATAATAAATTACAGAAAACAAGACCAACCAGTTTTATCATCAAATGAAACCATACAGAAAGAATGTTTGTCTTCCATAGCTAAAAGTATGACACCCAACTTGACTGCTTTTTTGGTTAATTGTTAACAAGACCCATCCTGTGCAGTTTATGAGTCAAATAAAACATATTAAGATAGACAGATCCCACCCTCAGATGTTTGCACACAACTTTTTTTAAATTTAATTTTGAATGTGCTGGGATTGGCTCCAGTAGCCCCCCACAATCCTAATGACGAATAAGCAGGTATAGAAAATGACTGACTATTATTATTATTTTGATTATAGATACACACACACACAACCACACTCACAAACCACACTCACAAATCACATGTAAAGATGTTCCTGTTTCTGTCTGACATTTCCAAATATATATTTTTTGGTCAGTAAGATTCAATTCAATTCAATGCATCATCAATAACATGTCATAAATACACAGTCAAGGGAAGAAATATCAACCTAAACATATGCAAATGCATTACATGTGCTCTATGATAAAATATAAGTATCTGCATCAATTATTAAGAAAGCCCATCCTGTGGAGCTTAGAAGGAGTCAAATAATAATAAGATAGACAGATCACACACACTCAGATTTTTGCATGCTATTTTTTAAGCTGTTAAGGGTTTTATAATACACAGCTTCCCCGTGTGCTGAGGTAATCCAAAAACTTCACTGGTTTCTTGTCCTGAATGAATACAGTCTCTAATTTTTGAAAACTTTCAAAAGTGACCTTTACTTTCCAAATTATATTTTTTGCACAAGTTCAGAAAAAATATAGGAACACTCCATCTGAGTATAGGTCACGTATCTTGTAAACTCCCCTTATAAGCCAATGAGAAATAGGACCTTTCCTCAATCTGTATGGCAGGGTGATGCCACATCCTTTGTACTTCTCTACAGACTCACTTGGTATCAGTCTGTTTTAAAAAGAAAATGGAGCATTGCAAAACAACAGGCACATTATGTTCTTTATGCTGCCATGACAACCTCAATCATGTGGTTTCAGGCTTCCCTAATTATTTTGGTGTTAGACGTAGCAGAGGTGAGGGCTTTCATACAAGCAAGTTTTTCCAACATCAAACAAATTGTATTCATGGTCCAACATCCAACCAGTGAAGAGACTGAACTCACTGACCTCTCCTTAGTAATGAAACTCCCAGCTAGGCAATGTTTATACAGTCTGATATTTAAAAACTCTTCTGTTCTGTTTTGTGTCTCTGCGGCGCAACAGTCAGACTTTAAACTTGAATAAAAGTAACTCTCAAAGTGTTTAAGTGTGTCAAGAAAGCTCTTTTCATGCCCTTTTCATACTGCCTTTTTCTTTCTTTGCCTAACGCTTACTCTTGACATGTATAATGATTACAGGGTCACGGTGATCCCTGTTATATCCAGGTACTGTATTGTATCTGCTTGTTCAGCTCTAGCAATGACTGTCAGTTCCTGTGGATATGACTGATGTAAATGTAAAAGATAATGTAGCGGCTGTATGGATGTGATCACATTCTGCTCGTTGCACACAATATATATTTTTTTCCCTATCTGATTTAGCTTCTCTGTTGCTTTAGTCTCACAGGGTCCTCTGAAGCATGCACAAAACAGACAATAAATAAATAATAAACCAGAAAATCAATGAGCCACATCTAGACAGATACAAGCTATCTGCGCAGAGATTGTTATTCTCCGATGGTATTTACAAAACTTCCAAAGACCACAGTTGGCCTCAACTATGAGCCCAATTATGGTTAGCCTGTTAAACCCTTTGCCATTGATTTCTTTTCAAGCTCCATGTGCCAGTCCTGATGTGGATGTGCCCGAGCTGGAATCAGTTACACCCCCCCCGAAAGACTCTGGAATGGAAAGCCTTGTTTCGGCCTCTCTGCACCAAATTAGATTGCGTCCTTGTGTCAAGGGGAGTTGTTTGTTTTTGTCGAGTTTCTCTTTGTGGAAGGGTCAAATGAGCAGGAGTGTCCCGAGCAGCCTTTTGTCACACATTATTTATGGGTATTCCACAACAGACGGGTACGGCAAAGGCCCGGGTTATGCAGTTGATATAAGGATACAAGGCTGTTGCCTCTCTCTGCCAAATGGAATTTCGGGGTGGGTCAATACAGGAGCAAAGCCTACTACTGCAAGAAAATAAATTTATAAGAAAGTACATAAAGAAGAAGAAGCGGTATGCTGTGAAGTTTGTGAGATTTTTTTTTTTTTTTTTTTAAGTAAAACAAAACTCTGATATTGGCAAAGGACAGTTTGGCTCAACATGCTGACTGGATGTTTTTTTTTTTTCTTCTTTGTGCAGTTGAGAGGTGGTGGAATAAATCAGTGTCAAATTCAGAGCTAATGTGAAACACATGACGGTCAGTGACAGTATGAGTGATGACTGCATTATTGAGCTATAAACTGCAGTCCCAATTTGACAATAGTAACGGTATGCTTCCTGGACAGATTTTTGTCAGGCGTGAAAGGAAGCTATATGTCAAATTCGACTATATCTACAGGATGTGCTGCTCAAAATATCCTTTTTTTCATTTCAGTTTGAGATCAACCAGTGAATGTGATAATTGCTGCCAAAAGGAAACATAGTTTTAGTGTTGAATTCAATGATTATGACACTCAATTAAATTAAACCATTGTCATGATTACTTGCTAACAACAATTTGCTGCTAATCATGTTAGCTAAATAAATGTCATGTTTGTGCAATTTGTATTATATTGATTAAAGTGCCATTAATTTAATATTATTAACTTGATATAATAACTTGCAATAATAATTGCAGTTCTCAGGAGTGTAAAAACTGAAGAGATCATTTGCAATAAAAAAAAACACTCATATGCTATGACACGTAAATCTAATGTAGAGTTTTTGACGAGCTCTTATTTGAATTAAAAAAAAGTCATTATAGTAACTAGTAAGTGAAGTTCACTAAATTTCTAAATTCATTAGTTTACCTACTGTATGTCATTATCATTATTGTCGTATTTATGCACAATAAGATCTTTACTTGCCAAGTATTATGGGCTATCGCTAGTTGCTAATTGCTCAAATTGAATAATTGTATTAAAAAAACTGAATCATTTGATGTTAAATGTATTAGTTTGTAACTGAATTACAATCAATTGAAACTAAATGTCATAATATGATTTAAAAACAACCAGCTCTCTTAGTTCTCACAATTCAATTTCAGTTGAGTGAAACACACATACAGTCACTGAGGAGGAGCAAATTCAAATTCATATTAACAGGTTCTGTGACGTCACCCGTTAATTTGTGGACTCCTGTATTGAAAGCCTCGTTGTGGCTGACGCCATCTTGGTTTGGCTGGGGATGAGCACCCATAGGTAACATCAGGACATCATGATTGGAAAAGCCATTTCACATCGGTGTGGTGCGAAAATGCAGTGTGGCAATGAGGAAAATACACAGGTTCCAATGCACATTATCCACAGTGATCCCATCAGAAAATTAATATGGCATATGAAGTACCAAGCACCACATGTGTACATATAGGAAAACTACAGCACAGCTGCTGTGATGGTGGCGTCATAGAAGCCTTTTAGCTGCAAACTGAGATCAACTTAACAACTTAACTTCATAAAAATGTCACATACACAGGCCCTACAGGGATCATCCGATGTCTCCCGCATATCAGAATTCTAATTGACCAGTCGAGTATCTATAGAGGCTGGAGATTAATTAAAGCATTGTGTCCTGCTGCCTTTAGATGGCTGCAGGGATTTAATGACCAAAAGGAGAAGCCGTTCATACAGTGTAAAGCAGCTGTGGACGATATTACCAGAATCAATCACATTCATTTATAAATCAATGCACATGACTTTACTGCGTTCAACACATTCATCTTCATATTTTTCATGAAATGCCTCTATTTGCTGGGGAGAGGTTTTATTATATGCATTATATATGCGAATATATACAAGAAAAACAAACAGAGGAAACAGTAAGAAAGCTGTTTGGATTAAAAATGACAAAAAACAAACAAAAACAATATTATTGTATCAGATTATATTAATAATATTAATTGTTCCAATTCAGTTTTAGTTATTCACTTAAATATCAAGAAAAAAAAATAAAAATTAAACAAATAATTTTGCTCCTGGATTGAAAAGTGCTATACAAATAAAGATATTATTATAAATTAAGTTCCTAATTACACATATTTCTGCCTGTAAAATAATGTGTTTATGCATATGAGGAATTTGATTAGAATTAATTTTGCGGCTCTCAGTGTATTCACATGCAGCACAACACACATATACAGCAATAAAAAATACATAACTTATTTGTAACAGTTCTACCATGTGAAAGACCAAAGCACTCAATCACCAGTCTGAGACAAGCAAATGTCAGGGTCATAAATATTATAGGTTTACCAGTGTGATCGCTGCTGAGGAATGTGTTTTAATATTCTTTATTTAGTTATTAAATTGAAGTGGAGCCACCTGCGATATGACACCCACCGTGATTTGTAATCTCACTTTTCATGAGATGTTTTTTTTTTCTTTTTTTTTTTTTTCCTGCCTGAGCTGAGCTCTCTGTCTGATTATTATTGGGACTAGAAATACAGCCTCACGGTTCCATGGCTCTGCCAAATTCAGGCAATGGACGACGCTTCAGGTCTGGATGGTACTGCAAAGAAGCTTCAAATTCTAACATATGAATTCTTCACACACGTCTTCAACCCCAGTATCACAATCCCCTCTGTTGTTCCTGAGTTATGGTGCTGACTAATGGCCAGAAAGGTGTTTTTTGCAGAACTTACTTGCATAGTGAAGTTGACCTTTGACCTTTTGGAATTAAACTCTTCGATTTATTTTTCTGTGGCATTTGTGTGAATCTTTGTCATAATTAGCGAATGAATTCTTGAATTATGGCCAAGAAACACATTCAGTGACCTTTGACCGCCCCATTCTAATCAGTTCATCCTTGATTCCCTTCGGGCATCCCTGAGATATGACCTTCATGAGCGAACAAGACAGACGGACTGACAACCCAAATGCTTAATGCCACGGCTTTCACCGGCGCTGAGGCATAAAAATGGTTTCCTGCAGCTGCTGATTTACAGCATCTACTGTATGCATATTTCAAAAGGTCTGAGCCGATAAGGAAAAATAGTGGTCCGGTACACGGGAGGGAAATACAGCTATAATTTCCCCCATCTGCTTGTAACATTGAATTAAAAGGCCAGCTGGTGGGCTTTCGCGCTTTCATCCCGGAGCAGCAGGTCAAGAGTAGCCTACAAGACGACTCCTGTGGCTTCCTATGTAGCTTTTTGAACTGCAGCAACAGCGAACATCCTGCTGTATCGCTGGAGTGGCCACAGGGGCCCCGATAACGGAGGCAGGGATCATGAGCGTGTAGAGAGATGGAGAAATAAACCGTATGGGGGTTGCATGTTAGGAGGGAGATAAATGACATAAATCTTGCGTGCCAGTCAACATGGGATAACAGGTTATAGTGGGGAAAAAGACAAATAAAAAAAAAAAAACAACAGTGTGCAAGAGGCCCTGAGAATAAAGATAATTATTTTTGATAAGGTGGAAATGGGAAAAGGGTAAGTTGATAAGCCCAGGCAGGGTGACTGAGCACTGTTGACATTCTCCTGCATGCAGACTTCGCTGCCTGCCTGGGGACAGATTGAGCTGCTGGGGGATACACAGTCCTTTACAGTCCTTTATAACCAACTGCAAGTGTTTATATTATGATGAATCATCTTAAAATCTGCAAACTTGCTATTCATATTTAATGAGCTTTGTGTTTATCAGCATCGCTGTGTTTCACTAAAAAGCATACAGCCTGATTACATGTGATAGGTTGCATCCCAACAGGAAAGGAGCAGGCAAATTCATTTGTAAGTTTATTCACTTTATTACATTTAGCCTTAATTAATGGTTTCCCTGCCTGGCGCCCTGGCTCTGTATTTCACAGCCCAGTTGCAGACAATGCTGGTTTTTCCTTTCCCTTCGCTAATTTATTCATTCCTGTTAGGGCCACTCAAAGGCAGAGTGTGCAATACCAAACTTTACTCGCAGTCCAGGGCCCCGTTCCAAGCGCTCATGATGAACACACACCGAATTTGCATCACGTTCCTTATACACGAAAGTGCACAAATTGCAAATACTTTAAGATTTGGGTTGGAGTCAAACAAAACTACTTCTATATTGCCCATATGCACTGCTTCTGGGTGGAAAAAATGTTTCTAGGGTTTAGTTGCTCTTAAAAACAGACAGGAATGGGAAATAAGTCGCAAAAAAATAATATTCCATGTTTTGGCTTTTATGTGCTGAATCTCCCGGAATACATTGCCTTAGCCAAGATGATCAATCAATCAATTTGATGAAGACAAATTATACATTGTTGTATTCTTTATTGTATTATTTACATTACAAATAGCATTCAAAGGCTATTTGAAATTTGTTTCCTATAAAAGTATCTAGTCAAGATGCCCTGCTTGAAAATACTAGCAAAACCACTGTAGAGTAATATATGTAGTTGTAAAAATACCGTTTTACTGTTTTAATGGGCACAGCTGTGCATAATAATATATAGTACTGCAGTAATTATTAACATGCCTTCCAGTTTGAACCAAAATTTTGAATAATGCGCATTGACCAAATTTCTACCTCTAATCTGGCAATGTATCTCAGGGGATACACAGATTTCAAAGCTGTTAAGTAACACTACACACATAGTTGGAACATTCTTTCTTCATCATAATGTTTAGACAAATCTCCTAATTAATGTGAGGAATTTCTATTGTTATTTTATTGAAAATAATTATGACTAATATATGATTACTTTCTGCCAAAGAAGCAGGTTTTCTACCACTAGCAGCCATGATGTTTTCTGATCAGGTTGACGAAACAATGAAAGATCCTCCGCAAAACCAAGGACCACAGCACTTAAATCAATATTGGACCTTAAATGAATATTGGATGAGAGTGTTTGTTTGTAGGGAGTCAACGATAAGTAAAAGACTGGGACCAGACGGTAGGATCAATAGAAGATTGTATTAAAACATCTCTCTTATAAGAGACAAAATTAGACCCAACCTGTCATTTTTCATGAAAAAGGTGCAATGGAACAGTTTTACAATAAGCGTACACAAAACCTATATTCCTCCACAATATTTCAGTCGTTAAATACCTTGTTAATACCAATAACAGATGTAATGAACCATAGGCTATAGACAGGCAGACAAATCTAAAACATATGATGAAGTGTAATGTAGACAAAATGTAGCTTTTAAACAATATAAACAAAATACACAGGGCCCCCTGGTGGTCAGAGGGCCCATTGCAGTCACTTATCATGCAAAAAGGCAAAAATGGCACTGTTTGACAATAAGTCTACCTGCCAAGATTTTATCATGACAGACAATATTGACTTGTTTATCATCACCATCCTGGATTAATCCTGATGAATGGGCTCTCTTCACTGAGCCCCCCCCCAGAATATTTATTTTCCCACGAGCTCAGAATGTCAGATTGAGGGGTCTGCCTCACACTAACACACATAAATGATGTTAGCTGTTCTCCAGTCTCGCTTGGCTGTTTCTCCACCTTTGAGAGACAAAGTTTCATTTTGAAGAATAAATTCACCTCCCAGAGAGGAACCAGCTTCTATTTGACTGGCACCTCTTATTTCCTCTGACACTATTGAATCTATATGCACATTTTAGGTTATATTGAATTTTTTCAGATATGTCTGTTTTTTTATTTCCCATTGAAGTTACTCATAAAGTACCCGTTTACCTATTTTGGATGTATTTAAAATCTAATAATAAAAAAAAGAGGGTGACATCAATCACCTAGGACACAGCATGAATTATGTGAGTTTTCCTGCACATGAGCATGAGCTAATACAAGATTCCCACCCAGGACAACAACCCACCAGCACCACGCACACACAGGTGGAATGTGGCAAAATATCAAAAAGTAAGTTTAAAAATGTATTATTAAAGGATTGATATTGAGGGAGTGTATGTGTGATGCTGGTGGGCTGGGCCTGGCTGGCTGCAGAACAGGAAAAGAGAATAGTTGAAGAACCTGGATGTTCAAAGGAGGAACTACAGGTACAGTATCACTGGAAAAAGTTTTTCTTATGTAGTCGCAAACTTAGTCAAACTTGCATAATCGGTTAATCTCTGCCATTCCAGCGTCTGTTAAATCCCAACACATGAGCACCTCATTCTGCTTAAAGAGGTACTGATTAGGTGAAACCTGAACCAAGAACAATGGTAAAGACTTGTGGAGAACATGCCAAGACGCATGAAAGCTGTGATTAAAAACAATGTTTTGACCATTTGTCATTTTCTGCAAATAAATGCTCTAAATGATAATATTTCTATTTGGAATTTGCAGGAAATGTCAGTAGTTTATGGACTCAAACAAAAATGTTCCTTTTACCCAAACACACAAGTAGAAAAACTGATAATTTTGCACTGGTCTTTTATTTTTTCCAGACCTATAAATATATAAATCTCCAGTCTCAATGTTTATTCTTCCTTTTGCCTTGCTCAAGTTTATGTTTCTTACTTGAATTTGTTATTATTGTATTGTTTAATAAAGTAGGGAAAAGTTCTTCTTCTACTGCAGTTATTGACCTGTTGACCCGGTGACATCTGGGATAGTGCAGTTTGGTTTGCTTGCACACTGCGACGTATGACCGGATGGTGCAAAACACCCATGTACCATTCACATACTAGTTGAAGGCCTACACTACTCTGGCATTCTACGTAGTGGATTCCTCATTTTTTGCCTTCTATATAGGTGGAAAGTAGGCAGTTTCAGATGTGGCCTGAGTATTTATAGCAGAAGACAACCCAGCAGAGACTGGACGTGTGGGCCGGCCTTTTGTATTGGATGATGATCAGATGACGGTCAGGTGTGCATGGTTTGCAGAGGCAGGTCAGTTGTGAAGGATCACAGAGCTGGTGGAGTGACGAGGGGGGAGGGGAGGACACGGGGAGAAATGGCTGGAAGCTGCCCTGAAATACCGTGATGCTATCAGACACTACAGCACCGGAGACGTGAATACGAAGATGATGAGGAGCATTCGGAATAAGGGAGAGAAGACGGTGGAGATGAAGAGGATGTGAGTGAAGTTACAGCGCGTGAGAAGACTTAGGAATGGGGACATTTGGATGGAGGATAGATTCAAAGCCAAGGAGATAATGGATAAGACAAATCTGGGCTGTGCTAGACAGGTCAGTGATTCCAGCAAACGCTGCAGGAATGAAACATAAGGATTGGTCTCATACTCCGTTACTGTGACAGACATAAACAAACAATAAAGGGCCTTAAGGGAAAAAAATGGAGTAGACTTCTACTAATAGTTCCCAAATCCCCAGTTGTCACTGAAGGTGACTGAACCTTCTCTATTGAGGCCCCTCAAATGTGCAAGTCCCTGCTTGAAGAGCTCAGCCAGGAAAATCTGTCTATTTTAAAAGTCTTTTTAAGACCACCTTTAATCGTATGGCTTTTTCTTAACTGTATATGGATAGTAAAGGCTGTAACTATTTAAATTGTATCTCGTCCAGGGCCGCAGATAGGATTTTAGAACTGAGGGGGACCAAATACGTACACACACACACACACAAACACGCACACACACGCACACACACGCACACACACACACACACACGCACACACACACACACACACACACACACACACACACACACACACACACATACAGTATATGTGCTCCAATGTACATTCCAATTAGTTTTCTAACTAAATGAGCAGTGGCAGTCAACATTATTATATAACATTATACATTAAAAAATATAACATTATAGATATTCACCTTCAGCCTAGAATGTTGGTATTTTACATTAAGCCTACCCAAAGCCCAAATGCCTCTATATTATTACAATACAAGTATTGCCACATCTTAGGAAAGGCAACGGGCATTGGATATTTACATCTTTTGGTTCTTGAAAGAAAAAAACACTGATTTTTTTTCCTTCTCGGGCTCAATAGATAAATCACTGCATACTCTTTGAGTTAATCATTCAGCCATTTGAATCAGTTTTGAATCAGTTTTGAATCAGGCGCAGGCAAAAGAACCAGCTCCTCGTAGGACCACATATGGGTCAAGATGATGCGTTATTGGAAGTCGGAACTCGGAGCTCTGAAAAACATAACATCAGAACTGAGCACTTCCCAGCTTAAAAACTGGGACATCATTGAATACAGAATGAAGAGAAATGATATTAATGGACTAAAAGGAAAATCCCAACATTTGTACTTATATAGACGCTAGATTTCAGTGCTTCTCTGACTTCAAAATTCTGATTTACGAGTAGAACTGAACGCACCTCGTTGCACAAAGACCGCAGCAATCAGTTTCTCCTTTATTTAACCTGTTTGTCGACTTACGTAAGGACAGTGTGGGAGAGGGGGACAGATCGGTGTCACTCTAAATGTGCGGGGGACATGACCCCCGCGTCCCCCGTGCTATCTGCGCCCATGATCTCGTCCACAGCTTTAAGTTTTAAAGCTTATTCACTTATATTATCTTATATCACTTATATTGTAATTTATACCACCACACTATAAAAAATGTATTATTTGTCAGATGTGTCAACAAATTTGATAGAAGCTCAATATTTATAACTTTTACAACTAAAATAATGATAGCTCACATTTTTGTCTTCACAGATAATTAATTCCTGCCTTTTTTTTCTTTTTTTTCCTTCTGTATCTGTCGAGCAGGGACAGATACTGTCGAGCAGGGACAGTGTAACTTTAACTTACACTCCTCCTCCTGCCACAGCATATTTGAATTGAGATTTCACTTTGAGATTCTTTTTTCTTTCCACTCTCTCATTACTCATGTCATCATCTCTCATATTTATGAAATGACTCATTGGAGAAGTAAGAAAGCAGGTGATATGACATAAAAAAGGAAGAAGAAAATCTTAGTTTAATCATCTGAAATGAAAATTCTTTTGCTTTTTTTTGGTGGGGGGGGGGGGCTCTGAACATTTACTACTGTACTAGTAGAGTGAGCTGCTTGGATTTCCTCCACTTCCTTATGTCAACCTGCCATACCACCTTGAGACCCAGTGTAATACGTTAAAGTCAGCCGGTGGGCTTCATCAATCATGACGCAGTTGTAATCAAACGGCGGAATTATGAAAAATGGTACCTGTCATAACAGCGTGCCTCGGTGTGCAGGATGCTGCTGAGTGTCAGAGTGAGAGACCACTTCCACTTTATCAGAGACATTCCGCTTGGAAGATTTTAGGGCTCAATGCAAGATTAAATTACTGGTTAAAATGCAAATTTTTTTTTTTTTTTGCAGCACATCCCTAATATATCCCCATCACGAATGAACTCTATGGGAGTGACAGAGAATTAGATCTGGAGAGGATGGAGTGTAGTAAACAACTTTACCTCAGGCCTGGCCTTGTTGAGCCCACAACCATAAATCATCGACGCTCTCCGAGTTTTTTTTTTTCAGTTGTTTTTTCCTCAGGTTTTCTCCCACAGCGTCTGTAATCTGCCTCTTTTGTCAATTTCCCGGGATAAGCTTATTTATGTGTTAAGGCCCAGCCCTTTCAAAGAAATTAGCTAAGCATAATCCCATAAATGTAATGATTTTTCAAACCTACTGTACAGACATGGGCAATTAAGCTTAAAAAAAAAAAAACATTCCTTTGATTAATTAGCTTAATGTGCTACTTGCTTGTCACATGAGGCTGCATCCCCAGATGTATAATATGGATTTCCAGTTGATGATCAGCAGTTTGGAAAAAAAAAAAAAAATCACTTTCCAGTGTGATGATTTGCTTTTAATTCCATAAGAGTATTTAAAAGTGTGATCAGATAGAGGCATCTACAGCTCTTTTTGATCTGAACTGCAGTGGAAAATAACTTTTATTCTGTGTATGTGGTTTGATAGATTTCATATCAGTCAATTACAAGCAGGCTGGAGCCTATTAACAAAACGAACATGGACCCACAAGAAACTTTTCGTTTGAAGATAGATTTTGTTTTGTTTTTTTGACAGTGGGAAAGGGTGAAAAAAACACATATTGTTGTACTTTGCTTCTTTCGCTTGATAATCAGAAACAAACAAAAAGAGCATGACTCACCTTAATTCATTAACATGGTCTGGTTTCCGCCAGCAGAGCAACTTCGAGGAGAGCAACAGCGACCGTAAAAGGACAAGCGAACGTGGCAGGAGCTCTCTCGCTGAGCCAAAATGAAATAAGTGCACTTAAATTATGTTAATAACATGAATAAACATGGTAATGAAAAGCAACAGGTTGTGCGATGCTAATGCATTGCTCACGCAGACACTATGTCGCAGGTGTGACCTTGCCTTTTACACTGTATCACATTTACCTGAAAAACAAAACCTTGGTCGAAATATGCTAAAATTCCATACGATCAATTTTCATTTTAATTTCATAAAGTCTACATATACTAAAAATTCATCATTTAATATTAATAATAAGATGGATGCTATGCTGCACTAACAGGTTCAATCAATGTCAAACATTATATGCCCCTATACAGAACTAAGAGCTCTAATTAGGAAGTAAGTTAAAACACATGTGTGGGTTGATCATCTCATCATTTACACCTGGGAGTTGCCCCTAACAACCATATCTTACATCTGCTGGAGCAGTTGGAGCAGTTGGAGCAGTCGGCGCACGTTTTTTTCCCACATTCAAGGCCCGCACTCGAACCGGCACACTGCAACGCAAGCAACAGCCAGCTCGTAATTGCAAGATTTGCTCCCTGTGAATATTTTAGTAGGCATTTCTAGATAAGAGTGGCAGCCTCTTATGAGTAAAAAACCTCATGCTGTTCCAATCTCTGCTTCTATTACCACAGATCTGCTGTGTTCATGATCAGAAACGACAGCGCAAAAGAAACGATGCTATGTTTTAGATTTTTTTTTTTACTGCCCAAAGCTGAGCTCTCCACATTTCTCTATTCTGATGTCCCTAACAGCTGCTAAAGAAATGTCTGGAGGCGTTCAGAATTGGATGAGTATTTACCCAGATAGTCACACTTAGTAAAACAATTTTTTTTCTGTGGGAGGTCTAGTGTTTATCTCATGGCACAAGAAAAAAAAGATAAAAAAAAACCTAGTTATCATATTTGAAATATTTCCAGTTGTTTCTGTAATTTAAACACATAAATGTTTGAATGTCCAGACATCTCCTCTGTGGGCTGATAGTATCTCAGGATTCACTAAAAAAATGTTGCTAAAAGGCCCGTTTTTGGTTCAACAGAGTTGTCTGGATTTACATTGATCTGGATTACTATCACATATGAGGCTGCCATTTGAAGTTGTTTTTTTTTTTTTTTTTTTTTTTTTTACAAAAAAGAACATTTTTATTTAGGCCTGAATCCAAGTGCTAGTCAGCTGGGCTTCAAAGGTTTCCACATCTCCCTTTTTTCAGCTATTTCTCAAAGTAAAACATGCAGTGGTGAAATCAGTTCAGATTAAAGTGGCTTTCACAGTCAACTTCAAAGTGAGCATAGGGGCAAATATTACTATAGTGTAAATATTAGTTTAGAAGGAAGTGCAGCAAGGAGTATTCAAAACTGATTCAATTCCCCACATGTTTTCATATAAATTTTGTAGGACTTATTTTGTGTCCTTTTGGGCAAAATTTTGCTCTAAAAGTCAAAGTGCTGTCTGGACTCCAGCTGAGACCAGGATTATCAGAGTCCATATGAATTCAAAAAACTGGGTCCAGTTAATCGGAAAAGTCAGAAAATGTTTTTTTTTTGTTTTGTTTTGTTTGTTTGTTTTTTTTCCATAGTTAAATTTTGAAATACACAGGGGTTGTAATAAAATTGTGTAATTTAGTCATTTTTCAAGACACTATTAACAATAGAGACACGGTTGTTAAGTTTGTAAAATGTGGTCTGAGGGACTATTTACTGGTGATGACTACTTTTTTTTTTTTCATTTTTGCTCCCCCATGGGCATCCAATGATTGAGTGGAATGAAATGTGTGCTCTCTTAGAAACACTCTCAACTCAAGGGCTCAGTGAGTGGGCAATAAAACGGAAAAAGTGACGAAACTAAATAAAGAATTTCAGCCGTTATAATGGATTGAACTTAAAGTCTGTAGAAATGGGCAATCATAATGCACAAGTATCCATCCATCTAATCTTGACTCTACATCATCATACTTGCCTGGATATCCAACAAATCAGTATGAAGGACCTGAGAAATTATTTTGTGTATTTGTAGAAGAGAATATGTTTTTGAGACTGGACTCCAATGATGATCTTTAGACTCACACACTTGTTGACATTTAGTGTTATCACCAGTATCCTGTGTCCTATATATCCTATGTATGCCATCACATAGGCCCAATCCAAGTGTCCAGTTCACTGGACTCACACACAGTGTCCGATGTTGCCAGTCTTGTGCTTAAAATAAATGTGCAATTGCAATTTAAGGGGAAATCATCAAATAACTCATCACCAAATGCTGATTGTTTGAACTGGAGTCTTCCAAACCATGATTCCTCCTAATCTTTCGTATATACGTGTTGCCAATGTGACTTGCAAACGAGAGCGTATCACATACCGTACAGAAGCATTCACATCAGTAAATTTTCCACAATGTCACTAATTAAAAGTGCTACTGAAGTGGATACTTCTCCTCAGGGTATAAGAAAACGGCATGAAGATTGTTGTAAAATTCCATATATTTTTTTTTTTTGATAACCAATATTTACGGACACAGTATCCAATCAAATCAGTAAGAATGTCAATTGTTTAGGAGCATGAGCGTTAGCCTTGCATAGTGAGCAGCAAAGCATCTCAGGACTATGCATCAAGGACTTTGGTTCAATGGTGTTAAAACTGTCTCTTCTTTCAGAGAAAGGTAATGCAAATTTAAGGTGAAGACTTGTGACTTGATGTTCCACAAAAGACTTAAAAGCAGTTTTCCCTGTTGTGGACAAAGGTGTTGGAGATTTTCAGAGACAGTATATATATATTTTTCTTTTTTAACAGTCAAAACTGGTTCCAGCCTCTCAGCCTTAACATATTCTGACCCATTGATGCAATGTATTTACCACCTTACACCTCATGTCATCTTGTGTTGAATCTGTTGTCCCTTAAAAGTACACCCTGTCGCTCCGAATCTCTGTCAGCCTGTCCTATCCGCTCGCTGTGTCGATTAACTGATTAACATCTATTGGCCGCTTTCTGTGGATGGGAGGCAGCTTGGCTTTGAGTTGATCAAAAGGGTGAAAGGTGTTTTGGATCATCAGCCATGATGGGGAGAAGCTGTAAATGCAAAAAAGAAAGAAGAAAAAAAGCCTGCACCAGACTTCTCGTGGTCTAAGCGGCTTGGAGAGAGTCCAGAGGAAATGGCAGCATCGCAAGGCACCAGCTGGTCTCACACACACACACACCTGGACACTCAGCCCAGACGTTTCATTAGCCAAGGCTGGCACGCTCTGGCTTCCCTCTTATTAGGAAGGTGTAGTTCTACCAATCTGCTGAGAGTTGACTATAGGCACCTGAAGCACGTACATCAAATTGCTTTCATGTATATACATATTTTAACCTATTTTCTACTCTCTAGTCACTGGGTTAGTAATCATTCTGCACTGGCTCTACACATTAGAACAGTGATCTCCAACCCCCGGGCCACAATTTTTTTATGTTTTATTTTGAAAAGTGACCGGATTTTCTCTGTTACGTCCGTCTCACTTGACGCATGTAAAGGCCACGACACCACACTTCACATGATACATCCCACTCGTTGCAGCAAAACAAGCTCAGGGCTCCCACTGATTCAGTGCTGCTGTGATTAGCGAGCATTTTCATGCACTTTGTTTTTGTGTTTTGTCTTATTTTGAAGGTATGTTTAAACATTACCATAGCGACCAGTGTGTTGCATTGTGTTGGGGTAGAAACAATAAAAGAAGTAATCATCTACTAAACCCTAACAAATGAAAAATGAGAGGCTTTAAAATAAACTGCAGTTGAGAAGGCAGTTTTTCTGTTAGTGTATTCTTGTATGTTTGAAATGAAGCATTGGTTTAGTTTACGATGTGTGATTTTGAGCATAAAATTAACTGTTTTGACAATTGTGCGTTGAAGTTGTGTTGGTGCATTAAGAGTTTGAAAAACACTTAATGGCAAAAAAACAACAAAAGCAAAACAAAAGTCATTAACTGTGAAAATTATATATAAAAGGTGTTAGATTGAAATCCTCCATGTTAAATTAGCTGTAATTCAATTCGAAGTTGCAAAGTTATTATTTCCTGCTTCTCCACTTTTCTCTCTTATTAAAAGTGTCATTATACACTACCTGTAGTCATGATGATTGCTTTACTTTTTTTAATCAAATGAAAAAATAGCAAAAAAAAAAAAGTAATAAAAAGATCACACATTTTTGGACCACCCTTTTTGAGTTGGTTCAGTCCAACCTGTTCTCATTCCCAGGTTGTCACCATGACCCTCAGTGTCTGATACCATAACACCAGGGTTCCCTTTAATGTCTGTAAGAAACGCACCAGACATTCAACTTACACTGATGTAAACCTATATCAGCATCATTATTGATGGGCCACTGCTCCAGCTTTCCACTCTCTCCATTATAAGCCCTCCCACGGTGCTTTAAGATGCCGCGAGCATCAGTCTGGTGGGTGGACTGAAGGATTATTTTTAATGATATCCTTAACATTTCTCAACATAATAACAACACAAATGTGCCCTCGATATCTCAACGATACCATGGATTAATTAATGTAGTGGAGCTTGCATTAGACTAACCATGATCCTCAGCTACTGCAATAGAAATGAAGACCATCTGCTTTTTTGACATGTTACAAAATCATAATTTATTTCAAACTGAGATTTGAAAGTAAGATTTATGTATGTGTGTGTGTGTTTTTAATAACAAGTTAATATGTACTGTAAACACACCATTATTATAACAATGATTGTAAACTGTTCTGTATTTTAATGTAAATCATCCAGGTACATAAACATACATAAATGAACTGTCCAATACTATAATTTTATGACCATTTTTTTTGCCACACACAAGATGACATCTCACTATATGTGCTATTCTCTCTTCCCCTATGTTCTTTTCTGTTGAATTTGAAAGTGATGCCCCTTGCTTTATTTCTGTGATTGTCTTTGTAACACAGAATTCATTCTTGGAAAAAAAATGACCCACATTCAATTTATAGTTTACTTTGGGAAAATGTAATATTGCTCCACAGTGAGTATACAAGAATAAATGTTTGGTTTCTATACATTTCACATGGGATATATTGTTTTGTAAAAGAATATGCATATATGTTTGTATCACCCAGAATGAATGGCCTTGCGAAACTATGCAAATGCTGTGCAAGTATGTATCATATGTTTCATGTATGACTGCATCAGCCGTCTATCTTTTCTTGTCTTTCTTGTAGAAGTTACCCTTTACCTTTATTTATTAGTTATTGCCTCTGCAGTGAGTTCATTCCCTTCAACTATTTCCATACACTTGTTCCCCACCTTGATTCATTCATTTACCACATCCTATCTCATTCCAGGTTACAGTAATATATGATCTCTCTCTCTATATATATATATATGCATGTGTGTGTGTGTGTATGTGTGTGTGAGATGTAGCTCAAACCTTGACTATACTACTTGATTAAGAAAGAAATTCAGTTGCAGAGGTTTATGGGATTATGTCCTGTCTGAACACTATCTGAGTGGACTTCCTGGTAAATATGAATAAAAATAATAATAAAATAAACATAAATATCCATAGACATCAATCCAAAGTGATGTTTTATTATTCAGACTTTTAATGGAATCTGGATTGACTAAAATAATCAAAGATAAACACAAGAAATTTGGGTTTGAGGATTTTGAAAAGGAAACTTCCTATTCTTAGTCATGTATTTGTATACACTTTATAAAACAAGCTTAAAACAATGCTGTAGGTATAGAATCAATACATGAGGTGGAGGAGTTGCATTCAGTGAACACCCTGCAGAGTTCGCTCAGTGTGATACATGTGAAATGTTCTATTGTTGCATAACAGGGGTTTATGAGATCATCTGTACTTCAGGAATGTCAATACAGGCTCTAATTGAGGTTATTTTGCTATTAAAAAACACCACAAGCTCCTCACACTTTTCTGTGGAGGGGGCTGTTTGTCGTAGAAGGTCAATGGTGGAAAGAAGTAGAACTATTCCTTTAAATATTTGCACATAGGTTTAACACATTTCATGTACTAGAGATACATATTTTTTGAGAAAATGCGAAGAAAATGAAAATGAACATTTGCATATGTGCATCTTTAGTGTATTATCAGTGGTGTTCATAATTAATGAGACAAAAGAATGCCATTTGTAATGTTAATCAACATTAGAATGAACACAATTCAATGTTGTCTTCCTGGGATTAACCCCTATCATGTGCTGTAAATACACTGGTTCATTTCCATCCATCAGCACCTTTTTGGTTATTAAACACAATTCAGAAAAAAAAAGCAGCAAACTAATCTGCGGCTCCCCGGCTGTGCAAACCTCCAAGCTGACGGCCAAAAGGCACCTGGGATGAGTCTGAAAATTCATTCTCGCTTTTTTTCTTTTTTCCTCTCCCGGTGCAAGTGTGATTCCTTTTGTGTGTGCGCATACATTAGGCTTCAACATCCATCTCCACTGGCACTACTTGTGTGGCACAGGGGAACACCAGCTGTGCCCCCCCATCTGCTGTAGTGATGGGCCCAAGCATTTAGAACCCCGGTACAAAAAAAAAATAAAAATGAGGAAAAACAACAGCAGGCCAAGAGGCAGGCATTACAGCTTGTGCGTGTGTGTCTGCCTGTCTGTTTGAAGGTTGTGTGCATGTCTTCAACACATATGTATGTGTGTATGAGTTTGTTTCTTTCTTTTACTATATTATGAGTTTGGACACATTTGCCAGGGGCCTCTTACAGTACGTGGTTCAAACTCCATCTGTAGCCGTCGGTAGCATGTAGCTGCAACACACTTTGATCGCAGACATTTTAATGAAGAGCATGCAAGCAGCCCAGAGGGGCTTTGCACAGAGCACATGTTTGTTCTGGTTGCCACAACACCGAAATGTTATTACTGGTGTTACCAGGCTTGATATAATTTCGCAACAGATTAACCCAAAAATTCATACATCACCCCCTCCACCCACCCACCGACGGGTTCGACCGACATTCTAATCATTTCTGACAAACGAGCGGGCCCGTGATGGCAAAGGGGAGGAAACTCCACGGCGCCCAATTCTGAGGAATAACGATCACACTTCAGCTGTCAGCGCTCAGTTGTTTAACTGGGGACTGAAGATGCGTCAGCGGCGGCGACAACGAAAATAGCTTCACGGGTTTCACCGCTGGCCACAGGAGACGGAGCAAGGTGTTGCTAAATCATGAATAATTTGGGGGGAAATAATTTTGACTCGCTTCCCCCTGTTTTATCGACGCGTACTGTATTTACTTGGCACGTAAGAGTTCTCCCTTTGTTGTGCAAACGCAGTCATATTCTGTCTGATTGCATTTAAATCAACAGGGCATGTAAAATTTAAATTTTCTTCAAAGAGACTCTGGGAAATATTTCAAAGGCTTTGAACTTTGACAGCTGACACGGAAGAATAACAGAAGGAAATGCAGAACATTTATGACTATGTATGAGATGCATAAGCTTGGTAGAACATGAATTACAATACTATGAGTTTGAGTTCATAAAAAAACAGCTATATATATCACTTCAGTTGCTTTCATCCTGACACTGTGGTATTTAATATACCCCCCCCCTTCTTTTCCCCCCATTATTATTTATCACTGTTGCTGACATAGTAAGTCAAACTGACCCAAACTTGCATGAATGTGGAAATTCCTGTTATGGGAATTTATAATGATATTATGTAGAAATAATAGACAATATTCCCATCATGTGGGAGAGTATCTGACATTTGTTGAACTGCAATACATCCTTCGAGCCTGAGTGTTGATTGACAGTCTTATCTCTGATGTATGTGTGCTCTGATTAAACAGATCATGCATTTTACATGCGGCGTCTCCCTATCTTTACGTGGCTGCAGCCAGGCGAGCTCCGAGGCATCCATATAGCCCCGAAATATCAAAAGTCAAACACGCACGTGCATCCATTTGATACATTATGAGGGATGCACCAGATGGGATTTTTGAGGGCATACTTGAAAATCGATTTCAGGAAAACACTATATCTCTAGGTGTGGACTGAGCATGTTTGCATTTTCTAGAGAGCTTTGTCCATCTTGGCTTTATATAATGGAACAGTGTAGATGAATATCAAATCTGACTAATCTCTTTCTCAGTAAAAGCACCCGCATCACATAATCTCTAGGAGATTAGACTAAACAAATGCACCTTTTAAACATGTGTCTGTGTGTAGGCAGCACTGTGACATTTTCTCCCCGCTATGTTACAGTTTCAATCAAACTTGTTTCCTGGAATTACAGCTCAATTTTATATAACTGCTTGAGCAAACCACTGCTTGACACAAAACTACACAAATCTCTTGTAAAAAATTAAACACAAAACCCTGTCCTCTCTTCTAAAAAACAATTATGTCCATCAAAATGATATACACAGCCATCATATGAATAGTTATTACAAAGGCATCAATTCAATGCAATTTAAAACACTGCCATTCACAAACTGTTTATATATGTTTTGGCTTTATGAGGTATGTAGACAATTGTGTTGAAATTGGTTATGGTGCATACAAGGAAAAAAAAAGAATAGAAATACAATATTGTGACTATATCATATAGATATTGCATTGGCATACGCAGTTGTTGTATTAGAATAGAATACAATGCACATTTGTTACAGTGAGCTCATGTTGGGCTTAACTCACAAACAGCTTCATATAGACTCAGAATGCAAACTTATACTGGGAATTCTGAGAATATACCAGACCCAACTAATTTAATTTGGCTTATAACCCATGTTCTTAATATATATTTTTAATTATCCTTTTTAGTTATCTTATCCATACTTCTATTTTGGTGTTGTATTAAACATTTCTGTATGTTTATATGTGTTCATTTTAGTGTGATTCATTCATTCATTCATTGATAGATTGACAGTTGTAGAAAGTGCATTGCTGTGCATTACTTTTCATGTGTCAGCTCCACCCTTATACGATAGACAATATATCATATTGATCCTGATTTGTCTTCTGCAGTTCCTTTTGAAGCCTCTCCACGTGTTGAGTCTGTAAATGCATGCTTGTAGTTTCTTTTTTTTTTTGCTGTTGCAAAAATCCAATACCAAAAGTGAGTGATCCATCTCAGAGTAACTTTACATAGTGTAAAGTTTATGAAAAAACTGAAGATGGTAAGTGACAGATTTGCTGCAACAAAGGCTTTAGTTTTAGCAGCAGTAAGCAGTAATAGTTGGCAGTGCATATTATTTTGGTCTTGGTTGGGCTTGTGGGTAAAAGAAATGCAAGTATTTTTAAAATGTGCTAATTGCATGCATTTTGTGTTAAGAGTTTAACACATGTGACTTCACAACTTAAAAAGAGGCTGATAGCAATTGTTAAAAAAAAAAAAAGAATTTCCCACTCTGACAATGGCAAATGGGACATTTACATTTTCAATAAGCTAGTGGCTAATCATTTGCGAGCACAGTTGAAGAAACTGACAGATGAGATGATGTTCATGTGAGCAGTTGGCTTCAATGGCTTGGCTGTGATTATTTACTGGTCCCCCAAGTAATACAATAATGCCGATTTAAGACTTAGGAATAAAGCTAAGGATGGCAGAGTGAAAAACCTAATCATAGCCAGGCTTTTCCGTAGCTTATTGAATGTATCTTGTGGTCTTCTAAGACAACGTACCAGCAAGGAACATTTCACACCGCTGTCATTTTCCGCCGATAGAAGATAAGTATTATGTGAGCACTCAACAAATACAGCTCCCATAAGGCTTTGACAGCATGCCGCCGGCGTGCGTGATAGCTTTTTGTTAAATGAAATCATCATATCAGTGGTTAGCTGACGAGGTGTTTGAATGTTTCTATCCAGCCGCTCGCAGTCGGATGCGGTGAGCAGCTTCTGCACATTCTCACTTCCCGAACTGCTTTTTTTTTTTTTTTAAGGGTTCTGCTTGCATGAACCTCACAGTTGACTCATGCCGGTACATGTGGCAGGTTAGCAGAGCTGGACAATGCCGATCTCTCTCTCTGCCAGTTTGAATGATGCTTAAGTGGTTACAGTTTTAATGGACTCCAAAGCGGCACCAGCACACACTGGTCCACCATGTAATTAGCAGCGGTGTTTCCTTTAAATCAATAAACAGATTAACCCACAAGAAATGACTTATAGTAAGTGGGGGGGGGGGAGGCAGTGATTCTGGCAACAGATGGTCAGCCTTCTCTCATATACATGTGTTGGTTTCTCAATAATTAAAACTAGCATTTTGTCTTGTAAAAACATCATTATCTTGTGAGAGAAAATCTTAAATAGCAATGAATCATTATTACAGTACAGTATGTCATTGATTATTTTTTATGAGAATGTGAGAATAACAATAATAATAATAGGACAATATTTTCAACCCAATCCTTTAACAACTTGATCTATTTTCAAAAGCATCACTATCAATTAATTAGTATGTAATGACCGGTTTACACAAGGCTTCCCCCAGTGGCCCTTTAAGCTTCAAACATCAGCATATAATATACAACACTGACATGACCAATTAATGAGAGCAGTCATTGTCCCAGCATTGGTAAGTACATCTATGAGGTTAATTGCAATGGTCCTTTGTTTTCCCTCTTGTTGACATTTTCTTCATCTAACCACTGATGCCGCGTGTGGGCTGTTACCATGGTGATGGAGCTAAAGGGGGAAGTGCTTGATTTGCTATAGCCCGTCATCCGCATCATCGTTACCACAGCTCATTAATTTCAGCAGCTACAGCTCACACAAATGTTAAAGTCCCCTATTAGAATATTACTTGAGTAAAAGTCTTGTCATTCTCTGATTTTAAATGTAAGTGTTCAGAGTACCTTAAAATGCTCATAATAAAAAAGTATTAATTTTGAGAATGGAAGCTCCAGGTTTTCCACATCACACTTACGTAAACTGAATATTGAATCAGAATTGGCTTCCAAAGTATTTCTGATGTCACAAATTATGCTTGCATTTGGTCATTTGCAGTAAATTTTGATTTTATTTTGTAGTAAGTACCAGAGGATCTGTCTTCCAGGATGGTGAAACTTGCAATAGATTTTAGAGTTTTTTTAGATTTTGTGTGTTAGAGTTGTGTGTACAGAATAGAAGAGAAAAGTGTTTCCCCGATGTAAAAGGACAGTTCCTAAGTCATGAAAATGCTTTCAACTTCAACTGAAGATTTATTTTTTCCTCTGCCTCAGTGTCAGTTTATTTACTGTACCCTAACATTCTATATCCACTTGATGGATTTTCTGATTTCCTCACTTTTCCTCGTGGCATCCCCACAAGGTTGACATTTGTGCTTTTGAGTGAAATGTCTCGATAACTATTGCCATGGAATTTGGCCCAGACATTTATGTTCCCCTCAGGATGAACTGTATTACTTTTGGTGACACTTTCACCTTTCAGCCAGTGCCATCCCCAGGTCAAAATAGACATTTTCCCCACATGGTTTATGACGAAATACTGCAAAACAAATGAGATTCCTATCAGTCACATATTGTATATTAACAGCTAAAAATCTGTATTGCTGTTGTAAGCATGTTAGCATAAGACATGTCAGGTCAGAAATAATACAGAACAAAATGTGTGATAGTGATCACACTCAACCCATAAAACTAACATTGCGATTAGCAAGAATAAAACATCCCTAACTTTACTTTGATGAGCTTTAATTTTGCTGTCAAATGATATCAGCTGTTCACATCAGCTGGTCACCTATATCCAATCTTGCTGCTGTCTTTTAATGTCTTTTTCTCCCTCTCAGCTTTAGTGTGTTTGTGTGCTGCACCCATGCACTTCCCCATCATTCATCTTGTTGCTGCTCAGGGATGATTCCCCCGGATCACAAAATCTCCCCGTAGAGTCTAAGCGACAAAGTATTTAACAAGTTTCCGGCACGTTTGACTCTGCAAAACAAACTGCGAAGAGTTTCTTTTATGTTTTATCTAGTTCTAGTTAAGAGTTAAGTAATGTTAATTGGAGAATAAATAGAAACAAGAGATTTTGAGGTCGCTTTAGAAGTCCTATCTTTTCTCTTGCGTCTGGCGTTTTTGAGGTGTGGGTGTTGGGAACAAAGACAGCAAGAAGTTGTTTCCCAAATTAAATTCAGTGTTCACACTTATTATGTCATATCAGCAGGTAAATTTAATTTTTGCAGACAGTAGGAAAACAAAAAAAGGATATTTAAATTCAAACTGTAGTTTACTGTATTTTCTTGTAACATAAGAGAAGCCTTCTTTTCTGTCTGGCCTCAGTCTTTTCATACACTCCTCTTCATACACTGTTTCCCTTCACCCAATTTTCCTTTACTAGGGCAATCAGATTATATGTTTAAGATGGGCAGTAACTCTGGTCCTGAAAGCCCTGCTGACTATTGGTGTGTAGTCTTTTAATGGATGCCATAATGGGATGTAGTCCTCGTTGTAGACCCCATTCATTTTTTTCCTGGATTCTGTGGGCCCAGAAAAATCTTTTCATAAAAGCCACACCCACTTGTGGGTAGATCAATTTTCCACCATTATGTTTTATCTAAATCATTTTTTCTTTTATTTTCAACATATCTGGACCAGGTCAAAAGTTACTTTTCTTTTTAGAAATGTGATGTCCAATATAGATTTGCTGTAGCTGGCCCCCAGTTTGCTGAAATACTGTTGGCAAGGTCTATATTACAAAAAATGGAATATCTCCTAAACCTATTTGGCTAGTGCAACCATATCTGGTGGACATGTGTAGATAAGAGTGGCCATGATAGATTTGCATTGTTGCAGCATCATTTAACTTCAAAGTTAGAGATCTTTGTCAATTTGTTTGTAGGTATGACTGTCCTTCCCATATCTTGAGAGTCATTCATCCAATCGACTTCACATTTGGTGGGTGTATTGCCAAAGACCCAAGGGAGCGCAGTGTCGAGGGTATAAAAAAAACAAAAACATCTCAACAATGCTGCAGCACAGCAGAGTAAGGCAGTTTGGTTGACTCCAAACTGGCATTGCACTAGTATGTCAAATTGGCCATGCCCCCCACTCTAATGGTGCCCTCCCAGATTTTTGACTTGCATGACACCCTGACTGGTACTTGTAATGGAAAAGGACATTGGGGTCTCAGACTCATTATTATTCAAATAGTTATTTCAATAAAAATGCCCATCCTGACTGAGGCATATTGTGCACACCTGTCAATTGCACCTTTTCAAAAACCTACTGGACCATCATGTTGCAGTGGAATGGGATCGCATATTAAAAAGGTCATATCATTTGAAATTCAAGGCACTTTGAGTGAAATGCGAACCAATTTATTCTCTCACTGCATGGTACCTAACACTTAAAAAAAAGCAAGAGATAAGGAAAACAATCATAATCATCTATAATTTTTTTGTGGGGGAAAAATAATCAATTTTTGACAGACATATTATATCATGAAATATATTCCCACGCATCCTTATGAATAACAAAAATGAAGAGTGCAATGTAAGTGGTTGTATGCACTGCACAGTTGAGTGGTGGTTTAATACTAAGTGGTTACTCAGCACTGTAGATGTGTCATCACAGAGAACAAACATCATTAAACTTATTATTCATTGCAGTAGCTTTGCAGAAGCCCCTGATGGCGCATTAACAACAGTCTACTGAGAGATGCTTCACTCTTCAGTGGCCCTAAAGAGGGGAATGAAAAGCATTCCCATTGACGCACCCTCCTCCCCTAAGCCCATTAATGATAATCATTATTTCCCTTAGTTCATTATGATCCACACTCCTCCATTAACAAGGACTATAATATAATTTTCCAATGTCTATAAATGTACATTTTGTAGCCTTGAAGTGCCTATTTCGATATGATACCTCAAGACTCGCAGCAGGGCACAGACACGCTAAGTGACAAATGAACAGTCACTTTGGATATCACCCCCAATTCTGTTGTCATTATCTCTTTTCATACCATCACAAAACCTCTTTCATTCTCAGATGTCCATCAATCACATGGATCAAATATGCCAGCAAGGATCAGTTATGCAACTATATAAAACAGTGAGATAGTTGAGTTTAACTGTTTTGAAATAACTTTGTCAATCATTTTTACAAACTTTTTTGTCAATATATTCTTCTACTACTACAAAAAAACATGAAAGAAATGCAATGATGAAGCAGGTGACTTGTTCACTTCATTGTGATTTTTCTCTGACTTAAAGCTACTTAAAGGTACAGGGTGTATGTACACGGTGCCCCCTCAGGTTACTAATGTCAGATGTCCAGAGCAACCTACATTATTAAAACAGATCAGTCAACAGAGTGAAGGCACAGACACACAACCACCGTTAATGTTGCATAATTCTCTTAATTTTTACCAAAAGAACACATCCAGGGCAACATAGGCAAACAAAAAGGTTAATGAAACAACAAATAAGTGCCCCTTAATACATAGGGTGGTGCCCCCACTAAACTAATAAACTAATCATAGCTCACTAGTAATTAGTAATTACTACATGAATGCAAATAAATGTAACCCCCTGGGTGTCTAATGCTTCCCTATGAGCCCAAAAGGATGCCTACAATAACAAAGCAAAACTCGCAAAAGAAAAGGCTGGTCAAAACGAACAGAGAATTATCGTAGAATCAATAAACAACTGAAAGACAACTAAAATTAAAAGCTCCCACATCAAACAAAAATGCATACCAAAAAGCCTGGCCCTGCCACAGCACAAGCACCAAACAAAAGAGAGGGAGAACAAAGAGACAAGGGATTATTTAAAGGGGGAGGAAGTGAGGAATGATTGGCTGCTTGACTGTTGATTGGAGAATTGAATCAGGAAGAGGAGACAAACAATCACAGCAAAACACAAAACATGAAATAAACACAACAGGGTATAAGCCTACACAAACCATATAAATTATAAAAAAAACAGAAACCAAGGGCATAACAGTGTAGGTTCTGGCTGCATCTAGTAATGAGGCTGCAGAGTGTAACTAACTAGGTATCCCAAGCATGTAGGAGAACTTACTACGGCTGAAAAAAATGCAAGCGACCTAAAAAGAAAAACAAAATGAGTGTAAACCTGTCTAGTGATGCAGTGCCTGTTATTAGTTTATGGAGCTATTTAAGAAATAAGTTGCAGTGTGTTTATCAAATTGAAGAAATGCATCCTGTGCAAGAGCATAATCCCGATACCTAGGTTCTTATTGTTTCCTGATTTAGAGGAATTAAGCGTGTTCAATAAAATCAGTTTTAGTTTTGGTCTCCTCCACCTGGGACAACATAGATTCATCACTTGACTCGGCCTGTTGTGTCGTTTTCTCGCCTCATGGCAAGTGTTTGCCAGTCAAAAAAACAGCATTAAGAGAATCATTGCCATGGTAGCGGATACTAAGGACGCCAGTCTCCTTTTACCATATCAGTGCCTTCTCGTTGACCATGAAACCCAATCTGGACGCTGATGAAGTGCCTGTCAGCGCCAGAGGCCTGACAAAGACGTGTCTTTGCCTCTTTATAAATCACTCCCCCCTTCGCCGCCGTGGAGTGAACCTGGGGCTTTTTACCTCTGGGTGAACCTTCTGGTGAAAAAGCAATTCATCAATGGCTCATCTGCATTCAAGCCATATCAAGTGTGATGTGGTGGAGACTGACAACTCCATCAGCGTATTCTCCAGGAGTCTGCAGCGCCCGCTGTGGATATATGGGGTCGATGGGAATGGTAGGTTCTCTTGTTTGAATGCAACGGCGATGCTACAGGGGGAAACAGTGGTTTCACTAGACACGCTGAGCTAACAGCACACTGTTGTTTCGCTGAATATGTGACGCTGCTTGGAATATTCATCACTTGCACCTCTGAAAATGACTCGCTGCACCACCTTCCTTCTCAATGGCATCACCACTGAGATCATGTCAATTCTCTGGCAGCAGGAACTTTTGAAACATGTTTGTGTTGATAGCGCCGTATGATGGAAAACTCACTGTTCAGTTAGCCAATGCTTTAAATCACAGTGTGGCCTTATGTGCAGACTAATGTTTATAACATTGCTAGACTATTTGTCTAATTGCCTTTACACATTGTCAATCCAAAGATGGTCTGTGTGTACTATATTGATGCACAAACATAATTTGGTTTTAAAAGAGATGAAAGTTTTGCTGGTTTGGTGGTTAGTATCTAGAGTTTTTAGCCTCTAGTTTCAGAGATAGCGTATAATCAATCGGGAGGAAAAAAATGGAATGGTTTAAGAGATAGTGCAGCAAGAATCAGGAAAAAAATGTAACAGGCTGCTACTGATAAAATGACCTCAGAAACAAAAGAAAGGAGCTACAGTTCAAAAACTGAAATCTTCTACATGAATCTATGTTTTTGGTCCAATTAGTCCAACATTGAATAGAATTGTCGCAGATCATTTACCTTATTTTTTTCTTGATTTTAGGAAATTATAATAAATATTCTTTTCTTTAGAAAATGTAGAAAACCATTTGACTCAAATCAAGAAACAAAAATAAGATAAATTACCGGCGGAATAAGATAATTCTACTCAAAATTGGACTAATTGTACCAAAAGATATCTTCAGCTAATTGTTAGTACAATAACAAATTCAAATCAGTTCCATTTTCTGTATAATTTATAGCAATGTGACTGTATTGCTTGAATGGATGTTAGTAAAGACATGAAGAGGTGGAATAGGAAACTGAAACCACCATCTCTTTTTCTCCAATGTGGAGTGCATTCTAAAGAGGGTTAAGGTTACATTTGATTTTGATAAATGAAGTCAAACTCTCATAATAAAGTGAAACTCTGGTCATTTTAATGAAAAGAAAAAATGTATTCATTTTTTTTTTTTTTTTTTACTGACAAGTCATTTTAGTTCTTTTAAGAAATCTGGATATGTTTGCAGTTTACAAGGTGGTGCTGTGCTTAATGTTCCTTCCAAACCCAGAGACATATGAGCCTTTCCACACGGTGCTTTTCTGTGCCAGGGGGGTAAACCCAGTTAACCCACAACAAATGTCATTGCAGACACGTCACAGGTTGGCAAGCTGCTACAGGCACTTCATTATGTTCGGGGATAACATCTCATTCGGTATTAGATCCTGAGATCAGAGCAGAAAACGAGCGAGGCTCCAAACAAAACAAAAACGCTGGGAAAAAAATTCCATTACAGAGCGGTGTATAAATCAATTCTGCCTAAACAACATCCGCGTTACGTAATGGCACACTGTGCTGTGGCGATATGCGCTGAAATAGATAGTGGCTGTCATAAACGGAAACCTCTGGAGGAAACATGACATCCATCACAGACGGAGTCTGCGGTCTGAGATGTGAAGCCGTGCGTCTCCACGTTCCCAGTGCAGGAAAAGACTAAAAAGAGAAAGTACTCCCAAAAGAGGAACTTGTAAAGATGCTGCCGGTGCTGCGACGAGAGGAAAACAGGGGACCCATTAGGGGCGTTTGGAAAAGAGAATCCTGTCTGTTGCTGAAGAAGGACAGGACTCCCAGGAACTGTGACACAAACACTATTCGGGAAATCAGTGTTGCTGCGGGGCTCGACTCACACGGTGTGAGAGAAAACAGTTGTGACAGGAAGACGGCGACTGAATGAAAAGACAATCACCAGGATGGAGCTGGTAAATATCCCAGCTTGCCACAGTCTTAATGAGGAGGGAGATGCACTGTTTGAACAGATAAACTCGAACGTTCCTGGACGACGCCTCCTGTCTCACTGCTGTGACGATTAATTGATCTTTTAGCCGAGAAAGTATATTTGCTCGGGCTACGGTATGTGAACACTGCGGCTAAAGGTGTCGTTTGATCTCAGATACTGGATTTGAGGCAAAGTCGGACCCCAGCAATCTATCAGATTATTAATTCAAAATGAACATTGATCAGAGGGAGGAAATTAGCTAGGAAACTTAACTAAACTAACTGTCTTTACTAAACTCAAGTACTTCATTAAATGTAATTTTGAGGTAGTTGTACTTTACTTGAGTATTTTGCTACAAAATAAAGGAGATTTTATAACCTTACACTGATTTGATGATTGTTACCAGGGTTGCTGCAGGTTGTTAAAAAGTCACCCAGACAATATAGTGGTTTCCATGAAAAGTCACACTTTTATTTGCCACCATGAGTTGTAAAATAAATTGAAAATTGTATGACATTAGCCTTCTGATGCAATGAGCAAACACATTGTAGCATTGGAACACTGGTCAGAATTTGGCGTCAACAACATGAAAGCATGGATCCATCCTGCCTTGTATCAACGGTTCAGGCTGGTGGTGGTGGTGTAATGGTGTGGGGAATATTTTCTTGGCATTCTTTGGGCCCCTTGGTACCAATTGAGCATCGCTGCAACGCCACAGCCTACCTGAGTATTGTTGCTGACCATGTCCATCCCTTTATGACCACAATGTACCCAACTTCTGATGGCTACTTTCAGCAGGATAATGCGCCATGTCATAAAGCTGGAATCATCTCAGACTGGTTTCTTGAACATGACAATGAGTTCACTGTACTCAAATGGCCTCCACACTCACTAGATCTCAATCCAATAGAGCATCTTTGGGATGTGGTGGAACGGGAGATTCGCATCATGGATGTGCGGCCGACAAATCTGCGCCAACTGTGTGATGCCATCATGTCAATATGGACCAAACTCTCTGAGGAATGCTTCCAGCACCTTGTTGAATCTATGCCACGAAGAATTGAGGCAGTTCTGAAGGCAAAAGGGGGTCCAACCCGTTACTAGCATGGTGTACCTAATAAAGTGGCCGGTGAGTGTATACCCCCATGTAGATATTGCACCAAAAACCAGACATTGCAGTTAGAATAGTCATTTACCACGATGTACAGAGTGTATTTCTCATTAGTTTAGAGTTATCTTCATTGAAAAAACAGTGCTTTTCTTTCAAAAATAAGGAAATTTCTAAGTGACCTGAAAACGTTTAAATGATAGCATATCTTAAAAAGTCTTTTGATATCTAGGTCTTAAAATATAGGCACTTTGTAACTTTACCGTACTACTATAGGTGAGATTCTAGTGAAAAATACTTTATAATGACATAGTATGCATTTAATACCTGGAAATATAGTAGTACACAATTAATATTAATGAACAAAAAATAAAAAGGTTTTCTTCGCTAGTAGGTAAAATGGGTATTTTATACTAATGGTCTTAAAAAGACTTCAATTTAACTTGAAGAAACCTGCAGGAACCCTGTATTACAATCTTACACGATCTTATATAATCGACTTGCAAAATTTAACACAAGCATACAGAATCTGTTATTCTCTATGTTGGAACACCTCAAGGTGTTTTATCTCACCTTCACCATAAACAGTTATACCACTTTTCCTGTGATAAAGTCATTTCACATTTTCTAGGAAATCGTAGCCTGATATCAGCCTGAATCCACCATTAGTTTCCCTACATTCAGCGAACCCATTCTCATCCCAGGGAGTCAATTATCACCATTTGGTCATGCTCCTTGGTGTCTAATATTGACGCACATGGCATCCGTTATTGTCTGTATGATACTCGCCAGCCTTTCTGCTTACTCCAATGTAAACCCATCCACGTCGCTTGTAGACACATTTTCCAACCGTCACAAATCACTGTTAATTTCACTGCATATTATAATGATGTTTATGGTGTGACGGCAGTGTGGTTAAAGGTTCCATGTATAATACATGTCGCTGCTTGAAAATAATGAAAGGGCAGAATTTCACCTCCGTTCAGTTAGAAACATGTAATGAATGCTATAATGTCCTCAAAAATGTATAGGGAAGAGTCCAAACTGCCAGTATTGCATCATCTTATAACAATGCCTGTTTGCAAGTGGTGAAAATATTGTAATGTGTTGGATGAAACAGGACGTATTTTTTCGTCATGCCCTGTGTCCACAATATTTTGATTTGATATTAAAAAACAGGTTATCACTTTACTTCAGAGATTACATTTCTCCATTCAACATTTCTCATATAATTTTCGATACTAATAATATCTCTGATTTGATTATTATTCTTATGGGTACATAATTATATTCATTGCAGTAAATGGAGAAACTAAAAACCTTTTTTTATTAATTATTTTGAATATTTTGTCCATTACTCAAAAATGTACCCCAGTAAAATAAAAAAGAAAGATGAGCAAATCCCCCCCTTTTAAATTATTTCACCTTTTGTGTTGTCTTTTTTTATTGGGAAGTTGCATTGTATAGTTTATACTCATTGAGAGTATTTTTACTTGTATGATCTTGTTCATGTAAAAAAAAATCTTCCCAAACAGGGATTATTTTGGCTTTCAGTTATGCACTACTTCTTCCTCCCATGTTGAACTGAGGACAGACTGGACATGACTCATCATAAGTTGTATTACAGGACAATGTGGGCCAGGGCTACTGGTGATGAGGGGTTCATTGGTGATGAGAGATCACCCCATCTAGAGTTAAAACTGAAGAGGACTGAATTTTACAAAAGTGAGACAGCACCAGCTGCAGTATTCACAAACAAACAACAGGTGGTCAGTTATAAATGGATTAATGGATTTCTTTTTTCTTTTTTTTTTTTCTTTTTTTTTTTAGCTTAGTTAATTTTTTTTCCAGATGAAAACTCCAGGCGCTCTTTCGAAAATGCCCAGCTGGCAGGAGGGAAAGCGTGTGCTCAGCTGAGACATTTTAGTTGCTATGATACATAATAACTATGGATGCAAAAAAAAAGACAGTTGACAGACAGACTATTGTATCTGTGTGTACAAGACAGAGAAGTCTACTTGTTCTGAAGCACGTAGGTGGAGGCGACATACCCGCCGGTCTATGTGGGTTCAAGAGATTTTGTTGATGAGGAAACATCTCGGTGAGTATCAACCTCAGGACAAAAGAGAAAAATTCATATTTCAACAGGAGCCATCCAATAAAATGCTGTTGCACTTCAATATCGACATCGGGTGTTTCTATAGAAATCAATGCATTAGCCTTAACTAGTTAAACCAGTTTTCTGTGTGCATAGATCCATATAATTTATTATCAAGTATCACATTTATGTCTTCTTTTAGTTAACACAGAGGAGCAATAAAAGACTCCAAACGGCTGCAGTGTCATGACACTCAGACTGTGTGGACTGTCTATTGGTCTACTGGGAGCTCTCAATAAGGGGAGTCACCTCCACTGTATGATGCATGTTTCCTTATTTGGATCGATCCCAGAGTTGGATGGTGGTCTCCATTGACATTGGTGGTGGTAGAGGTAAGTTCCCCCCCTTCAATTTGGCTGCTGCACTAAGAACTTGACTCATGGTACACAAGACAAATCCTAAAAAAACACATTGACCACAACGTTGCGGTCAAAGTGGGTCTATAGTGAAATGACTCAAGCACTCTTCTGCAAACTAGTGTGTAGTTCACTCCCTCTTACCACCAATCAGCCTAATCATCTGCAGGTAATTAGCATGCTCACTTCTGTAGATATCTCTGCAATACAATACTCTTTTATATCCTATTGATAGTTTTACTTCATGACTGGACGTTTTTAAACTTAAACTAGTGCAGTGCCTGTTCACATCGGGCTGGTTGCTTGCTGAGTTTAGCATAGAAAAATTAAGATTGTTGATTGTGGGCATGAATGGGATATATCAAATAAGTAAGAAAGCAAAGTATTGTAATAATAAATGCATTTTCTTTTCTCATCTCAAGTATATTGATAGCTGTATTTAAAAAAAAATACATGATTGTGCATTTTAAAATGAAGTGGGTTAATTATATTGAGCTTGTGGATGGTTTAATTTCTGTGGTATCACAATAACCTAACATTGTTGATAAAAAGTGAAAAAAAAATACATTTTTCATACATCATGTGATTTATTCATTGTAAACATAATACATGCTAACAGTTGAGTTCTATTTAGATTTGTTTTTTCTTTAGTTATGGACATACACTTCTGTTCAAAAGTCACCAAGGACAGTTTTGTGTTTTCCATGACAAGTCACACTTTTATTTACCACCATGAGTTGTAAAATGAATAGAAAATATAGTCAAGACATTGACAAGTTTAGAAATAATGATTTTTTTATTTGAAATATTTATTTTTCCTTCAAACTTTGGTTTCATCAAAGGAAGGTCAGTGTCATAGCTTTTTTAACAGCTAAACTGTTTTTAGCTGTGCTATCATGATTGCACAAGGGTTTTCTAATCATCCATTAGCCTTCTGACGCAATGAGCACATTTTACCATGGAAATGGGCCTCTATACACCTACGTAGATACTACACCAAACAACAGCTAGAATAGTTATTTACCACATTAGCAATGTATAGAATGAATTTCCCATTAGTTTAAAGTTATATTAATTGAAAAAAATAGTTCTTTTCTTTCAAAAATAAGGAAATTTCTACTATTTCTGACCCAAAACTTTTGAATGGTAGTGTATTATGTTAATATATTTTACAGAAATATAAAACAAGTCACATTAGATCAGTTAAAGAATGTTGTATCAGTGAAGGTTTCTAAGGTTTCAAATTCTAACTTTAGCATTAATACTTTGACTTTAGTACCGCTAACGTTATCAAACGAAGATACTGTAAATGTCCTCCCATCATCCCTAATACCAATGACTGACTTGCCTGACTGCATATAGTTTTAAAGTGGTGCCCTCTCCTCTGCCCCTCTGTGGATATTTCAGATTCTGTTTAAATCCTCCGGAACAATGAACAATGAACACTGATGGATATCATAAATACCCAGATTCCTAACCGGGAGAAGCTGAGCAATGAAGACAGCAACTCCCATGAGTCTTCCCTGCTTCACGACATCATCAAACATCCGCCTTATTATTGTTTTCATTGACCCAGAGACCCATAGTGGTAAAAAATCATTAACATAGCATGCATTTGCACTAATAAGTAAAGGCTTAAATAGGAACAATTGATCCGATTAACACCTTTATTATTCAATGAGCATCTTCTTCTCCTGTTTAGTAAGTATTATGCAGCAATGAAACTCAGCCCCTCACAAACATGGGATAAGACTATTTTCTGTAAAAACTATGAGGCGAAGCACACTGCTCCTCATTTAAAACTCTAAATGTCACATCTGCTGCAGGATAGTGCATGCATTGCCGTTTCTCACTTAAAAGCAATCTGTTAACACACTGACTCACCCTTCTTATCCCAGCGTACCCCCCCCCCCCCCCCCGCGCCCTCTAAGTCTCTCTCGTTTGCCTCGCCTCACCTTTCTCCACCTCACGGTGCACATGGCGTCTGGCTCTCATCTCATTTGCTCCCCCTTCAGGCATCCTGACACACAGCATCCACAGAGAGGCTGGAGGGAGGTGAGCAGGGAGCTGATGAAACATATAGCTCCTTGTGAACACACATCTCATTCCTTGGCAGTCAGTGAAGATCTGTGCTCCTGAATCACAGAATTATTACGGTGTGCTGGAGTGCACGTGAATCCCTGAGCATTTACCCATGAGCACTGAAGCCTGCACACATTTACATCCCCACATCATGCCATATGATCATAAAATGGATTCAAATTCATTATACCCAGACATTTCTCACAAGAAAAGTAACCACGCTGGTTGTTTGTGGCGCCTACAAGTGAGAGAATCTTGGAACAGTTCGTGACAGTTCTGTCAGAAATGAAGAAAGAAGTTTTAGGTAGGAAGGAAGCCAGGTTTGTTGGGTCAACACCCCAGGCAGCTGTAGGCATCCCTTTTGCTGTCAGAAAACTGGAGACCCGCATCTTCTCAGAAACATCATCACAAAAAATAGCATGGAGGAGGAAGTGACTCGCTCGGAGATCGGTAAAGAGAAGAAGACGAGAAGAAGAGTTGTTTTCGGTTAGATCAGTCTCTGATTTGTCATAATCAGACATGATTTGTGTTGCAAAGCATTAGGGGAAACAAATATGACCATTAGCGTCAATGCTAATTCCAATATTGATTGTTAATTGATAAAATATTGACAATAAAACAGTCAATATTGCATCTACCCATATGGATTTATTTTACAAAGCCCCTTGAAAGAGAACTGTATCACATCGTCATTCAACAGGTTGATGGAGGAGCTGGATTTTTAACATAGATGTATTATAAAACCTGGATAGGGTACCACCTCTCAGCAGACACGCTGATTTTTTCGAGCAGCCACTCATGGTACTGCAAAAAAAAAATCCCATGCGATCCAAAAAGCATTTTTCCCATAGACCGCAATAGTAAAAGAGAAGATAAAACTGTTGACAGGACACCCCCAGCTATAACCCCAGTTTATTACAAATCTTTGTATTCTATATTTTTAAGTCATGGACTTTTTATCTGTCAGAAACCTAACGGCCAGAAAAGCTTTAAAAAAAACTTTTCCCAGTATGACGTCACAGATGTGTATCGTGCTGTGTCTCAATTAATTAAATATTTTTTATTTATTTATTTTTCGTTGAACAGTTTTTGATTGCTTTACTTGCTGTGACCAGCAAGTGAATTAAATGACTGAAATGTGAATTTGTTTGCAATTTATACGTTCTCATCACCCTGGGGCATGATGCATGATGGGAGGCCCCAGAGCATCATGGAGGGTGACTCTACTGCACCGTCTCTATGGGTCAAATAACACGGAAATAAACACGTGACAAACAAGTCAGGAACATTTTCGGCATATGCGCCAGGCGAGCAACTTCCATTGAAATGAATGGCGCTCATTTTTCAGTCTGGTATCCAGTTATATACTACATCCATGATTTTTAAGCGACTACTACTGGTCAAATAATACGGTGATGTCATCGTGAGCAACAATGCTGGGTATATATTGAAACTCCTGGAATGGAACCCATTGTCAGAAAATACCGGAGTGGGTCACTGACAACACCGGAGCCATCTGTACACAAGGCAGAATAAGCATGAAAGTTTGTCTGAGTTTCTACGACCAGGTTTCACAAAAATCATCCCAGTTGTTTTTGATGATGCCTCCTATATTCATTGGAACAAATTAAATTCAATGCTTAACTGTAACTCAAAACCTAAACTACTGTATACGTATGGATAAAACCTTGCGGTATAAATCCAGCTTTGTTAGCAAAATTAAACATCCAGAGCAACAGTAAAGTTTTGTTCTGTCTTTCTGACTGACATGTGACCTTTTAGCTCTGTTTTGGTATCCACAAAGTCTTTTGAGAAGTATCTGCCTGTAGCTGTAACATGATCTACCTTCTTCAACAGCAAGTTACTATCTTCAGTTGCTATTTGATGCTAAGCAGTTAACATACAGTTGGTTTTCACAGATCGTGTGGCTGGTGTGTAATGGGCACCAGGAGAAGGACAAAAATGCAGATTGTAGATTTACATCATCTGCAGGATGAGGCCTGAATGTGCGGGGCATTAAACTGGTGCCCCTCTCCAAGGTGACTTTGCTATGCCATTTTGATTCGGTCCTGCAAACAGAAGTCTCTCAGCTGAAACAATGGAGACGGTGATAGATTGTGTTTAGAGGGAATTATTTCCTCTGGCCATTATGATCAGAGAGATTTAATTATGTCCACCCCCACATATACAAGGTACCATACCACACAGACATAACAGCAGCACACTGAAGCAATATGTAGTATTGTGTTTTAAAGCTGTTCTATTTATCTACTGTCTGTACATGGTGACCTCTGTTGCTGTAATAATCATAAGAGTAATAATAACAAATTTTAAAAAATGGCTAATGCCATTCAGCCTATGCCGAGGGCTGTGGGGATGAGAGAGTGTGGATACACAGAAGGACTGAGGAGCAGATTTTGACAGATTGATTTCTGAAAACTCATGAGATTGAACCACACAAAAAATGTAGCCTACTGTAAAACTAGGGGGAAAAAATAGCTTTTGATCTGGACTGGAGAGGTGGGTAATAATTCTCTGAGTGCCGCCTTCATTTCCTACTTTACCTTAAGTAAAATATCTGAATAGTCCTTCCGCCGATGAAAAAAAATGTGTCCTTGTTGTCGTTCATTGTAAATCAAGTCATTTACTTGAAAAAGGTGACTGATCCTTTTCCACACACACATATTGATTTTTTTTTTAAGTCCTATAGCACGATCAATGTGCCAACCACGATGTTCAACAGATTGCACTCTATTGCCATGCAGCAATAAACTCATAATATGTGATTCCCTACAGCAATTTTCAATTGCTGCAGGCAATCACATATCAACAACACCTGAAAACTAAAGAAATACCTTGTATTAATATAATAACCATAATAATAATAATATAGAAGTATCCTATTCAAATCACTTTCAAAGCATGGCTGTTGTCCTTGAATACTAATGGTGATTTTCCTGAATGTGCAAACCAGGGATGGTGAAATCAGTACGTTGCTCACTCCTCAGAGGATCTCCTTGGGGCACAATATGTCTTAGTCCTGTCAGCCAGTGACCTTTGTGTATCCCTCCCTTATTTCTGAGTTTGTAGAGCTGTGCTGTGTGTCACACTCCGCTGAAAAAGGGCAATAGTCTCCATGCTAAGAAGGCGCTGGTGACAGCGTGACTCACTAGGGGCTTGCTGGTGTGATTTTATGGCATGTGAAGAACTAGTAGGCATGATTTTGGACGGACACGTCCCTGTACGTTCATGAGATTCTGTCACGCGAGAGTTTGTTTTTAGCACGCCACGTTCAACTGTTTGATGAACAGTGGGGGCAAAGGATTGCAAAGACACATGTTAACCTCTGCCATTTATGAAAGTATACGTCAGGCTCCATAACAGTGCAGCTGTGACTGGTTTATTAAGGTGCATTAATCTTTCTCTCTGGCACATTCACAGTGGAGGTCAAATATCACGATCCCGACCTTGGCCAACCTGCCTCATCAATCACAATCTGATGAGATGGAAGTGATGTCACACAGAGCTCGCCGGTCAATCTACATATCAAATCGCTGCATACACAGTACAAGGCTGGAGTGACCCCTGATAACTGATGTCATTGATCACATGCTACCGCGACACGCAGAAAGATTTGGTCGCATGTGGAAAGCAAACCCGGAATGCCATGAAAGAGTAACACAAGTTGTCATGTCTTGGGGAAACTGCTGAGTGTGGCGTGTGGAGATATTTTTTTTTGCAAGCTGGTGCAAAATAAACTGTCATGCGAATATGAAGACAACAAGATGAATTCAACTGGAGCCCTGAAAACAATGATCAGACCCCCAGACTTGTCAGGACCAGGAGAAGTTGCCTTTCCTGCAGACTTTCTCTGAAATAAATAGTTTCATGGCCATTGGAGTGTAACTTCCCTTTTCTCTCTGCTTTCTTCTTTGTGGGATTGAGATCGCTATTGTATGAAATGGTGCACTCTCTTGTGACTTTGCCTGACATTCATTTTTTTCCCCTGCTTTTTTTTTTTTTCTCAGGAAGCTGTTTTGTTCTTTTCCCATCTGGCTTCATTTCATCATTCGTTTAGCCAGGACTGGCGCATATCCACTGAAGCAGAGGCATGTCACATATTCGCAGACCTGCGCCCAGAGGATGATTTGATAGAAATGATCAGTTGCGGCGTTTCCACCCATCTGGCAGCCCTTCATTCTGTCCCTGTCTTGTCCTCGGGCATATCAAGCGGAGTACTTCCATGCAGGAGCCCATTCCTGTGTGAATATACACAAAAACACTGACACGTGCCTTGAAGATATCCACATTCATACACAATCGGCACCACATTTGCACATTCTGAATCAGTGTATAAGCTTATGCATAAGCATACATATTCAACAACAACAGCATAGGTGCATAGGTGTCATGCCTTTAAATGGAAGGTATTACTCCCAGTGTGTGATATCAGCTAATGCCCTGTGGCTATGAGACAAGTGGGGTCTAAAAAACTAATATTTGCACAGGCAGTTATCTTTATTAGGTCTTCTGGCTTTATGAAGTTATAAACTCTGGACTTCATTGAGCGAGGACAGTATGGAAGTCAAGATACGGGGGAAAAAAGGCCCAACTTGAGTTTAAATGCTGTTTATTCAAGTTCAAAAAAGCAGAAATGTATAAGATTGTATCCACTTTGAGGGTATTCAAAGGAGGTTCTATACTGTGTCAGGGTATATGCTCCTATGTATTAATTTTCAGATTTATAGCTAAGATCTATAATGATTATTATTATCATATTGTTACTATGTTATTTATTTATTTTTTTTTTTTACATTTTTTTACATTAATAGATATTGCTATATCTATGGAGTGAGGTGGACGACCGATAAATGTGGCTAAAGGCATTTTTATAAGGGAAAACCAAGTAACTAATCAGTATTATCTATCACAGTATTATCTATCTGTAACAAATGCATTTAGTTATTAGTAATAAATGAGTTGTTACTAGTTGCATGGCATTAAGCAGGTGGTTCAGTTTATGAGGAACAACTGTTTATGAGGAAAAAAGGAGATTTCCATGAACTAATCAATACCCAATGATCTCCCAGGAAGTTCTGTAATTCATCAGCTAAAGAAATTTATTGCAGTTTATTTCATTAACATATTATCTAACAGTCTATTCTTAAATAACAAATCATTAGTTGCTCTATAAAATTTAATTGGGAGAACTGCCCATGAATTAATGGTTTATAAGTATGTAGTTCCTTATTCGTTCCTCCTCATTTATTCCATAAAAATGTCTGTATGTTATTGTAAAGTCTTATCACTTCATCAAAAATATTCATATAATAATAACGTTCACATAACCCATTTGGTCAATGACAGTTCAACTGCAACAACATTGAGGTAAAACAAATGCTGAAATGCTGTCATCTGCTGTGCAGAAAGTTGTTTCCTGACAAAAGGAATTATGTTTAATCTAAATTAGATTTTGATAAAAAGCTTAGTTGTTTTGCTCTTATTCACCTTGTGATAAATTATTTCTGCTTGACCTGAAACCTCTCAGGATGTTTTTAAGCAATGGAACACTTGATAACTCTGAAAAAATTGATTCTGAATGTTCACTCTCTTGAAGTTAACTGACCCAAGATTGCAATCAGCTTGGAAACAAAACCACTTAGCAAAGACTCTTTCAGTCCAAGTGAACACGTTTTTAATTTAGTGAATAAGGCTACTCTTTTCAGTTTAGTTTCAATCAAAGGTTAATGAGGACAATAATCTCCCACATTTATTTCCCTTTTCACCTCTGTTGTAGAAGATAGCAACTGAAAGAGAGCAGAACGATAATGGGATAAATGGTTTGTGGAGACGATGTACTGGCAAGCATCAGTGTCTGCAGGAAGTCCTACAACTGCTCTATGACCCATTTCCCCCTTACATACCATCACCTGCTCTTACTCAAAAATCCCAGTATTCAGTATGACATGTGTGTGCACAATTATATAAAAATGAAAGGACAAATGAAAGGCTGATATTACTGTTAAGCATTAACTTTCTAAATTATTCTTCAACATGGGTATACTCACAGTAAGCAAAAAGAATGAATGTGTTTGGTCTGGTCCCTGACTGCCTTTATAAAATAAAAGTAGGCATGTGGCATCATTAAGACGGCCCTACTTATCTTTTCAAAAGCCTTTCCACACATGAAAAGGTTTCTGTTTCTAACAAAGACAAATCCCCAGAATTCCAAGCACTCAGAACAGGATGTTCTTCCATTAGGCAAGAGACTTATGCCCTGAACAGACACTTCATGATGGTGACATCACCAGATATATACTATAGAAACAAATACCTGACACAAATCAGGTATTCTCTCTAAAGATGGCTTTCTCTCTATAGAATACAGACTCATACATACTTCCCCTTTCTCATTTTGTGGGGTCACACAGAGAGAGTGTGTCTTCTTTGTGTGTGTTAAATGGACACACATACCTGTGATTCTGAAAGAAAACATGTTGTTGAGACCAGCTTTTTCTCTCCCTGCAGAAGTAAAGACGGGACTAACCCATCTTTCTTCAAATTTACGTAGCATAACATCCTGACTCAGCAAGACGTAGCCGCCGCACAGGATTACATGGGCGAAGCAGCATGATGCAGACCAACAAATACAGCAAAGCATGGAAGCTGGACTCGTTCACCCACAACAACAGCAGCAGGGCTTCAACCATAGTGATGATATGTAAAAAGGACAGCATGTACCACCTCTTTATTGACAACAAAGCTTTAAATGACTGCACCATTAAAGACACTTACCTACTGCCCCACATCCAAGACACACTTGACACCCATTCCACTGCCAAATGGTTCAGCACGCTTGATATTGCCGCTGGCTATTGGCAAGGTGAGCTGACTCCCAGAGCACACCAAGCATTGGCCTTCTGCACCAGAAATGGAATGTTCAAGTGGAATATCATGCCGTTTATATTGTGCAATGTTCCAGCGTTATCCCAAATGGGTGATGGACCATGTGTTTGCTGGCATGCAGTGGGAGACCTGCCTGAATGACTTGGATGCCATTATCGTGCTGGGGCGGGATGTGTCACAAATGCTGCAAAGCCTCAACCAGGTTTCTGACAGGATGCACCAAGCAAACCTTAAGCTGAAACGTACTAAATGCTGCCTCTTTCGACATTAAGTTACCTACCTGGGCCGCAATGTTTCAGAGGACAGCATGGTCACTGACGTCACCTAAATACAGAAGGTGCAAGACAGGCACACAATTCTTCAAAAGGTCCAACAGGTCATCCGATAGTATGATGCTAATACTATCAATGGTTTGTAAAATATGTTTCCACCTTGGCTGAGTTCCTCCATGCCTTGCCCAAAAAATATGCCCGCTTCCAGTTGACCACAGAATGTCAGGTTTTTCAACAGATTCAAGCGCCTGCTAATCAATGCCACTGTTCTTGGTTGCCCACTAGACATGATAGTGGACACTGATGTGTCCATATCAGTGCAGTCCAGTCCCAAGTTTCACACTCCACTGGTTGCAGCAGGGGTCTGTCCCTGCAACTACTGACTCACCTTTCCACACCCATCCTCACTTAAACTGTTCTTCCCTTAGGGACCCTCAGGATAGAGGGGATGATGCGGTTGAGTCACCCCACCAGAGGCATCTTTTTCAAAGGCCATTTTAGAAGGCAACTTATCTAACTGAAGGATGTTATATGTGTATGAAACTATAGGCCACGGCCACAATACGGCTAAACTACTAGGACAGAACTTAGTGGATGTAAAACAAGCTTTAGACTACAGAGAAGCAAACCCTTTCAACACTGCTGGATCCTAGGTCGAGATCATTGGATTCTACAATCAAGTACAGGCACAGGCATCAGTAAAACAGCAGATGACATAATGTTCCCAATTGATAAGATACACAATATCTGACACACCTACAGAAGCACATTAGCTCAACCAGCATCAGCAATTGTTGAAATCCCATCATCCACAGGTAACATTACAGTTAAGTGACAAAAGGCAGGACAAAGTAGTTACAAGTAAAAAAGGATGCAAACATTTCAGTAGTGATGATTACTGTTTGTAATCTCTGTTTGTTACTGTTTGTTTTCCAGGTATTAACCTTTGGGAAACCCACAAACAGAGATGCTTTTGAAGCAAGGATGGCAAGGAATACCATATCGGATGCTACTGTGGAGGCACTGTAGTACATGACTGAGCCACCTGGAAAGAACAGAAGATCCACCGGCTTAAACCATCAAAATGTTTATCTTCATCTGTTCAAACTAGCAAAATATTTTTTTTTATGCATGCCAGCATCATCAGAGTGAGCAAGTATTTTCCAAATGTAGACAGGTAATGTGCCAAAAACAGAAATCTGCTCAATTACAAAACTGTAATAATTTTCCTAAGTAAAAATCTTTGAGTGTTCCCTTTTCCTCATAATCACCCTGTGCCATAGTTACCCAAGCACACCCGACATGTGCCCCATTCTCTCAGCACTCTCTCCCTAATAACACAATACACACATTCATCAATCTTAATTTGTAAATAGAACTTAATGTATGTCTGCATCAAAGAATTTTCAAAGGAAACTTTCTTTAAATCCACTGCAGCCTTGCACTTTGCCAGGCGATGTCACCATAACTGAAACTTCGATTAATGAACCCATTTTCGAAACAATTGGCTCAACTGGTTCAACTGATACTTCACAAAGTTTCAATTGCACATCAATACCTGCTGTCGCTTGTGTTCTGGTGCTCGCTTGCTTCCACCATCGCAGCCACCATTTAAAAAAAAAAGAAATAGGGGGCACACTGAAAATATGAAGAGAAGATGGATGTTCTCTTCATACACTCGTGATTGGAACAACAGTGAGCATGGTGGTTTAGATAGAATTAATGACCCTTGAGTAGAAAAGAGAAGAAAAGAAAAATCCAAGCAAAAGCACTTCAGCAACTGGAAGCAATTTGATTGACAAGCGATCACTGGGAAGTGTGTGGAATCACAATGCTGCTGCGGCTTTTCACCAAACATGTTGACAAAGGGGGAAAAAAGATGGCTATGATTGCCACTTGAGCTGTGTTTTTTTTCTTGATAGCAACACTATCCTAGAAGATTGCTCTGATGCATCTCCTGCATTTTAATGTCCTGCGTTACTAAATGCTCTCGAAACTTTATTTGAAATGGATTAGACTCAATGTTCTATGAGAGCTACTCCAAGGCCACTTTTGTTAAAATTGTTGATACATTTACAGTTAGAATAATGTCTTTAAAACAGCTTAATGTATTGTTTGCTGTGAATGAACTATTGTTTAGCTAATCCTGTTGCTATAATTAGTGGTGTGTCTGTACTCCTGGAATTGCCTCTAAATTGTGCCAAATCACTGAAATAACTTTACTCGCAAAAAAAAAAAAAAAAAAAAAAAAAGTTCGACATCAACTTAATGAAAAATCAACATTCCATGTGTTGGAATGATTCTCAATGCTCTCTGCTGTTGACCACGTCAAGTGGGAGGTGGTACGGTAGCACATCTTCACGTGGGGTTGCCAAAACACATCAGGAGAAGAAGGAGACAAAGGAAGAAGTTTGGCTGAAGTTATGTTGTAAATCAGAGAAAATCAGTCCTCATGTCGGCAAGAAGTTGGGACAAACAACAAACTCAAACAATGCCGAAAAAGAAGTGACCTTCATTCCCCAGCAATCCAGAGGCCAAGGGCAAGAAAAATGGCTCAAGCTTGTGACACTTCTGACGGTTCAGTAAAGCATTTTGTGTCCTAACTGGGACATAATTTACATGTAACAAAATTTCAGGCCTCCTCGGCGTAAGTATTTCAGTCGAATTTGCCTATAGGTGTGTGGGAACTAGATAAAATGATTTATGAGCACAGTGTGCTCATAAACGCTCTTGTTCCCTCCCCACTGCTGTAGTAGTGGCCAAAGGATGCTGTGTTCAAGATGTCACAATAATGCCAATGGAACATCTGTATTGTCTGCTAAAGACCATAGACAGATCATGGTGATTAGATTAAAAATTAAAATTAATGATAGAGCTATAGATCATTCAAATCAGTACCGCTCACATATTTTCTTTCTCACACACTCATGCAAAATTCCAACTATTCAATAAACATTCTTCTTGATTACCACAAATCATTTTATTTTTTTCTTTGTTACTTCATGAACAAAAGAAAAGTTTGGTATTACTACATAAAGTTCACACACACACAATGACCCGTGTGTAATATGTGGGATTTAAAACAAATTAAAAAATACTGTAATAATAATCTTATTATTATTGAAATTATCATTTTAAAAGTGGCCTTGTGAAGTTGTGCATTAGAGGGTTAAAAATACAAGAAACTATACATGAAGCTGTTGACTAAGACAGATATATCACCATGCCCCTTGATGCATAGAGTAGGGAGTTTGAGGCCTGTTATATCTGCTATAAATGTCAGGCACTGGCACTAGATTATTCCATCTCCCACAAGAGATCACCGGTTGTTTTTGGGACTTCAATATATATATATATATATATATATATATATATATATATATATATAGAGAGAGAGAGAGAGAGAGAGAGAGAGAGAGAGAGAGAGAGAGAGAGAGAGAGAGAGAGAGAGAGAGAGAGTACAGTTCTAGAGCTGCTGTTTTTATGCAAACTTTTGTAAATTGATAATTGATATCATAACTTTCAAATCTTTGCCTGCCCATCAAAAGCCTGAAAAAGGCCCAGCACCCATCATGGTCACGGACTTAGACATTTATTTTTCAATCAATAAATGGGACACAGAGAGGTGCTGCAGTGGGGTCACAGACGACTGATGCAGTCAAGCATGGACCCCTGCAGCTCGGACACAGACTGCTGCTGAAGCTGCTGTAACAGGCAAAGACCCCTCAGCATGTGGCTAGACATTTGTTCAAGATCCATTGGTATTGGTGATCTGTTCCCACTTTCCAGATCTCATCATTGTTTTTTCTTTTTACAAAACTGAAACTGAAGTTTTATGGAAGTGAGAAAAACTAAAATAAAAGATTGATTTAAGTATTGAAGTCAATGTAATCTTAGAAAATATCTGTCAATGTCTTTGACAAAAAAAAAAAAAAGTGACAATGAAAATTACCTTTTTAAAAAAGTTTGTGGAAAACCTTTTTGTGTCAAAAAAACACTGTCAAAATATTTATAGCACTGAATATTCTGGATGTGCTGAAAGATCAGTGAATCTGATCAAAAATGCTGGCGGTCACCGGCATTTTATTACATAGGGGGGGAAAGTTCAAATGGGAAAACCCAGAAATTGGACCGTTTTTCCCAGACACACACTCATTGTCAAACTTTGCTCTTCTTTTAACTACTCAAGTAAAGATTAATTAATGATCAGTTAAGAAGTTGCTGGAGTTGCTATGCAGTTCATTTACCTCACTGACTAAAATCCATTACACAAGCAAGGAGTGTCTGTGATGTTCCTTATTGTCAATATTAAAAGACCAAAAAAAAAAATCTTCATCTGCAGTTTTTAATATTTCAGAGATTTGGTAATAACCAAAGTACAAACCCACAGTGTTCCAACCTCTTGAAATATAATATTATAATTAGAATAAATGTTCTTTCTAAAAACACTATTCTTCTTAGAAATCATCCACCCTGCAGCTACCAAACAGAAATTTGAGTGTGAATCTCCCATTCATAAATACTGATATAAGTATCCTTGTCATAATGGAGAATATTATAGGACTGAATTATGAAGTGATTTGTTTAACACAGCACTGCGGTGAAAATAAATCACCGCTCATCACTCATTAACACTGACAGATCATTGTTGCAGCCGCGTACAAACGTGTCCCTTGGTGCCAGGGGATGAGAGATGAGCCTTTGGATTTGAACTTGAACTGTACTTGCCCTTTTTTTCCTGGTCTCTCAGATCCTCGATTGAGAATACTGCTAAATTGCAAAGCCTTTTATTGAATTTAATGTGATGGATTTGAAGTGTGTTTAACCAAGTCTGAGGGTGTGCGTGACCTTGTTCACATCGGCAGTACATCAGCTCAATCTCTCGCGCTGGGCTGTATGTGTGTGCAGTAAAGCTTATCGATCCCAGAAGTCGTTCCCCGCATGCATTATTGATACGTTGAACTGCATGCGAAATACATGGACATGACACTCGCTCCTCTTTCCCTTCTGCAGATAGGTTGAGATGATAACATTCTGCCTGTGTCATTATTTAAGAAAAACACCTTGAACAACTTATTTGACTCATTCCAAATATGTTTTTTGAGGGTCTAAGGTTGTCTGGGATTTTTCACACTTTTCTCATCAAGCAAATGGTGCGAAATAGACATTTCTAGCAACAGAGCTTTATTCTTGTCATAGCAGTAAAAGCACAGGTGTTGCTGATAACATTCAAAATGGATGCATTACACTTACAAGTCTGTAAATTATGCGAGAGAGCCGGTAAAAACCTTACCTAGACCCTGAATCCTGTATCAGATGCACCTGTTTTACATGTTTGCCCTCACTTCAACCTCAGTGTGGCAGAATCATGAAATAGTTTTTGGTATCCGCTGAGGTCTTGAAGCATCTTTCGATGAGATTCTGTCACCCAGATACAAATTAGTTGAATCAACTTTTCTTCTTCTTTTTTTGATACTCAAAGTTCTAAAAAGTGATACAACATCAACAGGTGCTGACTCACTTTGTCTTCCGTCGCTCACAGTTTGATCATCTGGTTTCCCTTTGCTGAAAACAGCCGCCTGCCGCAGTGGGACACAGGTTTGGTGCAACGTCTGAGACTAAGGCAAAGGGGTACCAGTAAACAATGGATCAAAGTCTCTAAAACAGTTGAGGGAACCGATCAGATCTCATGTCGCATATTCTCAAATTGAAATTTTCAAAAAAGAAATAACACTCACGATGAAACCACTCCACATAGTCATTTGACATTCATATTAGCTTTATAAATCTGCTGGTGCAGTGTCACATTGCCTGCAGCACCAAAGCAATTTTGTGAAATTATTCTGGGTTAGTGCAGCAGCAGGAGCCACCAGCTGAACGGAAAAAGAACCGTTTACACAAACGTAAAAGCCCACTGAAAAACGACTGCAGCGACACAGTTTGATTAGGCAACACACAGCTATTCTAATTAAGAGTTTTTACTGTCTCTAAAGCTGTCTCCATTTGAACTATTTTTGAGTCCGGCACCAAATACCGGTGACCTTCCCTCCTCACATGAGATGAATGCCAAGGTGCATTACTGTAATCATCCCAACTCGCAGACCAAATGTCAATTGCAAGATGCAAGGTGATCAGAGGGAGACCACGGTGTTCGTCAGAAAGATAGCTCTCTCTGAAGAAAATCATCTGACGACGGCAATGTTCCTTGATCAGTGACTCCCTACCGGCCTCACCAGGTGATCTCAGCTTCTTTAATCTATCTAATAGATGTATTTCTTTTATAGGAACATTACTGGGCATGCAGGCCCGGGGGGTGGGGAGGGTTTGCAAAACAGCTTTGGCAAGTCAACCGTAATCAACGTAGATTTTGCATCGTACGTTCTGATTGACTCAATAATAAAATGTCATTTCAGAATTGGGTCTGTTTGTTTCTCATTTGCTTCACAGATCGCTGAAAAAAATTTCACGGCTTGCTGACTCAATTTTGTTTACCTGATTCTTATTCGACAATCAGGTGCACTGACGTAACATAGGTGTCACTAAGCTAAAGTAACTAATTCCCAGTAAAAAAAAATGGTAAGATGAGGCTGTTTTGCCATTTGCCACATTTGAAAGAAATTTGACTGCTAACAATATTACTGTAAACATACTGGACCAATGGCGGCTGGTGCCAATTGGTTGGGATGGGGCAATTGTCAGTCAGTCATCTTCTACACCCGCTTATTCCTCATTAGGGTCGCAGGGGTCTGCTGGAGGCTGGAGGCTATTGAGAGGCAGGAATACACCCCAGATGGTCGCCAGCCTATCGTGGGGCACACACACCATTCACTCACACCTACGGGTAATTTAGAGTCGCCAAGTAACAGCATGTATTTGGTGAAAACCCACACAGACACAGGGAGAACATGCAAACTCTGCAATTGTACACATTAAAATGAACAGTGTTAATATAAAACTGAAAGAGTTCATTAAGTCACTATTTAACACTGGTGGTGTTGACTGATTAGATTAGTAAATTAACCTAATTTAACCATTAACTTGACATTGTGAATTCATGATTTCTTTATTAATAATTATTATTTGTGATTTTTACTAATTTGTATTATTTTGAAGGATGAAATGTAACAAAGGGTGACATGTTGGAACAGTGGGTAGCGCTGTGACTCACAGGTACAAGACCTTGGTCTGGGACCTTTCTGTGTGGACTTTGCATGTTCTCCCCGTGTCTGGGTTCTCTGGTTTCCTCCCACAATCCAAACATATGCTCAGGTTATTTGGAAAATTACCCATAGGTGTGAGTGTATGAGTGAATGGTGTGGTATCCCTGCAATGCGCTGTAATTGGCTCCAGCAAACCCCCACGACCTTAATGAGGAATAAGCAGGTATAGAAAATGACTGACTGACTGAAATATAACAAATAATGATGATAAAATAAAACAGCTGGGGGGCAGTGTATGCATACCTGTAATAATGTACCCTAATGTGTTAACTGAAGTCAATTTACAACAACATCATTTACCGTCTCAATAATCTGAATAAATTACCAGATGAAAGTGATTTTGTACAGTACAGTCCTCTCTCTCATGTGATGTTGCATCGTTTCCTCTTACACACAGCAATTACAACTGAAGATCTCCAGGCTCCAGCAAACACGTCCAAATGCTGCTGTGTTTACATCCATCAACGCAGCTGTAGCCTCAGACACAGATACTCCCTGAGCCCCTGACTGCTACGTATGACCCAGCTGCCAGGGACCTGCCGTCAGCTGACCTTAGAGAGAAGTGCAAAACCAGCTACGGCAAAACGAGATGGCCATGCACAGCCAATGGACTAGAACATCGGCAGGATGTGACCAGAGTGACTAAAGTGCACAACACGGGACAGATAACGTGCAGAAGCTTTAACAGGGCTGTTAAATTCAAGGACTCCTCGGTGCTGTTAAACAGATAATGCAGTATGAATCCACAGATCTCGCTATTCCAGCTGTCAAGCGGGGAAGGCGAATGCAAAATACAGCGTGCCAGTGCTGCCAAAGAGAAATGAAGAAAATACACATGAACTTTAATATAAAAAAATAGTGGGTCTAACAGTAAAAGCAGATGAGCCATACCTGACTGCTTCTCCCGACGGGGTATTCTCCTGTGACTACTGTGGAACAGGCACGCTTGAGATTAAGTGGCCATTTAAATACAAGGAGGGGAGTAGAAGGGTCAGAGTCTGATGCATCCTTTTGCCTTGATGAAATCTATGATCTGCAACCCACCTATCCGTATTCCACACAAACTCACCGATGGATGGAGCCTAAGCTTGTCAAACGGACTTATGATTTCATGGCGTGGACCGAGGAAAAGCAGCATCATTTCCCAGCTATAGGGAGATATGAGATCTATCTTCAAGAATATCTTCTCAAGGCTGAAGTCTCCTTAATGACCACGTCCTTCCAGAAGCTATCTGCTGCTGCAAAGTCCCCCACCTGGCTGAAGAGATCAAATGTCTGTGCTGCTAAAGGCCTATAGGTATAGCCGAGCAAAATGATGAAGTGCACAGACTGCTGCCAAGACTTTCACTGTGCTTATGTGAACAATACTAGAATCTCCAAAACATGGAAATATGGATGCAAAGAGATCCAAACACTAAATGGAAAGAAGGACACTTTCAGATCTGCAGATAGTGAGATTTTATTCACAATTCACAAGCAAGAAAACATGGTAATAATTCACCTCCAGAAAAGTACTGTGTACCACAAGTGTTTTGTGTTAGTATTGTTTTTAGTTAGTATTCTATCATGAGTAAATGCATTGTTTTTGGGTAGCAGTGGCCCTTTAAGTGAGAAGGCAAGTTATGTATGGTCAAAGGTCAGTAAGGAAGCAGAAACACATGGTGAGGAAAGCTAGTCTGGCTGCCTGTTTCTAATTGAATACATCTGCTTACATCTCATGCCATATAAGGCATCATCATTATAATCTTTTCATGTGTTCTTTTGTCCAATGATAATTTATTATTTGCTGTTTTAAGAGAGTTTTCTGTGATCTTTAAGATAATTATTTTTTTCAGATTTCAGATTCAGTTATAATTCATGCTACATTTACAGGACAAGAAATTAGTACAACACATTAAAAACAGCTTGATTTATTAATTAATAAATGAGCATTACATAGACAGTTCATATGCAAGCACAAGTGAGTTAAATGTTAAAAAGGAGAAATTTGATTTCTGATGAAAAAAAGGATGCTATACTGCAATGTTTAAAAATGTTTTTATATAAATTAGTTACAGCCTTATTCTAAAATGGATTCAATTCTTTTTTTCCCCTCAAAATTCTACACACACATCCCAGAAATAACAATGTGAAAAAGTTTTTTTGAAATTTTGATTTTGAGAAGAAATTACATGTTATTTTTATCATGTTATGTTCACAGCCTTTGCCATGAAGCTCAAAATTGAGCTCAGGTGCATCCTGTTTCCACTGATCATCCTTGAGATATTTCTGCAGTTTAATTGGAGGCCACCTGTGGTAAATTCAGTTGATTGGACATGATCTCGTCATGGGGAATTTCCATTGGGTTGCACTGCTGTCCATCAAACCAAAAGTGGTCAAACTTTCAGTCCTCATTTGCTGGCTATGTCCTGACCCCATGCTTAGATTGATTCGTGCATTGTGTCAATTGAGGTGAAACAACTGCAAGATCATAATTATTGTGTTATTTGCATAACACAAATAACACAATAATTGCATAACACAAATAATGCCCGCCACTCTTCTGTACCGTTTTCAGTACAGTGTGTCTTTAGAAGTTAAAACACTTTGGTATCTTGGTTCTCATTGCATCCTTACTAGGTCATATTATTTGAGGAACATGTGTATCTGCTCTCCTAAGAATTTTGGTACAGTTTAGAATAGAAGCCCATATCTGTAAGGAAGGTCTCTGTTAGTGAGGCCAACTCTGCCTTTCATTAGAACTAAAAGGAGATGGTCTCCCAGATTCACCAACTCTTCAAGGACATCTGCTTCTTTTTAGAATACTTCTCAGTTCCATAAAAACCTGCAAGGATGATAAACAAGTGAACCAAATATAGTTTAGAGCTCATGTCCTTTATAGAATCAAAACCAAAATTTTAATGTTCCAGGTAGTCCTTCATTCGCTGATTCTCTTCCTTTTTGGCCTCCAGTTCTCTCTTCAGAGCATAATAGTCATCACGGCAGTTGCCTTACCTCAGGTTGAGTAGGTCAATCAAATTTTTTGGTATATGGAGCCTGAGTCTTTCTTTTTATCAGATATACTGTGGCTTTATCTTCATAAAAGTTTTTGCACTCTTGTTCCTTCCAAAAATCATACATACAGTCGCCAGTAGATAGGTGAAAGGGTCACTGGACGGTGAGCGGGATTGTCAGTAGATGGCACCTTAGCACAGGTTCAGAGCCCACTATTTCCTCCAAGCCTTAATTAGCACAAGTTAGAAATAAAATGGCCTGATCGAGACACTGAAGGCACATTGCTAATTGGCCTGCTTTATGCAATGCAGGGCAGGGTTGTAAATTCAGTGCATTTCACAGTGATGAGATATAAGGTGGAGAAGTGGTGGTATGAGCTAAAAATGTCTTACAAATTTATCAGTGTTACGGAATGAGTTTCAATGTAAGTTTTTATAAAGTAGGCCAACTTACATTACTGTTCAGACAGTCAATGCCACAGTATTGTGCATGAGTTTGTGAAGTCTAATTTATTATTTTCCAAATTATGTATAATTTATTTTTGCTGATTTAAATGCAGTTTACAGCAATAAAAGATAGATTTTCCAATTATTTTGAAAAGTAAATAGTAGTAGTAGTAATTAATCTCGACAATCATATCATGACCAAACTATAGGCCAATATCCAACCTGCCGTATATTACAAAGATAATTGAAAAGATAGTATGAGGGAAAATAAACATCTTTATGAAAACAACATTCTTGAGGAGTTTCAATTAGTCTTCAATCAAATATCATATATGCCAATTTCATAGCACTAAAACTGTTCTAACTAAAATAACAAGTAACCTTGAGACGAAAACACAGACTCAGTTTTTATCACCTTTAACCTAAGCGCTGTCTTTGTACTTAACTGAAATGAAATACCATCACAAGGGAATATCATTACTATGTAACAATAACTGATATATAATTGGTCATGAATGAAATTAATTGCGGGCGACACGGTGGCGCAGGGGTTAGCGCTGTTGCCTCACAGCAAGAAGGTCGCAGGTTCAAGACCTCCTTGGGTCCTGGGTCTGGGACCTTTCTGTGTGGAGTTTGCATGTTCTCCCTGTGTCTGCGTGGGTTTTCACCGGGTACTCCGGCTTCCTCCCACAGTCCAAAAACATGCTGAGGTTAATTGGTGACTCTAAATTGCCCGTAGGTGTGAGTGTGTGAGTGAATGGTGTGTGTGCCCCACGATTGGCTAGCGACCATCTGGGGTGTATCCCTGCCTCTCGCCGTAACGCGCTGGGATAGGCTCCAGCAGACCCTAATGTGACCCTAATGAGCAGGTATAGAAAATGACTGACTGACTGAAATTAATTGCAATTTGACTTAACTACTCTAAATGTCACAGACGATTTAGCATTATTGTTACTGCAAGTATGCTACAATACTACAGGCATTTTACCGAAACATCACCAGATGATAACAAATAGAAATCCCTGTTAGGCTTCCAATGCTAGGCTAAAATACTACAAACATTATGAATTGACAAAATTCTTATTTTCTTATCTTCTTATTTCTAACCCAACTCATCACCTTCAAATTAGGAAATTTGTCACTTTATATAGACATCAGGTCTAATTTAGCTGGTTATGAATTAGGAGGGTATTACCTTTCATATGAATAACTACAAACAATGAATGAGAACAGCCCAAGAGCTGAATGCGGAGGAGGGATTAGCTTTAAGAAATGCAAAGGTGCAAAAGAGGCTCACTCATTTGACAGAATTTGGAATGCACAGCACAGATGAAGCAGGAGGGACGCGTTCATTCCATCAACTTCTTTATTTAAACAGCATTGTGCTGCAGCATTGCACACAACACAAACAGAACAGTGCAGGGAAAGATGATAACACACAGCAGAGCAGACCATGAAACAACCGATGATCCAAACTGCTGGATTCCATTTTTGGCCTTGGTACACTGTAAAAAATGAAATCTTAACAAATGAAAACGTGTTTGGTACAATAAATCCAATATTGAATAGAATTACCTCATTGCATTGGCAGATAATTTAGCTTGTTGCAAAGATTTTTCTTTTCTTGGTCTTGTTTAAAAAAAATATAAGACTATGATTTTCTTGTGATTTTCTTGACGTACATTTCAGTTGAATAAAATCAAGCATCCATCTTGTAAATGTATGACAGAAAAAGCCATAGCCAGGATTTTTTTAAATACAGAGGTCAACATTCCCTCTCATCGTCCTGTTGACTTTTTAAAATGAAAGTTCTAAGTATACTGGCATACTGAGTCATAATTAGGCCATAATATGATATATATATTCATATTATGGTCTAATTATGGATCAGTATGCAGGTGGGCTTTATGTATTTGGGTTTTCAGCTTTGTGTTAACATTTTTACTGTCTGAAATGTAGCCTAAAGGGAAAAATGTAAATGAAACGAAACATAAGGAAAATAATTCCAAGGTCAGACCTCAGTGTCCTCAATGGTGGCTACAGCCCTGATAACAGAAGGAAAATCAGGTCTCACACGCTCTTAAAATTGGTTAAGTTTTTGTAGTAAGTCTTGATTTAAAAATGAAAAGTCCAATTGTGTTCTGCTCCCAGCTATATTTTACACCACAGTGTAATAATTTAGTTTGACAAAGTAATATTGAGGAAGAATTGTCCAAACTGCTTACTAATGCATCACAGCTGCAGGATAGGGATCCGTTTCTCGAGTTGCTCACTGCTGCCATTAAGCTCTGTGTAAATTACCATTTTAGCATGTAATTATTTAATCAAGATTGATGTCTAAATTTACCTAGCAGTGGCAGGAAATCCTCTCCCAAATGGAGTTTTTCTCACTCATCCGTGTCTGACCTCCCCTTTTTTCCCCCTAAAAACAAACAAAAACAAAGCTTAAATGTAGCATCTGGACACGGAGACAGCGTGGCAGTGTTTTTTTTTCCGAGGTGGTAAGTGGTGACTTTAATGAAGATGCATCACGCCTGTTGCAGATTTATCTCCTATCGTATGGCCCAGCAGATGCTAATGTAGTGTACAACCTCCGCAGCAGAAGCCCCTCATTTCTACACGCCACTGCATCCTCATCAAGGCTAATACACTGTATATCCGAGCAGCAGGGCTGTGAGCACCCTGCAGGCCCTCACTGGGAGTTCACTATAGACATGGGATTACAACCAAGTAAGACTCTGTGTGTGTGTGTGTGTGTGTGTGTGTGTGTGTGTGTGTGTGTGTGTGTGTGTGTGTGTGTGTGTATGTGCTGTCTTATCTGGCAGCGCTTCAACAGCAGATGGTTCCCTTTTTTTTTTTTTTTTTTTTCTATCACCTTATAATGCTTCAGAATTTATGTACAGTGTGTTCTCACCAGTGACTATAAAAGAGGAATATTCCCTGGGAACATATAGATGTTACATTGATGTCATAGACATAATAATGGATTTAGCCAAGGCTTGGAATTAACTTTTTTGATAACAATCAAAATGTTTCCATTGAATTAAAGTATAAAGCTACAGATAAAGTATTTTTTTGTATTTATATTTGTTTTTTTTTTTGTTTTGTTTTTTCAATTTGTTGTGATGTTTTTGCATGAAGATATCTGTGGTGGTTCTGATACCTTGTGGGTGCAAAGATAAAATGAGAACAGAGAATTAAATTCACAGTTGCTGTAATAAAACTCAAGGGTCTTATGAAAGCACGGTAAATAGGTTGGCCTATATGCAGTGTACTGCAGCAGACTCATAGATAGATAGATAGATAGATAGATAGATAGATAGATAGATAGATAGATAGATAGATAGATAGATAGATAGATAGATAGATAGATAGATAGATAGATAGATAGATAGATAGATAGATAGATAGATAGATAGATAGATAGATAGATAGATAGAAAATAGTTATTGGCACTGCTTGAAATGCACATTATGCCATTTTTTTCCTAAGATTCAAATGGATTATATCTTCTAATGAAGCCATGCTATATGCTGCTACTATTTCATTAGACCCGGCATTACATAGGTAGAAGGCTATTGTTTAATTGGGTTCCCAGGTGCCTAACGTACAGGAAATCTGCGGTAGTATTTTTAATAGAGCTCAAGTGTTTCAGTTTTCCTTTTCCCACTGGGAAAGCCCACAGCCCCTCAGTACAACATGCTTCTCGTGTATCTAAGAAGAGCGAGTGGCATCAGTCCTCATAGGATAACATGTACTGCATTAAGCACACATGGACCATGTTAACTCATTTCTGTCTCAGTCAGCGTGTTCACCAGAGCTCAGAGACTCTCAAAAGACTGATTGTATCCTACGCCTGATTTCAGTGCTAATTCAAGCATTGCGCCCAATATCATTTGGCCGTAATGTGAAAGTAAAGCAGCGGCAATCTCAAAGGATCCTTCAGTCCTCACTTCCATATGCTCCGCTTTGAGCCAATTTATATTTAGTGTTCTCTTTAACCTCTCTGTTATCTGAAATTCACAGGCATGAAGGACAGAGGATGAAACAGAATGTTTATTGAGTTGTAAATATTGTAAATGGAATCATGATGTTGTGCCCCCTCCTCGCGAGGTGTTTCCAATTATGGAAGGGTAATAAGACTCCTTTGTCGGGTCAAATCCAGCGTGTCTAGCTGTATGATTGCTGCGCTCCTAAGTAAAAGATTTGGAGTAAGTGCTGTGCTCAGGAGATGCGGTGCGGTCGCTGGGAGGGATTGTCCGGGCTATCTGTTCTTGTGACCAAGCCATTCCTGTTGAGAAAATGCACTCGTTACAGCCAAAACAGGTCATTAAGTCTTTATTAGAAGTATCCTTGCGATGTCCTCATTTGTCTCGCTGCTCGTTATACTTTAATTCGGGCTTGGTGTAATTGCTTTCCGTCCTGTAAAATATCGTTAATATTTACAGTGTGATTGTGTTTTGCACACGCTCGGGCAGCTTTACAGCGCCCACAGAATGCCACGGATAAATGCGCTGACATGAATTTCATTATTGATGAGCGAGAAATGCACGTTGCAAAAGTGCACATTTTGACTGGCCGCTCCACCGGTGGTTTTTTTTAACCTGTCATGCAAGGAGCGTTTAAGTGAGCGGATACGCCTGCAAACATTTATGAGCTTGTGTAAGAAGTTGAGGTCTGTAGAGGTTAAAAATTAATAAAGGGTACAATCAAATCACTTCATGAACATGACTTCCCTTCCTTTCTCTGTCTGGAGTTGGACAAGACCTTCATGCAACTATTGATAAGATTTTGGAAAGATTTCCAGTTCAACTGGTAGATCTCTGCAAATCTATCTAGGCTAAGATTTATCCACAAAATAACCCTATATACGATACCAGTTCACCACATTCTCCTCCTCGATTTATGGGCTTGGCCATAAACAGCTAAACAGCTAAACAAGGACAAAACAGAGATGCTTTTAGCAGGTCTGAAGGCTGCAGCAAAAAACTTGAGTGTAAATGTTGCATGCATTTATTTACGATGTCGACGAGACTTGCCCTTATCACTGGACTGGTAAAAGCAAATGCTTCACGAAATACACCTTATTCAGAATTCCAACTAAAACCAAAAAAAGACCTGTCAATGTATCTCCCCATTTTTGCCTTATCTTCACTGGAACATAAAATCAATTTTAAAATTGTACTTATTGTCTTTAAAGCTCTGAGCAGCTTAGCTCCCTCAACAAGTATAGGTCTCACTATACAGAGAATTAATCATAAATTAGCTCATGGTGTCATTATAGTCCTACTCTAGGGGATTCCTGAGTGCATGAACTCAGGTCTGCTGTTACAGTATGTTGTTTTAAAAGCAGATTATATAGAAAATATATCAAAATATATTCTTTCTCCAGGTTTGATGTAAGTTTTAATGTGTAAAATCATCACTGTAGTGTCCACATTATATATATTATAATACCTGCTTATGGTAATAGTTTTTTATCTTTGAATTTGTATTGTTAAGGTAATGCTCTTTTTTTCTATTATTATTATTCATAGCTATTTTGTTTTTATTTTACTTTAAGCACATTGAGTATGTGTATGTCATATGAAATGTGCTATAAAAAAAAAAAAAAACATCTGCATTGACTTGACAGTAAACACTGTTGTGAGTGGCTGATTGCAGGGAACAAACTTGTTTTGCTCTGCTTATGAAATAACCTCGCTAACCCTACAGCAACTCTGTCGCCAAACACAACATGCAATATGAAAAATAAATTAAAAATTACGGAAATACATGCCCCTGCATGTGTCACAGAAATGTTTTAGTGTCGGGCAAAATATCCAATGAGGGTAATTTTCTTCACTTAGTCACTGATAATAACATGATTTGAATGATGCTTGTTGTGTAAGGGCTGAGGGTCTGGTTAACATAAGGCTGTGACTTCACTGGCCTAATTGCAAGTGATTTGCAGGAAAATAGGACTTAGGTTGCAGTTGTGTCCAGGGGGATTTATTTCCTCAAAAAGCTTTAGGTGAAGAACACTTTACAGTAAATACTGCAGAGAAAACAGTTTGACACATAGGTTCTAGTTAGGGTGACAAGATATGTCGTAAGATATGCTTTACTTGTCTGTAGTGAGAAAAATATACTGTTGACTTTGAAGAGCTTACATAGTGAGGGTCATGTTTGACTGATGTTTTATTCCTGCTTGCCTCCCCCCCCCCCCCCATTTCTTTTCTTTTTATGTCTGTTAAATCATTTGAGTTATATCCATGAACTGTTGAGCAACTATTAGTTGCTGCCAGCACAGGGGCAGATGGGTGGCAGTATCAAAATTCATCTCAAGTGCCCTGGCTTTCTGTACAATGTGTAAGTATAGGATGTATGGGATAGATATTCATTGAGCATGAACAATACGTGTCACTCTGTGTTTGGAAATGACGAACTGTCTCTTGAAATTCATGAACAATTGAAACTATCTGTTTGAGATTCAAAAAGAATAATGATTTTGCATCATCATGGCATATTTCCCTGCTCAGATCTGTGTGTGTGTGTGTGTGTGTGTGTGTGTGTGTGTGTGTGTGTGTGTGTGTGTGTGTGTGTGTGTGTGTGTGTGTGTGTGTGTGTGTGAGAGAGAGAGAGAGAGAGAGAGAGAGAGATTGAGCCTTCTGTGTCATCTAGACTTATTGTCAGATCAGTGGTATGAAAATGAAACTTGTCCAAAACATAAATGCATTGTTAGTAATTCATATCTATTAGTGTAAAAGCGGTTATCCAGCCCCACAATATGAGAAATAGTTTGTGTAGTATTTTACAAAAGAATACACATAAGTTATATCAATAAGCATATACTAGTCATAACTTATAGGTGCCCCACAGTTTATTCAGTACAGTTATTTTTACATGAATGTTTTGTCCTCTGACAATAAATCTGCTTTTATCTGAGGAAAGGTACCTCCAGGCTCAAAAACCAAACCAAACTCATCCACAGCAAAAAGGTCCCAGTATGAGATCATCGACTGAGAGTCACTGTCTTTTATATTTGTCAGAGAAAAGAACATATTTGAACTTTCCCTGCCTTGCAGTGAGCAAGGGGGTCAGGGGACATTGAGTCTTGTGTTACCAGATGATTGGAGATCTCCTCACCTACCGATTGTTTGAGGATTTTTAAAGGCAAGATATAGTTGCTTGGATAGCTGCAAGAACACCATCTAACAAGATGTTATAAGTGTGTGTGTGTGTACGTGTGTGTGTACGTGTGTGTGTGTGTGTGGGGGGGGGTCTACCGACTAAAAACGATGACATTTTTTTATGTAAGGTGTAGCAGAAGAATTTGTTATATTGTATATAGTAAATGTAAGTAGAACTTACCAAATAAACACTAATAATTACTGTAGAGGAGCATATCATTCATTATCCTTTATCTTAACTTCACTTCTCATTCTGTCATTCGTCCATTACAGTGCATCAAGAATAGCTATAAAAATGGTGTATTACAATGTAATACACCTCTAGAGGCCACTGAACATTAGGAACACACTAGAATGGTAAATACCCAACAATAGACACCTTTTTTGAGAATTAACAATTTGTTAGTTTGTTATTACAAATTTCACAAGTAGACTCCACTGATGACCAAAAAATAAAAGTGGCAACCACTACGAATAAAAACATAAATGATTTTCAATTACAAGTGCAAATACATCCACCACACAGCGACTGTGGAAAATAGACCAATGTCTTCCCTGATATTAGGGCACGTGGGCCTCTATTAGATCGTTTAATTTACGGTGTAAATTCTATGAAAAACGTCGGCTCATGTGGGCTAAAAACGTTAGCCTACCGTTGATTTGCAAATTGCATTGTGTTTTCCACTGTACATGTCAGATGGCCAGGCCACCGTAACAATGGCTTGATATTTTAATTCCTCTGGTGGCTTACTAATGAGCTAAACAGGCTCATCTGTATATTTTTACATTCAATTAGACATTTAAAAATGTCACTGGCCCGTATTAGAGACGCCTTTTTTACCCCAATAACAGTGAGGCCGGACGATGTTAAAGACCCAATTGCTACATTTTATATACAGTACAGCCGCAGTCTATAAAAAAAAAAAAAAAAAAAAAAAAAAAAAAAAAACATTTATGTTAACAAAAGTTTGGCAGATAGTTATGTATGTATGTTATGCAGCCACCCACCACTAGGGGGGCTGCAACCCACTTCCTGCACTACTAGCAGCTTATGAACCTACATGTTTCCACCCTGTTTCAGCAATGAAAGAAGAGAGATTGTCTTCAGTCACTAGATGAGCAAAGCTTTTAGAGCTTAAGTGTTGAAAAAACACTGACACCTTTCATTAAGTTAGATCTTTGAGAAGATGGACCTTCCCCATAGTTCCAACTAGCGTAAAATTCCTAGACTGGAACAGCCCGAGGCTGTTCTCATCACAAAGATGATATAATATTCCTCCTAGCTGTAGCAAAGTTCAAGCTGCATGCAAAGTTTATATTGTGTTCAGAACCCATCATTGTATGCACATTTATCCTTGTTGCATTTAGTGCTGCTTGTTGCTTGGTGACCAATGTGTTTTTGCTGTAGTTGAAGTCACACCAATCCTGTTCCAGAGATAGAAAATTACAAATATCATGAAAAATACGAATAGCTAGTTCCAACGTTACCCAAAGGTAAAAGTACCGATTGTATACACAAACACACACACACTGCTCTTCAGAACAAAGTTGACTATTCTCAATTTCATCAATTTATTCTGTCTATGTCAACAAACATGCTAACATTTCCGCCTGGTGGTCTTCATGGCTCAGCAGACAAAAGCCCCTGGGGGAAAGAAATGCAAAGTGGGAGGAAAATAACAAGCTTTGTTTGCATGTTGTCTCTCATTTACGTGTCTCCCAAGTCCGGATGGGAAAAAAAGGGGAAGATCCGCAGGACGGATAACAATTCATCACTTGCTTTTTTGCATCGCAGATGCATGTGGCTCCAAAAAAAAAAAAGCCCATTCTCGGGGTGTGTGTGGATGCCTCTGCATTGTGACAAAACTATTGCTGATTTTCACCTCTCAATATTTATCATAGTACAATCCCCCCCCCGCCTTGCTCTCGAGGGCCAGATTTATGACACGCTTTGCCCTCAGCTTCGTCAGAACGGCGACGCGTTCATCACAGGGACTTTTCACAGGCATCAGTTCTGTTTAATCCAAAGCGGCGGAGGCAGGAGAGAAAGGAAGGGCGGCAGACAGAGAGGTGGAGACAGATGGAAACGGGGAGAACCAACTGGAGAGCGTGAAGAGAACTAACGGAGGGAGAGAAAGAAGCCAACATCCACTTATCTATACATCAAAGAGGTGACACTGCCTTGCAAATTTGCTAAAGCTCATTTGTAATGTTTTCCGCTTGTCACTGGCCTTAATGCGCGCAGCTCATGAGAGTCGCAGCTTGCCACATGATCAATGGGAAGAGAGGGGAAGTTACATCTCACCATTAAACGCTTTTGACTCGCAATATGCAAAGCGCGGCCGCTATGAGTGATGCTTTTTTTGTGCCGGCTGGAGGGGGGGTGGGTTGTCAGACAGATTATAAATAGCGTTTTTGGTGCACAACCAAAGGCTCGCTCTCCCCTGCATGCAAAGGCAAAAAAAAAAAGAGCTTTGTCGAACACTCTTTCAAAGTCACCCTCGGCCTCCGAAGTCTGTGAAGCAGCCCGCGCGCCGGGGCCGCTGCCGGGACTCGGGCCAGCTGTAACGGGAGAGGAATCACAGCTTGTTGTCTGGCCGCTTTGCTTCGCGCAGCCTTTAATGATTCGGCGGTGATTATGAACTGTCTTCGGGGTCGAGAGGTGCCGCCTTTAAATCATCGCCTAATTGGACCAAGCTGCTTGGTTTGTGGATTTTAGCATAAAGAAAAGCACTTCCAGGAGTCCTGAAGTACTTTTTTTCCCCTTTCTTTAGATCCAACTTGTTCTTCCATTCGGTCCTTTGTCAGTTTCCACACTCCTTCCTCCACAGAGTTTATTCTGCCTCATCCTCAGGGCTGCAGAATCAAGTCTCTAGTTAGCATTCCATTCATCATGACTAGTATATGCTTATTGAATCTTTCTGGGAATTCCCATTGAAATGCATTCCGGACGTTATTAAAATAAGCCGAATCCACAGGGTAAAAGCATAATCATCAATTATAGATGTGTCATAATATTTTTGGTTTCCGCTAAACACGGTTAATGGAAAAAAAAAAAAAATCCTCAACATCCTCAGCTAGCCTTTGAGACATATGAGACAGCCGGCTGAATATAACAGACTCTGGTGAAAAGGAAAAGGTCTTTAATTCGCAGCGTGCTGGGGTTTGGGGATAATTTTGAAATAACATGATTATTTGAGGGCTGTCAAGGCGAGAAAGAGGACCGGATCTCATTAAAGGTGCATTTAGACACGGAGGGTTCCGACGTGTGTCCCGGACGAAGCTTCCCACCCCTTTATAGCTTCGTTAAGGAGGGTCCCCGCGAAAGGGGAAAAAAAATCATCATTTGAAATACCTGAGGACACTCGAGCCTGGGGGAGGAATTCAGTCATGAGTTGGCGGGAGAAAATTGCAATCTGGCACTCCGCTTCACCATTAGCAGTGCATTCGCAGCACTTGTCAGCTCTTGTGTCTGATTCGCTCATCCGAATTAGAACCTGCTAGAATAAAACAAACCTGTGTGAAAGATGTGTTTTGCTGATCTGTGCCTTTCGGCTCGGGGCTCGTGTTGCTGCTGGCATGGCAGAAGCAGCTCCTATATAAACATAACACAGAAAAATGTGGTTGACTCCGTTACAGGTGTGAGATATATTCACTGTTTGTCTTAAAACTTTCTCCTCGGCTCGACAAATCCGAACATTTAACCGGGTATATCCGTTCAGTTTCCTTCCTTCCTTCCTCTGTGAAATCCATTTGCCTCGGAGCGAACGCCTCTACTCTCGACCGGCACCGGAATGGCAATAATGATACAAATGACCCCATAAATGAATGGAGATGGCGCCGCTGTATATCACCTCTGCCGCTTGCTGTAATATAGAGTTTGGAGATTGTAAAGTGGGCCAGGTTCCTGCGGTGCCGGTTTTCCCCCCGATTGTTGCCAAGTTCTCCCCTGGGAGCACACAGAGAAATACTTTGCAAAGCTTTTTTTTTTTTTTTTTTTTATCGATCTTGAAAGGAAGGCATTCCCAGTGTTGCACTTCTTCCCGAGCCTTTTAGAGGAAGGTCCTCTCTGCACAGACAGTCACGACAGATACACATCACGTATCCAGCCACCCACACGCTCAACAGCAGATACAAGCACCCACATGTACATACTTTCACAAGGACATGCAGTGCACCCCCATAGACTTACACACATTTACTTTGATGGTTGCAAAACATAAAGATCTGTCTCTGGCATCTTTCAAAACACAATAACCTAAAGTCCAGAGGCTCATGGTTGCAGTTCAGCCATTATAAACCAGAGAGAACTGTCAGAAAGATAAATGCAATTGCCTACATTTGGATATTTTAACAGAACGAGACCATACTTTGTAGATACAGTACCTTTAATGTATTTAATTGTCTCTTTCTATATTGTCTGTTCATTAAATTCCTCCAGCGGTGGTTTCTGACAGACCTAGAGCAGTCATGGTTTGAAAAGAGCAACACATAATCGATTTTCATATATTCACATATTGTTTGTTTTCACACTTACAATTGACCTTCTTAGACTGTATAATTTCAGATAAAATGGAAAGATAGACATCAGTTAGCCCTGCCCTAATTTACTGATGTGTCAAGCTTTCCGCTTTGGCACTCACATACACCGCTTATGATAAGTCATCCGAAATTTACCCTTCAGAAGTATTTGTAATTTCAAAAAAAGCAGAGAAGCAGACTTCTCATGTCTGGCTGGCAGTTGTAGATTTTGCCAGCTTTAACTATAAAGGGCCTAGGTCCTACAGCCCTGGAAAACAATAAGAGACCACTGCAAAATTATCAGTTTTTCTAATTTTACTACGTAAAAGGAACATTTTTGTTTGGGGTCAATTTCCTTTTTTTAAAAAAAAAAACAAAAAAAAAACAAAAGCACTGTTTTTTCAATAAAGATGACTTTAAACTAATCAGAAATACACTTTATACATTGCTAATGTGGTAAATGACTATTCTAGCTGCAAATGTCTTTTTTTGGTGCAATACAGAGCTATGGAAAAAATGAGAGACCACTGCAAAATTTTTTGTTTTTCTGACTTTACTCCTTATAGGTATGTGTTTGGGAAAAAGGACCATTTTTGTTTGAGTCTATAAACTGCTGACAATATTTCCCCCAAATTCCAAATAAAAAATATTATTGTTTAGAGGATTTATTTGCAGAAAATGACATACAGTCGAAATAACAACAAAGATACAATGTTTTCATATCTCAAACAATGCAATGACTTTATTCCACTCCCGGTACCTATTTAAGCAGAATAAGCTGTGCGTGTGTTGGAATTCAACAGATGCTGGAATGGAATAGCTGGAATACATGTGGAGAGGCTGATTTCAGAAAAAGAAATGCAGTGGTCTTATTTCCAGAGCTGTATATTCCCATAGTTCTATGTTACCTAGCATCAAATAGACAACTAGCTTCACATATTGTTGGAACAGATATGTAGCACCTCTAATACGACGTCCGAGACAAAATATCACACCGTGGAATCAAATCCAACAGCATATGGAAGAGAAATCTACCAAAAGACTGACGCTAGATCCTCAGCCAGAACAGAGGCGCCTGCAGCCAGCTGCAGCAGCAAAGTTGCCTGATGCGGATCAAACCCAAACCAAAGATGAGTTGGATTTGAGTAAAATTGTATCCACAGAACACAGGAATTTGTTTAGACTGTGAAAAGCATAAAACCACCCCACACCATGCTGCGGCACAGACAGACTGGACTGTTCATACAGCTCCCAGGAGTTAAAACACTATTTTCATCTGTTCCCGACTTTGGCTGAATAATTACCAGGTTATTAATCCATACAGAGGCTACTGTTGTTATCGCACCATGTAACCAATAATTAATTGATGAAAATCAGTAAAGAGAATTAGCGTAGCCTTCCTTTTGACATAATTAATTACCTGAGGTCTGGCACACTCGGGAAACCCAAGCTGCAGTCAGAGCTTTACAGGGAGAAAAAAAAAAAACACATCTGCTCTCAGCTGAAGTGCAGCCCTGGAAAATCTGGTTATCGGTTAAAGTTCTGCGTTGAGTTTGACAGCGAGAGGAAGGGAGAAAGACAGGATGAGGAAAGAGCTGGGTGCGCAGAAGCAGTAATCAATGTCTCGCGTTAGAACATGCTGCTTGTTAAGACTGGCAGCAAACATTTACACAAGTACAAGTCACAAGACCTGTGATAAATAATGCACTAATAATGTATAATAATAATGTGCTAATTACGAAGTACAGATGTTGCTTTCCTCCTGTTGTGGGCATGATGGGAGCTGGAAATTTACATTCATTTACATGTGCAGCCACATGTTTTACTAATGGCTGATGACGGATATGTCAATGTCAACTACTACACTAACAGTGTGTTATAACATTGGTACTAATGAGAGCTAAATGCTGACCCAAAGTAAAACTGTTAAAACCGGACAAAAAAATGTAAAGGACAGCAAGTAGCATGTTCCTTAATCCATTCATATAAATAATAATAATAATAATATTTATAAATCTTGATTTAAACCCACTTAGACAGTGACAATAATAATCATAATAGAGCACAGCAGGTGTAGTAAAAGATGCTTTACGATAAAATAAAAACCTAACCTATTTAAACCAAGGTAACAGGTTTGCAGCTGTTTCAAAGTGTTCACAGAGCAACTCACACAATTTTGGATCATAGTTCATGAAAATAAAAGAAAACAAAATGCAATAACTGTGTTCATGTGCAAATGATTGTAAAACCCAGCAGTACAAGATCTAAGAGCTCCCGATTATAAAACAGCAGAGTCTGCAATGTAGGCCAGTCATTAACCATTAAGAGCTTTAAAGAAACAAATAAAAGAATCTTAACATCTATTGTTACAGACACAGGGAGTCATAACTGTGGTAATAATGCTGCCGGTTTCAAGTAAAGTCTCATCGGAATTGACACTCTCGACTGCCTCAGTTGTGAAATGGGCTCGAGGTCCCGCACTAAACAAATGCTTGAAGCACAGTTTTTAGTTTCTCCGGGTCCGTTTTGCTGATGAGTCCCTTCTCTCTCTTCTACGTGCCTCAGCTCTTCACGCTCTGCTGAGCTGCACTTGTCATACTGATACCAAACTAATCAAGACTAATGAATTCATTTAACTGATGATAATAATGTTATTAAAATGCAAATTGTTAATTCCTTTTAATTGCTCTACATCACATGCAATCAATCACAACAATTTCTGTCGTCAACACGAATCTTTTTTTTTCTTTAATTTTTTTTTTTTTTTGCTTCTTCACCACTTTTTCAAAAACATTTCCATTTATGAAGAGTCAGGCGATATTGGCGAGTTCTGTCATGGTCTGGTTAGAGATGCGATTGTGCGTCTTATCATTTATTCTTAATCTTCTTGTTTGTCCCTGCTCCGGTGATTGTGAATGAGCTGGTGACTGTGGGGCTGTAATTGGAAAATGGATGACTGATTTGCTTAGATGGTGCAAACATGGAGGGATAGCGCTTTCCTCCAGCTCCTCTTTCCAAGTCCGTGCTGCAGTGAATAAAGTGAGTAACACACTAACTCCGGCCGGGTTTAGAGTTCATGAAGAAACCAATAAAGCAGTTCATGGGAATTATCAACATCGCTTATTAAGCATGACTTCATTAATCATGTTTATCACTCTGCTTGCAAACTGCTCTGTAAGTACTCAGGAATAAACATTTCCCCAAGGCAGTGCTGCTCTCAATGCAAATTATAACCTCAATGAATCAAAAATATATTATAAAAAAGTTGCTAACTGGACATTTTCACTATCAAGTCATTTTTCTGCATTTTACTCATCATTTTAACACAAACCATGATTTTCCCCTAACCCAGATGTCTCAAAACCACGTCTGTGCTCTGAAGCAATGTCACGCCACTTAAGTGATTTTATCAACAAGAGCAAACTAGATTTCTTCAGCAAATGCAGAGAAATAACTGAATAATTCTTAAAATATAAATATAGCCAATTTAATAAAACACTCCAGCGTCTAGATGCATTAAACTGGCATAAAATTGAAAGATTAATGCTGTTAAAGCAGTAAAGTAGTCTGCATTGATTTATAAATGATTCTGGTAGTATTGTCCACAGCTGCTTTATACTGTATGAAAAATGTCTCTTTCAGGTCATTAAATCCCTGCAGCCGTCTGAAGGCAGCAGGACACACAGCCCACAATATTTTAATTAATCTCCAGCCTCTACAGCTACACAACTGGTCAATTAGAACTCTGTTATGTGGGAGACATCGGCTTACCCGAGCTCTTTAATCATGTATGTCATGGAACTTCTTTCCAAGTTTGTTTGCAGTTAGGATAGAGATAAAGTAGGGGGAAAAAGCATTAGATTGATAGGCTATATCCTTTCCTGCTGCTTTCACATGGCTGCAGGGATTTAATGATCTGAAGGAGACGTTTTTCATAGCAGACAAAATAATGATGATGGTAAGTGCTGAAAATGAAACCTGTGACAACATTACACGTAGGCTATTTGCAGTAAAGCTCAACAGGATAGCAAAAGCAAGCTAGTCAAATATGCCATCTAGAACCCTTTGCAGGATGGAAATGAATCGATGAAATCACAATCCATCCAAAGGCAGGACAGTAATCTACTCTCCATCTCTGCTGTGCAATTAGCGGAGTCCATCACCTGCATGACACACATGGAATTCAAGGTCTTCTCCTCCTATATATATATATATATATATATATATATATATATATATATATATATATATATATATATATATATATATATATATATATATATATATATATATATATATATATATATATATATATATATATATATATATATATATATATATATTTATATTTTTATATTTATATTTTTTTTCTGATGGATCAACGTGGATAGTTCATGGACTCACTGTTGGAGCCTGTGTACATAGTTGTGCATGCAGAAAAATCTTTGTACATATTTTCTGCTTTGCTGCTCCACATTTCTGCATGACACCATTGTGGAACGGCTTTTAGCCTGCTCAAGCATGTTTTTCTGAGAAAGTATTGCAGAAACAACACTGGTGAAAGGAGCATTACAGGTCTCAAATGGCCACAAATCATAAAATTGTGAACATTCTGTGTCTAAATCATACTTTACATTACATTAGCCACCATGAGCAAAACTCCAAAGTGTTTTGAGTGTTTGCTTCATTGCTTCGATTGGCTTGTGCATCCCTCACCACTCCCCTGTATCCGCAGTTTCTGTAACTTCCTAGAAACTGTGGACAACCCCTTGATACCCAAACCTAACCCATGTGGGGCCCCCACATGGACATGCTGGCCAGCTCAGTGTCTGATACTAACGTTCTGTATGTTGGTGATGAGATGCACTGACAGGCAACGTCCTCCTCATCATTACAATAATGTCACTATATTATATTCCTGCTGCATAGGACCTATTCCCACTTCGGCAGACCCTGACGGCTCAATACGGATCATATTCTTTGATTCCTCCGGTGCCTTTAATTCAATCCAACCTGTGCTGCTGAAGGAAACACTGGGGGTTATGCAGGTTGAAGCCCCCATGATCCCATGGATCGAGGACTACCTATTGAGCAGACTACAGTCTGCAGCACTACAGGGCTGTGTGTCTGCATGCCTGGCGTGCAGTAGCGGGGCTCCCCGGGGGACTGTGCTGACTCTCTTCCCGCTCACGCTCACATCAGGCTTACAGGAATCCTCCGATGCCACTGCCATTGTGGGATGTGTGGAGGAGAGACTGGATAAGGGCCTGGTGAACCAGTACCGTGAAGAGACGTGAGGTAAGTCACTTGCAGAGGAATGTGGCCAAGACCGAGCAGATTGTGGTGGACTTTAAAAGGAAGAAGGCCTCACCTGCTCCGGTCTGCTTAAGCAGGAGGGATGTGGAGATTGAACCCACTACAAATAACTCATCTACACGAGTGGAGTGGTCCACCATCAGTGAAGCCAGCTACAAGAAGGGAATGAGCCAGCTTGAAGAGCTTTCATGTCTGTGATAACGTGCTCCACATGTTATCCTCATCTGTTGGGTGCTGGGGCGGTGGCACCAAGCCAGAGGACTGAAACAGACTAATTAAACCAACCAAAGAAATAAGAATGTACCTGGCTCAAAGAGCATCCTGGAGGAGGAGGTGTTGGAGGAAAGATGCTGGCAAAACCACTGGCAATCATGGCCAACACCCCCCAGTCCATCCATGACATGACAGCCAGGTTGAGGCCGGATCCACACGGAGGGGGGGGTCTGTTGTCCTGGACATGTTTATTTTGTTTATTTGCACTAAAGGCTGCGATAACAGCCAGAAAACGTCTTCCATTTCTCTCTCTCGCCAGCTTTCTTGCTAACACCACTCACTCTCTTCATTCATTCCAAGCTCGCTCGACCACTGCTGATCTCACCCTTTTTATTTCCACTCTCTCTATCTCTTAACTCCTGCCTCTTTTAACCAGAGAGAGGTGCTGACAGCAAAGCCTAATAACTTTACTTTTAACCTTATCAGATAAATGCAGCTGCCCCTTTTTGTACTCCCGCCTGTCAGAGTTGTACAGCTCTGATCAGTCTGATCAGGTTTATGTGATAGGCCACTTTTTTGCAAAAGTTGATTCTGTCTCAACTACACGTCTGTTATTTTTGGAGTATTTCCCCCTGCAGCTAAAACCTCTGTTTACTCCACATTACCTGCCTGTTCCTATATGGATCCAGTCTAATAAGCAGACTGCATACCAACAACATACTGACACAATCAGTCAGTTATTCATTTTCTATACCCACTTATTCCACATTAGACTTACCCAATGTATTCTAATACATCCTAATATACTTTTGTCATCTTTGCCATTTTTGCTGCTATGGCGATGCTGCTATTCCCTTCAGGAATAAGTCAAATTTTCTAAAACTGTAAGATAATACTGAAACATGGCAGCATAAACTAGAAGAAAGTTACTTTTTGGGCCACTCATTAATCAAGATTATTATATGGCTCAACATTACAAATATATTTCAGAAAACTTTGTTGCAGTCTTGAAATCACTAACTCAATGAGACAAACAGCTTAAACCTTAGCAACAATAGCAACCACGAAGTGTCCTCATATTCATAAACCTCTGAAGAGTGAAATTTGTTTTTAGATGCAAAGTACTGTTTTCCTTAGTTCTCTCTCTGTGTTTTTAAGGCACAGTGTGTCAATGCCCTGAAAAGAAAAATAGCTACAACTGAAAATCAATCAACACAATGTGGTGTGCATTTAATCCTGAAGGTTTATGACCTTCACACCCTAGAATATCAGTTTATCTCAAAATTATTTCCAGCACTCCATCTTCCAGCATTTTCTCACTCTTTTGTCATTGTCATTCCCGAGAGATTCCTCGGGTTTTACCTTAGACATAGAGGAATCTGGATCTTATAAGACCCAAATTATATACAGTATTTATCATTTATCACAAAGGTGAAGAGGAAGATGAAAATCAATGGTAACTTTCGATTCGAGTGAGACATGTAGGTTTAAAATGTGAACAAAAGGGAGTCCCATGTTTTTACTCCCTTTTTTTAATGTCATGTGCAGTATATGTTCTATGTCACTTGGATAAGTGTGTGTGCGCTCTGCACAAATCCATGTATAAGTATTGATTCAGTGATTTATAATTCAACAGACATCTCAGCGTCTATAATGGAAGCTTATAGGACAATATTAAAATGATGTATTGTTTATGATCATAAATTTGAAAACAAAAAATGCACTCCCACAATAGCACTATAATTCCCCACATGTTCATGTTCACATATGAACTCAACAACAATCTATAGTTACTATAGTTACTAGGGCATAAAAAATGCTTACTTAAATTCAAGTGGGAAAAAAATGCCCTTGGGCTGAAATGGTTTTACTTAACTCTGAATGAGACAGAATGTTCATAACATTGCAAATAAAGAATATAACACAAAAGTTATCTTTATAATCGGGTTGAGTTTTCACTATCTTTTACTGTGTTGGTCAGACTGAGATAGAGTGAGGGATTCCTCTGCCATTGTTTTGTATCTTTAACCTGGAGCTGGAAGCAGAAGATGATACTCTGTCTATGTCATGTTTCCCCACATGGTCCTGTCATTGTAAAAGGTTAGTGCTTAGGTCTGCCTCATGGAGCCGTGGATCAAATGAATTGTGCAATGGCTTGGGAAAGGTTGTGGCCTATGCTGCAGACGAGTGGCTGGAGCAATGCTGTATGTGTGTGTGGGATTGCGTTTATCTGTGTTAGTTTATGTCTTACTCCATTTCTGAAAGTTCAGCTCAAAGTTGAACATAGAGAATTCAATAATGACTGTATGTGACATTGTAGAGACATATCTGTTAATATGGTCACCACCGACAATGATACACTTAAAAACACTGATTATAATTGCTCTTTAACCCTTGTGTTGTGTTAATGGACCAATCTGGCGATTTCAAAGTTTTAGTCTGAAAAATGTGGTTAAACTGATCAGATTCTTGTAAGATTCAATGACTTTGTCCACAAAGAGGATTTCAGCACACAAAATAAATGTGTTAATTTGCATACAAATTTTTATCAAGTTTTGTACACTGAATGGGGGAGACCAGAATTAATGTAAGAAATTGAACTCAGGTACATCTGCATTGGTCAGATACACACACACACACACCACATTTTAAATGGTTTAAAAACAACCCAAAGTAGTCGGTAATAAACAATAGATTATGTTTTGTCTGATTAGTTCTTATAGTCAAAATAATCCAATATAATTAGAACTCAAATTCAAGATGGATAATTTCACAAGAAGCTATGTTGAAAAAATTCTAACACAACAAGAGGTAATAATGTATGTATTATTACAGATTTTATCATAAGTCTTAATAGAACAGTCAAACATGACCAGGAACACCGAATTGATTAACATGAAACTAACACAACATGACGCTTAAATCCCTTTTATACATCACTTTAGCATGTGTTTGCACATGTTTTTGCTTCTATGCATCACATCCACAGTGAAATTAGCTCCTTAATTCATGCATGTGTCAATCAAAACATCCATACATCATAATGATCAAAGTCTGAAGGAGAAAGAGGGACACAGGCAACCGCTTTTTCCTCTGATTACTCCACATCCTCGCAATTATCGCCTCTTTGCACGTCAATCAAAGACAATTATCGGTCGATGAGCCACAATTATGGTTAAACCAGATTAAATTGTTGTCATTTCTGGCAATTGAAGCTGTCTTGCACAGGTCACATTGTGAAAGATGTGATGTGGCAGCTGCATTTTGGAAGCGTTTAAGATAACACTTTTTTGCAAGGTGGAGGTTTTCTGGTATTATGAGGACACTTAAATCCATTTGCATGCTGAAGAACCAGCTATACCACAGAGTTAAGACACATTTCCAAATTCATCCCATTAGCCAATCTTTTTTGCACATTATCATAAGTTTACACATAGATGCATTTCATTCAGCCAGATCAAATATCTGTGACCCTATACAACTGATCCATCGTTATGACAACAGATTACTTGCTGATTTATCCTTTAGAAGAATATAGGTTATTATTACATTTTTATACATACATTTTTGGAGAGACAGATGAATTTACACCCTTTCAACATCTGGCTAGAAGGTCTGTCGGATAGAAATTTCAATGTATTAGTCTCAGTTGCATTTATACTATTTTCATTTCTATCTGACACAATGTGCATGAAGCCAAAAAATTTAATCTTTTACATTTCGTTCACCTGAATATCACCAAGTCAGCGTTGCTGGGCGGCACTCTGGAACACCGAACGGCTTGCACAGTGTCACTCAATCAAGAGAGTCCTCGAGACTGCATATTGACAGCTCATGCCAACCGAGTGGGCGACAGTGATTTTGCTTGATAATAATTCCCCTTACTGTAGTAAATTTTTTTCCCTCCTGAAGGCATATATTCCACAGTAGAGCTGCTGGGAGATGATAAGACAGCGGCACGATAACGGCTTTCAGTACCACGTGTTATTGCACCCAAGAGGGCATTCGTTACTGTGATTATGGGTTTGACAGCGATGCTGAGAGGTGAGAGGGACAGAAAAGTATTGTCAGCAATACCAAAGTCCCGTTATCACATTTAAGGCTTTTGCATGCTTCAGCTAAATTACTGCCCATCATCACATTGCAAAGCGGTTCATATACATTGTTCTGAGAAAGTGAAACTGAAAAGAAGAGAAGCAAGTTTTTCGGGGGGTACAGCACATTTCAGGAACAAGATAATTGAAGGTACTTTACATAAAACCTAAAAAAAAAAAACTTTAAGAATTGCAAAAGAAATGGGAGGTGAAAGGAGATTGGGATAAAAAAGAATAAAGGTTAAGAAATTTACAAAATATTGGATTTAATAAAAGGCAGCGGCAAACAGGGAAGTGTTCAATCTTGATTTTAAATAAACTGAGAGTTGCAGGTTTCCAGGAGTGTGCTTCAGACATGAGGAGCCTAGAAACTGAATGGGAAGGCTTCTACAAGAAAGAACATCGAACATAGAAGTGGTTGTTTTCTTTCAATTTCCCTTCTTCCCAATTTTTCAGACTGATGAAGTGACAAAGTACACCAACAAGCTTAAAGCGCCAACATGGTTTCATGACATCTGTGTCTTTTCTCTAGTTGTTTCTTTACTTGTGTGACCCTGTACAGCTTTATTTATACAGAATGCATTCATTTCTATAATGGCCAGTTGACTTCATTATAAGGGCAACCTATAAAACATATAAACCATGTTCTTCACTGAAGGGACACTTCACCATGTTTGTTTCCCATACAGTGCAGGGGAATAATGAATTCCCACTATAATTCGACCCATAAATAACATAATGACAGAATGTATGTTTGTTCATGGCTTTTACACACTTTCTGTGATAAAACATCTCAATACAACAATCGAATTTGGGTCCATTATCTAATTTGTGTCATGTGTCACATTTGTGAGAACCACTGCCTTAGAGGGCACTTTTTGCTGTATATTTTTACAGCTCCCATGTTGAGGTTGGCATAGCAACAATAAAGCACAGCTCCCTGTGCTCTTTACAGGAATCGTCAGCACAGCTGGAATGCATCCTTGATCAATTTATACCTTGTGCTTTGAAAGAAAGTCACTGGCATGTGTATTCATGAATACCTGGATTTTCTGGTTAATGCTAATGCACCTACAAACATGTCACACGCGCACACATTCACACACATTCACAATGTGACTGCTGCCACTCAGGATTTGTTATGCGGTACGTTTGTTATATAGATACAGACAGATAATAGCAATATTAATTGACACAGATCCTGTTGTTGTCATTCTGGGGTGTTTTTGGTTTAAATTCTCATGCAGTGTCCAATACCACCCTCTAAAAACACTGCCGGTATAATAAAGGGATGGGGAAAAAAATTATGAAAGAAAAAAAAATCTGCAATATAATTACAACCATGTGCATATTTCTGTCTGTCATTTAAAAATGAGTGTCTGGGTGTAGGATAATGGGAATAATCCTGCTGCCCATTTTCAAATTAAATTTTGGTGTTCATGATGTGAGAGTGTGTGCGCTTGTCTCTAGGAAGCAAATCTCTGTTTGAATAACTTCCCTCAAGGCCTGATGGATGTGATACAGATATTAGATTTCCGTCACTTCAACTCAGAAGTTTCTGCCACTGGGTGGCTAAATAATTGAAAACTTCTCCCATAAAATGCAATATAACTGCTTGAGAAAAATGTTACTTCCTCAAATTTATCAGTCAATATTTTAAAAGTCAGGATGAGTCCATCCCCAGCAGTATAGTCTGTAGGCAAAGGGCTTAAAATTATTCACTTCTGCAACAGCACCATTTTCCAAAAGTCAGATTTTTCAGAAATTTACCACATTGGTATATATAAAGATAACCTTCTTTTTTATCACCATTATAATTTAATCATTTAAAAATATATTGTCTAACTCTGCATGCAAATTACCTATAACATTTTAATCAAACAGAACTTCATGAGATGACATATTTATTCATATTCATCATCCTGCTGTTACAAAAAGGGAACATAATTGCTCAAAATTACATTTGAATTTTAAACTTTATTGATCCCCACAGGGGAAATTCATTCATTACAAAATCAGAGAAAGAATAAGAAAAGGGGAAAAAACAAAGTGATTGAAATTAAATTGACATATATATATATATATATATATATATATATATATATATATATACCACCAACAGCTCCAGAGTTTCTGTGCTCACTGTGACATGTTTTGTATTGTATTGCATTTAAATGCAATTAAAATTTAATTGTATGTGATATGCAAACTCTTCCTACAGTTTGCAATTAACGCCGTATTTCCCCTATTAGCAATGTATAGAGTGTAGCGTTAAGTGTTTATTTTTTCAATGTGTGAAGATAACAATCTTCTGCTGCACCTGAATGACATAACCAATCAATCAGTCAATCAATCAAGTTGCATTTGTCACGTGTAATCATTCACTTACAATCACAGTGAACTGTCATCCACAATGACCATTGTGTGACATGATTGAAAGCACGAGAATAGCTTCTGAATGGAACAGGCTGTAAAATTGTTTCCTCAACTGTCAAGAATGAACTCCTGTGACATTTTTTTTTTCCAATTCACATACAATAAATTATGCGGACATTTCATGCGTAAAATATCATCTTTCATGAGTAAAAACTAGCTGTTTGCTTGTTGTTCATGGACCATATATCTTGATATAGCTTAAGAAATATACACACCACTTATGCACTAGTCTGACAGAAATTGTGAACTCCCATTCACCTGCAGAAATGAGGTCCTACTACATCTCAGAAGATATGTCTAAAATGTCAAACAGTATTTTTATTTAGTGCTGTGTGTCTATTTGGTTTTCAAGATAAAGGCAAATTTTAGCATTTTTTTCCCTTTTTGCAAGAATATTAGTTTAAGGCACAATTACCCACATAATTAATTATCTCAGTTGTTCAGATTTTTTTTTAATTTAAGGGATGAATGAAGCATATCTGCAGCGATTACTCAGGACATGACTCACTGAATGTGTTTCCAAGGCACAGCAGAATAGTCAGCTCCTCTTCAGAAGCAGAGTTATTAATCGACCCTCCCTCGCTTGTTTTCTTTATCCCTCTGTCTGCTGAAGAGTAATTAGTGGAGCTGTTCATTAGTTACACATGCAAGTCCGTGGCCAGACATCAAGAGTGCTGCCCGGGCAGGTGACTGTATCTGTCAGCTAAATCCAATTTCGCCAACTCGCCCCAACATCCATGATTTGTTCAATCAAGACGTCAAAGACAATTTGTCTGCCCGGCCTCGCCCCACGGCCGTCTCGGAGCTCCTCACAGAAAAAGAAAATTAGAGTATCCGTCAGCCGTCCCTAAGGGTCCTGGCTTTGGGAGATGTAACGTCCTCCCCCTCTGTTGACAGACCTGGCGCCTGCCTCACTTGTCACTGTAATTAGTTTTGTTTCACTACCATTGTGCTCAGCAGCTCTGCTTTATTGCTGCATAACTGTGTGCAGTCGGGGCTCATTAGACAATGTTGTATTAAAGGCGGCTCGGTTTAAATGCCCCCGACATGAAAAAAGAAAAACAAGTATTCTTCCCAAGCATTGATTCCTCCTGCTCTCAGCGACTCATAATAAGCACATGTACTCCTTGTGTCCAGATCCCAGCGTTATTTGTATCTGTGCATCCACAACAATTACAGGCCAGTGTTCCATTGATGAATCATGTGCGGCTTTAATTAATCAGCAGGATAATGCTGCGTGTGGGCTGCGTGCAGATGAAACGGGTCATGAGGGGGCTTGGCCCATCACGGATGGGAGAGTAGCTCCCGGTGATTGATCAACAGCAGCGGTGTTATTTTATTTTATCAGCATGCATGGTCACTCTGGAAGTACTTATCAGGTTTGTACAGGGGGTTTGGAGTTTTTAGCGGTAAAAATCCTGCACAAGGGGGTACGAAAGATATCAGGACCCTCACCTGCATGCTGCCATATTTCCAGGTATTGTTTCTTTAAACTCTACTCTTTGAATGGTTGTAACGTGTTTTGTTTTCTTGACAAATTCAAGGCCAGTTCAGGATGAACAATGAGGCAGTTCTCCTTAGAGTGACATAATTTATTGTTGTCATTAATGTGCATTCAGACGCTAGGTGAATTTTGGAGCTATTTAAAATAACAGCATTTAAATTCAATGCAAACACATGCAAACTGGAAATAATAATATAGGCTTCTATTGGATCAATGGTGGATCGAATATTGTTGGAAAACACAAAACTGCTGAACTTTGCAATACACTGCAGCAGAGGTTTTAGTTCTTTTAAGGTGACTGAGGGTTAGTGCAGCAGCATCATGCTGATGTTCTATCAGATGATCAATGGAGAGCATAATCAGATATGGAATTACAGTATGGCTTGGCAGCACAGCAGTGCAACCGCAAGGCAGGCTTGCCAGCATGCTCAGAACTGCTATGAATGTAATAGGGGCCATCAGGTAAAAGACGTTGTGTGTCTAAGCAAAACCAGCAGCTTGAATTTAATGTTCAACTTCCTGAATTCCAATAATCTCAGTGTAATAGAACAATGTACAATAAACATACTAGCCCTTTAATTCTCTCCTTGATTTTCAATGTCAAATGTATGATGAAATGTCTCTTCTTCTCTTTTTGTTTCTATGTATGAATCAGTCATTTGCGTCAAACACTTCTTGTGTTGTAAGGCATCATTGTAATGTTTTATGTGAAGCAACTGTAGACTGTTACCAAGACAAATTTCCCCTCGGGGACAATAAAGTACCACCTAACCCAAAAATTAACGGTGATTTGTCACGGTTAGAAAAATGTGTTGAATAATCAAGCCGATGGGTTTACATTGGAGAAAGCTCAAGGTCTGGTGTGTCAAATACTATACTGTGCTAAACAATGCCTTGTACATCAGTATCAGACGCAGAGGCGCGTGACTAAAAAATTGGATAGGAATGGGTTATGCTACCTAAGTGGATCCTTTGATCACTGTGCATGTTTTTAGTACTCTTATTATATTTTGCTGTGATTTATACATCTACATTGCGTCTATATTCTGCATTTTAATGTCTGGAAGTAGTTTTTGCCACTTGCACAAAAGGAAGTCGATGACTTTATGTAACAGGAAGAACTTGGAAACTTTTTTGCTTAAAAAACCTTTTGTCTACGTTTTTTTGTAAAAAAACGAGTAACATTTTTTTTTTATTTTAAGTATAAAATGACAGCCATAGTCTTAAAGGCTCATAGGCTTAGATGGGTTAAAGACTAGAGAGGCTGCTTTCAGTGAACATTTTAATGTATGCAGCAATATCAGAAAATACTGTGGAATATTGGCAACTTGACAGAACAGAGGAAATTCTCCAGAGGAAATAGAATTAAAGTTTTAGCTTCTGAAGTAATTCTTTAGACATGTTTGATAAATCTCAGAATTCATCAGGACCTAAAGCTACCTTACTCCAAACAGTTTCATTACATTAACCTGGATTGTGTGTAACAGCTGACCTTTTTGATGTGTAGTAGAACACAGAACATCCATTTACATTAGATCCTAACTAATCCTGTGTGTGCGTCTGGAGATTTATTTAATCAATGAAGTCTGTGGCTGTGCTCTCTTGTGTATATGTGCAGTATCTCTCTTACTGGGTAGACGCAACTATCATTTCTGCTGCAGAGAGACCACTTCAAGTATCTAAAGCTACAGTGTGTAGTTTATGGTGGCATCTATGGGGTTGCATATTCCAACCAAATGATCAATGAATCAACTATGGTGGCCACAGAATTCATGAGCCAGCGTTTGGTTTGTCTTTTCTAAGCTAATGTAGAAACATGGCAGGCTCCGCAATGAGAGCATTTCATTTTAAGGTAATAAAACACAACAATTTATTTTTTGGGGGGGGTGTATATCGTAAATAAAACATATGTATGAATATTATATTCCATTCTGCAAGGTCTCTCCTGCTTACACATTGGACCTTTAATATAACAGCTTCACTGGTGACTACCATCTTTTGTGATCGTTGGTTTTGTCCTCTGAGAAGTACTTTCTCCTGTGAAGCCCCCGTTGCTGTCTGTATGCTGACCCCTCAGGATCCAGCTCGGCTAATGTGGCTCTAACTCTAATTTAATTAAAGTGTGCATACATTTCAATTATCGTGTGCACACAATGTAGTTAGACGTATGCACACTGTAATTTTTTCCTCTCTGCAGGACTTAGGGGCAGCATAGAAAAGAAAGTTTATTCTTATAAATAAATTCAATAAATGATTTGTTGAAAAAGAAAAGAAAAAACTTAAATAAATAAATAGCTTTCTTAGTCTGAGGCTCATCCCGAAAACCACACACACACACACACACACACACCAACTCTTTTATATTTTCTCCTTTCCAAAGGGTCCTGAAGGTCTGCTGTTCCCCGGCGGCTACAGCGGACTCCCCGCCGAAGCTTCCCCCGCGCAACACAGCCAACAACAACGCAATTACGATTCAAATCATTATTTCAATAAATCATTTAAATGTATCCTGTTGGCCATCGCTACTGAATAATAATAATTGATTGCATTCATAAAGCACCTTCCAGTTCCAGTTTGTTCCAGTTCAAAGCGGCCGGATGGGGTTGAGTTCAGAGCTCTGTGCAGGCCAGTCGAGTCGTAAATGGGAAAACCTTTATTTATAGACCTGGCTTCGTGCATGAGTGCATCGTTGTGTTTAAACGGGGTTTTCCCCCAAACCGCCGCCGCCTGATCCGTGGAAACAGTCCCAGACCGAGCATGCCGTAAAAGATGAGGATGCCCCCATGCCTGTGTGCATGTGATGTAATGCGGTATACCAAATAAGGGTCTAGACTCCAGTAAGCAGGTAAGTAATCCTTGATGAATTATGTATACTCTCTGAGGTACATCTGAAATATGCTGCTTCCAGTCACCTCTGCTCGTAATGATATTAATGTTAAGTGCACCGCGGAAATAGTCTCCCCCCGCTGTCTCGCCCACCTACAGCTCACATTTTCCAAGTTCAATGTTCATTGAAATTTTTTTTTAAGAACAACTTCCTTTTTTTTACTTTTCAGTCCGGGAAACAACAGCCTTTCACTATGCTCGCTCGTGATCCACTTCAATCCACAGCTCACACTTGGCTTCAGCCCCAGTCCACTCCTCTCAAACACAGGTATCACATCCTCCCACCACAATAACAGCAGTAATGAACTGACTGGCAAGTGGCAGCTGAGCTCTGACCACTCCTCTGCCCTAAACTGATTCACAGCACTCTGTAATGGCTTCTGCTCCCAAGGCGCCAGCCCTACCAATAATACACACATGTTGCAGGTTCATTTATAACCCGGGACAGCCTTTTAGTAATCAGATAGTCGTTCGATAAGCGCTGAACTGCTGACTGCCATGAGGAAGGCTTCTGAAGGGCGATTTACCACCTCCGTGTTGATGTGATGTCTATCCTCAGTTGGCTCTGTGTCTGTGTATGGAGGGGAAGTGGGGGTCCTGTTTCTGTGTGTTTGTGTGTGGGTGTGTGTATGTGTTTGTGGAGGGGTGGGTGGGAGGGGGGTAGACAGTGTGTGACAGCAAAAGCAGACTGATAGGCCCAGCATCCCCTTCAGGGAAAGAAAATAAAAAAAAAGCTGCAGCAGACAAGCAAGTGATGATGCAGCCTCCTTCTCTGTTCAATGACAACACAATTTATACCTTTAAAAAAAACTCAGCAATGTATAATACGATCTGTGGCATTTTCATATGAATAAACATCTCTAACAATGGATATCAGACACAATGCAGATTAAACCTCTGCTTATTTAATGAAAGCTTCCCCCCCATTTTCTGCTTTGAAGAATCTGCAATGCATTTTGTGAGAAAATCCTGCTGGCACTCAGGAAATGGTGAATTTTTCTCATGTGGCAGCACTGAAAAGAAGAAAATAAGTGAGCATGAGGAGGATTAACCCCATTCAAAAAAATAAAAATAAAAAAAAAAAACATTGCTACAGAAATAAAACTTAAAATTCAAGAGTTTAGATTGTTTAATCGTTTAATCCATTTGTTATAAAGACTGGCAGGTGTTATTCATGAACAAAGCTGTTATTCTTTAAAAGCAACCTAAACTATCTTTCCTATACACTTTTTTTTCAAATATAGTACACCTGATTTGGGAACTGAGCCCTGCAAACTGTCCTAAATACAGTACAATTTATTCATAAACATGAACAATGAACTCATTATACAAAACTCATACCACCATATTATTTCAGGGATGCTTAAATGTAAAAGAGTAATTTAAACTTGGTGTACAGAGTACAGCACTTGGTTTTTAAAAAAAGTGCCTCTTCCAACTTAGTTTATGCAGGTTTAAGCTCTTTTAAACAACGGGCTAGGTCGAAGCAGGTGAGGAAACCAGGTTTTATGTTGTTATTTTTATTTTTTATTATTATTATATTTTTTACCTTCCCTCTTCCATTGAAGATTATCAACACATGATTGGAGGAGCAGAACCTGAAGTAAATAGGAATAGTAGCGCAGCGGTGGTTGCAGGATTTTTGGAGAAACACTGAATGATACACTGTAAATTTTATTTCCACCTGGTGCTGCTTTATACTTCCATTTCAGTGCAACATTTATTTGACAGTTTTAGTTAAATTCCAGATGAAGATGTTTAACATATTGTATTATAAACACTACCATTCAAAATTTTAGGGCCACTTAGAAAATGTCCTCATTATTGAAAGAAAAAGTCCTCTGTTTTCCAATGAAGACAATTTTAAACTAATCAGAAATACACTCTATACATTGCTAATGTTGCTAATGACTATTCTAGCTACAAATGTCTGTTTTTCTATCTACATTTCCAGCAACTATCACTCCAGTGTTCTAATGGTACAATGTGTTTGTTCAGTGTGTCAGAAGGCTAATGGATGATTAAAAAACCTTTGTTCAAGTCATGTTAGTACAGCTGAAAACAGTTTAGCTGGTTAGAGAAACTAACTGAAAGCAAAGTTTGAAGGGAAAAAAAATATTTCAAATATAAATAATCATCTCTAACCTTGTCAGTGTCTTGATTTTTTCTATTCATTTTACATCTCATCGTGGTAAATAAAATTGTGACTTTTCATGGAAAACACAAATTGAGCAGTAGTGTAAATTATTTCTAGATGTATATTCATTCAGCATGTGACAATTGTACCTGTCTGTGACTTCCTTTCAGTTCTTCTTCAACTTGCAATCAGTGTTGAATCTGAGGCGTGACAATAGCTTCAAAACAATTTCTGTTTACGTGACACCGGTGTGTGAGAGGGCAAACTCACACACCTACTGCCACCTGGGTGGAGCCTGCCATCTGTGCTGCATGCTTCAGTGGAAACAAGCCACTGCTGCATAGGCGTATCATCTTATTTTCAGGTTAGATTCAGCTTTACACCTGACTCTTTTTTTTCTGCTTTGTTTCCTCTGTGTCGATGGCTGGTTAAACAGAGTGATGGGCTGTGGGACCAGCAAGATGCTGCCTGAGGCGTCCAAGCGGGGCTATGTGAGTGTGGTGCAATCACTTGTTGCTTTCAACAGAGCACGCGAGGGTGATAACAGTGAGCCAAAGAAGGAAATGGAGAAGCAGAGGGATCCCTGGTTTCCCACAAGCTGTAAGAACTTTCAACAGACACCCGATGGCCAACAGCAGAAACTTGGACAACAGAGGGATAAAGTTGCCAAGTATAAGGACAAGTTTGATCCACGTGTGACAGCAAGGTAACTATTAACAGTGTTGTTTCAAGAGCAATGACAGAAATTATGCTGGAAGCCTCTACAGGTGGAGGGTACATGACATCACAAAGTCGAAGTAGGAACAAGCGGTTGAACTACTTCTAAAGTTTCTAAACTCAGCTTGTGTGCATTTTTTTCAGTGTTTCATGCATGAGATAGTTTTTACATAACCTCTAAGTCTTATCTTGAATAAAAAAAGTATATATGTTTCTAATTATTGGTGTCTAATTTGCATGATATGGGATCTTTAAGGATGGTGCAACATAATGGTCTAACAATGGTATCACCAAACACATCATCCCAGAATATTCTGAGAATTTAATTAAAAAGTCCACTAAAATCATTACTAAAACACTATATTTAATAAATTCTCAAAACTATTTTAGTACAAAAGGTTCTAGCTGAGTGACTCTATAGCATATATCTTGAAGCCAATATTTACCTGTCATCTTATCAGTGAAACCACCTGCCTTTGTCTTTCCAATTCCCAGTTTCTAACTGTGTTAAAAAAGGGAAGTAAATGGAATCCCAAACAACTAATAGGCAGTTATCTCTCCCTCTGAGCAGCATTTATTCAGACAAGGTGAAAAGACTTATTAAGAGCCTTCAGAGTGCTTATGGGAGCCTTTTAGTGTCACAGGCTTTCTCTTTCTACTCAGCCCAACACCACCAACCTTCAAAACCTTCATGCAGTCCAATTTATCAGTGCAGAGCAGTAATACTAGACACTCATTTTAGAGGACTAGGATGAAAAGCCTCCTACCGCACTTGTCAGATTAAAGTTTCGAAAGACTTAAAGACAGGAAACTGATATCTCCCTGTCACATCTGATTAGTCATCAGCATAGAAAATATTGTCTTGTTCAAATTGTAAGTTCAAATGAACTTGATTTTGAAACTTTAAATTCATTACTGCTGCACATAGACTTGAATTTTCTAGGTCATCTTTGCTGCAGCGTTCTGATATCTTTCCGTACATCTCTACTGCAGTCGCAGTGAGAGACTTGGAGTGTATCATGAGATAGTTGATGAGTTATGCCGTAATGACTCATCATTCTTCTTCCCTTCTGCCCTGTCAGATATGACATCAAGGCTCTGATTGGTCGTGGGAGCTTCAGCCGTGTTGTGCGTGTGGAACACAGGGCAACTTGCCAGCCCTTCGCCATAAAAATGATGGAGGTGGAGGCCTCAGAGGGCCGCCAGGTGTGCGCCGCCGAGCTGGCAGTGCTGCGACGGGTGAGCCACGCCAACGTGATCCGACTGACGGAGGTGTTCGAGTTCACCCAGCGGGTCTACATGGTGCTGGAGCTGGCCACGGGCGGGGAGCTGTTAGAACGCGTGGTCAGCAAAGGACACTTTACAGAGCGGGATGCCACCCAGGCCCTCCGGATGGTGCTGGCTGGGTTGGGGTACCTCCACAAGCTGGGCATCACCCACAGGGACTTGAAGCCCGAGAACCTTCTGTACTACCACCCCGGGGCTGACTCCAGGCTGCTGGTGACGGACTTTGGACTGGCTGCTTTTGTCAGCAAAGGGGCGGAAGGTTCAAATGTCGAGGGAAGCGATGGAGGAGACGGGACCAGGGAAGGTTGTACCTTGTCCTTGAGAACAACATGTGGAACCCCTGAGTACATAGCCCCCGAAGTGTTGCTGGGGAGACCCTATTCCTGTACGGTGGACATGTGGGCCCTGGGGGTGATCGCCTACATCGTGCTGAGTGGATCTATGCCCTTTGAGGACGACAGTCACGGGCGCCTCTACAGATACATTCTTAGAGGAAAATACAGCTTTCATGGTGAAGTAAGTTTTCTGAGTTTTTCCATTATATATATATATATATATATATATATATATATATATATATATATATATATATATATATATATATATATAGCCACCGTGTCGCCCTATATATATATATATATATATATATATATATATATATGTATAGGGCGACACGGTGGCTCAGGGGTTAGCGCTGTTGCCTCACAGCAAGAAGGTCGCAGGTTCAAGACCTCCGGGGTCTGGGACCTTTCTGTGTGGAGTTTGCATGTTCTCCCCGTGTCTGCGTGGGTTTTCACCAGGTACTCCGGCTTCCTCCCACAGTCCAAACACATGCTCAGGTTAATTGGCAACTCTAAATTGCCCGTAGGTGTGAGTGTGTGAGTGAATGGTGTGTGTGCCCCACGATTGGCTGGCTGTATCCCTGCCTCTCGCCGTAATGTGCTGGGATAGGCTCCAGCAGACCCCTGCAACCCTAATGAGGAATAAGCAGGTATAGAAAATGTCTGACTATATATATATATATATATATATATATATATATATATATATATATATATATACATAGAGAGAGAGAGCGAGAGAGATGTGAGTTCAGTTATATGCACTGAGTATATTTTGTGAAGCGTAAACTGTATCTGTGTCATATAAGCAACCTTGACGTTCAACCTGGACTGATGGCCCTGCTGCTACTGCCTCTTCTCCCTCTGCCACCATCTTTTCCTCTGCGGCACCATCTTCCTTGACCCCCCGAGTCATATTTCCGCTAGTTTCTCAGGGTGTAATGAAGGGGTCGAGGAAAGATAGGACCACAGAATATTTCCAACATTTAACTTGCCCTGCTGCTGACTCAAAAGAAAAGGCGTCTGATGTCTTTCTTTTCTCCCGCAGTTACAGTTCCTTCAAGCTTTTTCACTTCCTGGTGAGAAAGGTTACATTTTTTTTAAATTCAGGTTTAAATAAAAAAAAAGTTAGTACAAAGTGAATTTGATTTTTTCTATGATAGTTTTCTCTTTTTCTCTAAAGATTATTGATTAACTTTCTATATTACTATATTTCTATATTAAAGCAAAGTTTCTGTAAATTTTTAACAGTGGAACATTATTTGCTGTTGTTCATATTTATTCATATAATAATTCATATAGTTCATATAATACACGTCTATGATTATGTGTTCATGAGATTGTTTGTCAGTTGATAGCTTCTGAATATAAATAGGCCACATTGAAATAAATAGGCCCTAGTTTATCACACATTTATTCCTATTATAGTTGTAATACCTAGAGAAAATTGGGCAATTTTTATTTATATATCTTAGGTTGATTATCTAATTATGTCCCTTTTCCACTGACCTTTAATATGGAACATTATGGATTATTATGGATATTCATTACCTTCACGAGGAATGGTTTCAGTGCTGTTTGCCTGTGATCAGAATTACAGGAAAACTACTGGACTGGATGGTAGGGTGTAGAATTAACCATTATATTTTGAGAAATCCATGTAGGATCCCACAAAATTTGCTAAATTGGTTGTCCTTGCACATTTACATGTCATATAGATTTTTTTTTCAGTTTTCTCATGACCACAACCGTGGGTAGGATCTAGACTCATTGCTCAAACAGAGACCATTTCTCCCTGTTTGTTTATGCAACCAAACTACATGACAGTTTCCACTAAAAGTCATGTAAGTCATTTGAGTTTTTCCATAGGCCTACAGCCCTTTCCGACAAGCACATCATGGTTTGATTTGTTTGAGTATTGATGATTTAAATCCAACCTTAGAAACAAACCTATTTATTGTTTCTCTGCCGCCCTGGAATTCACACATTACTCTTTATACAACGACTCTTCAACAGCTACCATAAATAGCAACGTTCTCAAAGCCTCTCCAAGTATAAATAAAAGAATTTCGACTGAGTGTATTGCAGCACAGGTGTGGTAACAAAAGCAATATTTCTCCTTGTTTTCATTCTCTGCGGCACTGTAAAGAACATGAATGGATATGATAAAGTTAGTTTTTGTGCCTGTACTTTCTGCCTGGTTTGGCTCTGTGAGGATGCGTCTTTTTTTTCCACTTTTCTTTGTCATACGACTGAAGTGGGTATTTTTAACAGCCTATTCTGTCGAGCTCAGTGGTGAGTTGGAGCTTGTTCTTTCACGCTGATTACACCCAAGGCTGGATTATTCACTGGGCTTTAAGCCTGGCCTGATTCTCAGGGAATACAGTCTGACATTTTAGTCTGGCATACAAGAGGCTCCCTTACATAGGCCCTGGACTATTATCCCTGTGTTTACCGCTGCACTGACCACCAACTGAACAATAGGGTAAAATCCTTCTAGTTAGTTTATGCAAAGGCTTATTTCACGTTTGCATGGTGGCTTTCGACACAGCTCATATGTAGGCCACACTTGTGAAGGAAAATCCTCCCCCAGCTCACTGTCCCAGTGAGATGCAGGAAAAGCTCCGGTCTGTAAATTCGCACAAAGACAATATGAAGACATCATGCATGCTTGAGTGGTGGCCCAGGATTTTGAGTGATCAGCCATCAATCATGTTTCCAAGTTGACGGGAGGCTTATTCTCTGTCATGTGCAAGTATCCACTCTCTCCAATGATGGCTGACGACACACACTCAAACACACACACTTACTCACTGTGATAATAATGCTGTAATGTGTGATGAGGTTTCACAAGTGTCCAGAAACTGCGAGCCCCAGCCAGCATGAGGGTTCTTCATGTCAATCAGAAGGGTGCTTCTTGTTTGAGGCGAAGACAGTTTAAACAGGCTGAGCTATTCCCTTCACATATTAAACTTGACTTGAAGACTTTCGTTTGAAATGAGCTGTCCATCAATCAAACATGCACAACCGTGAAAAGTGCAACGTTTGTTATAATCAAGAGTATTGATAACGTTGACTGGATATGCTAAAAAGAACTGTACTTACAGCATCTTAAGCACATCCAGTAACTTTCTCATACCTTAGTGAGTTTTTTCACTACAGAAGTTACTAGTCAATGGGGTAATAGATATTAAATATATTGCTACAATGGAAAAGATATGATTGATGAATGAGAAGATTTCGGTCATCCCCTCCGACGTCCCATATGATAAAGTAATAATAATAATAACAAAATGGCCAGTAAAAGATTGGTTGTAATAGTGCTGTTGTAATAATGCTATAATAATGCTAACAATTTACATTCATCATGTTTAGCTTTTTGCGGTTATTATAGCCATGTATGGTCCCACTGTTATAAGAGTATATGGCTGGATGCTTTAGACCGTGTAATGTATTCATTTTGTAACAGGGACAGTTAGTGTTTGTATCGTGAAATCTAACAATTTAAATTTCCGTGTCAATGTCTGTAGTGTCTTAGTGACAACTGTTGAATTGCACTGAGTAGATTACACTATATTAGATAAACACATGCAGATTCACTGGAGCAATTAAGGGAAATGTTCCACTATCCCCTGGTTGTTGGATAGATAACATTTTATTAAACAAACAATAAAAACAATAACACCTTTCACGGTAGCTAAGTCACTCACTCAATCTGGATACACAATTACATGCAAATTAAAAATGGTTAAAAAAAAATAGTATTCCTAGATTTATGCTAATTCATATTTATTTTAGTCATGTTTTGATCCAAGTTATACTGTAGTTTTATTAAGTTATCTGGACAACTTATTCAACCCCACTGAGTCTGGAACACAGACTGATGGAAAGAGCGGTTTTATCCAGAAAGGTTATCACATAGCTCAGATATAAATTTGCCTTTTGGAACAGAAAAAATACAGCTGCTCCATTCAAACCCAGGACCCTCCTGCTTTAAGATAACAGTGATAACCACTGAGCCACTGTGCCAGTAAACATAAACATATAACTCAAAATAATGATATTTCACACTCCATAAATCAGGATGGAAAAAGAAAATAAAGGAATACTACTTGTAAATCTGGTTAAATTCCTTTTTGGTAATATAGTAATCCCTCTCAGATTACATCCAGGCAAAGTTTAATTATTAATTTAATATTTTTAAAGTCTGACTTTGGGAGATCTGGTTATATATGAGTTAATAATACAACTCTAAGTCCTTTCATAGGTTGTCGCACACTTATGTAATACGTTAGGTTGTCATTCACGTTGTCGCTGGAAGATTATGAATTAGTATTCAACAAAGCAGCACCATGAAAAAGGATTCCCTTCAAGTGGTGACATGTTTATAGATGGAGTTGAAAAATCATCCTTATTCTCTGTGCAAATTAATACACAGGGCCTTGGGGGGGATGTGGGGAAGGGGGGGAGGGGGCAACATTAGGGCTGACACGGAGGTGAGACTTGCTCAGTAATGCAGACAGCCCCCAGCAACCCCTCCACCCCACCCCCCTCCACACACACACACACACACACCTATCATGTATGTGTTTCCTTCACAGGTACAACAGCCGCTGGCCTTAGTGCAGGTTCACACTGACACGTTTACTCAACAGCGGGAGGGGAGGAGAAGCAGAGCAGGGGCATAGAACAGGAGGGGGACAGAGGACAAGCAGGGCAGAGGAAGAATAGGTGTGCAGCCTCGGAGTGGGTGGTTAGGGGGAGGTTTGCACCTTATCGCCCGATCTGTTTGCCACGCATGGGACAAAACCTGCACCTCCACACCAGCACGTGCGTGCAGCGCAGCCGTCTGTGTGTAAAGCCTAACTCCTCGCGTTAGCCCCACAACCTCCTCGTCTACATTCTGCTGCCGTGTTATTGAAGCCACAATTTCCTGACCCAACCCAAACATCTGCATCTCTCAGCAGCAACAGCAGCAGCTGTTAGCCCACTCTGCCCCCTTGTGGTCGCCGCGGGAACGGCCCCAGCCTCCTCTCTGGCCACACTGAATTGTACATGACAGGCCAATCTCTCCGACATCCGAGTATTGATATTTTGATTACGGCGGTTTAGCCATGACACTCACCTGAAATAACAACGTGGTCACCTCCTTCCCATTTGGGCCTGATTACGAAGGGGTACATAACAACTTTCGTTGCTCAGGAAATGCCGTCGGGCGAGGTGTGAAGTTGTTACTCACCGTTCATTACTCTGAAGTACATTAGCCCTAACCCCCCCTCCCCCCGCGTGATGGCGCTACCTCTCGCATGTCTTCATTTGTCGCAATCGCGCCTTTGTCAGGTAGAGACCTAGCGCAGCTGGTGGAGCTTCTCATTCGCTCTAACACGATATTGTTCAATAAAGCTCTGTGTGCGGGCCTTTCCCTCATCTTCCTCCCCTCCGGCTCTGCTCAGCAGTGATGTATAATGCCCCTTTACTCCGAGAACAATAAAGCCTTTGTGTATTTTGACGTGAGAAATGTTCGAAATGAAAGAGAGAGATAAACTTCCTGCAGGTGGCTCGGCGCCAGGGAGACAACAACAGTTACGTCTCTTCTCCTTCTTCAGGTTCGCCGCCGCTTAGCTGCAGCTTCAGATCTTTTCTGCATCTTTTCCTCGCTTAGTATAAGGCCTCGCTGTCTCTCCTAGGTAGCGAGCACGCTCTAGGCGTATACGCGTTCCCCTCATTGCAGATCAAGGATTATAAAAAGGAAGCACCTGTTAGCCACGACTTGCTGTCAAACATGTAATTCGTGGCGCCGAAACAAGGAGCCTCACCGAATCACCACCGGTGGTAGATGAAGAGGAAAGTCAGACTTGTTAGTCACGGGGAGCTCAATCGCACATTTTCTCTCACCCGGAGAGAAACCGAGCATCACTCCGGCTGCCTTTCAGGTGTGAAGTAACAACACAATGGGAAGAAAGTTTGAGGGAAGCGCTTTTGTGACAGGTGCCGGAGCCTCGGCGCCGGTGGCTCTGTACCCCCCCCCCCCGGGGGCGGCGCTCACGCGCACACTCCAGTCAGTTAACTGTGAGAATAACTGCTTCTTTGAATTCCTCTCACCAGGCAACAGTCTCGCGATTGTCAATTTCATGCTTGATTAATTGTCATTACTCGGCGCGAGACAAAAAAGGAGAGAGAAATGTATTTCGGGATTAAAACGGAGAGCGAAACCTCCCTAAAGAGCAAGATTTAGCCCGCGCGAGGTTGAGCGGAGAATAAGAGAATTTTTTTTTTTTTTGCACAGGCAGATTTTACTGGTTTTAGCTTTTATTGTCCTAGCTAATTGGCAGCCGACTGTGGAAACGTTTGCATCTTAAAGACACGAGAGTGAGATAGAGGTGAAGTGGTTTCTAATTATGTTTATCATTACCTTTAAAAACTTTCTGTATTTAACATATTCAAAATAGTCTCTCCATCATCTAAATAAATAGTCAGAAAAATTCCAATTAGCTGATATATAATAACAATTACATCTCATTTTAAGTCTTAGTGTTCTCTTCTTAATGTCTGAAAATTGCTTCCGGTTTTTCTACTTATTCCATTGTATGATTACAGGCTATAATTTACATTTCACTTCATTGAATGTGACTTTTTGTTATCCCTAAAACAGATTGTTTCTGCAGGTGCATCTTATCTCATACTGTATCATTTGAAACAGGCTGCTTCATTTACAGTGCAGACAATGTTGCTCACAATTAACAATAAATCAACACCTCTGGGCTGCTTGTGCACACATTTAGAGTCACGTTCTTTAGCTGCCTGGATTGAGTGTTTTAAAACAATGTTTATCTAGACCTTAAAAAAAACATAATTTAAATGTCCATTCCTACAGTAAGGGAACTTTAAAGGTTATTGTGCTGCCAAAGTGCTTCATAAGGAATTATCCCAGCATGCCTATCATGGCTCAATGATCTCTTCTCTCCTGCTGGAAAGATGGCACAGCGGTGCCAAAAAAAAAAAAAAAGAGGCTCATTTGTGGTGTCTTCATTGTGAAGCTAATGGAAGCTGAGAGTAAACATGCAGCCAAACCCCCCACACAGGGCAGCCCAGAGACTGCTGCTTCCATTTGCCCAGTGACATTTAACTTTCCTTTGAGTTTAGTTCTGCTTGTTAGGTGTCCAGAGCACAGGGATCATCGTTTTATTGCTTTGTGTTACACGCTTAGCCATTCTTGAGTCCTTCTCCCTGTCTTCTCTCCTCTCTTTCCTCAGGTGATCAGTTGATCAGTGGGTGGCCCCGCCCCTTTATTAAAAGAGGCTCTATTGCTCCCAGACGAAGCAGCCTTCTTACTGTTTTAGTGTTTGTATCTTTTGGTCCTAATTTTGTCTTTATCACTTTTGAGGGTAGAGGTCTTGTAGTTTCTAAGATTTGTTTTTTAGTCTGATTTATGTTGTTTCATTAATTTAGGGGGGAAGCATGGTGTGGTTGGTCCAGATCTGCATCTTGCTTCGAAGAGGCTTTAGATCTTAGCAGGTCCCTCATCTAGATAGCCAGCTGATTCATTTAGAGGACTGTAGGTTCCAGAGAGTCTTGAGATGTCAGGAGTTATTGTGTTAATATGACGTTGGTCTGATTTTTACACCTTATTCGGATTGAAATTGGACCTAGCTGGACTTCTCATAGTCAAATTAACACACCTAGATGATGCGATTGGATTTAGATTTTCTCCAGCATGTATACGCATTAGTCGGACTGAAGCTGGACACTGCAGGAGCGCATGCTCCACTACAGTAGAGATGGGACAAAGTGGAGCAGAGAAGCCTCCAGAACCGGCCAAGTAAAGGGAAAAAAACAGCGTTATCGCTGATTCAATGTATTTTCACACAGAGCGAACAGCAAGTTTGATTAATTAGAGAGGGAGAAAGAGAGACATAAAGAAACCCAGCATGGACAGCACATCTGGTCAGGAACTGTAATTGAGATTTTATTAGGCTTATGAAGTTGTTCATTTTCAGCTTTTACAAGATAACAGAGAAGTCAATAGATATACACGTATATATATTTAACCCATATTAACCTGCTGAAACAACAGGTGAGGCCACTTGAGGGAGCAAACTCTGTCAGTTATTAGATTTTCTCAGTTACATGCAAACAGAGACAAGGACAGAAGTCTGACTAGATGCAGAGATTTAATTTTGGGCATAGCTTGAATAAGTTCTGCATGTAAATGTGCTGTGTGTCATGGAGGTGTGTTGAGGCTGATTTGGGATCTCCTGGTGTTAGTGTTACCGTGCGCCTCTTCTTCTTTTCCCGCAGCCTTGGCCGTCCGTATCCAACCTGGCCAAAGATTTCATTCAGCACCTGCTGGCGCTGGACCCAGCTGCCCGTCTGACCGCCGACCAGGCCGTCCACCACCCGTGGGTTGTCACCATGGCAGCGGGATCTTCCAGGAACAACCTCCATCGGTCCATCTCCCAGAATCTCAGGCGTCGGGCTTCGAGAGCCTCTTCCCGGTGCCCGAGCTTGGGCGACGCCAACAGCTAATACCGCAGGAAAAACACCAAAAAGACAGAGCATCTGGACTGAGTAAGCCTCAGAGAGAAACACAACATCCAGCCAGAGGGCTCCAGGAGCATCAGCACCCGTCCAGCTAGTGCAGCAGATTCACAAGAAGCTAATGAAGGGATGGAACCAGCTGTCTGAAGTCAATCAGTGATGGAGTCACAAACCTTTAAGCTGCAAAGCGGGAACCAATGAGCCTGACAGGTGTTGTTTCCTCCACTCTGTGGACTTCAGTCATGCTTCTCTACTGGACTAATCACCCCAGCTCCCCTGAAGGCTGACTTCCATCCTCCAATGGTTTCTAATGTTGGGGTTAAGCTGTTACCCTTCAGTTTTTAGGTCCAGGCGTATATATTGAGAAAGAGCTGTCCACCTCCGCACAGTCTCAAGGCCTCGTTTATACACACACCTCAGACTAATGCTGTGTTCAAGGTTTCATCCAGATCATTGATCATGAGCCCCCACATTACCTGTCTGTGAAGAAGCGTCATTCCAAAAGTGAGGAATCCATCATTCGAGAAATGGGAGTTAATCTTCGCAGGGGTGATGCAGAATTAAAAAAGAACGTGTTCCTTCCTTCCTGATCTTTTTCATTTTTTAAAATGTAATTTAAACTCCGCTCCGTTGAACAGCAGGAGATTTACTTATTTTACATGTTTTATGACAGAAAGAAGGAATAAACAACAATGTTCCAATCTTTCCTTTTGTTGTCACTCCTCCTACATGGCAGCACCCACAAGTTCTGTGTAGCCACTGAAAGCATAATAATATGGCATATATATTTGGTGACAGGCCTCTATCAAGTAAAAATGAAGCTTGGGACTTAAAGAGCTCTCTGCTCTCCACCTAACATTTTCAAAATAACCTCTTTTCCCAGTGAGAAGTTTTGAATTAAAATGGTAATACAAGTGTGCGACAGGAGGGGAATACAAGTTCTGAGAACGCTAGGCAGAAGGCAAACATAAATACCAATGAAGTCCATCCTTGTTTAGCAACACAAATGTTTTAATTATTTATGATAAATGCTTTTTGGAGCAGATGACGAGTCTTGTACTGCATTGGACTCATGCTATTTTACATCCAGTGTCTGGTTTTAATAAAGAGGGCATGCATACAGCATATAAAGGCCAGACCATGAATTTATTCATATCTTGTGCAATCACACAAAAGAAAAAGTGATTGTACATTTTCAAAAAGTGAAATGAAACACCATTTCATACAACTTTTTTGCCTTCTTCTTGCCAACATGTTTTCATTTTTTCAAGTAAAAGGTGTGAAAGATGTATGAAAGTTCTATTTTTTTTTTTTAAGGAATCAATGTGGCGATAATAGTTAACGGATAGTGAAAGTTCATGCCTGACTTTAGAAACGTAATGTTCACTTACTGGCTTTTCCCTGAGCTTGATTTGTTATGCATTTTTACACTGAAAAACTGGTGAAAATATCTTGTTTTTGGTACAATTAGTCCAATTTAAATGTAATTGGTTTTTAATTTATGTCAATTTAATCTTTTTTAAACTCTGTCTGCAGACTGATAAAGACAATTCAACTGATTTAAATCAAATGTAAATCAGCAATATTGGAAAGTATTCTTTTGTTTTCTTCCCATAACTATTACGACTGTGCTCTCGTTGCCACAATCTCTCACTAAATAATACATTTATGTCCATCTCTTTTCTGCACAGTGACTAATTCCATTGTCTTTCGCAGTTACAGTGCATTCAGAACGGGCAGCGAAAACTGCCCAATGTTAAGGAAATTCACTGCATATTTATTTCTACTCTTTAACAGAGCACTGCAGCTAGTTATTTCAATTACTAGTGCAATGCGTGTAGGAAGTATGTATTCCTATAGAAAAGGGGAAACTTAAGTAGGTTTTTTATATTTGGTCAAATAAGGGCATGTTGGTCTTCATAGACATATACATTAGGTAAAACATGGACATATATTGAGATAAGGAGAGACATGGAAATACACTTATTGTACTTATAAGTAAGGTCTTACTTTGTACTTTTTTCTGTATAGTGTAACAACCTGGGCATATTACTGTTATATGTTGTTTTTTTTTTTTGGTTTGTTTTTTTTAAATGAGTTTAGGCCCAGATTTTGTTCTGTTAGGTGATAGTGCTGGGATTTCCTGAGGGTCAGTGAACACGTCTTGGAGTAAGAATTGTGTTAGAAAGTAGCAGATAAACCGGCTACTGTCTTAGTGTGTGGTTTTTGAGAGACGTTACAATACTTCCATTATGTTGGATACACGATCGATGCAGGAAGAAATGGGACAATGGAGCTTTACACTGTAGATGGAAAGCACTGTAAAACGTATGTCTATGGGTATGTCTAAACTATTTTTGGTGGCATGCTTTTATCATACAGTAGCCAGACAGAAGGTAATGGGAGAGAGAGGAGAGAGACATGCAGCAAAGGAATGCTTCAGCTGGGGCTTGAATCCAGATCTGCTGCAAGTGCTCTACCCCTACACCACCACAACGCAGCTATAGGCATTTAAGTTTAAATGATAGTAATGATAATAATGATGTTTGTGATGTTAATGATTCACAAAAAAGGACATACACCATCATGCCATGCACAAGCTATATCTGAAAGTTGAGGTTGATCTGACAAGCAGTCATAGAGATACCCGAACCACAGACACACAGATCCACGTTGCTTTATAGATAGATGTGTGATGCTATGTGACCATTCAGTAGTTTGTTTGCACACAGTCCTGAGTACCAACTCCTTTGTGGGATAAAACTGCAATCTCACCAAATAGATCTGCCATTAGCTGTGGATCAAATCAGCTTTCATAGCATTTATGTGACTCCCTTTACTAAAGGCAGTAGGACATTGGCTCAGACCACAGAGGTTTAACCGGTCTGTTATTGCTGGAAGGGAGAACTTGCAAGCCTCTGCATGGCTGGGGTGGATTTTGAACAAGAAACACGTTCTCAAAACTCATTTAGCTTGCGTGGCAGCCGGGTCAATATCTTTCCATATGGGCTACAGTGGTCTGCAGAGCCATGCAATTTGTCGAGAAAGCAGAGTGTAGCAAAGCATGTAGGCAACAGCGTTTGCACTCTTAACACCAGCCATGTGCCGTATGACGGAAAGTGTCTTTTCTCTTTCTTCAGCTTCTCTCAGCAGAAAAGCGCGGATTTATTCTCTTTTTCTTTGGCCTTACTTGAAGAGATCATTTGCTGTTCAGGAACCTGAAACATAAGCTGGCAGATCCACTTGTGGCTGCTAAGAAGGGAGATAACAGAGGGAAGAGAGTTTTGTAGGAGTACCCCAGCTTATGTCCCGAACAGGGTGGGTAGAGGAAACCACCTGGTCCCTCCCCCAGAGAGAAGACACCCGTTTCCCCCCTTTCATGTTTATCCCTGCACGGTTGAAACGTTCAAGGTAAGTGTCTCTTATTTCTTTTGTATAAACCGAACTGCTGGTGGATCAAATATTGTGCTCTTTTGTGAGCCGCTCAGTGTGGAGATTATTTTTTTCCCTAAACAGCAATTACAACTCCACTCCACCTTAATGATTTGAGAGGAAAGAATAGTCTACATTTTGATTCAGCAAATTGCTTTCCTTCTTCTGTTTTTTTGCCGGATGAACCTGCTATTTGCTATTGTCCTGTTATTGTGTTGCAGATACAGCACCACAGGAACACAAGGTGGGTCAATAATTTTCTCATTGTGGATGCAATAAACTGTCGCATTATTCTTCCCGCTCAGAAATTCTCATTTAGATTGGAGCCCGGATCGCGGCGCTCCGAATTTGCACCTGTCATATCCTCGGGCTTCAGCAGCTCTGTTTTAAATGCAGTGATGCCAACATGGAGTCACATCTGTGAGGCATTTTTTGGCAGAGTCCTATGATGATAACATGAAACAGGGTGGATACAAATAATAACCTAAAGCGCTGGTTCCCAACCTGGGGAGTTGGGACCCCCACAAGGAGCTGCTGGATTCATCAAAGAGGTTTTGAAATGATAGGACAGGAAAAAAATATATATAAATATATATTTTGGACACACAAAAAACATTTTCTTCTCTGTTTTTTTTTAATTATTGATTTCTTGTGGATTTCTGTATTTTACCTCTTCAGGCTTTCAAAAGTTTATTTTTTCAAATTAAACAAAAAAGTTCTACTTTTCAAACCTAATCAATTAGTCAATCAACAACAATTATTTAACCATCAAATAGTTGCTGGTTAAATAATTGTTGTTTTTTTAAATTCTCAGAAAATAATGTAAAAAATAGGTAAATAAATAAGTTTAATATATATTATTTTTCAATATATATACATACTAAGATATCAGTTTCTCAATGTAAGGGTTTGTAAGTGTTTTTTTATCATCATTATTTATTTTGATGTTTCATTTTCCACTTACAGCCCATTCAGCTCACTAATGTAAAAGTCAGGGTGTCAGGAGCTGTGGAGAGTCTGGCAGCAGGGCCACTCAGTGATTGGTTTACTGAGGAGTGGCCTTAGAAATACTTTCACCTTTTCTTTGAAGGGACCGGCAGTACTGTGGCATTTGGGAAGAGGAAGTGGCTTCTCCATGCTTCACTCAGACCTTTAATTACAATGGTGTTTTTAAGTAAATGCTATGATCTGTTGTAATTCTTTGTTTAAATCAGTAAGTGATTTGACTATATAAATTATGTAATTGCTGAATTTGACCTACAGATGAAAAATAAGGATTTTGGAGATGCTAAAATGCATGCTGGAAATGCTATTGCAGACAAATGACAGAAATAAAAAGAAATATACACATCATAATGATTTTTATTCATTCATCTTCTATACCCACTTATTCCTCATTAGGGTCGCAGGGGTCTGCTGGAGCCAATCCCGGCGCATTACAGGTGAGAGGCAGGGATACACCCCAGATGGTCTCCAGCTTATCATGGGGCACACACACCATTCACTCACACCTGTGGTTAATTTAGAGTCTCCAATTAACCTCAGCATGTTTTTGGACTGTGGGAGGAAGCTGGAGTACCTGGAGAGAACCGACGCAGACACTGGGAGAACATGCAAACTCCACGACCTTCTTGCTGTGAGGCAACAGCGCTAACCCCTGTGGCACCATGTCACCCATCATAATGATCTTTAGGGTTAGAATTATAATACAAGTAAACAAAATGAAGAAAGCTAAGTATAGACTGAACAATGGATAGAAACAATAAAAAATGAAGAACTATTAATGAAACATTCATCCAATTAATAAGGCCAGGTTTAATGGAGGTTGAATGAATAGTCGAACAGAACAACAGTTTTAAGTAGGCTATAGCTATTCTATACAAATTCATGTACATTCCATAATCATCCATCAAGCATCAACCTTATTCAGTAACATGGTAAAAAACATTTTCTGGTGTTATGTTGTCTCACCATAAATAGCAACAAAAAAGGTGTTGATTGCTGATTTAATATATAAAAGTCTTGAATGTATGTGTCATTTTTAATTATATTTATCTGCATATTGGAAGATGCAGCCAAGCGAAAATACACACAAATACACACACATATACACACAAGCTGCTTTTCATTATCACATTCATATCCTCTCTACATCACTGTCATTAGCTAAACCACTGATATTTCTTCATGGAAATTACTGTTTTGCACTGCAGATGAATGTATGTGATGTCATTTATTCTTAGCTGTCCTAGTATATTTTCCTACTTGTGAGATATTCAAAGCAAAGTGTTTCTATAAGAGATTGAACTGAACCTAAACCGATGTCAGGGGTTTTCTAGAAATGGGTCATCAGCATGTATGGGAGCACTGCGACACAGGTGGGGTCCTTCAGAGGAGGGGTTGTCCTTTTGAGTACCACCTTGAGTATCAAGGTTCCATTGTCCTTCTGAAAAACCGAAAAGATCACCTTCCAACCAGAAGAACAAAGACACCAGTCAGCAGCACCGATATGTCACCCAACTCGTGCCTCAGATTGTGCTGCTGCACCTCCAGCCAGGTGGGTGTCATCCTATCACTGTCGGCAAACCAAAGTATTAACTTATATTATATATATATATATATATATGTATATATATATATATATATATATATATATATATATATATATATATATTTATAAATATTTATTATATTATATTTTATTTGTTTTTATTTAAAAAATAAATATGAAAGAATTTTGATATTATCCATTGAGGCTACCAAGGCCATGATCTAGGTATTAACGTTTTATTTTCATTTTAATTTAGGCACATTTCAGCAAGTTAAAAAGTAAAAAAAAAGAACAAATATATGAAGCTCACTTAATTATCAGGACATCAAAATGGTCAGAGATGACCAGAGATGACAGAGATTCTTATATATTTGACTTGTTAAAAGTGAAAATAACCTGTTGTGATACTGTACTGTACTGTACTGCCGACTACAGGTTTATTTTTAGGAAGCATTTCAATGAATCAGAGGATGCAACATAAGAGGCTGCATCAATCAAAGTTAGCATTTCTTCCAGCAAGAAAGGCAGAGAGAAAAAGAGAATGAGAAAAAAATAGAGTAAGTGAAAGTAATCTACAGATGCATGCAACAGATATTCAATACAGATTCTAGCCTCCTACTACTGTAAATGTAACCCAGGTTAAAATGTGAAAGCGCCTGCAATGAATATGAATATTTTAAGGCCATGTTCAGTCACAGTATGAATTATCAATAATAGGCTTTAGAAACAAATCTATCTTTTCTTATTTCACGTGATCTGTGACTTTTTTATACCTCCACAATCCTTTTATAGAAAAAAAAAATGTCATGTTCATACAGTCACACACCTGGGAGCTGCCCGGTACAATCATAATCTGACCGTTGGCCACTGAGTAGTTCCACCGGAGCGACTGGGGATTAAATTCTTTGCTCAAGGACAACTCCATGCATTAGTTATTCACTTTCCACACTTTCAGTCATAAAAACCCCTCTAAAAAATTTACCCGACTTCTTACTCATTCATCCGATCACTCCAAGAGTCTTGGGTGCGTTTGTGGAGAAGGCGGCAATGCACCCCCCCTTTAACCACCATTGGATCCCTGTTCACAGAGCTGGTGGGGGAAAATTGTGATGTCACAACAGGAGTGGAAGTTAACAGCAACCACACCTGGATCCATGTAGCTTTTCCATCCTTCTAGAGCGCATGTATTTGACGTCTGTTACTCCAAACGACCCCGTAGTGACATTTCCAACAGGGGGGGCTCAGAGTGAGTGTGTGAGAAGGCTGACTGCATTGCTGCTGCATGTCTAACTAGGCACTAAATGCATGCATATTTTCATAAATATAAATTAAAATATTAAACTGTCAACATGGTAAAAAAGGACCTCTTTAATAATTTCATAGTGACAGCTTTTACCTTTAAGCCCTGAAGAGTATAAAGGCATGAAGTATTACTCACTCACATTCATGTGCTTACATACAAAAGCAGAACGCTAATTCTTTCTCCGAAGCCCGTCAGAAGCATTTATGTCCGTCACAGTGTTTTATTTCACCGCTTTATGTATTTCACTTCTCTGTAACAGGTTGCCAGGAGGAATGCGACGCGTCTGCCGGTGTTCTCCAGCAGATGCTGGCTCGCTTTTCTGCTGGAGACGGTAAACCTGGGCGGTGTTTTACTGCCCCAATGATGGAAAGTGTATTGAATGTGAGTAAGAATGTTTACAGCGGAGGGAATTGCCTCTGTTAAGTAAGATTTGTCACATTAACACTGAATAAAAAGGCCTTCATGGACAATATGGTCGTAAGAATTAGATTGTGATTATTTTTTCCTTTTATGTTCATTTCCCAAAATAAGTTCTTAAAAGCTAAATAATGTCAAACAACATAAAAGCAGTTAACTGACTTGAGAAGAAGACAAACATACAGCTCTGGAAAAAAAAAAAAACATTTCAACAAACATTTTAAAACATCATAATATTAATGTTCACACTCAAAAATCTATATTTGGTGCAATAATGCTTATGTTTATTCACATCTTTCATGCTTCTTGGCATCCTATCCACAAGTCTTTACCATTATTCTTGGTTCAAGTGTTTACCTAATCAGTAGCTTTTTTAGGCAGAACAAGACATGCATGTGTTGGAATTCAACAGATGTTGGAATGGAGTGGCTGTGATACATGTAGTGATGCTGATTTCAGAAAAAAATAATGCAATGGTCTCTTATTTTTTTCCAGAGCTGTATAGCATTCAAAGATAATATATTTGTGTAAGAATTTAGTTGTAGATCAATCAAGAGATAAAAGAAGATTCATGTTAGACTTACATTCAACACAGGATGTTAACGTTGCTCAGTATGTGCATTTTTGCCACAACAACCCCATTAGGTGAGCTGTTTGTCTGTCAGCCTGTTTTAAAATCATTTTTCTCCCAGTAGCCAGAAGTTCAGCTTCATGAAAAGAAAAAAAAATATATCAATATACCTATAAATAACATCCAAAAATCCAAAGCTTGAGCTCAGCTGAAAAAGCCATCACATCTATTTGTGTGCATGTGTGTGTGTGTGTGTGTGTGTGTATGTGTGTGTGTGTGTGTGTGTGTGTGTTTTTCGCTCTTGTAGTAAGCTTTTTGCTACCTGTGGTCAAATACAATGTTTATCCTATGGAGCAGATATTGCAGCACATGCTAAATTGATTCCCTTCTGCAATCCTAGCAGTGAAATAGAGGTCCGGGCCCGCTGCAGACAGAAGTCAAAGACAGTGATTTAAAGGTCAGAATCAATAGCGCCGTTCCCTGGGTAAAGAAGATGCTGACAGGCACACCCTGATGGGAAACAGCTGGAGTGTTTGTGGAGTAATCTAAACCCAAAGCTTTCATCTCTTAATCTCACCGTGTTTGTGTATAGGTGGCATGTGTGTCTGGAGGGCGTATGTGCACCTATCTACCTGAGTTTCTGTTTGTGAGTGCCTTTTGTCCCCGCGTGTTAAACATGCATACCACTCTCTCATTAAGTTCCCTTTGAGTGTTATGTGTCTTGACCTCATTGCAGTCCAGCCAGCTGTCAGGAGGAATGGAATATAGATACATTATTAATCTATTTCTGTCTGGATGCACCCTCGGCTGGAAATGGATGTGCGAGATGCGGGTGTCGCTCTCTTCTGAATGGCGCTTATTTATCTATTTGGAGGAAATGGAAAGTCTGTCAGGGAGAGTGCATAAAATGAGTGATAGAAAGAGTTGTTAGATGGGAGGTAAAGGGGGAGGACAGCGATAAAGAGAAGAGGGAGCGCGTGCTTAACTACTGATTACATATATATATCCTGGTCTGAGTGTTATGCATTGCATTTTGCATCCGCTCTGACTCTCCTATGCCAGGATTATGCATCCGTGGCTCGCTTCGCCTGCCCCGCCGAGACGGGGGAGCATCCAGATAATCTTTTCTGTCACCAAAGACGTCACAAACGTGTATGAGGTATAGCAGATGCAAATGTATTCATGTAATTATTCTCCGCTTTGGTGCTATGAAAAATCGCTGCAGTGGCACCTCAAACCCGGGCAAATGTGCCCTTTGAAGGAGAATTTCAGATTTTCCAACCCAGCTTTCCTAACTTTCATTGGAGCGATCTGAGCAGAAATGTCGCTATCCGATTGAGCAAGAGGCAGCAGCAAACGCTATAGTATTGAGCAAGAGGCAGCAGCAGATTTCACAGGTGGCGTGCTGTGATGGGAGCGGGTGAGACATCGGTGCTTCAGCTTCCTCTTAAGTTTCAAGTTGCAGGACATTTTACCAATTTCACCAGACGTTTATTCCGTCATCACACACACTGATTATTTTTCATACCCTAACCAAGTGTTTGTTTGTTTTTTGTGCCTAAATCTGACCATGACTTAACCATAGCATACATGCCATAAAACAGTTTTTTTGAAATATATGCATGTAACAAAACACATTGATGTGATACCTGAAATGCTGAAATTCTATGTATCTGCAGAAACATAAACTGTCAATGTTTCCCAATGCTGACTTAACTTAAAGTCACCCTGTATGCATACATTCTGTATAACATGCAGATGCAATAGTGATTATTATGTAATATTACTGGATATAACTTTTCATTCAAAGAATTTTAAATTGATGGATTTCACTTTATCTATTGCTGTGAAAGCTTACTCTTTGTGTAAGCTTTTTGGTTGTAAACAAATATTCAAGAAACCATCAATGGAAAGTACATTAATCTATTAATCAAATTAATCAAAAAATAGTTTGAAACATGAAAAGAATACAGCTGGTGATATGTTACACTTTTTATCATCAAATACCATAAAACAATGCCCAATGCATCTGCTGCTCAATAATTTCCTATTTCCCCAGAGCCACATCTTTAAAAAGAAAAAAAAGGCCAGAAAAGTGGTAAATTAATTATCTAACAGCTGGGTTCTGAGAACAATTCTGAACCACTTGTTGGAGAGTGGGGTTGATTCAAACCAACGGCGCCCTGGTTCACTATATGCAGGAAGCAATCAATCATCTCTATTTTGCCTGCAAACAGGATGCTATTTAAATATTTGCTGTCCCCTTCACGTTTTTTTTATCACGTTTTCAACATTTTATAACATTTTATTTTAAATATATTATTATTTAATATTAGTTTTATTTTATTTGTACACATAAAGCACTTTGATCTATTGCAAGTTGTTTTTAAATGTGCTCTTTAATTAAATTTGATTGATCAATAATGAGTAAACATGTCACCCAGTGCAAGTCTTGGAGGCCTATGCACAGTGGAATAACATGAATCTGGTTGTGGCTACACAGAAAATACTTGTTGGTTGGATAAATCCATTGTTCTTTGTTGGCAAAGGAACATACAAGATTTATCTTTAACAACACATTTGCCCTGTTCCGGTCAACAGGTCAATCAAAAATGATAATTGATGTTTTATTTTGTAATTGTATGTAAGTGATCAGATGTTGTAAAGTGCTTTCTTTCTCGCTTATCTGTTGGTGTCTTTTTTTTTTTTTTAAACTTTTGATATTCCTTTTTTAGCCCCTAAGCCTCTTCAGGGCTATTTGCCTTCTGCCAGGCCACCACTGTAAATTAGAAATTGCTCTTAATGACTTGCCTGTTTAAATAAAGGGTAAATGAAAAAAACAAAATGAAAAGAATATCTAAGGTATTTACCCCCAAAGCTGATATTATAACAAAACTCACCCAGCCTTGAAACGTTGTGTGGCGGACTGTCAATGAGCATATACTCATTTATTTATGTTGCTCCTGGGGCCAAAGAAGCATCTTCCCAAAATGTGCAGTTGGAACACTTTCTGAGCAACTCCCACAACATCCTGCAGATAATAGTCGAAGCGTATAATGCAAGTGAGGCAGAAACTCCCTTTGCAAAGGTCATTAGCCTCATGTGTGTAGCCGGGCTGACACCTCCTCATCTTTCAGGGGTTAACTGTTGTATTGACTGCAGGCCCTGGCCTCTGAGGTTGTTATGGAGAACAGAAAGCTGCCGGCGGGCCATCACGTCTCTAATACTTCACACTGTAAAGTGTACGAGCAGAGGCAAGGGGAGCAGGGGGAGGGGTGCCACGTCTTTCGTCAGCGGCTGTGCGCGTGTGTGTAGTCGTGTGGCTGGCTCTACGTGTGGTAAACTGTGTACCGCTGCTCACCGGTTCACAGTTATGGATTATAATGCTAATTATGGTGAATTATGATTACCTCGTTAATGGAGCATTATTGTGCTCAAGGAATTCTCTCCTTCTCCCTGGGTGAGCTTTAATGAAAGCCTTCCAATTTGCGACTGCTTCACAAACACTGCGAAGAGGCCGAAGTCCTGTTGAGCGCTGTATGCAAAGAGAACATGGCCCCACACTGTACTTCATGTAGCCATGGAAATGGCAGGAGCCCTGCGCAGGTAGGGTGAAATAGCGTGATGGCGTCAATTTTTGTTAACAAGCCTAACTTCAGGAAGCCTAACAAGCCTACTCTGGAAGGAGTCAAGCGAAATATTAGTTCCTGTATTACAGGTGTAAATAGCGGGGAGTCAGGATGTTGAGTTAGACACCGTAGTTGACTCATACCTTTAACGTCATGATTATTTCCCAGAAGAGCAGCAAAAAGCCTGTCTATGAGTAGTACACGGACAACCGTTGTGAATTAAGTTGTTGAATATTTCACTTTTTAACATAAAATTTGTTTGTCCATTCCAGGATAGGCGTGTCTGCAGGGTGTCTCCCAAGACTTAGTGATGGAGTGTGTAAGTGCCCTCTCAGCATGGCCTCTTGTCTGTCTAAATGGAAAAGTTTGTACATGCAGAGGACATAGGAGTTGCCACAACAACCACTTCCAAGATTATTTTTTGGGGCATTTTTTTGTGCCTTTATTTATAGTTGAAAGTAGTGCAACAGGAAAAAGGGAGGTGACCTGGGGACTCGCTGCTCAGGGCATGTTTGACCATATGTTATGGGGCCTTAACCACTCGGCTATCAGGTCAACCAGCTTCATCCTTTTTACTTCTGTGTCTGCACTTTAGCTTTCTAGTTCATGCAATGTAACTGAAAATTAAAATGGAGAATTTTCTTTTCTATTTTTCTTTTGGGGGGGGGGGGCTTTCTTCAAAAGCTGACATTATTTAAAAGTGAACAAATGTATCACAGATGCAATAAAGTGCTGAAGTGAAAAAAAACAACCTACTGACGGCTGTTTCCAGTTTTTTACCAAAGGGAAAACTCAAAGCACTGCAGTTCCTTGAATGGCCACTTGAGGCTGGCTCAAAAAGTGAGTCAATCCAAAAACTCTTCATTTCTGTAGATAATTCCTCCATTCATGACAGCTTATTCGTGGTAATTGCATTTGATTAAGGCTCAAGATTATGCATAATTAAGGAGTTACCAATATTATATTACTGTCAGAGTGACTTTCTAATAATAATGCCATAATATTGGAGCTTGGGAGATTTTGACAGTAAAACAAGTCATTTTATTTGAAGAATAATTCAAAACCCCTTTCATAAGGAGTGAAACTCAATCAGCATAAATTCAGTTGTAGATATTTAGAGTTTTGTCTTCAAATTTTAAGAAAGGTCAAATTTACTAGATGTGTAGGACTTTTATCTAATGAGTTCTTCCAGTTTTATAATAATGAACCAATTAGTTTTCCGGGGTAATTTAGATTATGGACAACATGAACTCAGAAACGGACCCTTGTCCTTTAGCTGTGAGGTCACGCAGAGGTGACCTTTGATCCTGCACCAAATCAAGCTAACCTCATCCTCCTCTGGTCTCTGCCCTGGATTATGTAGGACAGAGCAGGTCCTGTGTTTTCTTTGAGATCTCTGACACACAAATGCTCAAACAGAGGTAATAATAACAGTATATCACTGAAAAAAAAGATTCAGTGTACCACACTAGCGACCATATGTGTTGTCTCCGTGTTGACTTGAAAATAAATTCAAATAGCATGACACAATTGTATCAATCAACCATAAAAACCTGGAGGACGGTACACAACATCTGAAATCTTCCTCTTGCTGCCTTGATTTTCTTCTTTATCTCTTCTCTTCTTTTCTTTTCTGCCAGCAAATGTTTGCAAAAATCTCTAATTGCATGGCCTCAGAAATCCTACAACTTGTCAACATGTCTCTTCTGTTTATGTTTTTTTTTTCCCAACATCAATCTCGACACTTCACTAATGAACAATTATAGGCCTGTATAAAACAGTTTTAAAGTAAAATCATTGAAAAAGCTGTTTTTCCACAGCGTTTTTTTTTTTCTTTTGTTCAACATCTCCAGACTCTGACTCAGTTTATGAAAAACAACATGTGTACCGATAATTATGCAAACAAGTCTCACATTTACATAACTTCATCACTAAGGGACTATAATCCAATACAAAAGCTGAGTAAGTGCATTGAAAAAAAAAAAAAAAAAAAAAAAAAAAAAACAATGACTGGAGGTTTCAGAACTTTCTTCAATTAAACAATGATAAAACTAAAGTAATTGTTTTCGGAGCCAAAGTAGAACAATTAAAAGTCTGCACTCAGCTTCAATCAGTAATGTTAAAAACCACACACCAAGGCAAGAAATCTTGGTGTGGTGATGGAGTCAGTCCTGAAATTCAATAGTCACATTAAGACAGTTACAAAGGCAGCCTACCTGATGTGAAGAACATATCAAGGACTCGTGTCTCAGCAGGGGTTATAAAAACTGTGCCCATGCATTTATGTTCAGACGACTCTACTGTAACAGTGTCTTTAGAGGTCGATCAGACAGCTGCAGCTGATTCAGAACACTGCTGCTTGATTCCTCACTAAGACCACGAAAGGGGTCAGTCCACTTCTGAGGTCTTTACACTGGCTTCCTGTCAGTCACAGAATTGATTTTGAAACACTGCTGTTGGCTTATACAGCACTGGATGGTTCAGGGCCAAAATACATTTATGCACGTCTACTGGAACTTTGCATTCTTTAAAGTTTCTAAATTGTCCACGTTTCCCAGGTTTTATTTGAAGTTTTGATATTCTGTACAAGATATAATGAATTTCTGTTTTTAATGACCAAAAATACTTCTCAATATATTTTTACATCTCCTCTCCCAAGCTTCTCTCTGGAGCTCTAAAAAGAGCAGGATGTTTTGTGTCTTTCTCATGAATATTAATGAGCCTCTCCTCTGATTAGCTGATTTGAATGACTGTGAATGGGGGGACATAGTTGTGACATAACTTCACAGACAAAGTCCTCATGACTTGTTTTAAGTTAAAAAAAATATTATATGAATATGAAAAACTATGAATATTATATTTAAAAATATTCATTTCTTAAACTGCACCGTATCTTCAACTTTCCTATTTTATCTCTTATTCTATTATGGTTTATTTTTCTATTTAACTCCTTTCAAGTGATGTTTCAATGCATTTTATATTGCCTCATGTTATGTTTGTCTCTATATCTTTTAGTTTTAGCACTTTGAATGCCTTTGTTGTTAAAACGTGCTGTACAAAATACACCTCTCCTGGCTTGTCTTGCCTTTTAATCAGGATCCCTGTCGTGCAACGCAATGAGACAAGATCCTTCATCTAGAACTGTTCCAGCAGTTAGTCGAACCTGTTTGGGAGAAACGGATGTTGATGTCTGACTTACTCCCCTTTGATCTCGATATGCAACCTCAGTCTGCCAGTCTCCATGTAAGTCTCCCCCTTCCCTGAATGATCTGCACACACAGATCGCAGCATTAACCACATATACTGTATTTTAGACATAGTTGTCTGTGCGATATGTGCAAAATGAATGGCATCACTTAGATAAAATCCTAAAAAAGATACTTATACATGTAATATTTTTGTCTGGCATAAGGAAAACGTATATATCTTGCTGGTTTGGTTCAGCTATGTAACTACTTGTGTCCCAGAAGGCAAGAGATAGTGAAGTGAGCATGCTGCATCGGAAACATGTTTTTGCATGGGACTCCACTGCCCTCTAGATGAGAAAAGAAGAAAGTGGCATCTTGCTGGAAATGACAAGGCAGCCTCTTTACAGTTCACAGTTAGTCATGGAAGAGGATATTTTGACACAAACATGAAACCCAGACCCTCTGTGCTTTTGTATCCCTGTAGTCACTTCAAACAGAAATGGAATCAAACGGAACACTGCTGCATTCACAGTGCAGTACTGTACAACTTTTATGAGAGCAGCAAGTGTACATGCCAGCCACTTGCCAGTGTATTGGGCTGAATCGTGTTAAGTGAAGAAAAAAAAACACATTGGAATGTTCAAATATAGTTGATATTTTTTTTTTTTACACTGCCTACAGATGGCTGCTGATGACCTTGCTGGTAGAGGGAGAGTAGAGCAAAGCAATATTAATTTAATTATTAAGCAATGCCTCCTCCATTCCCACAGCCACTGGGCAGGCGTGCATGCATCTGTAGGAGACGGCGGTGGTGGAGCATCAGAGAAAACGACTCCATATGCTTCCACTGTGTAGCATTCTCTTTCATCTGTGATCATAAAAAAAGAAAGAAAAAAAGATGTGCTGTGCAAATATTACAGCATCAGAGGAGTCAGCAGAGTCAGCCCTGCCCTGCGACAAGACTCGTGTGAAGGGGGCAGGGATGGGGGTGGAGGGAGGTGACCAGCCCTGGAGACAGTTACATAACAAATACTGCAACCATTTTGGGAAAAAAAAAAAAAAAAATCCTTGTAGCATTTCTCTGTTGCTGCATGCTTTTTTTTATGTCAGTGTATTGAATTGTTTAGTGCATTTTTGTGTAGTGCTTGCTCTTAATTAATTAAATACCTTGCTATTGGATTATATTATTAAGTTTATTATCATTATTATCATCATTATTATTAGTAGTATTTTTATTATACTGGGTGGGTGGGAGGACCAATGAAGTCATCCTCCCTGAGCTCGCCACAGGTGATTGGTGGCATTCACCCTCCAATCACAATCCTCCTGCAAAGTGGCTTGGTGGTCAGTTTGGATCTGTTTTTTTTTTTTTTTTAGGTCGAAGTAACCTAAACGAACTATCGGAAGTTTACTGTGAGAGGGAGGATATCACTTTCTTTACTACACCTTTCGTTACCGGGGACCTCACGCAGCCAGTTGACCACACTTGACACACAGAACTCAAACACTGAAATCATTTTTTCCTCCCTCTGAGGCGTCCTGAAGGGAGCTAACCAGCGTTAGCATCGGGCTAGCATGACAACCAGAAGAACCACCACCACCATCATCATCCTCCCCTGTGGCTCTGCTAGCAGCAGGTAAGTTGCAACTCGAGCCCCGGCTGGTTTTCGCCGTGTTGTCCACGCGGGAGTCGAAACGAGCGACTATCTCTTGGAGGCAAGTTAGTTGCCGGTGGAAATGAAACTGTTGGCAGTGTGTTAGCTGGCTGGTAAATGGCGCAGGGTCAGGGTAACTGAGCTAAGCTACGTAAGCAGCCTTTCAGCTAGCCTAGGTGTCGCTTGTGCAAACACAGCTGTGTCTGATCTTCGGCTCATTAAATGTCTCATAAAGCCGTTCAAATCTGCTTTTTTATCTGCTTCGTAGTGGCGCATGCTTTTCCACATTTTGCGAAGATTAACGTTACGTGGCTTCCTCTATTTACCCCACTACTATTCCAGATATGGGCTTTCACTAATGTGCAACAAAACTTGCTCTACATTATTATCAGATTCAATGCCAATCGCTGCCATATTAAAGCCATACCGTCATCGAATTAAGAGAGCCGGTGCGAACTTGTATTGCCGATGATTGTCAAATCCTGCCTCAGATCTTCTTATATTTCAGATTATTATTAGTATTACTACTGCAATTAATGTCCAACAGAGAAGAAAAGAAACAACGTTACAGTACATGCTGAGATATGGCGCATCTCCTGCGGTTATAAATCATATTCACAATATTCTGAGTAGATTACCCTATTAATAATGTGTTTTATATTATATATATCTTTTTTTCTTGCACTCTGTTTCACAGGCCTCCAGAATGGTCTACAGATTTAATCCTATTGCTTCCGAATGGATGATGATGATCATCATGTCAGCATCCTGCATCTGGATCATTCTGTCATATGCACAAGAGTTCTCTCCCGCCCCTACAGGTGATTTGCATTCCTTATCATTTTATTTAAATCAAGATAAGACATTATTTATTCCCCAGTTGGCAAATTTGCTAGTTATAGCAAAGCAGGAGGCAATTAACAGATTTGACCCAGGAGTAAAAACAGAATAATAATAATAAAAAAACATTATATTTAGGCTACATGACTTGAATTGTGAGTTGTACAAATATAAACAAAAGTGTGCAAAATATGTGTGGAAGTAATAGTTCTGATAGATGTATCTATGTACACATATAGCCTACAGGGGGTGGAGATGATGATGATGATGGTGGTGATGGGCCTTCACAGTTCCTATCGTGCTACAGTCCTTGTACATACGATCATGTTATAAATAACATGAACGTATGTATTGTTTGCGTATGTAAAGTGCAAATAGCCAAGGTTTAAAAAGAAAATGCATATGGTAATTGGTATTTACACTATTCATGTGATGTTAAACATCTATGTCATGCCAAAGGTGATTGTTTTACAGAGTTTCCATGTTGACTCTTGTGGAACGCAACAATAGGCATTAAGGATTAGTCTTTAAAGGTTTGAAGTCAAAGCAATGAGCACTGTAACTGTAATTGTGCAATGTGTGTACATGTGGACATCTGTGGGTCACATGTTGATGTCGGGGCTACTGGATGCTCTGTTGAGTATCAGGTATCAGGCACATCTCCCTCTTTATAAAGGCAACTTATTTGTCAACTCAATTTTTAAATTTCATGTATGAGTAAGAAGTTCAGCAGTTGTTGACTGATATATTACAGATGGAAAAACAATTTAATTTAGTTAAATTGAAACGTGATCGCACATCTGATCATTTGTAATAAACCGACTGCTTCCAGCCTTTCAGACAACCCTTGGGAATCGGTCACTGCAAGGTTTGGAGGTCACTTAAAATTGTCAGATTCAAATAAACAGACAGGTTTTGGCAATTTCATGGGGGTAAGAATTACCACGTTGTCGACGAATGACTAAAGGGGAAAAGCAATACATGTTCCACATAACGGGAAGGCAGATGCCAATAACAGCTAAGTAAACAGTTACATAAACAAGGATCTGTCAGGATGCACAGTTACTAGACTGCTAACAAGAAGATGAAGCTTTACCTGAACACAAAAAGTTAAAAGAAATTAACACAAATACTCAATGTAATTTTGTCTTATCATAAAAGAGATTAGAGATTTACTCAGTTGGTGTTTTCTGCACATTGTCCAGCCTTTGTATATTGCAAGGTGTTTCTGTTATTGTGTCCACCTATAGGTGAACTCATTATTGTATCAATGCATGGGAAGACTTAAACAATAATATATTTTATAGTGAACATTAGTGTTTAACATCTTTTTGGTACTTATCTTATTTTTGCACTACTAGTAGGCGCAGCAATGAACAATGAAACATTGTTTTCTTGCTGTTATCATTCCTTCTGTTCATACTGAACAATATAAGTGACGAGGCACAAAGTCGACAGTCTTCTTGTGCAAAAATACATTTCAAATTGTATCTGAAACTAATATTAATGCTTCAGGCGTCCAAATGTGTCAAATCACATGGATAGCCTTCAACATTACAGTCGTTATAGTGCCCGTGTCCCTTGGCAGATAATCATCTTGTAAACACTTAATGGTTTCTCTCTGGGGTTTCTGGGAGGATCTGGAAGAAGACAAAGAAGAAGTTTCTGAGTGGGATAAAAATATGGCAGTAGTGAAACAGAAATGGTCTCCAGGAGAAGTAGGATGTATGCATGGCTGAGATGGCTGCTTAAATATAAAGAACAGCAGAAATGTAATTTCTCAAGACACGCTGTGGGTCCATCTTCGATACTGCTTCTATGTTGTTTGTTCTTTTGTTATATTTTCAGCAGATTAGACAAACTCATCATTATCAGATCACTTCAACTAAAAAAGTTAAATTAAACTCTAATCAGAATGATTTCAAGGAAGAAATCTTGTCCATGTAACCGCACGTAATGTGGACTTTTTTATCCATCACTACCATTAAAAACACATTTGAAGGGGATCTTTTAACAGCCATAATGGCTGAACAGGAGGAATGATTACAGCAACAACAGCCCCTTTCGCTGTTTGTGTAGAAACCTGAATGAAACCTGAAGTTTCTAACTTTTGTGTTGTGACATCTTTCCGGTGCAGAAAGTTTATACAAGTGGGACAAAACTTGTGAAGAATTCGATTGCACCATTGAAAACTTGATGTATCCGAGTATTTTCAGAATGATTTGGGCAGCGACTAGCCTCGATTGAAAGGTGGATGTAATATATAAATGATATATAAATGAATGCATTTGAAAAAAATGTGAACTTGTCCTTTTAAGATGACAAAACCAGAAGCAGTTCTGATAAAAGTGATGTATATCGGTGTGTCGGCGTTTACACCACAGGATGGCGACATTTGCAAAACAATCCAGTGTTAATTGGCACAACCGGGCATGTTTGTGTGCATATTAATTTGAGCTCACGTTCAAGTTTTTTTTTTTTTTTTAATCTGTGCGTTCTTGCTAATTCTTAATAATACTTTAATGTGGTATACTTATGAATGACGCTTGTACCCAGACATTTATGGTGTTTTAAAACGTGCTGAAATGGATATTCAGATACAGCAGATGTCTGGCTTTTAATTTTTCGCCTATATATTACATACACTTGTGTACGTCAGCCTCAACCTATCGCCTTACAGGACGAGAACATCCCGATCCCGGGAAGTTCACATCCCCTTCTCCAGCATCCAGCATCTCGCCCCCTCCGTCACTACCACCCTCCCTCCGTCCTTCTCCCCTCGTACGCGCACGCGTGTAAAACTGCGTGGGAATGGCTGTTTGTGTGATCGAGGGGGTTGGGCCGCTCGGAGCGAGCGGAGAGCTGCATGAGTTTGTAATGTCCGCCATGTTGGCCATGGCGTATTGAACCGGGGAGGAACAGCGGAGCCTAACAAAAAAGAGACCGACAGAGAGCGACCGAGACCCGGGCCTGCCCGGCTCAGTTCTCGCTGCTACGGACCCGAGCCTGCCCTCAACCGACCGGCTGACTCCCAGAGACCGTTACAGATTTCTCCATGAGAACTAGAGGCAGACCTGCTGTTATTCCGAGCAGATAGATTGATGCTGCATCTTTTCATATAAAAATGAGTAAATTGTCGTTTCGGGCACGGGCGCTGGATGCTAGTAAGCCTCTACCCGTCTTCCGCTGCGAGGATTTGCCGGACCTGCACGAATATGCCTCGATCAACCGGGCAGTACCGCAGATGCCAACTGGGATGGAAAAGGAGGAGGAATCGGTATGTTTTTTTTAATTGCTGGCCGACTGGCGGCGGATCACTTTAGCGGTGTTTTCGTATGGAGGGGCGCCACTATGTTGCCTGCGCAAGCTTGTGCAAAATGGCCGCCATATCTACTCCTCCGTGCACACGACGGAGCCCGACGAATACGACATTTAACCACCCGACTGCACCGCGGCTGTTATTATACAGGCGTTATGGTTCGATATTCGATGCGATAGCCGTGTTGTATGCATTCGTTTCACTTGAAACTGCGCCCGAAAGCACAAAGAAGTCACGTGACTTGTTTCTGCTCCACCATTTTGTTGACTTTCTCCGTGGTGAAGGCGGAGGGGATAGGCCTCGGACGTGGTGTACTTTGAGGGAACAAATGCCAGGGGGAGACACTGAGCCTCGGCCCGGTTTGACAGCTAGGTGTTGCGTGTTGACAGCTCCAGCTCAGCCATGTGTGCTGCAGACTGGCTGCACTTCGGAGGGAAATATCCTGCCCTCTTTGTAATGATACATAGCCGGCCCCGTTCATGTTAATGTTCCCCGTGAGGCAAAAGCGGTTCGGTCAAAGTTAATACAGCATAACGGGATTTGAGATCGTTTGATCCATATTTAAGTGTGTGCATTTATTATTGGGAATTTACAAGATCCACCGAGTCGCCTCATTAATAATAATAATAATAATAATAATGGATGCAAACACTTAAAACATCTAGACGTGTGTGTGAGAGAGAGAGTGAGTGTGGGGTGTGTAATTGGCTGTGATTTTATTCTCATTTGAAAAGTTGGTGGTTGTCGGAGTGTTTAATGCATACTGATGCTGCTTGTGGCTGAAGCTTTGCTCAACTCTGGATGCTTTTTTTGGACAATATTGAGATAGTTTTGAATTAACAATATGTAGAATTTGATTGACTTCATTCCAATTGGTTTAGACCAGTTTTATAGTTGTCTGATCTAGCCTCAGATTCCATTTTTAAATGGGTGAAATTTGCATTAACATAGACAGATTATGCAAAGTTAAATTTGACCTACAGATTGCGTATATATATATATTCTTTAGGTTCAAACCTGAACTGCTAGTAGTTTTTTCTATTTTGTGGTGCAATGTGTGTTTCAGTGGATAGTTGGTTATCATATATGTTAGTTCAGAAAGCATGTGTATTACAAAGTGTAATATGTAGCCCCCCCCCCCAGCACACGGCTGAATTTTTCTCATTCACATCATCAGCAGCAGCAGCAGGAGAGCCCCTCTCTGTTGCAGAGATGCCTCAGCAAACACAAGGAAAGCACAGACGGGAGCTCGCAAAGTCAGCAGAAATCCTACCCCTCTGTCGGCCCGCCTCCCCCCACCTACTGTACACAGACTCACACACACAGCGGCATTACATAACAGAGTGACAGAAGAGATAAAGAGGACAGTTTCACTACAAGGCTGTACATGGCTTAGCTCCCTGACCCACATCCTGTCCTGCAACAATGGACCGTTGCAGTGCCGAGCTGACTGAGTGACCACATGCTGGCCACAGAATGATGTCAATTAAAGAGCGCTCTTGGTGATGTGCTAAAATTGACGGACAGGAAGAATTCTGTTTTCAAAACACCATTTCAAAGGCTAGTTTCTCTGAGTGTAGCTGAGTGATAAGAATACACCTGGCACTGCGCTAATTCAAATCACCACATTTGAGAGCTTTTAATGTGTCTGCTTCATCAGCATTCATAGTGTCGGCCCCCTATTAATATGAGGCTAACATTACGCCGTCAGTAGTGAATGCAACTGCAATATAGTGCCTCATTCACTAATAGCCTGTGTCCTACACAGTATAAACCCATTAACCTGCTGTGCTTCACTGTGGCTTTTTAAGAAACCTCGCATGGGTAATTGTTTGGTTTTAAGGCTTTGTATTTCATTGCTCCATAGCAGTTTTATAGATGCAATCTGCAGTAGAGCAAGTACACTCTGTGCGTTATTGTGACAGTCACTAACAGAAACATTTCGTCCCATCATGCAATCGGGCTGTCCTTAATTGTTACATGTGCACTGATTGATAGATTCGTAAACATCAGTGTCAGGTTCAGAATGCCAAGAAACAATTAAGTGCAACATAATGTTTCTTTTACTTAGAGGTTATGAACTGTGTCATATCCTATGTCTTTGTTTTAGAATTAAAAGAATGGGTGTGTAGTAGGATGCAAAAGTTTGGATTTTTTGCTGATATGCTGATATTTTCTGAATTGGCCAGATGTTGATATATGCATCTATTTTCCACCTAGTTGCAGAGAACACCAAGTCTATCCCCACTGGCATATTAGATTTTATTTATATTTTAGATAATGCCTGAATGTTTCTTGAGCAGCAACAGTAATGTTTACAATGGTATAGTTACTATATAAACTATATCTCCTTGAAAACCAGTCTGTCAGAAGAATAATAGTCCTGTTGTCAGAATATTGAAGGAAGTTCATAAAAAATGAAGAACACGGACATCAGTCAGTAAGAGTCTTTCCTCCAATCCTGCTGCTGCTGTGATTCACTGCTGCAGGTAAGAGGAGGAGCTGGTTTCTCTTAGCCAGCAGTTTACAATAATTTGCTTAGTTTTAAGATACATGGCAAACGGTTAACATATACTACATAGTCAGCTTTTGTTTTAAATTGTTTGTGACAATCAGCCGAGCTAGTACGCTGCTTGTGTACAAACACAGATGAGTGTGGTCAGCAGATTGAAATGTTCCTTTTCTAGATATTTGTTCTTGTTGAACAGGTGTATTGATAAGGTATTTGCTTTTACGCAAAGGTTCAATTGACCCTCGATAACAAGTGTAGTTGTGGTAAATCTTAAGGTGTTGTAACACCAAAAGACACAAAATAGTTTTGATAAGATTACGTACAAAGTGAATGCAAACATGCGATTAGTCTCCTGGGTGATTGGTTGTACCTGGAGGGATGCAGCTAGTAGCCCGCGCACATGGCACATAATGGAAATGAATTGCTGTTTGTGTCTTTGGAGGAGCTCAGACCGAGTAGATTGACATTGAGCAATTGTTGCAAATAGCAAAAATGCTGTACGTTACAGACACTAAAAACCTCCACACAGCACGTAGTCAATGGTTTGCATCGCATGCATGAAATTAAAAAGTTGTATTATCACATCATGTCATACTGGCAGAAATGTTTGTCCTGCTGATTATCATCATGCATCCCTAATTTGCAGTTTATCTTGTTTTTTCCCGCTTGTTTGTCTCATGGTATGCGTGACAGGATTTTAGAGGGCGTATGCCTCATCTCGCTGAACTGATCGCCTTTCTCAAGACTTCCGCCTGTCGATATGGGCTGAAAACAGCCGCTGGAGGCCACAGTTTAGTTGCCATGGCAACTTATATTGTGAGCATTCAATGGAAGAAACGAAATGTTCACAGTACAAGTTACAGTTTAAGAATTAAAATTTTTTTATGAATCTGAATTGTTTCACAAAAATCTATAGTTTACATGTTAACAAAAATTCTGCACTCTACGCCGAGGGAAAGTCTACCAGAGACCATACCAGATTTTTTTTCCCCCAACATGGCTAATAATGTTCCAGCATCCATCCAGCATCCAACAACTACTGGACATGTCACACTAAACCATTAACTGCCCGATTATGGGAAATGCTCCACTTTAGCAACAGAGGACACTCACCACTTCAACACCCCAGTCTTTGCTTAATCCTGAACCGATTTCCAGAAAGAGCTGAGCGTCTCGCTGTTTGCTTGTTTTTTTCAAAATTTATTAACGTGTGTCCAAACATGTTTCCGCCGTCTGGTTTTGCCTTTTTAGAACACCTGACATGCAGTCATAGAGCTGTGAAGCCCCGCCCAGCTGCTCTAGAGCCGAGTAGCCAGATGCAGTGCACATTAAATCTATAAAGTTGTATAGGAAATAATCACAGCATTCAATAGTACAATGTACTAACCTCATAAAAGTAAATGGAAAACGGTCTGCTTTGATGATTGACTTCTGTCTTCTTTCATGCTTTCCTGTGTACGCGTCATCTGTAGCATGTTGACCCTCTTTTACTCACATCTAGCAAGCAAACCTCAGTGCAGGGAAGGAGCTTAGCTTCATTTAGCTTTACTAGCCCCTTTTACAGAGCCTGGGCAAGATGTCATTGGTTGCATGTATATGTAATAAATGTACATGTACACACACATGCTGATTAAGCCAATGCAAATCGTATGTTGCACTAGATGCTGTTGGGTCAGAGGTCACGTTTCTGATTCCGGAATGCCAACTTGCTGTCTAAAGTCTGTAAAAACGCGTTACTTTGTCATCGCACAAGTCCATTTCTGATGTTATATTTCCCAACAGCGGTTTGGCTGTTGATATTTCCATTTGTTAGACAACTACACTTGATACGGGCAACAAGCTGACATATGCATACTAATATAAACACTGCAGTCGGCAGTATGTATACAATAGAATTATTTTGTACTTTATCTTTTTAAAAAGTCAGCAGTTGCAAGCATTTTTAAATTTTTTAATTTAATGACTAAATGATTATGTATGAATGTGAAGTATACTACTAATGTTTGCATCTTTACTCTAACATTAGTGGGACAGCAAACTCTAGCAGTAACAGGCGAGACTTCAAACAGAAGTCAATGAGAACTCAAACAAATTCTGATTTGAAGAAAATAACTTTGTGTTCAGTGTGTTTCAACTCAAAAACACTTGTGCTCATTCAGCATCTTGTACAACAATGGCTTTCCCAGGAGCTGATGGTGCAGCAGAGATGCTGCTCTCCACTGCTTGAGACATGACGTTAATAACAACATCCTCACAATTTCCCCCCCCCCCCCCCCCCCCCCCCCCATTTTCTCTTATAGCTACATCTGTGGCCGTCACAGAAAGTAGCACCGTCACTGAAGTGTGTACGTTCCCAGAACAATTATGTAGCGTAAACAAGGGAGTTGGGGGTTTGATGTGTGCATTTCCTGGGCTGAAAGAGAAGCAGAATTGTTGGGAACTACTCAGTGACTAATGGTTTTCAGCATCAGTGCCCACTGCAAGTCTATTAAGCGCCAACATTAATGGTCTGTTTTTTACTTGTGAAGTGTTCTTGAACTCTTACCCTCTCTCATCATGTTTTTATTTGTATGCATGTTTTGAAAATGAAGAAAAGTCAGTGTTTTAACATGGACAAACTTTTTAAAAAATTGCTTCTCCAGCAACAAGTATACAATAGTGACATGTCCGCTTTGGGTTTTGATTAAAACAGACATTTGCACTTGGGCATACGTTAACCTAGTTTAGTCATTCCTGTGTGTCATTCACAGAAGCCCTTTATCCCCACGTACCCAGTTCCTCAGCAGAGGAAATCCCAGGCTGCAACACATACTTGTGGGATCACAGCTGTGAAAGATCAGGATATCTTTAGGTCAGAAGTGGCTCAGGGTAGCGTGCAGCAATTTGCAAAGTTCATATCCTCTACAGAAGTGAGCAAAGGCAGGTCTGGAGCAGTCATGGTTCCAGTTGCTTCCCTATAGAGTTGACACTTTTTCAACAAAGTTAAAAGGAATTCAAGCTAAAAAGTAGCTTAAACACAACCCAAACAGTATTGTGTCAGAGGTACAATTTACCATGAGTGTCTTAAGCATATATATAAGGCTAGTGATGTCCATCAGTCAGCAGTCAGAAAGCATGTCTGTGTTTATATTTCGGATAAGGCTATGGACCTAACATTTCTCTGTTCATTGGATGCTTCCATTGGCATTGCATCTGTTCTTTACAAATGTGGCAAACAGCCTGACATTTCCCTGTAATTTTGATGTTAGTTATAGTAATAAACACTGCTTGTCAGAATATCCAGGGTCATGGTTATATGATTAGCATGGCTTTGCTTGTCTATTTTTATTTGTTTAATTGGGGTGAAAGAGCTGTGATAGGTCAAGCTGAGTGGGGAATTTTAAGAATGCCATTTTAAGGTCACCACGTAGACTACTTCATATGGTCTGTTAAGTGGGAGAGGGGTCTCATGGCACTTTTCATATAGAGGCTGTCTAGACTATACGCTGGGCCAAATAAAATTGAATTTGCTCTGTTTTCAAATCTGTTAAGCCTCGATTTGATACAGATCTGTGGGGAATACTCTCCAACTTGACTGGGTGTCCAAAACATTTTTTCTGCATTTATGTTTATGTGTTTATGAGCTGTGTTGTAGGATCCCACAGAACTGTTGAAAAATGGGCAGTGATCAGATCATGGCTCTGCTTCCATATCCATTATGAAATGGATGTGATAACTTTCTTGACCATAATGTGACAAAAACCAAGGGATTAATCATTGATTTGTTTTATTGAAATACTCTTTCATATGCTGGTTCATTGTGTTGTTTGTGAAAGACAAGAATAGTCATAGTCTGTTTCCTCCAAGATCTTTTGAGTCCAGCAAAAGGACTTGACCTTCCTGAGCAAGAAACATGTAGTCCACTGAGCTCTACTCATTCTGACCATGTTTTCCGGAAAATTCTTCTTAATACCCCCAGGCCCGGTGCAATCAGGCAAACCTCTACTCAAATTCTTTCATCATCTGCTATCTGGCTGCTAAATGCTGACAATAGATATTGAGACGTAATCCAGTCCTTGTAAACTTGGGTAGACAGCTAGTGTTTCTTTTTCTCTTTTTTTTCCCTGTTTAACTGCTGCTGTGTTACTTTTACCATCACCAGGCTCCCCAAGAAAGCCAATATAAGTGTGTTGTGCTGTATCATGCACAAACCTGTTGTTACTGACATGTTGACATTTCTTTGACATTTCTATTTATGAACTGGCTAGTCTGCTATTCCTATTCCTTCTGGATTGAATGAAGTTGAATAAATCTGAACCAGGCTGTGCAAAAATTTGGTTTGGCTGGACAGCGACAGTTTGCATGCTGCAACAGTTATTCCCAAACCTGTGATTTGCCTGCGCAAACACGCCAAATCTGTTTTGTTGTGATTAAAGTGCCAGCTTTTCAGCGACAAGTTACTAGTGCTTTGAGGGGAAAAATGGCAATTTGTGTGCTGTATGTTAACATCCCGAAGCAATTTAGAGCCTCCAACAAGCACTAGGGTTATACTGGCAGCTGGAGAAACCACACATGGCTGTGTCCTGAGGCAACTTGGGTGAACACTTTCATTTAAGAATGATGACCCTTAAGGTTCTGTTCACAATAGTCCTATTGACATAGTAAGCTGTTTCTTTGTGTGTTGGTTGTAGAGTAAGTATACAATAACGTGCTTGTTAAGCTTCCATGGGGCAGATGGTTCAGATCTGGATACATGCTGAGTCCTTTCATGCCAGTTCACAGCTCTGATATGGTTCCCCTGTTAAGGGGTGTTCACACCGGACTTAACTGACATGATTTTTTCACGCGATGGACGAAAATTTGTTGCACTGTTTTGCGAAAATTCGCCAAACTGCATCATCACGTCCCCGCCTGTTGTGCTTTTTCTCTCATCATCCATGTGTGAGATCAGCACTGTCACTGCGTTGTCCAGCTCTGAAAGTCCGAAGCTCCGCTCTCTTTCTCATTGTTATGGGGACGTGGAGCGAATCTCAACGCTGATTGGTTGTCGCGGTACGTCATCCTGCGAATTCGCCTGAAAAGTTCAATATTTTCAACTTGACGTGACAGGCGATTTTCGCGTTGCAAAGGACGATTTTTCGCCACTTCACATCCATTGAGACATTAAGCTGCGTGCAGAGGGTGGCGGTGATATTTGCCAACCACATTTGGTATGTCGCTGAAAACCGATCATCTCAAAATCCAGGCAAACAAAATTGTGTATACCTGCGAAAATATTCAGTAAGATTGAGCTCAAGTCCCTTTGACTGGATCTTGTCCATCTGTTGCATCAACTGCTAATGGACTTACAAAAATTGTTTACAACAGTGCACATACATTTGTGATGAACTGCGATCTCTTTGATACCAGTGACTTTACAGGGACTTAAAGTAGGTCTATGGTTTGACTATTTTGTTATTCCGTAGTAAAAATGTTCATGAAGGATAATCTGTAAGCCTGTTTTTAAACAATGTTTTTATTAAAGTAAGCGGTTTGTCTAGACTACTGGTGTGGGATTCTGCTAAGTATCACAGTAGAAAAATGTTTTTTTTTTTTTTTTTTTAGGTGTCTGCTGTAGATAATGTAAAAAACATTCTGTGCTTGCTGCAGAGTTCAAGAGTCAAAGTGACTCATTTGCCAACATCCGTGCATGTTCTGGCAAGTTTGTTAAAGCAACAGATTGGCTACTGGAGAAACTTGCAGGTATTTTGTGATTTTTCACGACTCAAAATGTTCAGCAGCATTTTTATAAACTTCGTGACACTTTTCACTGACTTTCTCTAGCTGAGTTAATCACAGTATGATAGTAGGGTTACCTTTGCAGGGTTTAAAATAAGTGACGTCTTTGCCAGAAAGCTGACTGAATCTGATGTGTACTTGCAGTGACTGACACACTACAGCCTCCTCTACACTGGCAGAATAAATCAGATCCACCTCCAAGGAGCAGCGATGTGAGCATGGTAGTGCTATCCTGTTTGAAATACTTTGTTTTTAGACAGTTGACATCACATTATGAATAAGTTGTAAACCAAAAAAAACATGTTTTATGTTAAACATTTACAAAAATGTTTGTCCCTTTCATGTTAACAATCTACACAGTGTAGGGTTGCATGATTTTGGTTAAAATGAGAATCAGGTTTTTTTTTTTTTTTTTTTTTTTTTCCAGAACTTTTAGTGGGGTCGGTTGGATTGTACAATACTTACCACCATCAGCAGGTTTTTCTTCCTCATTCATGTTTCTGTAAGACACTCTCAAATCCACCTTGTGTGTGCCGATCTGGATATTGACTCACTTTGTCAAGTGCTGCAATTCTGAGCTGTCACTTGTTGATGCAACTTGGGGAGAAAGTACACTTGTTTTGTCGCAGCCAATGCCCTGAATGAAAATGCAGTGGAGTCATTATTGCAATTTTAATCCTATTATTGATGCAGCTCTAATAGTCATATCAAGTTTGGTATTGTACTCCCTTGTCTGATATATAATGTACAAACCATGCTTTAACCCACAAGTGGCATTAAGTCCTATATTTTAAAGCTGTTAACTGGAGTGGCTGGTATGATTGTGGCCGTTTGCATTCTCCGGTTCGTCCTGCGCAGTCTATTCAAAAAGAAATGGATATGAATTAGTCAAGATGAATATTTCTTTTGCATATTTCTGTAAACCTAATCATGTCACATCTTAATCAAGTAGTGTTATGTTTCTATCTGCTGTTGTATATTTTAGTTATAATGTTGCTAGGGTATGTGTGTTTCTGAAAAGAAAATAATTCAGTGAAACAAGGTCATGTTCATAATTAATCGATAATTGGAATATTGATACTAATACCAATTTAATACTATCAGATAAACCTTTTAAAACATTGGAGTACAACGCTCTGTTTTGTTAACCTGTTTGCTGTTTTTTATCACATGAAAATGGAGGAGGAAGAAATTTCATTACAGCACCCCTGGTGCTGGAGGGTTCAGTGTGTGTTTTCATTTTGTTTATTCATCAATTATTAGAAGTTGTGAGGAAACCGGAGGGGGGAGCTTAAGGAAACAGCAGTGCTGGTCTCCTCTGTGTTGCCCTGCTGCTAGTGTTCTGTTGGTCAGTCAAAAGAAGCAGCAGCTTTGGAGTGTGCTGGGTACAGACTGACAAAACATTGTCTTTCGTTTGTCTTTTTAATTATGCATCCCTAAACAAAAACTGATAAATTGATTTCTAATGAATCTTTGCACCTATACTCAAATTGCAGAAAGACTATTCTGAACAGCCGTTTCCTTCTCTCTTCCAGGAGCACCATCTCCAGCGGGCCATCTCGGCACAGCAGGTATATGGCGAGAAACGGGACAACATGGTTATCCCTGTCCCCGAGGCAGAGTGCAACATCACGCACTACGAGTCCCTCTACCCCGGGGAGTTCAAGATGCCAAAGCAGCTTATTCACATACAGCGTGAGTAGCAGGCCACTTTGCAACAGGATTAACCTCTTAGCTGTTTTAGTGCTCTGCGGGCACACGGTGCTGTTACCATTTGGATTCACCAGATGTGTCCTGATTGTTTCAGAAGGTTTAGGCCACTGATTGAGCAGTTGTTTTTTTTTTTTTCTTCCGATTGACTACTTTGTGTAGCAGATAATTGACATAGTAGTGAATTCCCTGTCTGGAAGGGACATCTGTATGTCTGTATTTCAGACACATCTGTGATATTGTTTTGTTTTTCCTCATTAGTGTCTGACTGCAGATGTGATTTCAAAGATACCGTGTCAGAAATCACTTGAGCAGCCTTTACCAATCTGAAAGCCAAATGCATTTGTGGATTGTATACTGCACTGGATTCATTGTATTTGAAGCGGCAGCAGCATGTAAATATCAAACGGGACCCTGATAGTGACAGGCCAGTAAATATACTCGTCTTTCACCCACTGGTTGGAGTAGCTGATGGATTACAACAGACAGCATTTTACCAAACTAATAATTTGTTGTGCGTAATCTCCAGGTCATGGCTCAGTGCCAGTGATCAGGCACAAAACCTAAGCCACAGGCAATATTTATGAGCAGTGTCTGTTTTTGGGTACTGGCGTATGTTCTAATGTGCTCCTCCTTTGAGTTGCCTGTACAGAACTGACACAAGCACAGTATTTCGTCACGATAAAAGCTGTTTATTTTTTTTGGTAAAAGAAATCGCAGTTGGGCAGTTCCATGGAAATGTCAACCACAGATGTTGGCAAGAGCATGTTTAAGGAATCTGCTTTTACCATGAATGTCTCTACAGAATGTCTGCTACATTTGTGGGTGTTATAGAGCGTTCTCTTGGCATTTTCAAGTGTTTACACCAAAAAAAAGGAAATGCTCTGGTATTTTGACAATGCTCTTTTTAGTCTATCTCCAGACACGCCACATCCAAAACATAAGTGTCCCATCCATAACAGCATGATTTATTTCCCATTTACCTAACAATCAACACAATTCTTTTTTTAAAAAGGTGTGATAAACGTGTCATTGGTTGAGCATTTCAGACTTTTTTACAATGTTTATTCAGTCTGAAAAGCTTGTCCGTATTCATCACACCCACAAAGGATGTTTTGCCATTTATTTCAAAAGTGTAATTAAAATATGTATTTTAAAATATCCAAATCGTATTCATGCCTTGTCACATTTAGTTTCCAGTTTTCTCCTCGAATGTCATCCCCATAAATGGTAAATGGACTGCAATTGTGTAGTGGCGTTCTTGTCTTTTCAACCATTCAAAGCGCTTTATACTACAAGTGTTGATTCACTTATTCAATCATTCATACAGTGATGGCAGTGGCTGCCATACGACGGGCTGAAAACAGATCAGTAGGCATATCATTCGTACACATTCATGCAACCACAGTGCAGCCATCAGGTGCAATTTGGGGTCAAGTTACCTGGATACATCAGCATGAGAGATGAGGGAGCTGTCAAACCGATGATCCTCCAAAGGATGGACAACTGCTTTACCCACCCTTAATGCTGGAATCAGCCAGTTATGGTCTGAAGATAATGGTTTCAGCATTTAATACCCTAGGGCTTGAGTTAATTGACTTACCATTGTACTGCTACTAAATTAAAACATGACCATACTACTATTTAATAGTATTTGTATTTTTAAAAAATATTGTGGCATTATTTAACTTACTTTCACACGTTTAATTTTGAAACGTGTTTCGTTTAAATCTCAGTGACATATTGAGCCAAACATTTGTGGCCGAACTTTTTTTTTTTCATAGGTCAAGTTCACTTACAGCACAGCCTTAAGTGGTGCTTACAGTGATCTTATCTGTAGTTCTGGTAGCTCTGTTGTTTTTTGTAGGCTTCACAGACCCTCCAGTAATCCTCTCCATCTCACAGCTTTCAGTTTGGATACGGAGCAGCCAGACTACGACCTCGATTCAGGGGACGAGACGTTTGTGAATAAGCTGAAGAAGAAAATGGAAATTACCGCCCTGCAGTTTGAAGAAATGATAGACCGTCTGGAGAAAGGCAGTGGACAGCAGGTATTTGATATTCATATTTGCAAAACGCTTCTCTGGCTTTGCTTATACAAAATGTAATATGTAATATACATACTGAATCAGTGTGTGTTCCTTGTACTGAACAAGTACAAGTTTGATTCATTGTGCTGACTTGGTCTACCTGTGCCTCGCAGCTCGTCAGTCTCCAGGAGGCCAAACTGTTGCTGAAGGAGGATGATGAGCTGATCAAGGAAGTGTTTGACTACTGGAGCCGCAAGAGGAAAACCTGCAAAGGTGGCTCCCTCATCCCCACCGTCAAGCAGGAGAAGAGGGATGGCTCCAGTACCAGTGACCCCTATGTGGCCTTCCGCAGAAGGACAGAAAAGATGCAGACCAGAAAGGTAAAGATAAAGACTAAACAAGCCATTTCGTACATATTTACATGTATTTACATCTGCTTCTTGGTAGTCTTGAATTTTGGTTGACCCTGCTTCTTGACTCTGCTTCTTTATGAAAGAAGCAGATTAAAAAGGTCAGTTTCTTCTCTGTGATCCATAACAAAGTATCCACTATTAGTATGTGCAGTGTGTCAGTTCAGAATATTTGCATAGGAAACATTATCTCAATGTTCATTATGAATAGTTAATCTTTAATGACTTGATATCTGAAAATGTGTTTATACGAAGAGATTCACAGCTTTGTATGACTCAATCATCATTATCCATTTTCAGAACCGAAAGAACGATGAGGCATCATATGAGAAGATGCTGAAGTTACGCAGGGACCTGAGCCGAGCTGTCACCATACTGGAGATGATCAAGAGGAGGGAGAAAAGCAAGCGGGAACTGCTGCACCTCACATTGGAGATCGTGGAGAAGCGGTGAGAAAAACGGCATGTGAATTGGTCCCCAGGCACCTGGAAAAAGAAGACTAGGACAGCATTCCATGCCTACTTATTTAATTGCCCCAGACACCTTTCAAATCCTGCAAAGACTTTGGCTGTACAGGTTGTCTGCATTGCATCAACTACTTTGTTAGACAGCTAGCTGCTGCTAGGGAAGCTTTGTTATAAGGATTCAGGTGCAGCTCCAAGATAAATGCACGCTTCACTTGTCCGTTTAGGTGACAGAAATCTTGTGGGGGATAATATTTAGTTTTGCTGCTGTGTCCTTGTTCTGTCTCTCTGGGAGTGTGTTGGGAATAATTTCTGCTGAGATTTTAAAACACAATATTTAAGCTCTTGCAAGTTGAGAATGTAACAGTGTCAGATCGTCACTGTTCATATTGTTAGGTGTTTATGTTCATTTAGTCTTTTGTTTACTCGTTGAGCTGAAACAGTACATGACACTCTTCTGTAAAATTGATAGCACAAAAAGTCAACTGCATGTTTTCTGTGAAATCAAGCTTTGCTGCTTGTGATAATTGGATTTGCAGTTATGGACATCGTTTTGCATACATTATCAATTTAGAGTGTTTCCTGTTTATTCTGTAAATTCACAATCAAAAATTATTCATTGACTTCCCAGTAGCTACTAGAGTCATTTGGATAGTACACTACCTACAGTACAAACTATGACTTTGAATTAATTTTGTGTTTTTATTTTCTAACCTCCTTGTCAAGTTATTCTCCCCCCCCCCCAAGTGGAGCCTTTGGGATCCATCTAAACATGACATCCGAATGGAATGAATTTCCTCTGAAAGTAGCTGTCAGTGTGAACTTAAATTGGACCCTTCTCCTCTAAGTGCTTTTGATTTGTAGTGACATTTCAATTTCCTCTTGTTATCCCAGCCCGGTTTCTTCGTGCGCATCACTGCCAGTATTGACTCCCAGATTGGACCACTCTATTCTCAGCTGAGAGCTTCTCTCGCCCACTTCATGACATTATGTAGAGTGAACCAGGTGTACTGCATAGTGAGTGTAGTATGTCGGTAGCGTGGCTCTGGCTGTTTCTAAGCACTGACTATAAGGTTCAGTTATGTGGTAGCCATGGCTGTATGGTGCTAAAAACAACGAAACATAGCATACATAAGAATCTCCATAGCTGTCTGTAAAGGTTAATTTATTTACAACTTATTTGTTGCTTAAAATAAAAAAAAAGATTTAGAGGTTAATGCTGTAACTGTATTATGGATTAGTGTCTTGGTTGCTTGTGTAAATTATCAGCAAACGACCATCAAAATTCGTCAATCCCTGATAATTTTGTCTATACAAAAATGTCAACAATGTTGTCCATTAACATTTAAGAAACACAAGCAAATCTTCCTTTTGTTCTTAATAAATTATTTCCAGAAATGTTGTTGCATAAGAAATTGGGTTCAGCTGTACAAACCCAATCAGCCACCCCCTGCTTAAAACAATTACAACCTTTTGTAAATATTAGCATTTTACTGCAGTTGTATTTTTTAATTGAGTATTTTTTAATATAGCTTCAATTACTACACTTTGTATTTTTCCTTCATTTAACTGTAGTGACGATGAGGCCTGTTGCTCTAAAATGGTTCACATTTGACCATGACACTTCCATGTTCACTGATTCCTCCACTTCTGCTTTTCCTTCTCATGCTCTCTCAGGAACGTGATGCCAGACTTTGGCACTGAGGTGATGGCAGAGGCTCTGGCGCAGCGGGCTCTGGTGAAGCCCGTCTACACCATCCCCATCATTCCCCTGTCGAACACTAACCAGTACAGACACCAGGACCACTTGGACATGAAGGACTACAAGAAAGTAAGGCCACACACATCAATAAAGCAAGCTGTTGTTTTGAGACCTGTTTGTACTTCCTTGACTTTTTGATGTTAGTGCTCTCTAGAAATCCTCAAAAGTGGTCTGATTGGATGTAAGAAACAAAAAATGATACTGTAAGAATTATTATACCTGCACCTTCATTATAATTATTTTAGGATTTTCCGATACCTAAAACTCAGTTGTATATACCTATACATGCCTGGTTATGTCATTGAGGGTAAAAGGTTACATGGGTTATGTGCCTTCGAACTCAAAACATTTAATATGAAGTTGGGCTGCCATATGCTTTAATAATGTAGCACTTCATTACACAGCAGTACTGTGAACTCTGTGTCATCTCTTTTCATAATAACTTCATTAGCTCATTAGCCCCCCACCCCCCTTCTTTAGCTCTACCAGCTGGTTGAATTTTCTCTTTTGTTGTGCAGACACTCATTTTTGGTTTACCTCTGCCCCTTCCTCCCTCATTTCCTCCACTGATTTGATGCTTCACTGTAGAGTTCCAGCCTCTGTTAGCTTTGTCCCCCACGTCTAGAAGCTTGAATGGGATCTGACTAATCCTCGTAGAGTTGGAATCTGTTCAGTCGGGGAGGGGTCATCCCACTAGGAAAGTCAGGGTGCAAAGTGGCTCGGGGTGGGTTGAGAAGGGGGAAGGGCTGCCATCTGGCAGGGCAGCGGCATCTGGCACGTGCATCTATCTGCATATCAATGCCTCTTTTACTCACTGTTGTTTTTACACACACACCCTTTGCCCATGAATAGACCACCAACACTAAACTACCATAGACCATTTTGGGCATGGTTTTCATCTTGAAAATACCTTTTTGATTGCATAGACTGCTGTGTAAACATTTATATCACTGTTTCTCTCCCCTCAGCCGGAGAAGACGGAAGCAGTGCGAACCAAAAGGAAATACGAAAAGAAACCCAAGATCCCTCCTCTGTCAGCGCCCCAACATTCAGGGCCCTCTGTGTTCAATCCGAAGGACCTCAACCAGTATGATTTCCCCAGCTCAGATGAAGAACCTTTTTCACAGGTAACATGATTTTGTTTCAGATTAGTCTAAATTGAATTTACATTTTTGGGTTCAGTTCAATTTTGTTATAGCTACTAATATTAAAGATGGAAAAAGTAAACTACTCACAATAGGTTAGGGATATTGTTAACATGAGTGCTTCCCCTATTTGGTTTGAATTTTAATGAAATAAATAAGAGTTCCCTTTGATATTAATATCAATAAAAAAGAAGAGACACCATTTTCATTAGTTTGATATTTATTACCCCAAATATGTATGAAATCCACACTCTTACAATATCCCCAAATTATTGTAATGTACATAGACTGCCAGTAAAATATGGATTGTGAATGGAAGGTTGATAAAGTATTGTTTCAATTACTAAGCTCTTAACTCAAGTTGTTTTTACCGTATAGATCCATTCAGGTTCCTCAGAGGCAGAAGAAGAGAATGACCCAGATGGCTGCTTTGCGTTCAGGAGGAAGGCCGGCTGTCAGTACTACGCTGTGAGTGGCCTCCTGTGACTCCACTGTTTCTATTTTTAGCGGCAGCAGCAGGCCGGCCAGTCTGGCTGCGTGTCGTCCACGCTCTGCTGGACAGAACAATGCAATAAGAAAGACTGACCTTTCCTTTTTCCGCTTTCTTCCTTATCTGACGTCTGCGTCCCTGATTGTCCCATCTCCGTCCTCCAGTCTTGTCCAGACCAGAGCGGGAACTGGCCCTGGGTAAGCCCCTCAGAAGGGGGGTTGGGCAACCCACGCTTCCGCTACTGTCTGACCTCACTGAACATGCCACAGCGCTGCATAGGCTTGGCACGGCGCCGTGTTGGCAGAGGGGGCAGGTGAGTTCAATCTCGCTCTTTGTTTGGACACTGGCTTAAATTTGATAAGTGTTGCACAGATTCCTCTGTATGCAACTTCTGTTGAAGTTCATGTTTTGTGAAGCCCTTAATCCACCATGTGATGTAAAGAATTATACATCGGTGTGCGGTGTGGTCAACGTTCTGCCCAGCTGATACGTATCATATCTAATTATACCAGAATCTTCAAATTCAGTCAAGATAATTAGGTCTGAAAAAATGTATGTATTTGAAATTAAATGTCCGCAGGACTGCTGCCAATACAAATACCAAGGAGGGGGAATTCAGCCAAGTGTTGGCTGTAGCTGCTGAGGTTGTTAATCATACCAGCTCCTGGCAGGTTACCAGCCATCATTTGGCAGACACAATATCATAAATATCAAGCTGGCTAGTGAAGTGGTGAACATGACAATCCAATTTTGGGATTCACCTGCCACCGAGGCTTGTAGACAGAAAATTTAGAGTTTAGAGCAGCAATATGTTCTGAAGCTCTGTCTAATATCTCCCCTTAATGATTACACAGATGAAGAAACCCTGGACAGACTGACTGTGGTGGCTTTTTATATTTATTTTCTAAGAGAATGAAACATGCCATTTCATGCTGTTTTTGCACCTTATACGTTCTGCTGTTTGTCTCGGGTTTTTGGTAAAAGCATCCTGAATATCTGAGCCAAACTTCAGCTCAGTGCAGAAAATTGCTCAAAAATGGAGCTTTTTCCCCACATTGTCCAATTGAATGAATTTGAGAGGCGCACCTGCAGCGGTGATGACGACAACACACGGAGACAACATTTATGAAGGACAAACTAGTGGTGATTGATGCTGGACGCTTGGAGCTATATCACTTTACCAACTATAGTCACCATGATCTGAACACAATACAGCAGGCCTGGAGGCAAATTAGTGTGGAGATTCCCGGCAAGCTCAGAGCAAACTGACGGGTAGGCTATGAACAGGTGGTTACCTAGCAACAATAATATGAAAAAGAGAAGCACAGCAAGATGCCCCCTTTTATTTTTTAAATTGTAGGCTTTAACAAGAATGCCAGCGCGGTTTGCTTCACATTTCGCAATCCTGCAAAAAAAACGTCTGTCTGATCGGGGCCTTAGCCAGCAGCTTCCTCCGTGCCAGCTGCTGTTAAGGAGAACAACTTTGTCATAGAGGATCCGTTTCACAGACGCACATGAGATGAGCAATGTTCTTTTTCCATATCTGCTATCAACCTTAGCTGCACTGAAAGAGACAGGACCAGTTGATGTCTGTATTAATATGTTGTGTCCACAATAAGATCAGATAATCCTTTAATAGCCCCACAACAGGGAAATTGCAGTATTACAACAGCAATTTGATGTGTAATTAAGATAGCAATACTTGTTCATGATGGAATTCATGCAGCTTCATTTGTTAAAACCGGACTAGTAATTTAGTCTTTTTCTGATTCAGCAAGTGAAATCTGTCAGCAAGCTTTAGGGTTTTAAAATTTCTCCAGATATGCATGGGTGTATTATAATTACCTCTTAGCTTGTAACATTAAAAGTGCTACTATAAGAAGACATTTGATTTAGGTAACAGCATGGCTCAAGTTTTAGGCCAGTCACAAGTTCTTTTCTCCATTAGCTGAAAGGTTGTAGTGAAAATGACTTTTTTCACTACAACCTTTCCACCATGAGTCCTGTTCCGTACTCATGGTGGTACTGCATGTTTTTGTCCTGTTTCTTTTGTGCAATGTTGGTGCAAAAAGGATGTTATTACATGATGTAATTACATGAATGGCATGCGAGGTATAGCCACACTTGTGCAACACTCCAGCAAAAAACAACTCATACCACTAAAAGCCTGTCTTTCATTTGTGCTCTCTAACAGCTCAGTGTTGGGGTTTTGTTTGTAATGGTTTTTGTTTGTGGTTCAGGATCTTGTTGGACAGAGCGCACACAGACCTAGACAGCATCTGCCAGAGCCTGGACTCTGACCCAGGGCCCGAACCACTCTCCTCACCACTTCCAAGCTCTCCGCTCCGCAACTCCAACGTCAGTACCTCAGAAACCAATACCTCGGACCCAACCAGCTCCTCCCACCTTCCCTCTTCTTCATCACCCCCATCGTCGTTGTCATCGCCAACACCCATGGACCTCAGTCAGATTCTTTTGAACATTAAATCTTGCCGCTGGAGGCACTTCAGGCCACGGACGCTATCTCATCACCCTTTGGGTGGAGGAGACTTGTCTCGTAGGGGATTTAAGGATTTTAGCCGGACAGTGTCAGGACTAACCCGGACCCTGTCTGGAGGAGCCAGTTCCCAGAACCGCACTGGTCCAGCCCCAGCCCCTGTCAACGGTGAGTTTGCTCTTTTCTCAGCCAACGTTTTCTATGGAATGTTGGGCATTGTTGATCAGATAAAAGCATTTGAACTGAACACTCAGTGGACTGCTTTATGTTGTTGCATTTGTGTTGCAAGTAAAAGTTTCTTAGACTCCCATGGGCCCATTTTCTTCAGTTTTGATAAGCTGTCATTATCCTAGGTTAGTGTTTCTGGCAGTAATTTCTTGGAGTAAATATAGCAGAGCCTGATGGGCCTGTCTGCATGCTGTGCTGTAATCAAGAATGTCACTGGATTCAGTCTGAGCATCAATCAGAAATACAGTTTCTCTCAGTACATTTCTTTTTGCAGCAGCTGTTTATAAGATGTCGACACCTGTCCTTTAGGAACCAGGGGACTCTTTTCTATTGTTTTAAGTGTTTTGGCCACTTAACATAACTCTAGGATCAATTCACCATTTCTTATTTGGTATATGACTATATTGATGGTTTAAGAATGCACATGGTTCATGTCTGTTGGGTGGTTTATAGCATGTGTTTTTTTTTATTATATATAAAAAATAGTAAAAAAAAATTTTTTAGAAAACTGTGTGGTCGCTCAAATCTCTGTTGTCACTGTATTGTTGGCATTCTATCTTATATCTTGGAAAAGCTTGTTAAATTTCATTTGCAATGATGATTTGTGAGGATCATGGAATTATAGGATAATCCGCACAGTTGAGACGTGGCTGAATTTCCAAGTGAAATGTGCCAAATTCCCCTTCCATTGTCAGTTAATTTTCCTGCTGTTATTGTCTATTGTTTTGAATTATTCTGATTCAACTCCCTTTATAAATGGGGAACAAAAGACATATTGGTAATTTAAATGTATCCTAATTGGGAAAAGTTGACTGCACTGAAATAACTCCAATAATCCCCCGACACTTCAAGACAAACCAACTCCATCAAGAGTTGGTTTGTGCCTGATAGGGTTAGGATCTGTCATCAGTAAGGAAGGGATAACCAAACTGGAGTTTTACATTTGTGGGAACGTGAATATTCAGTAGTGAGAAAAGCATTATTTCTTGAAAGCCAGCTTGGGGCTGTTTGGTCGAGCCTTGCTGCGGCTCATGTTACACATTTTGATGAGCCACCTCAAAGATAGGTTGTGCTTTAAGTTCCTCTTTCCACATTTCATGCTGGTAACGGCTGTGCAGAAAATTGCCAAGCAATGTATTCGGCAGACCGCAGGCATACTGCTGAAGGTAAACATTTAATTGAACACTAAGTCTTCAAAATCAAACATGACTGGGAGAATGTGTATAGTTATGAAATGTGCAGGGGAAAGTTATGTGTTGTCCTTTATTTTTTTCTTTGTGAGCAATGCCTGTATTTGTAGAAATAATAAATGGTTACTGCCCCAAGGGTTATTTCAGTAATTAAAGTGAATAGGGCTTGAAAAATATATAGAATTTGATGCAGACTTTTGAGTAGGTGTTGTTTTCCTCCGTTTCCAGGGAACTGTTGATCTTAGGCTTAATCTCAGCACATTCAAAACTTAGGAACAAAGTATTTCCCTCTTTTGTCCTGTGCAATATTAGTGATGTCGGAGCAGGTTGATTCTAAATAACAGTAAAGCATTGCATCCAATTTTGGATGTTTTGAACAATATTTTAAGTAATATGAGGAGTTACTGGTTTGTTCATTATAATTGAAAACAGCAACATTAGCTAATCCACTTTAATAAGATACTGAGAACGAGAATAAGAGAAAAAAATCTTGATTTCACTGTTGTTTAGAGTACATCTGCTTGGTGCATTCAATTCATGTAGCATAACGGTTTGCCTGCGGGAAAAAAATCCAGTAGATACGGAAACAAACGCTGCAGAGAGCAAGCAGACTGTGGTCTGAACAGACAGATCAGTTAACATTGGTCTTGCTTCATTGGTCGCAGGATGTGTGTTTTAGCTGAGGAATCTCTCCTACTGTTGAAATGTTGTCAAATCTCTACTGGTGGACACATTCATACCATCACAGTGCCCCCCAGTATATATGGTATATGACATTATTTGTTGTTGTTTTTTTTTGTTTTTTTGGTTAAATCGCAAATGCTGAGCTTCTGGTCATTGTAGCACATGACCTTGTCAAGGCCACAATGTGTGTCTAATACGTAATTAACCTCCTTGCTGCGTTTAAATATTTAATGGCCCACGGAGAGGGAGAGAGAGATTGTGTTTATGCTATTTGTCGGTGAATAAACATTCCAACTGGAGACTCCAGCTAAGCTCCTGTGTCTTGCTGCCACCCAGCTGAACTAAGCAGGTTAGCTCCACAGTTAGCGGTAACTTCAGCTCACGGTAACACAAGCTCATGCTTGTGAATGTAGGCTGACGTTCAGGGCAGACAAGCTATTGTCGTTGTAGAGACGAGCTGCAGACACTGACCCGGTGACACGTACACGTTGAAGTCATGTTCAAGGTCGACAGTCGATAGGCGAAAGTGAGACATGTTTGCATGACGTTACCTTCTTGGGATTGTCCTTAGTACGTTTTGATAAATAGATTTTCTATTTATTGACACTACATAAACATTATTTTAGTAGCAACTGAATATTCATGTTTTTGACATGTATTAGGTTTTCACTTAGATGATTGAGGTTATATAGTGACTTTGCTCTGGTAAAAAATAACTTGCTGATATAGAAGCAGCATGTATTCAAATCCTGTTATGAATTCTTTACTTTTAAAAGCAATTCCTTAGTAATGAAAGGAACTGATAAGGAGTATCAATGAAATCCTAATGATGCCCTTTCCTATGCCTGACGCAGTCTGATTATTTTAATGACAAGGCACAGGTCCCTAATGGAGTTTGAAGTGTTATCGGCATGGCTGTGCTATCCACAATTTTTAATTCATTACAATGGTTAATGTCAAAGAGCCTGTTGCACAGTACTTTTTTTTTTTTCTGGCAATGTATAGACCAATGAAATCTCTGTCAACTCCTTCATCGACTCCATTTCGTCAACTGTTCGGGGGAATAGACAAAGTAGAGTTACTGTTGCAGAGATTTAAAACATGATGTGCAGAATATAATTTTTTCTTCTTTGGTAATGCTAGTTTTGGCTTTTTTTGTCTGCTCACAGAGAGGATTGGAGAATGGGGAGGGGGGGGGGACACAATAATGTGCCTTTCTTTGTTTCTGTCTTTGCTCTTGACTGATCAGACATGTGCGAGGCCTTCAAAAGAGGAATTAAATGTTGCCACTTAAATGTAGCTGTACGTGGGAGCAACTGCAGCTCATCCTAATTGCTTGCTCTGTAAATGATTAGGTTACATCCTAATAAGCTGTTGGCACTTTGTTTGGCAGCCACCGCCATCACTGTTTGAATGTTTGGAAGACTAGAAAGGCACCATACAAATGACATCCATTTATCATTTAATTTACTCTGTTGTACAATTAACCACTTTTGAAACTAAACATTCTGCTTTGAGTTTCATGGCCTTTTACCTCACACCCTTTAAAACTACACCAAACCCCATGTGTTGCATTTCCACAGTGCTATTGACATTCAGAGTGATGTAGCTAGAAAATATATCCATATGAAGTATTTGAATTCAGTCCCTGTCAATAATTGATCCTTTTTTTTAAGGAGGTTGACTTCATTTTTGGTTTGTGTTAAATGATTGTTTGAGTCATCCATCCTGTAGCTATACTCTTATACCTCATAAATTATTATGCTTGGTTATAAAGGGCTATGATAAGCTGTTGATGAGCCAAGGAGAGCTTTTTTCATGCAGCTAAGAGTGAAACATGTTCAGATAGAAATGTTATCCGCTATTATTGGGGAAGAAGGGGCAGTTGAAACCATCAGGCCATTGCAAGTGTAGCCCCATTGACATGTATACACAGCTGTTGATCTCTCTCTCACTCTTTGATTTCTCTCTCTGTGCGTGTGAGCAAGAATGACAGAATTGCATCGGGGGGTGGAATCAGTTTGAGGCGCTTGGTTTTCAATCTGTGACGCTGCGCCTCAGATTGGTCTATGTGGGAAACCATGTATTTCTATTGACAAACATCTGAACGCTTGTTGATTATTTCATAATCCTTAATTAAAGTCGCTTAGATCTGTGTCTCTCTCCCTCACTCTTTCTCCCAATTTAAACTTTATAAAATAATACCTGAACAAACACAGCAAAGTTATGGAATTGTTTATGTACGAGCCAAAGAATTATGTTTGTAGTCTGGTGTGAGTGTTTTCCTGTAGACTTGACTCTCGGGCTGAATTCCCCATTAAGAAATGGCAATAACCATATCCCAATCCTGGTTTTGACTGGTGTGTCTTGTCCTTCCCACAGTGTTCACAGCAGAACAGTACCAGCAGCACCAAGAGCAGCTGGCCGTCATGCAGAAACAGCAGCTGGAGCAGAGCCAACAGCAGCAACAAGCCAACAACTCTGCAACAACCATCAACGCACAGGTCAGGAAGGATAAGACTCACAGCCTGCACTAACTTTGTCATACAAAACAAATTAAGTTTTGAAGCAGCAGTGCCTATGATTTATGGGGATCGATTACAGATTTTTATTTATTTTTTTTAGCCACTTCACAGACTGTAGCTTGTGGTTTTGTGAGCAATGTTTTACAGTTAAATGTCCCTGCGTGTTTGTGACACCCCCCCCCACCTGACCATCAGAGCCAAGGACCTCCTACTAACACATCTGCATCCCTCCTGCTGACCACATTGCCAGTATTTTTCCACATAGATGATCATTTTCACTGTGCATATTAAGATTTCCCAAGTGATAAAGCAGTTGGTTATAGAGGTTTGGATGTGTTTGCCCTATTAACAGGTACTCAATTAATTAACTAGATTTAAACTACCCAATAAACAAATTTATTTTAATGTTCAATATAAATTAAAAAAAAAACTCAAGATTGCATTGCTGCATCATACTGCCTCTGGCACAAGGAGGTATGTATTTTAATATATTTAAACAGCTGGTACTTGTATTTTACACCATTCTATGCAGTTTTTACACAGTGAAAGTGTAGGTAACAGCCGTTGAGTAGAAATGGAGATGAGCAGTACAGCTTCAGTTTCAGCTTCAGTGAAGCAGTGACTAGACGTGGTCTGTTAGAATGAGTCTGTTATAGCTAGAGAGGGAAGGGTTCCTCTTCCACCAAATCTGGTGTGTGTATTGCTGTGTTTCTACAGTAGCCCAGAATGGACAAACTAGACACTCACTCTACAGAGGGTCTTTCGCTTGTACCATAGATTCTCCTAAACACTCCGGGGGTCTATACCGATCCAGAGGATCTATACCTGGACTCTAGACCATTTTTTCACAGTATGCATCTCTTTTTTGTTTTTTGCTAACGTCTCTCTCGTGCCATGTTGGCAAAACCGTGAAGGTAAAATATAATCTCAGTTAAACTAAATGAGCCTGAGTTCTCCCGATATGGAAACCATTTACAGTTGAAGGTCAGTTCCCCCATCCTTAGGAAACAGGACACATCCTCATTCCCACGAGCGGTATTAATGCCACTGGCTCGGTTCCTGTTTGGCAGCCAGAGTGCTGACCTCAGGCGTTTCTGCAGTTTCATACATTTTAACAGAGCAGTCAAGTCTTTGGCACAGGCCCACATGTTTTCTCTCGTTTCCATCCAGGCACTCGTGTCCAAGACTTTGGACCAGGCCAGCGCCCAGTTTGCTGCTTCGGCCCTCGTCACCACAGACCAGCTGCTGGCCCTCAAGTCCAAAGAGGAACTACTGCTGGCAAGTGGAGTCAATGGAGTCCTGGCAGGTTCCGGTGAGTTTCACTTATTTTATTACTCATTTAACTAATGAGCTCCACACAATCGAGTGAAAATTGTTTGGGGATATTTCTGTCCTTTAATTGTTGCTGAGAAAAGGAAAAATAGAGTTTTAGCTCTCAAACCCTTTCAGGATACATCTGAGATGTCTCAAAAAAACAACAGAGAAAACCTTTTTTATGTATGTTTCTCAAATTTGGGTTATTGTAAAATACTTATTTTAACTGGTTGAGCTTAAAATCAAATCCTTCAAAGATAAAATATCTGCAAAGGAACAATTGCACAATAAAATGGAACCTCCTTCTACAATGGGACGTTTCCATCACAGCAGATTTGTAGTGTGCTGTCTATCCTGCAGATACAATGTGTCAATATCCATAATGGAACAAATAATTCAAGAACTCACTCAAACTTTATGAAAATATCTATTTGAAAAGCTCATTCACAACTTAACAGCTATTTAAAGTGGTAGCTGAATATTAAATGGGTTAATGTTTGAAAGTAGTAAATTTAACACGTAACAATGAACATTTTACTCCGCCGTGTGTGTAAATAGAAGTAGAAAACAACATTAAAACAGCTTGCAATACAATGCAGTCTATTACATCAAAATTACCGTAGAGTTGCATCAACACCTTGCGTCAACATGACGTCAACCACAACTGCACATAATAAGCTTCACAAACATGAGATTCATTGCGGGACTGTTGTATTGGATTGCATTAGGTTGTGTAGATGCATCTTATAAACTGGTCTACGTGACCTGCTTTATCCCTTTGAGACACTTTGACCCAGAAACTCATTTTGAGTTTTCTATATGTCTGGAAAGAAGAGAGCATCAGCTTTAAGGCGATTCCACCAATATCGTTCTCCTCCAAATATTCTCTGAGATATGTTCCTCCAATGCTTGACTGAACACACGTAATTTTTGAGAAAAGGGGCTTTAAAGAATATTTAACTAATTGTAATTCATTTCCACATGATTTTCATTTTGAATAAATATATTTATTAAGGCTTAATTAAAATTGGACACAATATTTTAGGTCAAAAGTAATTATCCACATTTAGCCTACACATACATGTGCACATGACCATATGCACAAGCATGCGGTCACATGCACAAGCATATACACACTAAAGTAGTACATGACAAATGATGAAATGTGATCAAATTGGTCACATATACTGTACATATGATATAATATATGATAGTGTGCTTAAAAATAAAACATAATTAATTAAAAATATTATATAGGCCATATGCACACAGGAACATGTGCAAACTTCAAGTCTAAACAATGAAACAATTATACTAGAAAATGGATGAAACATGAACTAATAGTATGCATGTTACAGTCTAATATAATCATGTATTTAAATATAATATAAATGCACAGTAGGTCTATGGTCTGTCAAGGAAGTAGCTGCACTGTCCTCTGGTGCTGAAGGTCTTTCTGCTGCTCTATGGACAGTTGATCTTGCCAAAGGGAACCAGAGATGTTTTTATCTACAAAATGAAATGAAATTAAAAATCAAGTCATTGCACAGATCTACCACGTCAACTGGAATTTAATAGAAAGTCTGGGAGATCTTTTCCTCACGTGAAGTAATTTTATCAGCAGCTGATCATCCTTTTCCACTCTCCCTGTTGCCTACTCTGCGACTCTGTCACCTGCTTTAAGAGCTTTAAAACTATACTTAAATTTCTACATGTTGATATTTTATTCAAGCTGAGACTTTATTCAAAGAATCCTAGAAACCCAAACCAGCTCAGAATCTTATTTTTTATGTAAATACAAGTTTTTACAGTTTTGCTGCATCTGAGTCATTTTAAAAGAGGGTGTCGCATATTATCACTGGATGTGTCAAAATCTTAAATGTGAAAAAGCATGTTCAGTGGTTTACTGGTTGACTTGGTGTTGATGTGTTTGTGTTTCCTCTGCTCCTCAGGTGTGTTTAAAGGCCTGCACCTCTCCAGCGGCACTGCGGCCCTGCACCAGACCAACCAGTCCACAAACACTACCACCTCTGCAGCCCCGGCTCTCCTCCAGCCCTCCTCCAACTCGGCCACCCCTTCATCCGCCTCAGCCAACGCCGTCCCCGCCCCCCTCCCCTCCGCCCCCAGCGCCCATGCAGCGGCGGCGCTGGGGCTCCTGGGATGCAGCACCACCCCCACCGCCCCCGCCACCACTCAGGTCCTCATAGGGAAAAACATCTGTCTGAGCGTGCCGTCAGCCGCCAGCCTGGCCGGGCGCCACATCCCCCGGACCCTCGGCAACGTGCCACCCTCTGCCTTAAAGCTGTCCGCCACCACCAACCTGCAGATGCCCAAAGTCTCCGGAGCATCGTCGATGGACATGGGGTCAAGGTGAAGTTCTGCTCCACCGGAAGGCAGCTGATGGTTTTAACGTTCAGTTCTTGTGCTTTCTCTTAGGCCAGAAGATTTAATTTAAAAGAAATGGTGGCATTCAGTATTTAAATCTCTGATTTGGTTACAGGCAGTCCATCCTGTGTGATATAACACAACCAAAAGATGAAGGATGCAGACATTACATGTATTTAACATAGTTTTAACCCAGACTGCTAGTTGTAGTAAAACGTTTTCTCTCCCTTGAGAAAAAGGCACTTTTGTCCTGTGAATATTATAACAGATCATATGATCAGAGCTCATGTGTCTAATTCAGGTATAGAATTGGTACAGAGTTAGGTCTGGGTTATTGGGTTACACTACAATACACAAAGGATAGAGGAAAAAAACAAAAACATTAGGCCCCAGGCTTTTATTCATTTACAATAGAACCACAGTGATATAAACTCAAAGCCTCCACACAGGTGTAGGTGGTCAGACAAGACGTTGTTCTCCTCATGGCTTTGTCTGAAACGCCTCCACATTCCACACACAACAGGTCATAGAATAAGAAACAGAAAAGGGCATATTAAAAGAAAATAGCATATACAGAAGATAATTTTGTCAGTTTGTCGTTGTGGCAGCGGTGTCTAAATGGGTTACTTTGCCCATGGTTACAGTATTCAGAAATACCGCAATTCAGTAATTTTCTAAATATTGCTGATGCAGTGTCTGCTGCCAGAAATAATGGAGCAGTGATTGCCATAGAAAAGACAATCTACATGAATTAGCCTAAAGAACACAGCATTCCTTCACACGTGCGCGCACACACACACACACTGCAAAAGTCTTTTCTTAATTTTTTTAGCTTAGTGTTGTCTTTTTATCTCATACTTCTGACTTTTTATCTCAATTTGAAAAACATGAAATCAATAAAATGATCTGCTGCTGGAATAACATAGTTATTATGGAATAACAAGTCTACTCAATATTGGACTAATTGTACTAAATACAAGATATTTTCCCCTGATAAGATTTTTTTTTTTTTCTTGTTGATGAAGATCTGGGACAGTTAAAAAAAAATGCATTGATGCACACAGGAAATGGAAACTTGAAGAATAGCAGCATCAATCTTTCCTCTCTATCTCTCCACAGGGATAATCACGACGAAGACAAGCCAGCACTGAACAGTATAGCAGACAACACAGTGGCCATGGAGGTGACGTAGTAGCGGTGCAGTGAAGAGTCCACTCTTTAGGTGCTGTGCATCGTAGCATCGGGAATGCAAAGGGACAGCAGGACTCTGACGCAGACTGACAGAAGCTTGCAATTCTTCATCTCTCATACTTTTTAATCTTTTATTTTTTTGTTTCGTTTTGTTCTTTTTGTTACTGTTAAAAGTAAAAAAAAAAAAAAAAAGATTGACATCTGTAAATTATGAATATGGCAAATTAATATCTGTACAGTAACTACATATTTGTAATATCCCCCCTTGTATATATTACTTGAATACGGAACTGTCCATTTGTGATGTTTTGCACTTGGGAGTCAAACTTAAAGGAAAAAAAAAGTGAGCCAAGTAACTTGTGGCGAGTGTGAGAGATGTGGGAGTTGTATAGAGAAGAGTTTTATCACATCATGTGCATGGTGCGGAGCCTGCTGTTTTTATCTATTTATTGTGCTGTGTTTACAGTTTTTTTTGTTTCGTTTTTGTTTTGGGTTTGTTTTGTTTTTTTATTTGTACACTGTACCTTTGTTGGTTCCTGTGCTGTAGTAAATGTTAGGTAGCTACGGACTCCTGGGTATTTTTTGTATATTGTGAACACAAAGCAGGTTCCCCCCCACCCTCGCCCCTACCCCCTACACACACATAAATTTTTTGGGTTCCTGTGCTTCTCTCTGTGGATCATGTGAAAATCAATGGTGACATAAATGCAGAGCGTAAGGCCAGGTGAACCAGGAGGATAGCGAGGAGGCAATGTGTTGGCAGGTGACCGGTTCCCTTATAGAGAGGCACACCTCTCTGCCGGGGAGCTTCCATTAACATTGTCCCAAACACAAGTAACAAAACAGGGATGAAGTCTCTTCCCAGAAGCCTTCGCTGCTTCTGATTAAAGCACTATTTTTTGTGATTTTTTTTTTTTCTTGTTCATGGTTTTGATAAATATCAATGCTGCTTTTGTATTTCTTTTTTTAAAGGGGTTATCCTTCATTTTCATGCAAGAGGAGTCCCCTTTATTTTGTTTTATCCCACAAAACATTTTTGTAAAACAAAAATTCAGTTATTTTTGTAATTTTTTCTTGTTCTTGTGGTAAACTTGATTGTAAGCTTTTCGTTTATTGAAAGACTTCATTCTTTTGTTGATTTGTCACTTGTTCATGCATAGGTGATAAGGGAGGTGAATGGGCAGTAATCGCTGTAAGTGTTTCATCATTCCAGTTTTTAATAACAAAAAAAAATGCTAATGAAGGGGATGGAGGGGTTTTCTCCTCTCTTCCCCCCTTTTTTTCTTCATGTTCTTTTTTTTTCTTTGAAAAAAGAATCTCCAGACGGCTGCAAGGCCAAAAACCACAAGTATTGGGTGCCTTCCTTTGGGGAATTTTATGTACTCTCTTCTGTGAAGAGTTAGGCACAAAGGCAGCATTACTTAGTAGTGCTTCTCGTCTTTGTCAGAATCTGAATGCCCAGTCCAATGGCAGGATATATCCTTGAGGTTTACTTGTCCCACCTGGAGGCTGAAAAGACTAAAAAAAATGTGACAGAACTCTCACTAAAATAAGACAATAAAGCCCAGGGCATTAAATGTGAATTGTTTTGACTCTGCTCTCCTTTATTGTGTGCATGTGTGTGTAGGGCTGGGCGATATGGCGATATATATCTTGAGGACGATAAAAAAATGTATCATGCACTATCGTGCTAAACTAATTTTATCCATTATTACAGTTAATGTATGATTTAATAACATTTTGTGTTGTCACTATGCACGCTTCAAGTTTATATAACTGAAAAACAGAAGAATAAAAAGATGAATTTTAAAGAAACATGGTTTTGCAACACAGCACTGGTTTACGTCACGCGGCATACGTTTGCGACATGATTGCTGAAGGAGAGCCTACGTTTCGTTTATGAAATTACCTGGCGGGAGAATGGACAATGGAAGCGCAGCAGGAAGATATTCTACAGATCAAGAAATCTACACAGCCACAGGTACAAGAACAACTTGCTTTGGCTGCAATTTGGGTTTAAGCCCTCTGACACACAGCAAAAAGTGCAAACTTTTTGACAAAACTGTCCCCGCGCCAGATACAAACACAACCAACCTGTTGTATCACTTAACGAAGGTCCACGTACGAGAATATGCTGTACTCCCAACAAACCCGCTCTAAATGAAAGGGATTAAACTGCGGGGACAGGTTCCGAAAAGAAGTACAGCCAGCCGAAGATCAATCAGTCTTCCGCCCAATGCACGCGATATGAGAAGACGCCTCAGCGCCACAAACAAACCACAGGTGCCATCTTGAATTACATTTGTAAAGACATGACTCCGGTACGTTATGCCCAGCCTTAAGCACTTCAGTAAAGTTGAGTTGCCTCACTTATAGGATACATGCTGGGCTGAAGTGGAGAAAGATGTTTGCAGTGCTGTGCATTATGCCTTGACTACGGACTGATATGGAAGGGAAAAAAGTGAAGGCTACTGTACCTCACTGTGTACTGTAGCATGCCTGTTTTTGATACATTTCATGCAACAATTTACACGTTTTTCATGTGTGACACGATCCATATCGCCCAGAACTGTGTGTGTGTGTCTGTCTGAAAGGTGCAAACATAAAGGTTTGGTTATGTCATATTTACTTTTACAAATAGGAGATATTGATACTGCATTGATGGTCATATTATGCAAAGTTAAAATAAATGTTTTAAATTATCAGGTATATTCAAGTAGAGTCTATTCACAGTGACTACCTGTTTTTGAGTATTTTGAGGTACAAGTTCATAGTCAGATCTCCATAAGCAAAATCATACAGAAATTGTTATTTTTCAGACTTTTACGTTTTACATTACATGCATAAGGTCTGTAGCTGTGCAAGACCTGCCTATTCACTTTTTTATTGCTCAATGGCTTTAGCAGGTATGTTTCTGTGGTTGATTCTTCAAGCAGGCCAGTCTCAAGTGAATCTCTGGGAAACATAACACAAACCACATGTCCTTATTTATCAGGTTGTACACTGCCATTCAAAAGTTTGGGATCACCCAGACAATTATTTCAAAGTTTTCCATGAAAAGTCACTTTTATTAACCACCATGCGTTGTAAACTGAATAGAAAATGACATTAGCCTTCTGACGCAATGAGCAAACACATTACTACCATTAGAACCATGGAGGTATAGTTGCTGGAAATGGGCCTCTATACACCTATGTAGATACTGCACCAAAAAACAGATATAGCTAGAATAGTCATTTACCACATTAGCAATGTATAGAGTGTATTTCTGATTTATTTAAAGTTATCTTCATTGAAAAAACAGTGCTTTTCTTTCAAAAATAAGGACATTTCTAAGTTTTCTAAGTGACTCCAAACTTTTGAACAGTAGTGTATGTATCAAGCCAAGCAGACAAATAGTTATGTTTTAACTTGTCCAGGTTTCGACATTTCTCTTAAGATGCCAAACTTCAACCAAATACAATGGAAAATCATTTGTGGTGTTGTAAATCTTGCACCACGACGTTGTGTTATGTTATTCTGGATAATCCAACAGCCTCAGTAGTTCTGTAAGTGGAGTCTTGACACTTAACTGTTCAGCATCACTGTTTCTCTACAGTTAAAACAATGCAGACACACCCCACCCACATTTAGCCCCTCTGGGAAAAAAATAAGAGACCACTGCAAAATTATCAGTTTTTCTGATTTCACTATTTATTGATATGTGTTTGGGCAAAAGGAACATTTTTGTTTGAGTCTGTAAACTACATTTAAAAAGAGTTCAGAAATCAATATTTGATGTGGTGACCCTTATTTTTAATGATTAATTATAATCATTAATTTATTCATGCAATTTGCCATGCTCTCCACAAGTTTTTCCTATTGTTCTTGGGTGAATTTTTTCCATCCTGGTGCAAGAACTGAAGTAGCTCAACTTTGTTTGATGGCTTGTGACCATCCACCTTCCTTTTGATCACATTCCAGAGGTTTTCAATAGAGTTTAGGTGTAAAAAAAAAAAAAAAAATGCAGTTGTCCCTTATTTTTTTTTCCACAGCTGTATGTTGCAGAAAAGAAATCGGTCAACAGTAAAACACGCCGCCTACCTCACAACCCAAATAACCCAGGCTTGACCTTAGCTCTGCAATATACTTTCACAATACTACAGTGACCGATTTCAGGTGCAGACCTGAAATAAAGTTGTTTCGTGGCCAAAATAAATATTCCACCTCTTCTCGTGAAGGTATCTGTAACTCTAGATCATATCTTTGTATTTTCCATTAAACCCGCTACACGTTTTGTCCCCCGAATGATTTGTGTTGCGTGCGAACGGAGCATGTGGGTCGTTTCTTTCGCTCTCGGGTATAATTTAATCTGTGGAATGAGCTCAGCGTGCGTGAGGGTTAAACGTCCACTCCTGAGGACCATGTGGGCCAGGATTTTTTTTTTTTTTCACTGGTGTGTAATCCGTCTCACTGCAAAACTCTGTGTTACGTTCAGGGCAGGAGGGGAGGCCTGCAGGCGTGCCGGTGCTGAAAACACCAGTGCAGCTGTTGGCCACTGCTGGATCAGATGTCCCACTCAGGGCAGTGATTGGGTGTTAAGAAAGGGCCCGGCCTGTTCACGCTGCTCAAACTTTGTCTCCTCATTCTCAGACGACAGGTGTGAGGCCCGGAGGCGGCGGTACAGGCGCTTAACAGTCTGATCCCGTGTAACGTGACCCCGCTTCCCAAGTAATTGAGTAACAGCAAATGACACACGCACACTTACAAGTACAATTACAAGTCAGAACAAAGGCGACAAGTTTGAATCATCAACGTATTTACCAAGCATGTTAATTGTGCCAGTGCGTTTCTAGTACTGCGGCAGTGGTTCCCTCGCTGCTGTTGGTGAGGTGCAGCTGAGGGGCTCAGACCTTCTACAGGAAATGAGTCACACGGACAGAGGAAGCTGAGGTGTGAAGCCGTGGTAGCAAAGTGCTGTTTATCTACTGCAGAGAAACCACATTAACCACATGAGATGTGTGCTACTAGTGTCACAGGTTGAGAATACGCCTTTCACAACTTCCAAGTAAAACCTCATTTCCGTTTTTCATGTTTATCTCTGCATGTCAATGTTTTATGGCAGTTAAGAATGTAGATGATTTAGTCTTATTAATCATTTGTTTATGGCTTTAGACAATTCTTCTGGTGGTTTGGTGATTTTGTGCACCTCTAAAGCTCACTGCTTAACAGCTGAGTAGATCTTATTTGTTTCTACCTAACAAATATGATATATTTATCCTATGTTTATTTCGACATAAATGCATTTTTTATGGATTAACAAACAAGATATAAACACAGGGAGACTGATAGTTTTAGACAAAAAAAAGCATCCTGATCACTTGAACTCACTTTTTTTTTTTCATTCCACGGATCAGAATGGACTTCCAGCCTACCACCGCAATTTCTAGAAATCACAACATAATAGGGCCAATTGGACTGGAAACGTGACGTCAGTCAGAAACCGGGTCATATCGGATTATGTAAACCACAAGAGTGTGTACTTCTGGGAGGAAAAATGTGTTTCATGTACTAATGACTCTAAAATTGCCCGTAGGTGTGAGTGTGTGAGTGAATGGTGTGTGTGCCCCACGATTGGCTGGCGACTATCTGGGGTGTATCCCTGCCTCTCGCCGTAATGTGCTGGGATAGGCTCCAGCAGACCCCTGCGACCCTAATGAGGAATAAGCAGGTATAGAAAATGACTGACTGACTGACTGTACTAATGACTGTTTATTTATTTAATTTGTTTAAGAAAAAAAAGTACAATCTGAGGGCTGACCGGTGAATATTGTCTATTAAGGCAAATACTCCCCCCAATAAAATTGCTATGGGAAGCTAGAAGTTATGCAGCTTCACATATTAATGGCTGGCAAAATTCTGGTTTGTTTGTTTTTATTTTTTATTGACAACATAAGTGAAGGTCTTTCAGAAAATAGCAATGAAGTATAAAAGGGAAGAGGTTGTAGTGATATATAGCAGAAAAGGGTTCACTGATATGTTTTTAATAGTTTTTTGGACTACAGAGTTCTACCACAGAGGAATAAGAACACACAATACTTGTAAGTAGATCAATTCCTTTTCGGTTTGGCTCTACATATGAGATTTGTTGAAATATAAGTGCCAGCATTATCGTATTGATCATCTTTTAATCTCACTCCATATTTCTGGAAATCTACTCCTCATCTCACCCCAGGCCAGATAAAGAAAGATAATTCCAGTCAGATTCAAGAAATATTGCATGCTTTATTTTTAAGATTTCACAACTTGACTGAACAAGACACAACATGTGAAAGAGACTAAATTTCACTGCTTATAAATAGTTTCTCCCTACTTCCAGTCTTTGTGCACAGCAAATCTAAACACTGTTTGCACTGATTGCTGTGGTGGAGCACAAAGATTAAATATATAAAAAAAAAAAAAAATCTTCTCATCTCACGCTGAGGTCCCGAATGTCAAGTTGTCCTTTTACCTTTTCTCGACTGCTGCATCTTTGCGGAGTCTGCAGGTCGAAAATCTGAGAGGGAGGGTTGTTTCTCAGATGCTCTGAGGAATAGAGGCTTGATAAATCAGGGTTTGTTTAAATGGGACTGGGATAAAAGAGACTTGAATCAAGAGAAAAGAACCCACTCTCTTATTCTCACACACGCTGCATGCATCCACAGCCTGTGCCGCAATCTCTGTTTCATGCCAGTGGCACAAAGGTCCACAATCACTGCACCATTCAGCCTGCCTCAGAGTCAATAAAGTCTTGCCTGAACTGGTTCTTGTATCAAACCGCAGAGGCAGTATATGCTAATATTATCCTTCAGACAGACTCCTCGCTCCGGCGTTTGGCTCAGGCTTAGTATTAGTATTTTGCTGTGCCAGAAATGAGCTGCCACTTTGATGACACATTAAAATATTCACACGAGAACAGAAAAATCCATCTCCGCTGAGTGCTGCCACTCGCAGTCGGGCAAATTGTATTGTTGAAGGTGACTGTGGGGAATGTTAATGAGAAACAGGCTCTTTAGTTCTCTTCTGTTATGCATCCTGCAGCTTTGCATGCCTTGTTCTTCATGTAATGACAATGCAAAGCAATAGAGATGTTACGATGAAGGGAAGGCACAGTGACAAACGTGGCTTGACCGAAAACCCATTTAATAACATGGATGATCAGTTTGTAATGAAAATACATGTTTTGGGGAAAACCTTCAAGCGTTACCTAATTGGTCATGTGACATAGATACGAGTCAAGTTCCAAGTTTCTGTCGGAGCAAGTCGTTTGAGACAAGACTCAAGTTCCTAAACAAGTTATAATTTATTCATGTCAAATCTGATGTCTTTTTTTAATTTATTTTTCCATTTGAGCAGGTTCCAATTCGTTTTAGAGAAGACACCTTTTGAATCTGTATAGAAAAAAGAAAGTCTTTTGCCTGTCATCTTCATGTTCATTTTCAAATAAGTGGTTCAGCAAGCGGTTTAACTTTGCAATTTCAAAGCATACATCTGCTGCAGGCGTTTCCTCTGCAAATGAATTCATGTTTGTCTTGTATGGTGCTGAATACTACAAGTTCGAAGCTCCTCATCTGTCCTCAAGGCGAGCAGCTGCAGATGCTGTACATCAGGCCAGTGTAACGTCATGAAGCCACGCCCCCTTTTGGGGGAAAGAATTCCTCAGCCAAAAACAGGTCCAATTGCATTGATTTCTGTGGGATATGATTTCCAAAAAAGGGTGGGGCCATGGCATTCAAGTGTACTGTATATGCCGGTGTGATGTACAGCAACGTGAATGACCAACCAAACTGGACATAGTTGAGTTGCATCGTGCACCACTTTTAATAAGGAAGAATGTGTTGAATAAAAAAAAAATCAATTTATGTGGTTCTGCTGTATCAAATTTGATCCTGACAATGTTATCAGATTGCAATGCTAAATCGGTGCAATGCTCTTTTCTTAGGGGCTTTCAGGTGATCAGTGCTATGTGCTTTTAGGCAAAGTTTCATGTCACCTACTTGTGTCAGCCAGCAGAAACACCATTCAAACACTGCCTTTTTACAAATAGTTCCATCTGAGGGCTGGCAATCTGCTATAGTCTTCCCAAGGTAGTGGCAAACAGAGGAATGATCCATTATTCATCATTTCAGGTAACGATCTGGGCAGCTTTTTTCACATTGACTGGACATTGAAAGGTCACCTGCAAACAAGGGCAATGGAGAAAATGACTGAATAGACATAAAATCTGTGTAGCAGTTTGGATGTGTGTTCTCTCCCTACAAAGCCAACAATTGTGTGAGGCGGTTAATCTGCTGATCATATATAAAGGGCTTTATTTGCTTCATCCTAATCATTGAACTTTGCATTGCAGTTAGTTTCGCTTACTAATTTTTTACCCAGATTTAGGTCAATTTGACCTTGTTCTAAATTTAAATTAAGTATCTTTATCTGTAGTAAAACACAATTTTCACAATTTGTTTAATGCAATATTCTAGCCATATTTGCCCTAAATTGATTCTGACACTTTTGTCGTCACCTCACATGTTGTAGATTTCTTTTGATACCAGGTTTAAGTACCTAGCTTTTGGTTGTAGAGATATTCCATATTTATTATCATTTGTAGCAGGAAAGCTGAAAAATAGGCCTGGGGCTTAAGCGCTTAACATGTATTTAATAATCCACAACAAACATAATCGTACAGATTCTATATTTGCCTTAAAACCTGCTTGATCTCCCATGTGGGTTGTCTGGTGGGCTTCGTGATAAGACGGTTTGTTCCTCACATCTCGGCGTGAGGCTTTTCCATAGCCTGTCTGATATGAAAACCTGGCCAGAAATACAATACTATGACCCACTTTGTAACAGGAAAAAAAACAAAAAAAAACAAGACCTTTCCTTCATTACCCACCAGAATGACCGCTGACCTGTTGAAGAACAAGAATGGAGCAATCCGATGGGGGGTCACATTCAGCCTATGATGAGGAAAGTGTGGCATCATCGATCTGGTAGCAAACCAGCCCTTCGCTGCTTGGATCATCCGGTATGTGGAGAGCAAACCGCTGTAGCTCTGCCCACTCATCACTGAGTGTTTTGTACCCACATTGAATCGCACACACACACACGCACACACTTCAGAATTCTCAGAAAAGACAATCTGTGTGCTGTCAGACAAGGCGAGGAGTGAAGTGACCTTTCAATCATCCCCCCAGGGACAGAAAGAGGCGGAGCTTTCCCCCCTGATAGAAGATTGGAAAAACGTCTGGCCCGGATTTTGTTGCTAGGCAGCACGGCTCCGCAATGACAGTGTGTCAACAATGAGGAGAGAATGAGAAATAGATTGCGCCTGGTCACTGGAGATGAGAGGGCTTTTGATTCATGGCTGCTCTGTGAGCTCCTCGCCGCGCACAAGCTGGCCTCAGCTGTCAGGAGCAACATCCAGGGACGTGCTCTTTGTGTCCGTCACACAATGGCAGACAGCCTTCGCATTACTTTAGTATGAGTTATGTCAAGTGATCGCCATGGGAGAGCACAATCAAGACAGTTGTGTATTGACTGAGGATCCCGGATGACTGAGGAGACAATAATTAATGCTGTGAAATGCGACTTGAATTTTAAAGTTGTGCGTGGCGACAGTGTAGTTTTTTCCTTCTCTCTTCAAAGGAGATGGAGATATTATGAACCAGTCTAGCATGGCCCTTGCAGTGCTCAAAGCTGATGTATAGTGTACTAATTCTACAAAGACTAACTGCAAGTGAGATCAAACTAAACAAGATCCGAATGTCTTATTTAAACTTTGAATTGCATTAAAAAAACGAAGGGTTGCAGCTGTATTTGTCTGCTCATCTGTTCTCTTCTCATTGGTTTAAAGTATGCAGGATTTAGTTAGGGAAAAAAGGTGATGTCACATTTGTCCTTGCACCAAACAGCTTTTGGTAATACAGTAATTAATGTGTGATGATAGTTGGTTGTTGCCATTAGGCCTGGCTTGTTGAAGCAAAAAGTATTATTAGCCAAACTGTGGAATTACAAGTATGGTGTCCATCAAGTGATACTATTGGGCCCAGAATACTTTTTTTCCCCATAAACTATCAGGGAGAAAGAAGCTACTGTAAACCCCTTTAATGGGAAGAAAATAGAAGGAGAAGAAGAAGAAATCTCTGGAAGAGTAAGAGACAATGGATCCTTCTTTCAGGATGGGCAAGGATGGACATTAGAACAGAAAAGTGTGAGGATTCATGTGGGGCTTGAGGTAGCAAGGATCAATTGAGGTTTCCAGATGCAACTATGACAGAGTCAGGCAGTAATGTTTTTCCTGATTTTCTCATTCCCCATGAGCACCAGGACATAATGTTGTAAACAGTGGAAGAAAATGAATGTTAATTACCAGAAAATGTAAACTGCAGCTGACTTTTCAGATTCTTTTCAGGTTCAAATGTAAAGAAACTGTCCATAGCAATGGTGAAGGCATTTTTGGCAAATGCTAAAGCCTTCTTACTGCTGACAAAACAAACCAACTGTAAATTTACAGACGGACTTATCCATTTTGTAACAAACAGAAGTGTGAAGTTACTGTAATTTTACGGAATTATCCGTTTCCTAATGTCTGTAAATGAACAGAGAAATTTCTGTAAATTGATGGAATTATCCATAACATTAACATTAACTGATAAGTTACTGGTAATTTTATGGCAGGACTTTATCTGTTTTTCAACAGATTTTTTTTTTTATTATTAGAGTGTAGTATATCTGGATTCATGGGTTCTGGGAAGCAACTATCACAGAGTAAGGTCCAGGTCACGACCTCCAACGGGGAGTGAGCTCACGCAGTGATAGGTTGGTAGGCGTTGGGGCTGCTCAGCATGCTGCAGCATGGTCTGAGAATGAGAAAAACACAAGGCAGGACAACAGGAACAACACAGCTGTGGGTCATGAGTGTTCACAGACAAAAGAAGAAGAAAGAGAAGTCAATAATGCATAAAATGTGTTTTCTCTTCAGGTATTGTAAAACCCAAAATATGCAGTGTAAATATTCGAACATTCAAGATTAAATAATGGATCTTAATCATTTTAATATTATATTATTAATGCATATGTGTGCATATAACTGGTTGAAAGTTATCAATGTTGATGCCCTTTTGGATTTTAGCTGATATAGACTCAAATAAGTTAGGAAAATCCAAGTGTAATTATTTAGTTTAGAAATATTTAATAAATACTACATACACTGTATGTTCATGAAATTCTGTAGGATGTTACACATACTTCATGGTGGTTTCACAATACAGTTTCAGTAGACACAAAATGGATATATTGATTGGATGATACAAAAATGTGAAGAAGCACAATTGAGAAAAACAACCAAATAAATAAATCTTGAAATCTATGGTTTACATGGGTTTTGTTTTCGCAGAATCACCAGTGATCAGACAAATCACAGAAAATTGAGCTGGATTAAATGAGAGTTGGATCACTTTTTAATAGTTTATCACCTGTTTCAAAGAGCCGGGAGAATTGTCAGTGCGGTGACTCATCATCAGAGCAGGTGTTGTGTTCACACTGATGCAAACAGAAGAGACAATGAAACAGTGGGGGAAAAAAAACAACTATATTTGTAAAAAGAAATCTTATACTGTGAAGGTGTGTTGGCTTTCTTTCCTTTGTCATGTCTCATCCTTCCCATCGCTAAGCAGCAGTGGGCAATAAATATTCACAACGGTACTGGATAAATTGGCAAATGGAGACTGAGTCACACGTAGGTTGAGCACCTTCAGGAGGATGACTCAGTGTGGCTTTTTGAAGCGAAACGCAAATCTGAATTTTTGATATTTTCAGGCAAGAGAAGGGGGGGGAAGGAGACCATGATGAAAAGAAGTGGGATAATTGACCCGTTTCTGAAGACGGTGGGGGTGAAACAGCGTGAGATGAAGCGAGTGCTGGTCTGGGGGGGCGGAGGCAGCGAGATGGAGGAGTGTGGAGAGACACTCAAAGGAGCCACAAGTGGCCCACTGTTCCCCGGCAGCAGCACCTGCCTCGCCGCCTCCCTCCTCATCATTACCCGGCAACAGAACTCCTCTTAAGGCCGGTGTATGAGGAAGTCTAAGGGCCGGGGCAGGCGATGGTTGTGTATTTGTGTGTGTGTTACATCACAAAGAAGGTCTTTTACTGTCCACATAGAAAAAGTCCTGACAGATACTTCCCCCCCCCCCCATCGCATTATGAAGAGTTAATTGACGCTTCACCAAACTCAAGCCCTCTTATCGTCACCAGGCCTGTCAAACGTCTTACGCTGTGTGTATAATGCGGTTTAAAATGACAATCAAGGGAGATTTACTGCACAGAATTCATTCAATCTATGTGTCCTTGATTTCAGGAGAAGGCTGACAAAACCTATATCCTCATTCACAGCCAGCTACCATTGATTTTTACTACAACAGAGATGACTGTATATAACTAACTGTCTCATAACTAGCGGGTTGGTAATGTCTTCAAATGCAATAAAAAGCTGAGAGAGCAGTATAAGAAATGTATTTAATGTAAGTACCAAAGAATAGACTGTATAAATAGTGGTCTGTGATGTCACCTATTAGTCATCACAGTCTCTCATTTTGAAGCTGCTTCTATTTATTTGGAGCCAGAAGTTGCCATTTTTGGAAGGGAGTATGGAGCTGGGGAGGAGCTGAGCCTAGCAGACAGCTAGCAGCTAGCCACCTGTCGCTCAAAACAGCCACTCCCTTATAATATATATATATATATATATATATATATATATATATATATATATATATATATATATATATATATATATATATATATATATATATATATATATATATATATATATATATATATATATATATTCAGGCCTTGATTAAAAAAAAGAAAAATAACCTGAGTCATGTAATAGTTGTAGTTTGTACAGCAATTTTCATGCAGAAATGCAGCTCAAAGTGTTTTATAACAGACATGAAATTAACATTAAAAGCATGAAATAAACATTAAAAGTATGTTGAGAAAATCATAGATGATTAAGATGTAAAATAATCTTAAGATGGGGAAGGAAAAATATAGAAACATACACAAATACAGAAACACACACACAAACACCTGTATAATGTTGAGAGTCTGACTTTCACAGACTGTCTGGCTACAACCTGTTCTCATCTTTTGTGTTACTCTAAATCTGGTTCAATTTGTCAGTAAATTGTCAGATTTATTATGTAACAGTACAATGGAAGGCAGAACGCCTTTGTCTAATTCCCAATGCAAACCCACACTAATGTTTGAGCAGATAAACATAGTTTGATCCGTTCTTTATACTTGTGTTATTTGTTCCACCCTCCAAACTCGCTTTCATAAACCACTTCAACATGTAGAGAAACCCAAGGTTTGATTGTCCTGTCCTTAGTTACAGTTGCTAAGCTATCATGCAACTGCTGTTTGGGGGAGGGGCAGCGAAAAATGACATGATTGCACTGAATGTACCTAACAGTTTGAACCAAAAAACCAGCCCACAAACATCCAATTCACCAAATAAATGTTGATAACTGCAGCAGCATTGATCCCAGCCCTTTTCAAGCTCTCCTCCATCGATTCTCAACAGAACCTCCCCAAACTAATATTCTGTAACAAAAAATGACCTTGCGAGATTTAAGCTTGCTTGTGCAAGGTTGGAGTGAATCACTCCTTTATGTGCCTCAGCCTCAGTTTAAATCAGTGGTGGTAAAACGTTGGATTTGTTATTGACTTCCCCATTGTCCCTTGAAAATCAATGCGCGGAGGCAGAAGAATTTTTGAAAAGCAATTTGCCACAAGGGCGAATCCTGCCAGTCAATGGTCAATCAATGACAAGCTGAGTCTATTCATGCCGCATGTTGCAGACAATTACAGCTTAAGATATTTAGCTTGATTTGGACGTATTAGTGAAAGCTGTCCAAGAACACGTGAATAGAAACATGCGCTATTCTTGAATGTTCTTCTACATTTAATTAAACAGAGGAAAAAAACTGAAGCAATTGCTTTTGGAGCCAAAAAAGCATGATTGAAATTCATCAGTCACCTTCAAAACCTTAAAAGACACAAAGTCGAACCAGAAATCATGGTGCGGTCATAGACTCAGATTTCAATCTCAACTGAAAAACACATACAGAATTAAAGGATTTATGCAGGATTTATAAGAACTTGTCTGACTATTGTAACTGTCTTTACGGATCAATGAGACCTTTCTTTTTGCTGCATTTTTATTGAATCAAGCACTTACATTAAATACATTTCTTATACTACTCTTATACCCTCTTCTATTTTAGCCTGTTTTATTATTCTCTAGTCATATTCTATTATTCTCTAGTCATTTAACTCATTCCTTTAACTGATTTAAAATGTATTTAAAAGCCTTTTTATAAGATGTTGCTTTTTCCTTTTTTCCTTGATGTTTTTTTTGTTTGTTTTATGTAACATACTGTGAATGACCTTATTGTGGAAATGCGATGTACAAATAAAATTGACTATTATTTAGGCTTTTACTGGGCAACATACAAAAGTAAAATCTGACTTTGTTAAAGGAAATATATTCAGAAAAATAATTTAAAAAAATATTCCTTCACATCATGAATTAGTATTCATTATTATAAATAATTAAATGCATTTCCACCTCTTAATTAATCTGAGCTGAATACAAGATTTAATTTCATATTAAACAACATATTAAATAAAATTCATGTAATTGCAGCTTTTTGCTGATCATTATGCAGGGAAGGTGGCTGACACAAGTAGAATATATGAAACTTAAATTTCAGTTCTCAGTTTGCCACAAGTTGTTACCAGTAATTATACACTAACTTCTGAAATGAATTATGTTTGGGAGAATCACAGGAGGTTGTGTTGCCCAGCACACACCTACAATCACACACACACACACACACACACACACACACACACACACACACACACACACACACACACACACACACACACACACACACACACACACACACACACACACACACACACACACACACACACACACACACACACCTCCTCAGTTAATGGGAAAGAGGACTCAACCAGCTGGTGTAGCATGCGAGCGCATGTGCACGCACACACACACAACACACACACAGATACACACCTAATCCCTCGTTCGATTTGTCACCCCTCCAAATCCTATTCATTCAACTTCCTATTCACTGCTGTAGAGCCTCTCCAGTGGCGTCTTCCTCGCCCCTTATCTTTGTTCTATGTCTCAATAGTTGGGTCCTCGCAGTCAGTGTGACACCATCCAGCTGAACATTTCTGCAAAATTATTCAGGCTTAGTCACCGAGTCTGAAAATATTGTTTCCCTGAAATAGTTTGTCTTTTTGACAATAATAATAGCTCATCTCGTGGCTGACGAAGTGACATAACACGTTTCCCCCTTCTTACAGCAGTAGTTCGACACTTTAGATAATTCATTTATTAATTCCCTTGCTGAGTTAGATGACATATATGTCCATTTAATACAAATCCAGTTATCTTAGGTAAGCATAAATTACTGAAACAAGGCTCTCTCCAACGGTAACAAAATGTGTCTATCACCATACATTGTTTTCTTAAAACAATGTATTTAAATGTACTTGTAGCCATATTAGGGTAAAATTTTCAATTTGTCAAATACATTTATGAGCAAATACCTTCAAAATTGATGATATTCCCATCAGCCTGATCTGCACGTTGTGCATGACAAAATGATTCATGCAACCTGTGAACATTGTGAATTGATAGACTAGGCCTTGTGTATTAACGCATAACAATTGTGTTTATGAGTTGTTGTTTGTTTTTTATCAGTGTTGGCTTCACAATTATTTTCTGTCTTCATTCTTTTCACCAGGTCTCCACCTCCTCAATTTGAACTAAACCAATAAGATTATTTTTGCTAAGGTAGCAAGACTGCCTCTTAGATATGTTAAACTCCAATCTGTTCCAGTCTGAGCACTATCTTCACAAACTACTTAGCACTAATCTCAGGCCACCGTATGCACACTGCACTAAGACAGTCTCGGCCTAAAGGCTAATCTTATACTGGCACAAACCGCCAGTAGCCCTGGCCAATGGCAGAGCTGCTGAGAGATTGAGAATGAACTCTGGTGACCTCCTAATATCACAACAGGTTAACCAATAAATGCCATACTGGGGGTCATTACTGGACTGTGAGTGATGCTGAGGAATGCTCTGATAAACATACTAAAATGCATTCATATTCTTCAGGGATTATTTATACAAACATTATAGTATTTCCCTAGTAATATACAAATTAAAAGCAATTACATATTACCTCAGTTTCATTTTAAAAAGTTTGCGATTGTCCGTATTATACAACAAAATATTCAAATATTCAACGAAAATATATTTAAACAAAAAGATCTTTAAATTTGGAGTATAAATAGCTTTTAAACATCACATTCAAATCTCTTGGAGTCTCTTGGAGTACCAGTGTGTTATAGCACAGATTTGTAGCTCCGCCATGTGGAGAAATGTGGCATTACACATAAAAGCACATTAAAAACGTTAAATGTCAGAAAGGCCCACCCACACATATGAATATTACAAAGTATTATTAATGCGATCTTACCTCACATAGAGTAGCTACATAATTCCTCCTAAAAAATACAATGATTTTCTCCCAGTAATAGAAAGGCAGGGCTCCCATGTCTTAAAGCATTTTATTTATTTATTTTACAAATTTAAATTAGATTCAGGCAATGAAAAAAACAGTCTTATAATTAAAGAGTTCACCATCATGCAAATATACTACAATTTAAATATGTTAACTTTAAAATTAAGTGGTATTTCACTTGTTTTGTATGATTTTGCTTTCTCACATAATTGTTTAAAGCCATTTTGTAAAGTATGTTACTGTAGACAGCAACCATAAGAGTCAGCCACCATAAGCGAGTAGTGTTGATGTTAGCAACTATTGCGGATGTGTATTGTGCAGCCACTAATGGGTAATTACATTGTTACTTTCACCGTTTTGTCATATTTGTGACCAAACATTGACTTGTATCTACCTCAAATGTCCTTGCTGTAGCATTGTATTAAGGAATTAGGACACTGAAGTACAAACCTTTGATTTGCAACTACTAGCTACTGTCTTGTATCTCCAATTCAACTAGTTTCAATGGTGATACTGTGTTGTTGTTTTTTTTTTCCTAATTAGCTAATCCTAAATTTTACATAAAGATACAGTGTGTAAGATTTAGAGGCTTTTAGCTCCATATAGCGGAACAGACTTGGCAGAAATCGAACATAATAATCGTAAGTATCTTTTAATTAGTATATAATTCAATCAAAAATTACACTTTTGTTCTCATTACCTTGGAATGAGCCATTTTTATCTAGACAGGGAGTGAGTCTCCTTCCCGGCATGTTATTTGTGCAGCCAATTAAGTAGATTAATTCATCAGATGGGTTCTATTGTTAAATTTGTTGTCTAGTTTACTGTTTTCCCATCTTCAATCCTGTTTGGAAGTGTGTGTAGCGTCCTATATAGCAGTGCTCCTACACACCTTATGCAGCCTGAAGAGTGTGTTTTGTACACAGCAGAGGGAGATACTGTTTCACTTTTCAACAGGACACTTTCCCTTCAAAATAACAGCAGTGTGTTGTCACACAGACCAACGTGAATAGGATGTTTAAACTACTTTTCCCTGAATTTTAAATCCCGCCATAACACCAGAATGTGAACATGTTAATCTAAAATGCTATATGCTTTCATTCTTTCATTGTGCACAACAGAAAATCACAGTGATCGACGGCTGCCATTGAGCCAATCAGCAGACATGTCCTCTTATTTCTAACCTAATCAAGATACATTCATTCCTCCTATTCATGTAGTTTCTACATCATGTAAAGTGACCTCTTCATCGCCTCAGTCTCATTTGTTTTATTCCTCCTTTTGCTCAGATCAGAACCTGTCCTGTTCCCTTTCTATTTACTCCCATTCTCATTAACTTTCCATTTCTTCATCCAGGTTTATTTATTTCCACGCTCTGACTCACTCATTATCTCCTTTCTCCTTACTTTGCTCACCAAAAACCCATCTCATTTGCTCGGCTTTCCCTCTTTCTCTCCTTAATTCCGGTCTTATCCCTTTTTTGTACCCTCACTCCCTGCTTACTTTGTTCCCTTCCTAACCTTTTTATTCGTTCTCTGCAGCACTCTGACTCATCAGCCTTATTTCTTCTCACCCAACACAAGACTTTCATCAGACCACGGATATAACTCATTAACTCTTTACTAAGTGCTGTCGGTCTACCTCTCAGTTTCTCCAGATGCCTTTCTTCCTTATTATTTTTTAAATTTATTTATTAATTTACTTATTTTAAATCCCTTTCTGTGTTTGTCGTCGCGTCCAAATACAGATGCATGTCTTTTCATCTTCCTCCTGTTCTCCCCAGACTGTGACTCTTCCTCATTTCTCCTGTCTTATATCCCCCATCATGCATCTGTTTTAATGTTAGGGGTTTTGGGGGGTATCTGTACTTGGTTACTAATGGTTACTGAATAGTCAGTAGAAATTTAAGTTATACATCATGGTTGTGTTTTATGATGGCAAAACATTGCATAAAACTACAAGCTGGTAAAAAAAAAAATGTTTCCACAATGAACACCCCCATCTCTCCATCCCTCCATAAGAATAAACCATCTTGAAATTTTGTGGAGCAGTCTGCTTCTCTCCAACTGAACCATCACAGACAGCAAGATTTATAAGATTAATTAAAACAAATGCTGGTTCTGGCAATAACAATCCATTTCCTTAGATCACAACTGTGAAAATATTGATTTAGGAGCTGTTATCCTGCAATGTGGTGCTCTCTAGTGGTTTCAAAGTGACACTACATCATCTCGTTTTGCTACATTACAGTTTTTTCTGCACCGCATAGACTCAAAAAGTGGAACTATGCATGCAATTCAGAAAAAGTATGCTCTTGTATCAAAATAAGCTATAAGCAAAGGTTCATTGCATTCATTTCTCACCTGTTCAAATTCACTTGTCAAAATGCTTCAGTCACAGGTCAGAGCGTAATAGAGACCTCAGGTGACGTCTGCTGCAGGGAGATTGAGAGCAAAGCAAGATTTAGATTTGACTCGATTTTACAGTCAGTTCAGTCAGCTGAACATTAACCCTAACTAACCCTAACCCTGTTTTAGTATCAACTGTAAGTTTACAAAGAGTAAAGTCCATGGCATAGTGTGGTTGCGTATCTCAACCCATTTCTGTGTGACAAATTTCTTCCCATAGCACACAATCATTATTATAACCATGCAGCATAAACATCAGCTGAGCAATCTCTGCCATAGAACTGTGAGTTATGAAATGCAATCTATTAAGGTTTGAGTGTACTGGGATTGCTATATAGTAGTTGTTCTCTGTTTTGAATGTTGTAAATGTGTAAATGGCTGCTAGCAAACAAAAGGCAGAACTAGTTGCCAACTAGCAATAAGGTTGAGGTTCTTTGTTGAGGTTCATGCTGCTATATTGCCAATTCCTGTTGCATATATATTTCATGGTAAAAATGAATCGATTAATTGGGTGGATGGGGGGCTCAATCCTCAAAGAGGAGGGGCCCAAACCTTGTTCGCGGTGGGTGTCCAAAGTCCTGAGGCCTCCGGTGACTTGCACCTTTGAGTAAAGATAATTATTAGCATAGCATCCTTATAAATGCTTATTTTTCTGCAAAACTGGATCCAGTAGCAGCACACCCGCCTTTCTGCCTTAAAGCTGTGGCAGCTGCAGAGAAGGTGGTGACAGCCTCTAGGGATCTTGTAAACTAATCTGAGTTCATATTTATGGTACCACATGCTATGGCTCAAACACAAGAAGATGGTGACGTCTCAGAACACTTTCATGAGTCCAGTACAGATTCTGGAGGGGTGTTCGTTGAGGGTTGATCTGTCAGACGCACCACTTCCAGATGCTGTTAGAGGACAGCTCGCGATTGACAGTCTAAACAGGTCTTGCTCTTGTCACTCTACATGAAGTTGTAGCATCAGGCAAATTACCCTCATTGAAATTACACTCACTGAAGCATGCAAACATGCTGAGGGCAAATATCTACACAGACCATAGTTTGAATTATGTGGGAGCCAATGGGAGCTGAGCTCCCATTCCCTCAGGCTCCCATGAAATAAGCAAACTTAATTTTCTGTGGAGATCTCTCAAATATGTCATATATCACCATAATACGCTTAAATATATCACCATATAAATACCAATAAAACTTGTTTCATTTCCGATCACCATGCAGCCATAACTTGCTGTACAGCTGTACTTCACCACCACACCACTATGCGTGCAAACTGAAATTTGCAGCCAGCGAATGTGAAGTTTAGTCCGAAGAATGGAAGACTTCTGTGTGTGTGTGTGTCTGCCCGTGTGTGAAAGCTGTGCAGTGTGCAAAAATGTGTTTTTTTTCCTGGTCCAGGAGAGCGCGTATGTACGTATGCAATTTTTTGTTACGGGTGGTGTTTGGGTGGTTCATGACTTTGGTTCCTTTTGACCACACAGAGATTTCCTGACATCCACTGGAAAAACTGTAGCTAACTACCGCCTTGTTTCAGATTTTCTGAAGGTTATACATTTTCATATGATATAACAATATTCAACACGCACCGTAAAGCATGTCCGGAAGGAAATCTTTAATAATATTTGATTTCTTAAAATGAATATTTGATTATACTAATGTGAATTTGCAAAGAAGATGAACTAATAGTTGTGTCAATAAATGTTTGAACATGCTTCTTGACCAGCAGAGCTTTCAGAGCTTTATTATCATTCCGTCCACGTGAACAGCAGACTTTCTTTCTTACCTTGGAAAGTTTACCTTGACAGCCAATTTTAAATGACCTTTCACTGCTTAATGATGTATTTGTACTCATTCAACTCTATTCTTGCCCTTTCTCCCCCCATGTTTCAGTCTCCAATTTTGTCGCTCCTGCTCCATTTTAAAGTGTTTTGTGTCATGTGACAGCCAGTGTGTCCAGTGTCCCCCAGCAAGCTCTTTGTCTGGTTTCATTTAAACTACCAGCCTGATACATTGTCTCTTACCATTGACCATATTTAAGAGCAAGAGAGCACCTGTTTTCTAGCTGAACAAGATGTTTAGATTCATCTTTAAAGAAGAAATGTGACATTCTCATGTGATAATCCACAAAAGAATGCTTGTTTCTCTGCGATACAGACTTAGCACAGCCCACACCTAGCTCCTGAAAGCTTTCGCAATTGCAGCTGTAAACACTCAATACCGTGAAAATGATTGTGCTGCTCAGAAAGTGACATAATGTCCTCATTTCAAAGATGAACAGATGTAACAATGACAAAGAAAATAACTGCTATTCACCCCCAGGAATGCTTTAATAAAAAAAGCCCTAAAAATCAAAGAAGAATGTCTTTGTCCTGCATAGACATTTTGAATAACAGGATGGAAAATCAGCTGAGTCACCTAAAGTGTCTGTGCTGGTTAATGAAGAGCACACATTTCATAGACTTCCATTAATCTCCTCAACTGCACACATCAGGACCTACTGTGACTTCCCACTCCTCCTCTGCTGGGAATTCTCTTATCATGTGGCTTGGCGAGATGCTGGCCCTCGCTCTGTAGTCACTTAGTTTCCATAAATACATGTAGGCAGGGAACACACAGAAATCAGGGTGCTATATTGTGTCACCATTTTGGGAGATTTATACTTTATACTTTTTGTTACTTCTGATGTTACATCAGCTGGCATTTTAACCACATTTTTGACCCTTGCATTACCACTAACATGTGTGTAGCGCTGGCTCAGCAAAACATGAGGGTTTAGAAGAATAAGTGGATTCATATGGTTAATAAATGCTGCTGTGCAGTGTTTTGAGGCTTTTTCGGTTTTGGTTTCTTAGCCACTATATTGGTCTGGCTCTATGGGTGATGATGTACGTTGGTGGGTTTTTCAGTCTGAAATCAGGGTACTTTATCATGTCAGCATGTTGGGAGATTCATACTATGACTTCTGTGACTTCTGATGTTACATTTTTATCTTGCATTTCCTGACTGTTTCTGAGCTGATGATAGTCATGCTTCAGGTGGCATTATACATAGAGGAAGTGGACAACCCTTGCATTGCCACTAAAACGTGCGGAATTATCTATAAAGTTCATCAGAATTGCGGCAAGGATGCTGGCTTTTTGATGAAAACAATCATAGATATCTATAGAACAACAGATGATTCACCCAACGGTGCTGCCCAAGGGGTTGGCGTCCCCACATGGCGGCCATCTTGTGTCTGTCCCCGTACTCCCCCTGATTTTTATTGTTTTGTTGATTCTCTCTAACAACCCTGCTGACTGTTGATGTGCACAGTGATATTTGAATTCCCAAACATTGTGTCTTTTTTGTCAATTATTTCATTCATGAAATGAATCCTATTATCACAAAAGATGGGATTATTTCTCTGCACATTGCTTTTGCCACTGATATTGCATCTGGATGACCAACAAACAACCAATTTGTGAATTTGTCTACTAGGACCAAGTAATACCTTTTCCTTGCACACTTGCTCAATTGAAAATAATACATCTACAAAAACCGGAAATGATAAGTGAAAGTTTCTGATTTGGTTCTACAGTTGCCCTGCAGAATATGTTTGACACATATAAGATATTGTGAACAAGGTTTTTTTGTTGTCAACCCATTTGCTGTGTACGTAGTCTCTACTAGACCTTCCATCCTTACACAGCTGCATAACACAAAAAATGACTTTGGCATAATAAGCTTTTGATAAAATAAGCTTTTCATCTAAACATCTCGTTCATATAGCTGAACAAGATATTTTAGTTAATGTCTAAAGAGAAATGTGACATTTTATGTGATAGACCACAAAAGTATGCTTGTTTCTCTGCAATATAGATTCAATACAGCTTTAGCAGACCTAGCTCCTGAAAGCGTTTGCATTTGCAGCTGTAAGCACTCAATAATGAAAATGATTCTGTGTCACAGAAAGTGACATAATGTCCTCATCTCAAACATGAACAGATGTAACAACAGACAAAGAAAACACGCAGGAACTCTTGGTTTTGCTCGTTGGTGATGAGCACACATTTCAATAGAAAATGACCTAAATAATGGCTTGTTGAAAGCAGTGAAATGAGAGTCTGACTTCCCGCATGGGGTTTCACTCCCGGCTTGCTCTTCTGGCGGGAGTTCTCTTATCATGTGGCTTGGCGAGATGCTGGCCCTTGCTCTGTGGTCACTCAGTTTCTACAAATACATGCAGGCAAGACACACAGAGAAATCACTGTACTACATTGTATCAGCATGTCGGGAGATTTATACTGTTACTTCTGATGTTACATTTGGCTGGCTTCAGCCGGCATTTTAACCAGCTTTTTGCCCCTTGCATTGCTGCTAAAACATATGTAGAGCTGGATCAGCATAACATGAACATTTAGTAGAATAAGTGGATTCATATGGTTAATAAATGCTGCTGTGCAGTGTTTTGAGGATTTTTCGGTTTTGGTTTCTTAGCCACTATATTGGTCTGGCTCTATGGGTGACGATGTAAGTTGGTTGGTTGTTTGGTCTGCAAATTTTGTCCAAGTTCAGTAAGTATTTCAACAACTACTTGATGGAATGTTGTGAAATCTGGAGGAGACATCCATGGATGAATCCGATGCGTGGACTGGAGTGATTTGGGGCCCCTAGGCAAACTCAATCATGGGGCTTTCTTTGCTCTTTGTTTTCACCCTTTCATCCAGTCCGTGAGCCAGTAGGGTTGGTCGGTACCATCTGAGGGGACAAATGCTCAAGGTGACTTTCGGTAAGGTATATATCTCTAGAGTTAAAAATATGTGTTAGCCTTGCACTAGCAAGTGGTAGCTAAATGTGTATCATGTACTGTATTTTATATTACTACCCTAGAAAATCATGATAATCGGCTATCGTGAAGGACAACATGAATGTATGCTCAACATAGTGGTATTTTGTCAGCAATATTGAAATTTGTCTTATATATTATAGTATCAAAGTAGCTGGTATCAATAAGTATTCTAAAAACTGGCATTAGTGGTATATAAAAAACAAGGACTAATTTCAGTAAAATAAACTATTCCAATGTGTTTATTCAAGAGAAGTCAATAAAGAAATTGATTATAAAGTGAACATATTTAATCAAAGTCTTCATATGTCATAAATGTCTTCATCTATGCTTTCCACACTCTCTGAGGTACACAGATATCTTTTACATTTTGACAGTTGTCTGCAGACCTGAGGCTCTTTGCAAGACACATAGACCAATTTTGTAGTTACAAGCCACTTAGATCCAGGAGAGCTTCAGGTGTACCATGAACTGTTTAGCTTCCTCTTCTTTCACCATCTTTCCTCTACCAACGGGGCTCGGCAACTGTGGTTCCTTTTCTAAATATATCATCCCTATACCAACCTGGTAGTTGGCTTGCAGTGCACACTGTGTTAAGCTGTCCTTACATGGTGGGAGTTGATGACTTTCATTTTCACCCTTTTGCCACAGAAAAGGTGATATCTGAGCTCATTACTGATTACAGAATATCTACAGCATACAAATGAACTGCAAAATAAGCTCCAGTCAGCTGGTTACAGGTAGGACCATGTGACCTTCAACCCCCAATAAGGTCAACAAGTCTGCAGACTGGGCCAGTAATCCTCTTTCAGTGTCATGTGTTGTTATGTAAGAGGTGTGAGTATAAATGTGAGTGAGACTCTTAACATATAATGCATCTGAAATCGATTTCTTTCTCCTCTTTAGGGGTCTTTTGACTGCTGGCAACTGCTTATCGCGACCTTTTATTGGAATATGAATGTACTTTTATTGTAATTTTGGATGTGTGTGAATCTGAACAGACACGTTAGTTCATTAATCGTAAAGGACATTATTTCTGGATTTGCTGCAATATAAATAGTAAACATAAAATCAGGGAAAAACTGTGGAAATGATTAACAGCAGCAGAAAGTAGGAATATTACAAGAGTGTACTTAGAGAAGTGTATATATGCCCAATGTTCAACAAGCTGTTCTCCAATACCTTCATAAAGTGTCTCATGATAGTATGAGGCCACTGATCACTGATCCTGATATAGGGCTACGCAACATGCAAATGTCAATGCGCAGATATTGAAGTTACTCCCTGTGTGATAGTGAGTAAAATTGGAGTCTTTAGCACAGGTTGTGAGAAAGCAGCATTATTGTCTCCTGATGGCGCATAGCTCGTGAGGTAAAGGATTGAGGATAAGGTTGTCATAAGGAGTCAGATCCAGGTCATCCTCTGTCAATGTCGGTGGAGGAGTGAAACGGAAGTGCTGGAGAAGGGAGGTGAAGAAGAGAAAGAGTTCCATCTTGGCTAGACCCTCACCGATACAGGATCTGCGACCTGCAGGGACAAAAAGTTGAGTCACTTATCTGTATCGGTATAAGGATTCTGCCAAAAACTCGAAGCAAAAAGTTGTTTTACCTGCAGAAAAGGGAAGGAAGGCATCTCTCATGACAAATTTACCCTCTTTATCCAAGAAATGGGAAGGGTTGAATGTGTGCGGGCTCTCCCATTCACTCTCATCTTTGAGGACAGACAGAATCATAGGGAACACAGTAGTGCCCTGTATGCAAAAGTAAAGAGCAGGTTTAAGAACTAAAGCACAGTTGTAAGGGTTTTCAGAGGTGGGAGAACATATCCATAAAATAAAGCTAAAAATTGATAGTAAGTAGTAAATCAGCTATGAGGACTTAACCTTTTTGATAAAATAGCCCTGGAAGATGACGTCTTGGCTGGTTTTGTGAGGAATAGACAGGGGGACAATGCTGGTGAATCTCAGTAACTCATGAATGACGGCGTTAGTGTAGGGCAGGTTTTTACGGTCATCTAGCTTGATCGTGCGACTTCCAGCCACACTGCTCAACTCATTCTGGATTCGTTCTGGAAACACAAACCAACAATGTTCTCTGCCTGCATTTTCCTGTCCACTCCAAACAACATGGATACATTACATCATGTCTATACGAGTAGCATCTGTAGTCTTTGTTAAAGTATGAAGATGAAAACATACATGTAAACCTATGAGGATTAGAGGGATGAGGATGAGATTAACAAGCTTTGTCTCATTCCTTACCTTGTATTTGTGGATATTTGGCCATAACCAGCAAACCCCATCTCAGTGTAGTTGCTGTTGTGTCAGTACCAGCTGCAAACAAGTTATTCACTGTATATATCAAGTTATTTTCATGGTACTGAGTGTTTGTAGCGTGTGAGTCCTGAGAGAAAGAACACCATAATGCCCATTATTATAAAACAGAATGACAAAGGAGCTGTAACCTTTTTATTTTTTTACCTGAAAAACACTAAATTTGTCATACTTCCTCTTTCTGCTTCCGAGTCAGAAAACAGTCCACCAGCCCCCTGCATAGGTAAGGGTTCAGTGTCTCTTTCAGCTGCTTGATCACATCTTTGACATCTCTGATTGTCATCTCAACATTTTTTATTAACAGCTGCCGGTCTTTTACCCAACTGACCAAGTTGGGGAACACATTGTAAATCTGTGACAGAATAGTAAAAATAGTACAAATGATATAAAAAGAATTAAGTGTCTACCAAACTACATCCCAAATAGATGTATTTTGGTTTGTTTCACAATCCACATGAGCATACATTAAATAAAAATAAAATAAAAATAAAAATTTATCATAAGATAGTTTATCGTCCTTTGGGCTACATAGATGTAGATATACACTCACCGGCCACTTTATTAGGTACACCATGCTAGTAACGGGTTGGACCCCCTTTTGCCTTCAGAACTGCCTCAATTCTTCGTGGCATAGATTCAACAAGGTGCTGGAATCATTCCTCAGAGAGTTTGGTCCATATTGACATGATGGCATCACACAGTTGGTGCAGATTTGTCAGCTGCACATCCATGGTGCGAATCTCCTGTTCCACCACATCCCAAAGATGCTCTATTGGATTGAGATCTGGTGACTGTGGAGGCCATTTGAGTACAGTGAACTCATTGTCATGTTCAAGAAACCAGTCTGAGATGATTCCAGCTTTATGACATGGTGCATTATCCTGCTGAAAGTAGCCATCAGAAGTTGGGTACATTGTGGTCATAAAGGGATGGACATGGTCAGCAACAATACTCAGGTAGGCTGTGGTTGCAACGATGCTCAATTGGTACCAAGGGGCCCAAAGAGTGCCAAGAAAATATTCCCCACACCATTACACCACCACCACCAGCCTGAACCGTTGATACAAGGCAGGATGGATCCATGCTTTCATGTTGTTGACGCCAAATTCTGACCCTACCATCAGCAGAAATCGAGACTCATCAGACCAGGCAACATTTTTCCAATCTTCTATTGTCCAATTTCGATGAGCTTGTGCAAATTGTAGCCTCAGTTTCCAGTTCTTAGCTGAAAGGAGTGGCACCCAGCATGGTCTTCTGCTGCTGTAGCCCATCTGCCTCAAAGTTCAACGTACTGTGCATTCAGAGATGCTCTTCTGCCTACCTTGGTTGTAACGGGTGGTTATTTGAGTCACTGTTGCCTTTCTATCAGCTCGAACCAGTCTGGCCATTCTCCTCTGACCTCTGGCATCAACAAGGCATTTCCGCCCACAGAACTGCCGCTCACTGGATATTTTTTTCTTTTTCGGATCATTCTCTGTAAACCCTAGAGATGGTTGGGCGTGAAAATCCCAGTAGATCAGCAGTTTCTGAAATACTCAGACCAGCCCTTCTGGCACCAACAACCATGCCACGTTCAAAGTCACTCAAATCACCTTTCTTCCCCATACTGATGCTCGGTTTGAACTGCAGGAGATTGTCTTGACCATGTCTACATGCCTAAATGCACTGAGTTGCTGCCATGTGATTGGCTGATTAGAAATTAAGTGTTAACGAGCAGTTGGACAGGTGTACCTAATAAAATGGCCAGTGAGTGTATAATGCACCATACCAAAGGCTTAGATTGTTTAATATTTTGCACTACAGTTGAATTACAATTCAATCTGTACACATTTTAAATGATCCCTTAAAACAGTAGTAGGTCAAATATGAAAGATGAAGCTTACATGGACTGTTTTAGAACCACTAAGGCGTATGTTCTGACAGACTCGTCTCACCAAATGTATGAATCGAGGGTCATTGTATTCAAATCTACTTCCATACACAAAAGAACAGATAACATTGGATGTTGCATAATTCAGTGGAGATGTTGTGTCAAATGGTTTCCCTGAAAAAAAAAAAAAAGTGGATGATGACTTAAACACAGCTTATCTTTCTCTGTGTAATGCACTCAGAAGAGACTTATGGGAAATAAAAGACACGGTGGAGGAAATACCTCTTTACCTCACCTCCACCTCAAGGCTATTTATTTTTACATATCAGGACACCTTGTCAGAACACTTACTATTATTATTATTATTATTATTATTATTATTATAAAACCATATTATTACAGATATTAACTCCATACCTTTATAGTCATCAAACGATTGAATCAAATGGAAGCATTCGTCTAAGATTTGTGTTTCAGAAATTCTTTTGCCCATCCCAAAGTCTTTCAGGGTGGAGAGGGCAAAACGTCTCATTTCTTTCCATGTTTCTCCATTTGCAAATGTAATTCCTATTGAACATGACATGTAGGTTAACTGAAGCCATATAAATATATGTTGTTCATCATAAACAGATACTCACTCTTAACATTTACAGTACTGTTCAAAATAATAGCAGTCCAATGTGACTAACCAGATTAATCCAGGTTTTTATTATGTTTTATTGTATTTTATTGTATTTTTTTTGTTACATGGCAAACAATGTACCAGCAGGTGCAGTAGATTCTCAGACAACCAACAAGCCCAGCATTCATGGTATGCGTGCTGTTAAGGCTATGACATTGGGCAATTAGTTGAAAGGCGTGTGTTAAAAAAATATCAGTGTTTCACTGACTTCACAAACTCAAAACTATTTTGTACAATCTTTGTTGTTTCTAGGATTTAGCCATCCTGTGAATCACTAAACTAATATTTAGTTGTATGACCACAGTTTTTTTCTTTTTATAAATGCTGCACATCTGTGCAGCATGGAGTCAACCAACTTGTGCCACCTTTCAGCTGTTATTCCATCCAAGATTTTTACAACCTTCCACAATCCACTTGCATTGCTTGGTTTTATTTCAGCAACAGCATTTTGATGTCACCCCACAAGTTCTCAATTGGATTAAAGTCCAGGGTTTGGACTGGTCTCTCCATAACATTAATTTTATTGGTTTGGACCCAAGATGCTGCTGGTTTACTGGTGTTTGGGGTCATTATCTGGTTGAAACACCCATTTCTAGGACATTTCCACTTCAGCATAGGACAATATGACCTCTTCAAGTATTTTAACATATGCAAACTGATCAATGATTCCCACAGGTGCTTGGACCACCATGCTTCACTGTCTTCACTATTATTTGTGGCTTGCATTCAGAGTTTGGGAGTCATCTCATGAACTGTCTGTGGCCCTTGGATCCAAAAAGAACAATTATACTCTCAGTATATCTCAGTTTATGCGTTCTTTGGGAAACTGTAACCTCTTCGCCTTTTTTTAACAGAGGGACTTTGCAGGGGATATTTGTAAATAGATTAGCTTCACACATCTTCTAAATGTCAGAGCACTTACAGGTAACTCGGCACTAAGGCACTTGCGATCATTTTAGTTGAACAGCCTATAATTTTTTGCACCTCTTTATAGGTTTTCCCCTCTCCAATCGACTTTTTAATCAAAGTATGCTGTTCTTTTGAACAATGTCTTGAACACCTATTTTCATCAAGCTTTCAAAGAGAAATGCATGTTCAACAAGTGCTGACTTCATCTTTAAACAGGAGTCACCTGATTCACACCTGTTTTTTCAAAAATTGATGACCTCACAGATTAAATGCCACACGGCAATTTTTTTGAACACTCCCCTTTCAATTTATTGCCCAATGTCACAGTCTTAAGAGCCTGCATAATAACAATGCTGGGTCCAGAATTTATTGCACCGGCTGGTAAATTGTTTGCCATGTAGTAACAAAAACTACAATAAAAACCTGGATTTATCTGGTTTTCACAACAGACTGCTATTATTTTGAACTTTATTGTACATGCACCTCTTACATAACAACGTGCATTAAAGGATTTGGAAAGGAAGGTCATACCTTGACCTTTAGCCATGTCATAAAAAATGGGGGAAATGCTTCGTTCTCCAAACACTTCCGAATAGTTGACCAGAGCCTCTTTGACAGTCTTGTACCCAGCCAACACCACCACTTTGTTGGTTCCAAAATGAACCGTAAATATAGACCCATATTTCTTTGACAGCTGTAAAAAGATGAAACACACTGAGACAGGTCTGTAGTAGCCAATAACATAATAAAGGCTGATAACGTAAAAAATTTGCTCTCTTTAAAATGTAACGGTGCATTCACACTGAACCTGACACTTGCAATGGACGCTACAAGTTTACATTCGAAATCAATGTAAATAGCACGATAGCACGTGACAACGCTACGAGCAATGCGATGGAGGCAATGAGCGCCATGCTATAGACATGACATGACATGGATATGATGTCCCTTCATCACGTTGTCACTTGAAGTTGAACATTTTTAACTTTTGTCGTTCAACGTCACCATAGTAATTATGCTAGGGCTGGAATGGGTAATCCTGGTCCTGAAGGGCTGGTATGGGTGCAGGCTTTTGTTTTAACCAAGCAGTCATATTTCTGTTTCTAATACTCAACCACCGGAGCCCTTGCCAAGGTGCTTCATTAGTAGAATCAGGTGTGTTGCTTCTAGGTTGGAAGAAAAACCTACACCAGGGCTCTTCAATTCCGGTCCTGGAGGGCTGGTGTGGGTGCAGGCTTATGTTCCAACCAAGCAGTAACACACCTGGTTCTACTAATCAACCACTACAGCCCTTGCTAAGGACTTTCATTGCCCACCCATGTGCTAGGCACTCATTTAGAAAATAGAGGAAAAAAATCATTGTGGCCATGTGCGGGTTCCCTGAACTTTTTTCTTAACTCTGAGGTAGCTGCACTTTATTTGTTGTACATGTTAGATTTGGATCAGGACCCTGAACGCCGCATGTCCAGGTGCACAAAGTCCTCCGGTGACAGATACAGATGGGTGAATATCATCACCATTTTCATGAGCTATGTCTGGATGATGGTAGTTTCCAGTTGTACATCAGGGAGAGCTGTTCCTCCCTGCCGACTTTTTTCCATGCCAGATCATGTTTGCTGGGCTCCCGGTAAATGTATGATGACAAAGTCTGACACCTGTGTGCGTGTGTGTTTTTAAACACACATCCGTGTACACTCACAAACAAAATCCCCTCCTACTCCTACTTTCATTCTATTTTCTACTAAATATTCCCGGAGCTGTATGACACTTTGTCATACTTTTACGAGGATTGCAACAAAAAGGAAGCAGGAAAAAGGAACAGCTCAGCCCGAAGTACTGCTGGAAACAACTGTCATCCAGATGCAGCTCATGGAGAAGGTGATAGATGATATTCACGTCCACAACAAAAGTGCAGCAGCTACTTCCCAACATCCGTGGTTGACAAGAGTATAGCACAAGGGGGCCATCATCACGTGTTGAAGCAATGAAGCAGTAGTGAAAAATATAACACTTTGTGCGTAATGGCTGTCGAGAGTGACGCGTTCGATGTGAACACACCGTAATAGGCCAAGAACATAATAACTGTACAATAACAAAATAAACATGCTGAAACTATAACATAATCAATTTTGGCTGATAATGTAATAACATATTATGTTTCAGCTGGTTGTTACTTTATTGGCCTTTAGAGGAATAAAAACTTGCAAGTGAGACAATTTTGCAAATAACTGAGTATTACATTACATTATTGTTATTATGTAATCGGCTGCTACACAGGTCAGACATAATGTTAGAACATGTAGTTTTGTAAACGTGTAAATATAAGGACACTGAACTAGACTGCAAGCACTTATAAAAAAAAATGGATTATGTTCATGTTAGTTGTGCTACACCAACCTCAGTCAGAGTTTTGCATATTCTCTTGAGATCCAGCTGCAACAGGTTGCCTAGTAGGGGCAGAGGCTTTGGTCCTGGAGGCTCCGGTCGTATTTCCTGGGAAGTGAAGCTACTAAAGAAAAGATAAAGGGTTAGCAGGGCAGCAACTGTCCACAGCAGAGTGGTCGGACTGGAGAAGAGGAAGAAAACATCTTCTAAAGGAGACATTTTCTTTTCTGATGATTTTAATCCTCTCACAGAGTGAGAGGACCACTGTGGTGTTTATGCACAGCAGCTTTTCAGCCATCCCTTTTTATTAAAAAAAAAAAAAGGGGGGCGGGGGCCACAACACAGGTTCAAATTGTAAACAGACATTCTTTACTTTGCAGTGAAATATTTCTACCTTCGCCTTAGCATGCCTTCAGCTGCTGGTGTCCTATCTCGATTATTTAAACACAGCTGGACTTTGGATTTCAATAGATAACTAATGCAGTGTCTTGAAAAGGGACCTTTCTTGGAAGTTGTGATATTTCTGCTTCAACACACTAAAAGATTAATGCTTTTGATGTGAGGTGTGAAGGAGAAGTACTGAAAGACTAAAGTATTGAATTGTTCCTTATTTAAAATATAAAGAGGGCTTAATTTAAAATGAAAAACACATAATAACGAGTAGACAGCAGAAAAAAACAGTGCACTGCATGTGGGCATTGGTCATAATATATTGCATGTTTATTTAAATTACTCAGCAAGGGAAGGCAAGTTCAACTCTTCTCTTTTTATTTAAATAAAAAAATAAGAACTTAATTCAAATTAAATAAGGTTAAAAATCCCCCCCCAAAAAATTGAAATTAAATACAAAACCATGCAAGGTATAATATATATATATATATATATATATATATATATATTATATATAAAAAATAATAGATTAAAGGGGTAAAAATCTAAAATTTAACTTTCAAACTAAAACAAGAACAAGGTTACAGTGTACCTGCACATAATGGCAGCCAAAAACCACTGTACTGGTCAGGGTGTGTACGTGCAGGGACACCATGCCCATGATGAAGGCCACCAGGGTTAATGACACACTAACCTCTGGTCACTGACTGTTCAAAACAAGAAAGCAATGCACACATATATTCTGGACAATAAAAAAACACACCTCATTCAGTCTGGAGAATCTTCAAGCTTGTCCTGAGACTGTCAACCATTAATGAAAAAGGATTTTTTTCCCTGTGATGGATCTGATATCTTCTTCCTCTGTCTCTGTTCTCTGTAAAGTGTTGTATTTGAACCAGGTTGGTAATTATTGTCTCCTACATGTCACTGACCTAGTTTTTCCTTCCTTTCCTCCTTCTTCTTTCTCTTTGGGGGGCCCCAAGCAGCTGGTTGGTTGGTTTGTGCCCCTGGTCACAGAGGCTCCTCCAGTGAAGGAATTATTGGCTTGGATACATGGCTTGGGGGGGGGGTCCACAATGAATCAGTAGGAGTAAGACCTCTAGGACTGTCTAGGTCTGCTTGACTGCAAAAAATGACCTTTGGTGCAGCCTATGTCCAAACGAGGTGTTTTTCTGTGAAACTGGCTACCTGGTTTTGACCTCCATTTCCATTTATTTTGCCCTCTCTGTGTATTCATGAGTATGCCAATAACCATTACACAGTCCAGGGATTGTATTTCTAACTTCAAAGAAGTTATACTATTGAATAAAGAATAGAGAAACTGAACCCTGAGTGACCCTAAAGATAATGTCTATTAGCAGAAAAAAACACCCTCTGCTTAATTATTTAGCAGTATTCATAATTATTCACAATTTGGACCTTAAAAAAATTTCTGTTTGTTTTCTCTACAATAAGCATTAAAAGCTGCTGGTGAGTCCCGCTAAAAAGACAAAAGAAATTCCTCTATATATGTGCCAATCTGACCACCATAATTTAAGGGAATTCTTATTGTTAAAATGTTATTTGTTTAAATAGAAAGAAGAAGGCTCATATTTCATGTGCACCATTTCTCTTTTATGTGAGGTTATACATACAACTTCAAAATATTAATTTTGGATAAGATTTCATCTTAATCTGCCTCAGTGGTGTAACAGTTATGCTGAAAACTCATAAAGTTGAATTTCTTTCTGTAGAACAGGAATTCACTGAGGAAAACAAAAAACATGGACAGATTCCCAAACTGTTGCTTCATTTCAGAGGGGGATAAACAGTGATTCAGCAGGGTGTGGAGGACAAAGCTACACATGCAAACCAGCGACAAAGGCAGTCGTGCACGTACAGTAAAGTAAGTGCATGCAGACACACACACAACTATAGCTGCTTACATGTCTGGTAGATATTTTGGTCACCAGTCACATTTGATGTTTATTTCCTCTGTTACACATTCACTTCTCTGGGGTCAAGTAGGTTTGTGGTCATTAGTGTCATAGCAACAGTGGAAAGCCCCTGTGCCAAAGGTTGTGTATTTCCTGTGAGTTGCTCTGCTGCTTCACTCTCCTCTGGCAAACTGGATGAGAAACTAATAAACATTAGGCATTTTTCCACTGACCGTTATCTTCCACTGACCTTATCTGACACATAATTAGCCACGAGAGAGACACCCTTTTTTCATGTTCGCCTAATATCAGTTTCTTTGATGCCGCACCCTGCAGAGGAACTGATTGCTGTGTTGCACTAAAAGCATCAGTGATAGACATCTCAGTAAATCATATATATGTATTTTATATTTAAAATGTTTTCATAAATACAAATGATTTATATATTTACACACAATTTATGTATTCTGACTCACCACTGACCACTGTAAATCCATGATTGATTTAACTGGGAAAAATGACTGGAATAACTTCTTCATTCACCCACTGGAGTCAAGGGGCAACGTCTGGTACTAAGCAGTGGGAACAATATGGAAGTCCCAAAAACTGCTTATCCTTGAATGGCCACTTGAATAGATAAGATGAAATAAAATGTTAAACTTTACCTAGCACAAAAAAATGTTTACAGCCTGATGGAAAGAAAGATTTTGGTCCATACACAGTAGGTATTGGGAGGTGATGCATCCAAGGGTTAATAGAATCATTCATCACACTGATTAACATATTTGCATCCTACCAACAGTGAGCTGTTTCTGAGACTTTGACATGCACATGTCCAGTATCTGCAACCCCAAATAAAATATTACTCTAAAGCTCTTCACAGGAAAACTCACTCTACAGTGTTATATGTCCCGCGCTCATAAAAATAGAAAAAAAAGACCTGAGGAATAAAGAGATTTAAGTTAAGTTTAGGTTTGATATTAAAATAAAAGCTTTAAAATGAAAAGAATTTCACAAAGGAACACAATATAATAATGTACTATGGTGCTCCCCATACATAACTTCACTTAAAATATGTGGAACAACCAGATATTTATTTGGGTTTTTTACTTTAAATCTTTGCTATTAAAATCCCCACAATCTCGTTACTTCCATGACCATATTGTTGTATCCATGTGTTGCCATGGAGCTCTCCACAGGAAGCAGCTTTCCTCATCATATGATCCATGGGAGGACTGTGTCACACAGTCTGATTTCCATTGTTCGTACATTTGGGACCCCCTAGCAGCACAGTCCTGATTCCTTTAAGGCTATTAATGAGGAAATGCTCAACAAGTGATGGAATCATATGTCCAGAGATGGGAAATCCCCCCTTTTTTTAAAGTAGAATTCTATACAGTCAGAGAACTTTCAAGCCTGAAACCTTTTATGGCCAAAAAGGTGCTGTGTTTAAAAGCTACACAATGTGATAGTAACCAAATTCAAACCAGAGGCCCCTTGGTAATCATTGCTGGAGTACAGGATGGGATTTAATGAAAAACTTGACATCAGAGTTGGCTTGTCATGACTGTTTCCCCCGAAAGGGGATTTAGGGAAAGATGTACGGAGGAGAGGGAGAGAGAGACATGTAGAGAAGGTGCAGCAGGGATAGAGAGGAAAGATTGAGCATAGAACAGTTTGTTTGATGCAACTTTAATGAAACTCAGACTCCAGATTGGAACAGTTTGGTTGAGTTTGCATCATCCTTTGCTCTAAGGGAGCTCATTGTCTCTGACCTCCTATTATAAGGCCAAAGCAGAGACTTAATGTTACGCAGTCCTGACAAAATACTGTGAGAGAAAATAGTTATGACCATTGATGTACTTATGCACTGTGACTTTCGCTGAGCCATAGTGATTAGAGGAAAGACTTCAGTCTTTGCAGCAGCATGTGCACCACAGCTGGTGGAAATGCAAAATTATTTATCAACCAGGTAATGTTTCTGTGACTTCTGACGGATCCGATGTAATTTTCGGTCAGACGATAAAGCTGCAGGTTTGGACCAATGGTCAGACGGTTTGCTCATTTCCTTTTGTGCATGAGTAAATGAAAAGAAAAGACAATTTCAATACTTTGATGAAATCTAATGACTTAAAACAATTAAAAAAGCAGCTTTGATGTCGGGCGACACGGTGGAGCAGGGGTTAGAGCTGTTGCCTCACAGCAAGAAGGTCACAGGTTCAAGACCTCCTTGGTCCTGCGTCTGGGACCTTTCTGTGTGGAGTTTGCATGTTCTCCCCATGTCTGCGTGTGTTTTCACCGGGTACTCCGGCTTCCTCCCACAGTCTTAAAACATGCTGAGGTTAATTGGTGACTCTAAATTGGTGTGAATAGGTGTGAGTGTGTGAGTGAATGGTGTGTGTGCCCTACGATTGGCTGGCGACCATCTGGGGTGTATCCCTGCCTCTCGCCGTAACGCACTGGGATAGGCTCCAGCAGACCCCTGCGACCCTAATGAGGAATAAGTGGGTATAGAAAATGACTGACTTTTATGTCATTGCAATCAAAGACATTTTATTTATTTTGATTTATTTTGATTTTAGACCTAGACATTTGGTTCCAGATATATTCACCAAAGAAGACAGAGAAAATACTGAGTCTGTTACCAGCAGAAATCAGGTGGACTGACCTGATCTGGTATTTGATTGTCTTGACTTTTTGCACATTATCACTGCTCTGGAATTCAAAGGATTTGGGAACAGTATGTATATTATAAAGCCTTGGAGCCTCTGACCTTCAAGGCTGTTGAGGCTGATGAAAAGGTCACAGACTGCAGGTTTAATACTGGAGGAGACAGTGTATGACCCTGTAAAAAGCTTCTTTCTCAAAATAAACCACTGCTACTAGAACCACAATCATCATTTTAAATCCCAAAGTTATGCTTTTAACAATATTGCCACTCTTTACAACTCAACATGATCCCAATTTATATTACAGCATTTTATACAAATAACCTGCTGAGCTACGCTTCCTGAAGATGTCACACTAACAGCATAATTTATTTAAGTCACTGTGATGTCACCGTGGTTTGAAAGTACATAAAGTACAGTTTTGAAATCTTGATTTTCGCAGTTTGACCATGACTATCTTGTATTTTTTTTCTGGAGCTTGAGCTGAAAATATTTGGACAAGAGTTTGAAAGCTGGAGGCTGTGCCTAAATTATGCACAACTTTAAGCTTTTATCAAATTTAAGCAGATGAAATGTCTAAAAATTCATCCCCTGTATGCTACACTTGTCATGAATAGGGTGCAGATCAAGGGTGCAGATCTCAAAACCAAAACATTTTTTTGTATCATGCCTCAAACATCTTTATTTCTGCTGTAAATTTGGACATTTGAACATAAGAGGTCATCGTGATTGATTCACTTCTGGAGCTAGTCTCAAGTGGCCATTCGAGGAGTTTTTGGCACTTCCGTGTTGGCTTCGTTTTTCAGCCCCAGAGGTTGCTGCCTGGTCTAAATGCTATTCAAAGGCCTCTCCAGCTCCCAAGGAGCAACATTTAGAGGAAATACTAGTATATCAGGATATTGGCCTGGAGGGCAGGGAGGATATTCCTCAGCTTGGCGTCAGTCTGAAGATCTCTGTGTTTTAAATGGGAGGCTTGTCCTCTTCAGAGTTTCTGAAGAACTGGTCTCTGGAAGGAAGCAGCTTTTTAACGCATTGATGGGTTGCTGCAACATGGTCTTCATTAAAGATCCAAATCTTTTTAAATCATTAAGTGATGCATCATTTAATGCATCATTGTGTAGCCATTCCAAAAACAAACTGATTTTAATCAAACCTATAGAATATTCTACTGTATTCATACTTCATAATCTGTGGCCTTTGTGTCTGTGGCCTTTCTTTCTAATTCAGGCCATGTTTTTTATTTCATTTGAGCCACCATGAAATCAAACATATTCCAAAATTACACCCACATCACATCTGGTAGTAATAACAGGCAAAAACTCAACCATTGCAGAAAACAATCTTCCTATGTGCCTTTAAGCAATGCAGTGACTGAAATATTTTGCTTCAGCTGACATTTCCCATGAAATGAGGTTTTTACATAAAGATATGAGAAGCTCAGGCCTTGCTTATGAGATTTCTTGCTGGTATTCAATGCAGACCAAAGTTGAACAGGGATCGCAAACACAGTGGACTGTGTTGCCATTTGCAAATATCTGAAACTGGAGAGCTGTGAGTCATGTAGACATATTTCAAAATTGTTCACAATCAAGACTTATAGTGACAACATCAGGCAAAGCATGACCCCTTTAAATTTTAGAGAAAAAAAAGGTGATAGGGTTTCTTGCACAAGTGATTTGCATATTGCTGGATGTGAATAAATGAAATATCATAACATGGTAGTGACATGATCACAGAGTTCTTCTGCAGATGTGAGGTTTTAATCCAACACCTCAGTTGAATGTTTCGTGGGCAAGACATTGAATTTCCAGGTGTTGGAACCTGAGTAGAGCAGCACTAGTGGGCAAATCCCTGTCGATGTGATCAACTGCTGGATATGACGTCCATTTGACGTCTGAAGGAGTGAGCGCACCCACGCGTCCTTGTAACCCGAGAACATCGAACCGGAGAGTGAGCCCCCGCAGACCTCTTGACGCCGTCCAATTAAATTTACAATGACGATAGTGTTTGATGTGTGCACTCAGGGTTCAGTTTCTCTGGCTCGCAGCAAGCTGAGATGACAGTTGTGCTCTTAGTGTGGGAGCTTACATGTTTATATCATTCTCGGAGTGATATTCTGTATGTGTGTGTTTATTAATTGCCATGGTTAAAACTTATTGATAAAACATGTGTGAAAGAAGAGACAAACGGAGGCTGGGGCTGTTCACCTCTGCACCACCATCTGGAATCATAGAGCAACCGTATTCTATCAGGAACCCCATGGAAATAATATCTAGATACCTCAATGCCACACTAGGGAAAAAAAAAAGATGAACAATAGAGGCATTAACATAAGTCAATTGTGTCATCTAACTCACCAAGAAAGCAAAGAAACATCTATCCAAAAATGTCAAACTGCTCCTGTATGAAATATGTTTAGATTTGTTCTGACATTTAAATAAAAGGTCAGAGGAATTTGTCTTTGGCACAACCTGTGCTCAAAAGGACAAATTCAGCTTCATTGGCTAAACCTGTGTGCAGCTTCCAGACACAATTACAAGATACTTTACTTGCGAATAAGCTGATGTTACCTAAACAAAAAGTTAGTCAGATTCATCTGGGTTGAATAGACCCAGATAATTAAACGTGGTTAAGACATTACAACTACTTCATATTTAAAGAACAGAAAAGCAGCCTCGGAAGAGCTGAATGATGAAGAGATTCCAGTTTAAATCTTTTTTTTTTTCTGCTTGTCAGGGACTTATTTGGTCAGACAAAGAATCTCCACTCTCTACAAATGTCATTGAATGTCATGTGTGATGGAAAGCCCTTAAAAGAAAGAGTTTATCTTTTTGTTTTTTAATAATAATACTACCTATAATATATAATAATAATGTTTCGTAAGTAAAACATAAATGGTGGTGATAATTATAATATTTCACACCAATGGCAGAGATTTAGTTCTAGGACTTATGTGTCACTTTATTAAGCTTTAATTTTTCCCATTGAGAATGACATCTAGATTCCCAGCATGTGGTCAGTTTATCAAATTATCCAAATAACTTATGTCACTTTACATGTTATGCATCTATATTTTCCAAATTAAGCACTTCTGTAGTCATGATGAATTATATAAAATCAATATAATGAATACATTTATGAATGGAAACTCTACACACATGAAACGCACTGTATTGGGATCATTTAAATTTAAACTACAAATTAACTCGATAGTTAATGTGTTAAAAAATTCTGGCGATGTCAATGTCTGGCAACCTGGCGAGGACCTCTAGTGTTTCATACAAAGTCCAGACCTATACTTCATTTTGATCTTGTTTCTACATAAAGATGAATGAGCGCTGTATCTGTCAGCTGCCACACATCACTCATTGTTAACAGTCCTTCACTGTTAACTTAGAGATAACTTTGCCTTGATGTTTACCATAATACAGCCAATAGATACGCACACAGAGCCACTCACACACACACACACATACAGGACATAGGGGAAAAAACACACACAATCATGGACACACATGGACATCGTAATCCTTGTGGGAAAGGCAGTAGGGGTTTGTGTGCAGGTTTTGGGAGGTCGGGGTAGGATTCATTACCTGTAAAGTGATATTCCCCAGAACCTGAGCACAGCAGCCACACAGGCACTTTATAAACTCTGCTTGTAACCGCACATTGGCTTAGAATGAAGAATATAGATTATTATAAAGATACCAGAGAAGATGGGGATTATTTTTTATTAGCTTCCTCTGATCTGAAAACTGATAAATGCAGATTACCATCAACAATTCTTTGCTTTTTTTTAACTTTCCAAAGCTTGTCAAAAATCTATTCACAAGAGGGAAATGCTGGTCTTAAACATCAAATGCATTAACATCAAGGTGGGATAAGAGAAAGGATAAGAAGTTATCCGGACAGCCAAGTTGCTCCTCTGAAATATCCCTGCCAGTGCTGGAAACTTTCTCTTGAAGGATTCCTTCCCTTGGGCTCCTCGCATGCTTTCAAACTTGATTCATTCGAAGTGTGAGTTTATGTAAGTGTGTTCCACCAAGGCAGACTTTTACTGAGGTGAGTGGGGCAGCCTGTATTTTGACTCACTGACAATATGACCTGATGATAAAGAAGAGAGCGACATGCAAGAAAATGTGACAAAACCTTTCTTTTGAGAAAATTTCCAGGGAACTAATGGAAATTAGGTTAGACAATAACCTTTTGATATAGAAACATTTCAACATAAGTAAGTAAGTCAACAGATATGAAGACCAGCGTGATATAAGTGGCTCCATAGACGATACGTTTCCTGTCTTTTTTCCTGCTGTCACTGTATGAGTAAAACAGTCTCTAATGGGCTTCCTGATTCCATTCATTCAGAGTTCACGGAATGACTCATGCTACCCTATCAGTCCTTTAATGTATGCCAGTAAAGACGTTGCAGGAGAAAGCAGGTCAGAATCAAAGCTTTTAGAAACTTGCTGCAGTTTTACATGTTTAGCAGCAACTGCACTTTCTTTCGAATACAGAGAAGAATTCAAAGTTCACAAAGAAAAAAAAAACAAAATCACCATGATTTAACTATGGTTGGAAAAAGAAGCAATATCAAAGTAAAAGAAAAGATCACGGCCTTTGATTGGTACAGAATCTCAAATACAGAGACAACAGAGAAAAAGTCCACATCATCTAAAAGTAAAAAAATAAATAAATAAAGAAAACATTGTATAAACAGCCTCTGTGTCCTGTACCAGGCTGGTGCTGATTCATAATGCTGCTGCTTCCTTAAAAGGTATCAGACTGCTGCTATACTTCTGGGAAACAAGGCTGTGTGCAATAAGTGAACCTTTTTTCGGATTTTGGACAGGAAGATGGCAGCTTTTATCTGTTTTCCTGATGTTTTGTGATGATGATTGCAGCAGTTCCACCAGCCTTTAATGGTCCTCACTTTGGCGCTGCTCACAGAGTAAACAGGAACAAACAAAATGAATGAAAGAAAGAAAGAAAGCCAGAGGCTTCTCTCACTGACAGCTACACACACACACACACACACACACACAAAAACACATGTAATCCCATGCTTGCAAACATCTCCTAGTGCACATTGCATAAACATATGCACACTGTAAGGACCTAGACATGATGTTGACCTCGAAGAGTAAGCACTGTCAACAGCTATCTGATCAAATGCTCTTTATCGCTTTATGTCCTCTGCTGAAAGGACTAAAGCTGACAGGCAGCTGACCACAAACATGCACATTTGGGAGAGTTAAAAAACAGAATTCTGCTGCGACCAGCCCAGGCTTCAAGCTTTACCAAAGAAAATGGTTTGTATCCGAGCTAGTGGTTTCAGGGAAACAAATCACGTTATCATTCTGTTGAGTAAAGTGCATGGCTTTAGTTTCAAAGATTATGCCTTTACTTTTTTGATTTACTATTTTGATATTACGCTACTTTATACATCCACTCTACTAAAAAGTCCAAAAGGTGAAAACAACAACATGAAAACAAACATCAAAACAGTAGATCTGCTCACAAGGTGATGCTTCAATATTAACGTCTTGTATAATCATAAATTTGTATTATTCATTGCAGGACACAGCAGAGACTCACAGCCGACAGATGCACAACACACCTTTACAATGAAAATCCCTCCAGGGATAAGCTGGGACTTATTCAAATTAACATCTTTTATCTTTCAAACAATCCCTTCACTGTGTTGATATGTGTCTTATTTCTCTGCAGTTGATTTCATGGAGGTTGTATTGCTTCATTACCCAGATTTTGTATTGCTTTTCGTTTGTAGTTTAATAGTGTATTATGGGCATTAGGTTCTTTTTTTATGTGCCAAGCCTGAGATGAGGAGTCTGTAACTCACTAACTGAATGCTAATTGAATATTGTTTGGAGTCATTTTCAAAGAAAAACATTCTTTGGTTTGCTTTTCAAATGTGAAACATTGATGGGTTTTATTGCCCTAAACTGAATATCTCTCTGAGTTGTGAAACGTTGGTTGGGAGAAAACAGGACACTCGAGGACATTGAGGTCACGTGCTTTGAAAAACATAAAGACACAAAAAGATGATAGTAATAATATTTTTCACCATTTTGTTGATGAAACAGCTAAGTCGAAAGATTTATTGATATTATGAAAACAATGATTAGATGCAGCCTTATATCTAAATCATGTATTAGCAATATTGTTTTATTGCTAAAACAATTAGATGATTAATCATTTAATTCTGTAATCAATTGTCAAGCCTGTTTTTCCTACACAAATATGAGGATTTTCAGCTTTTCTTTGCTTTATTATTGTGAATTGACAGATTCTTGAACAGATACAAAGCAAGCAAATGGAAGGCTCTGAACAGATACAAATGTAAAGTTATCACTAACTGACATTAATCAATAACCTAAATAGCTGAGTCCTTTGTCTAAATGTTCACTTGAGGTTTACTCCTTGAATATCGCATAGTTCATTGTAGCGCCATCACTTTCACACTTTATTTCATCTGGATCCCTCACAATCTTTCCCACATTATCCCACTGCTACAATGATTAACTTTCAGCCACTTACTACACTAGTTTGGAATGAATCTTCACAATAAGAAAAGCATACGTGTGATTAGGTGTGTTGTATTTCCACCTCCAGTCAAATGGAAGGACCACCTGTGTCTTCCCACTCTGTTCCTATCAGCTCCAGCGCCTGTGCTTCCTGCTGCTGTTTCCTCTCAGGGACTCAGAAAAACACTGTCACACGAGCTGATAATGAAGCAACCAGCCAGGAGCGCAGCTTCCTGTTGGACCAGATTGCTCATATTTAAATGGATTGGAAGTTGAACCAGCTACAGTAGATTTTTATGTTTATGTTCACATGTGAGAGGACTTACTGTACACTGTAAATATATGATGATGATTAGACACTGTGAAACTAAATTCTGTGTTGAGATATAATGACATAATGTTGATAATCTCTCTGTAATGGGAAATGTTATATTTCTTTTAATTCACTGTTGCTTATCACTGTCCAAACCTGTTGAACCATGTTATCGTAATTCTAAGAGATGATGTGTTCTCTTGACTTAGAACCGTACGTTGATAAGGCCATGTACGTGTAAGTTCAAGGAAAGAGTATATGATTAGAAGATCTGGGTTAACGACTGTGGCTATGTCATCATCACTGTATATACTGTAAGGATGGGTCTCATAGCTGGTGGGTGTCCAGGCTCTGAAACCTCAGCGGTGGATAGACTGCTGCACCCTATTTGGCTGAATAGTTAGACTCTTGTAAATAACTGATGGTTGTTCTTTTATTTTGACTTCATCTCCTGCAACAAACCATTTGATTTTTCATATACTTTTCATATACTTTTTCATATACTTATTGTTGTTCCTTAGATTTTACCTTCATTTCGACTCTTAAGAAGTCTACATGACTTGAATTTACAGTTGTATCAGAGGACAACTTTTTTCCACAATCACATTTCCAACAACCACATCACCAGTCTTTACCCACCAGGGAATATTTCAAGGACGATTTGTGGCTTTGACTCAGTTTAAAACACAACATGATTTTTATAATCAGCCAAACACTAGTGACAGTGTTTGACATTTGTAATGTATGTCTCTGTTATTATTACTGCCAATCAGCTATCAACATCTGTGTGCATTTCCATGAATGGTGGATTAATGGCACATGTGTCAGAATTTCCAGTAGACCTCAAGAATCTCCTTTAAAAAGTCTGTGGGTCTGATAGGGCTGTCTAGACACTGTGAATCAGTTTCAGAGACATAAACACGTGACTCAGCTCTTGTGCTCTGTTATCAATTATGCCCCCCAGTCTGCAAATATTGTGAACACAGTGTAAATTTGTGTCCTTTGTAACCAATTTATCTTTGTCATTTAGAATGTATTCAAAGTCCCATATCATAGAGAGTGGGGTTTGGATTACTTTTTGATTAAAAGGTCTAGTTTCATATAATTGATGTCCCATTTTTTTCACAACACTCAGACACACAGAGAAATGCATACAGCCCATATTCATAAAGTGATGCCACAAGTATACAGTCCATGTCTACCTTTTACAACCATTCAAATCAGTCAATCGTATGAGAATCTCTTTATACAGTGATTTATCAAAAATAGTTTTAAAATATCTGTCTTTTATATACAGTACAGTACAGGCCAAAAATTTGGACACACCTTTGCATTCAATGTGTTGTCTTAATTTTTGTGCCTATTTACATTGTTGATCCTCACTGAAGGCATCAAAACTATGAATGGACACATGTGAAGTTAAGTACTTAACAAAAAAAGTGAAATAACTGAAATCTGATAACACACCTATGAAGTGAAAACCATTTCAGGTGAATGCCAAGAGTGTGCAAAGCAGTAATCAGTGCAAAGGGTGGCTATTTTGAAGAAACTAGAATATAAAACATGTTTTCAGCTATTTCACCTTTTTTGTTAAGTACATAACACCATAAACATGAGTTCATTCATTGTTTTGATGCCTTCAGTGAGAATCTACAATGTAAATACTCATGAAAATAAATAAAATATTGAATGAGAAGGTGTGTCCAAACTTTTGGCCTGTACTGTAAGTTTGTTAAAAAATGTTTTGTGATGCAATTAAAACCTCTTCCTTCTAACAATCAATCATTGTACATTGTAGGTTTGGACCCATATAAGACACGTAACAGTGTGATAAATGACATGTTTCGCAAGTTTCATGCTAAAAACTCTCCAAACCCAAGTCAGTAGAGACCCTCCCTGCTGATAAGTTCCACATTTTCTAAAATCCTTGTCCTGAGTCAGTAATGCAGGCTTTCCTGAAAGAAACCAATAGAAAGTGCTACCATGCAGCTTGTGCTGAAACCGTGTGTAGACTGACAACAGAAGAACCTGTTTGATTGATGCCTGTTTCTTGTCTCTTGAAGCTGAGCCATCCACAAACAGCTGAAGGTCAGGACTGTGTCTTACAGATCAACTCTCGAGGAAAACTCCTCCTCCAGAATGTGTGCACAATCGTGAAAGTTTTTTTTTGTTTGTTTTTGTAGTCAGTAGCCCACTAGATCTCTAGGGGCCATCAATGCCTTCTCTGCAGCTGCCACAGCTTTAAGGCAAAGAACCAGACCTGCTACTACTGGATCCAGTTTTGCAATGACAGATTCCGAACAAATTTTCTATAACTTTCATCAAGATACATTGTACAGACAATGTACGAGCTATACACCAAATGATTAACTGTAAAAATGTAATACAAAACATACTCATTTTACTTCTCTACAGAAATCTCTAAGCCCCGAGCTGAGATAACATCCTCTCTGATACCATCGCTTATTTTCTCAGGCTTGACAAAGCTCCTCCAGAGCTACAGAAGACATTATACAACTGTTTTCACAGGCTGATGTTTTTTTGGTTTGATTTCAAAAAACAAAGCAGAGGAGGGGGATTTTCTAGATGATTTGAGTCATAAATTCTGATGCTTTTAAATGACAATAGGCACAATACAACGGGATGTTTTATGTTAAATAATGGTATTCTTATTTGAGTAGCAGCATGTGTAGTGGGTGCGTGTTTGCGGTGGTCCCCCCACAAGTGATGATTAAAAAGTTGGTCCTCATAAATGATAAAAAAAACCTGTGTGTGTGTTGTCAATGAAACCTGAAGCGACTGAAGGTTTGAAGTAAACAGGGAGAGAGAGAGGTTTCAATCAGCTGAGTAGAACCTGCTGTGCATGTTGTAAAATGGTACATTTCCTCAAACAGAGCCTTGTTGCCAGATGCGGGTTTCAAACTATGAGGACTGAGCCCGATGATTGATCCCGAGTGAGGAAAAGCTGCCCATTTTGTTCAGGAGTAAAATGATTTGCCTAAAACAAATCTTCGAGGTCGTATATATGTACATATGTAGAAAACTGAGCTTCACTTTGCACTGTAGTGAGAAAGAGTCAGTAAGAGCCTGGCAGCACTCAATTCAACACAGAACATGACTTTCAAAACTCAAAGCTTTGTGAATGCCTTAAAGTTCAAATGGAATGTGTAGGATAAGGGACGTCCGAGCAGTCGAGTCTCATCAGATCAAGCCTTCATCAAAGCAGAGTAAGAAAACACATTAAACTCTTGTTTTTATTTCCCTCTGCTCCCTCCTCCTCCTGCCTTTATGCTAAGGTCTGGTTTACATCTGTGTGCCACTACCACTGGAGGCCTTACACAAAGGTGTGTGTGTGTGTGCGTGCAGAATCCCTGGTGTTCTCAGAGGGGAGTGTGTTTGTTCATGGTAGCAGCTTCCTAAAATCCTTAACACCCCAACTAAAGCCAGACTACAAGTCTTTCAAAGTTATCAGATCGCCTTGCAGTTCACTCTACACGGCTATCAGGAGTCTTAAGGTCTTTTGTGCCTTTCATGCTACATGACTGATCAGCGGCAGTGATTTTACTTGTTGTGTTTAACTCATGAGAGAAGTGACAATGGAAATGCACAAGCAGAATTAAAAATGTGGAAGTGCAAAAAAAAGAAAATATCACACAAACGCTGTCCACAGAATCTTCGTATTCATCATGACCCCTGTCTGCTCTCATTGGCGGTAGCTCTTCTTACAACACCTTGACATGACCACATACCTAGCATGCTAGATATTCACTTGGAATTCGCAGATCTGACTCCCATCTTTGATTTGTTTAAACATAGGGATCCAGGCTCGCTAAGCCGATGCCTAGCTCTCCCAGATTTGGTGCATTTGGTACATCAGAGATCTCCAAAACCAGTCGACGAGCGGCCGATCAAGGCCTAAGGTCAAGCAGTGGCTTTGCAGATGCAAGGCCACGTAGTTCCGTTGACACCCATGTGTATAAGCATATGTTTATTTCCACATATATAGGCTATCTCATTGGAACACAGTTCTAAACACAACAAAAGGCTTGTCATTGCAGCAATATCAAATGAAGTTCATATATTTTCTAAGGATAGGAGAGATGAATGCTTTTGCAGCATTTGGTCCAGAGGAATGCTTTTAGTCTGCAAAAACTCAAGGTTGTCAGATGACAGTTGGCACCGGTGATGTCTTTCATATGACTGTATATACAAGAATTTATTGCTTGTAAAACTTGCATTCCTGTGTGACTGGGACTATGTTTGTTTCCTGCATTTGCTCAAGAAAAGAGTTAAATAACGTTTAGTGTGACTGACAGGGAGTTCATGTAATCACATGACCCTACTAACGCCTGTTGTGTAAACACTCAGTTATTAAAATTGGCATGTGGATATTTCCAGGGATATATTTATACTCTGGAGCTCTACTGGAATATCTTTGCATAATTTAGAGTTGAAAAAAATCCTTCTTTATTGTATACATTATGCAGCTCATCAGTTCAGCCTCTGTCTGAAAGTACTATTTCGCTTCTGCTTCTGATATTTACCCAACATATATTTGTATATGATTAAGCCTAAATCATGAAATATGCAAGTGTGCAAGGGCATATAGGAGCCACCTGACATTAGTCCATGTAGGAAATGGAGGTCACTTTTCAAACAGATTGCCTGACATTTGTTTTGTGGATATTATTTTTACACATTATACCAGTATATATATATATATATATATATATATATATATATATATATATATATATATATATATATATATATATAATAAAGCCATTGTTACTATCTAAAATAGTAATGTACTCACTAAGTCAGTTGATAATGTTCCAGAACATTACATTCACCCATTTAAGCCAATGACTGATTTAAATGTTGAACAGTAAAATGAGTATCCAAGCATTCTTTTTATCTTTCGTCACAGTAGTTTCTGACTAACTTGACCTACCTTGTTGCTATTTTGTAGTTGTGCAGTTTTCCAGAGCGATGAAGGATTATTATCAATATTTCAGATGTGTGTCCAAATAAAGTTGTGTACATCATCTAGCTAAATTGGTCCCCTTAACCTGGAAATATTCATTTTTTGAGGGATGACCGCACAACAAAGAATTGCAGGGAAATAAATAATTGAAAATATGGAACACGTTTTGTCTTTTCAAAGAAAGGGCTTGTTTTGGAAAGAAAGATTCATAGGGGGAAATGAATGGGAGATGCCTCCTGATGTGATGATGTGTCTACAGATTGTGAACTATCGACCTGACTTTAGTCTACCTCTGGCTCTTACTGTACTCTTTCTTTTAGTTTTATTATGTGGGATCATCTGGAAGATAAAGCACAGATTCTGTAAAAGTTTCCATGGAGTGGGTTTGGGGTCTTTAAATATTAAACAACAGTAAAGAGTTGCCTGCAAACCCCTGTAGTACAGTCAGTAGGATGCCTGGAGGAATGGATCACACACTGGGGGGGTTGAGCATTATGGCTAATCTTGCCATTAAAGGAGAAATGTAGCCCTCGGTGTGGGTTGAACTATAAATGACTGTATAGTATGAAGTCGTGGGAACCACAAACCTACCTGATCTTTGCTCCTTGTTGTCCACCTGTTTAGTCATTCTTCCCACTGGTTGTTCTCTACGTGTCTCTCTTTTGTCCTTATGTTCTCTTAAGTCTGGTTCAGACTACAGGAGTTTTAATATCCAAACCTTGTGAAATCAGGTTGCATCATGCACAAGAGGAGAAACTTAACAGATGTTCTTCTTTATAATCTCAAACATGGACACATTATAAGATTTGAAAATAACGGAGCAACACATCACAGGATATTATTGTAAACTCATGGGGAAGCAGATGGATACTGATAGAGTGCAACAGCTTTGCATGGAGGAAAATAAAACAAAATTTAAACAGTGAACAAGTTTGATTTTAATTGTCAGTTTTGATATCTGTCAGTAGTAAGACAGCAGTATGTTAGCTAATGTTAGCCCCAAAGGCTAGGATGTTTACCGTTGCTTGGCAACACCATTTACGTCTCTGCTTTGAATACATGGAAAGACTATGCACATGCAATATGCTTTCGTAAGCAATTATTCTTGTGCGCTGCTCTGTCCATGTTGCTTTGCAATTACAACACCAACATGCTAGTTGGCAGTGGTGTTTCTATGCCTCGTTAATGATTTTACAGGTATCATTACAATAAATTGCAATGGCTCTCAGTTGGGACATTTAAAAACTCAGAAGCTCTAATAACTAGCAGTAATCATTTTTGGAATACATCTACATAACCAAACACTGCTGAGCATGTTTAAGTGATGTCATTGCTGCCACCAAGTGATCATTGCTGCCAGGTTTTTGCATCACACCTTGCATGAATTGTAACTGCCTTCTTGCCATTTTCTGGAAAGCTGCCAACATGACAACATAATACATAACTGCGACCGGTTTCCCTGTCCAGGCCAAAGCGTGGATCTTGAGATGCTGTGAAAAGTTTGGAAGACATCCGCCCATGGACGGTGCTGCAGTTGTGCTTGGAAAGAATGGGATGACTTGCCATAATTTGGTTATATAATAGTATTTAAAAGATGAATCTGTTCATACTTGTTCAGCACATGTCTTTAGGTCAACCTTCTTGCATTGAGCTGCAAGAATTAGCCACACTCGAGATGAGTATTGAAGGAAATATGCTTTTACTACACTTTAAAAAAAAGAAAAAAAATCTCATCTGAGGAGCATTTACCAATCAGTGGCAGCAGTTTATAATAACACACACATCACGGTAGGTTTTTGAACAGAAGGACATATTGAACATCTGTATCAATATGAAGATAACACTGATTGATGACATAATTCCTGGCTAATGTAAATAAATAGCCCTCAGTTACCATAGTAGACAGCGCCTCATCTTTCCCTTAACACACACACACCCACACACACACAGCGGCATGTGAACTGACACATCCACTGAGGTATTAGCTTCTAGTCTCTGGTGCGAGAGATAAGATTGGATACAGGAGATTAATGACTGTTATTGTTAAAGCAGTGGAAAGTCTGGGTCATACAGGAACAATTACTCTACTGTACAGAACAACCATCTGTATCTGACTCAACTAATGCTCTCCTTCAAATTGAATTAATTAAGTTTTAAATATCTTTCCACTTATAGGGAATTATATAATGAAAGTCACATTTTATATAATGCACAAAAGGCTGTGTTGGATGTTGAAACTGGATTTTCACTCAATGGTTCATATATGTCCTTTCACTCAATTTCACTTAAATGGGCCAAAATCAGAAAGCTAACTGTGCAATTTCATCACTTGGAGGGGAAAGAGGAAAAGGTTTCCATTCAAAAAAAAAAAAAGAAAGAAAAAAAATCTTCAAGGTCTGCAGGTGGAAATGGAGTGAAGTCGGTGGTAAAAAGTCACCTTTGCACCAGTTAACATCTGTTCGGGTGTTACTCTACAGGCAGGACAGGAAAAGGAAAGAAAAAAATGAGATCCAGAACTTATTGATTGATCTTTTTTATGTGAATTGTTGTTCACTAAGTGGCCCCATGTGTTTCATGTTAAACAACAACAACCACATGCATGTTTGATCAACACAGGAAAAGGGCTTCCTGTGGAAAGAAATTTGGACCTGGCAATCCCCTGGATTCTCTTATTACAACCCAAAAAATTATGCCAAAATCTGAAAAGAGTTTGGTGCAAATGAATTTGCCAAAAACTGATGTGCCTGCCAGCACGGAGGCGCATAACCTCTCATCTTCCGGGAAAACACTCAGCTTGTTCCAATTCCTTGGATCCCAGAAGTTTAGTGGAAATAGATTTTACATAATATCTGGCAGAAGCATAATATCTGGCAAAAGTAGTGTGGATTGATTGTGAATGTTTGAAAAAACATGCCAAGTCGAATCCAAAATTTGGCAACACAGGACAGATGTTGGTGCAAAGAGTCAACGACTGAGCTTCTCTGAAAAAGGGCGAAACGTGAAACCAGGCCCAAGTAGAACTCCTGTTGGAGACTGATGATCTGCAGTGTAACAGAGGTTTATGTAAAGATCCCTGTGCTGATGCTGCCTTCAAGTACTGTCAGAAAACTGCAAGTGGGTAAATTAACAACTCAACAAAGTGTGAAGTGTGTGAAGTTATCACGCATACTGTAGGCTGTGATGTTTTTGGTTTCTATAAATGGAAATAATATTGAAATCTGATTTGTAAACTGACAGTTAGTTGTTACTAATTGATTTTCCATGTAAGAACAGCCCATGTTCATGAGACATTTTCAAAAATTTCCAGTGTGTAAAGTATGGTCAAATAGTGCATCCTCCCTCATATATAGTGTCATGTCCACTACCAGTTTTAATATAAATAAAAATTAAATAAAAATTGAAAGCAAAATACATTAAATGTGCAAGAACACATAATAAAACAAAACTAGTTCTTCTAGTTTACCCTGTTCCTCTCCCTCCCATCATGTGTCCCAAACACAAAACTAATTAGTAATGATGGAGTTAGTATTCTAAATGCTATCACAAATCATTAGTTATCAAAAAATAGAAAATATGAATACTTAAGTGTGTTATTTCTTCTGCCCATTCCAATGGATGAAAAATTTGAATGTAACAAAACCATTAATAATACAACAACAACAACAACAACAACAAAAGTCGGAGCTTTATTTTCCATGAATTGTTAATATCAGTAAATATAGTGATGACAGTGGTCAAGTGTAAGAACAAGCAACTTAATCAAAAATTAATGCTGATATGTTGAAGGCAGAAGATTGATAACACTGATAACATTAGATTTATTATATAAATAAATGATAGTGATTGTCCATGTGTTTTACATAAGAATAGATTTAGTGTCTTTCAGTGCAAAGTCATGGTGATGCCATTTATGTTGCTTTAAGTTAAGGTGACTTCAATCTTATTGTCCTGAGCAATACCACTGTATTTTTTGGTTTGTTTGTTTTTTTAATAGACTATGATTGCTTATATTATAGTTTTTGTGTGCTCTAAGAACACACTAATAATATTCATATTCTACTGTATTCCAGAGGCATAGCTATCTCTCTCTCTGCAGACATTTAAACAAGTCTTTTTTGTCAGCATTTTAATGTTTGACATTGAAGTGATATACGAACGGCAGCCTGCAGCTACTAGAAAGGCTCATACTCTTTCTCCTGTTTTAAAGAACAGCTTGTAACAATGAGAAAAAAAATGTTTTCATGATGGAGTGAAATAATCCAGTAGATGTTTTCCTTTTATTTTTGCAAATATGGGGATGCATCGAAGATGACTTTCTTGCATGATATGTTATGTGCCGTTGCTATAGCATCATATTGTGAGATACCGTGAATACCAGCCCTGATGATATAATCAAATTGAGTGTGCAAAAGGTTAGTTGTTCCATGCCAATGAACAAAGACAGCTGTACTGATGAAAACCCGAACCTAGCAGTGACCTCTGTTAAGAAAGAATCCTTTGTCTAATCTTCTTGTAATCTGATCAATCACTCCATGTTATTGGCTGCCAAAGTTGAAAGCTGGAAACGTTTTCACCTGCTTTGTTTAAGAGATGGAGGTGAGATGGTCTGTCGCCGTGGCCAGGCTGGAGATCCTCACTAAAAGCTGAATGTGTTTGCTGAATTTGGAATAAGTTCCGTCATGCCGTTACCTCACAACCTTTTCAATAACACACCGCCACATGTAGTCAGGCATGTCCTTGAAGATGGCTGCGGAGATAATAAGGTGCAAGATAGCAGTGACAGTGAACTGAATGGTGTTCAAGGATTGCGGAGTTGCTCGACACACGAAGAACAAAGAAGCCATCATCCAGACGGTTAAAAGAAAAGGCCTCTTTGTCTGTGGTTTCATCATTGGGCGAACAGGCATGTGAGTGGTTCTGGATCTGCATGCTTAGACAAGCTTTTGTCACACATTAAAGTCTGACCACTATCCAACCATGAGCGTGAGTTTGACTCCTCTGACAGTTTAATGGTTTCTCACCTTCCTCATCCACATTCTCTGATGCAAGTGTCGGTGACAAGTGTTTTCTTTAACAGTTTTCGTTCGTTTTTGTTCTCAGAAACTTAGTCATATTTCAGATTGTAAAAGAAATTAGCCTCAATTAAGACATTCCACAGATATTCAGGCAGGAAAGTTCTGTCAGCCCTTTAAAAACACATTACAGCAGCTGTTCAGAAAACATATCACTGATAGCACCTCTGGTACTTATTACTCTAAGAAAGGTTTTTTAAAAAAAATCATAGGCATCCACCCTTAACATCATAGGCCTTTAGCTTGGACATAGCTACTTTCTTGCCAAGATCCATGTACCTCTACAAAACACCTCTAGCAATGAAAAACAACCGAAGACATAGATCTGGTGAGGATATCTGGGACAGACTTGGTAGATGACCTCAGCTGGCATTGCTGCTAGTAATCAGTCCTTGCTACATCTACAAGGTCCTTCATGCTTGGCAGAAAAAAAAAAAAAAAAAAAAAAAACTCTGTTCAATGTTTGAATACGTTACGATACATCTCATACAGTTGCATAAGAAAAGAGGACTGTTTTTTAAAGCTCTCCAGACAAAATCCTGCAGAAATATCAGTGTTCCATGAGGTAAAGGGTATTGGTTGGTAATGAACTGATCCAAAGCAGCCCCTTACATTACTTCAGAAAGACCCAGGGAATATGCCAGCACACTGATAGGTTCCCAGAAGTGAAGTCATTTGTTATAGCAGATTCTTGACTGTTTCTTAATGCAAAATTGACATGAAACTAAACTGTAGTCATTTAAATCAGAGGATGGGAGAGAGGACAAATGAACATCAGTGTTGGAGAGATGCTGACCATGTAAGAGTAGTTACACTCATATTTCGATGTGAGTCTTCATTAGGGTATTGATCACCTGTTCAAGGTGGCATTATGTTAGAGTTATACTCTCCCACTCTTCTGTATCAAAGGCAATACGCCAGAAATGGAGGTTGCCATATTGGTGGCAACCTGCCAGAGACCACTCAACCTACATTATTGATGCGTAGCCGTCCAATGGCTCATTCTAGTTCATTCTAGCTCTCTGACTGGATACAAAGTATTTCTTTCTACTTGTAGTACCCAATGTGTTAACAGGTGTCAGTGCAGGTGATATTGTCGCTCATTGATGGATTAAACATGTCAAGCAGAATAAAAAAGGTTGTGCAGGTAGATGAGATGAGTGTTGGGGTTACATATGAAAATTTCTGCTGATTTAGCCAATGTGAATAGTATACTACATCACACTAGACATTGATGCTGATGCTGTTCCACTCCGATGCTGTCAATTCTCTAATTCCAGCACAGGGCTTCCTATCGTTGGTTTGTTTGGTTCAGTGTAAAGTGCACAGACTATGGCAGAGGCGGAATAATGGGGTTTCTGACACTAGACTAAAACTGGTCAAATGGCAAACTGGTCAAAAGTCCTTACTCTTCGGCACAACCACAAACAAAAACTTTCCGTCCTTAACTTGTAAACTACAGTTACCAACACAAGTTTGTTTGCATAGACACAGCTGTGTGTCTGCTAAACCACACCTCTCTCCCAGGGGCGACTGGTGCTGATCAGCTCAGAGGGAGCAGTAAAAACTGTGAATATAGCTGTACTTGAGATTTGGAGACTCATGACACTCCTACTCAAAAATAGATTTAGTAGAAATATTTTGTACTTTTTGTTATTTTACAAAGGAAAAACAGCATAGAAAAAAATATAAAGCTGTGAATAAACCTGCAATGGTTAATGGTTATTTTTATAATCAGTTTATCATTTGATATTTTCAAACTCAAAATATCAAATATTCTTCTACTTACAGTTACAGTCTACTGTGATAGTTTTGGACTGTTCTTTAACAAACTGGACAATTTGAAGAAATACAGTTTCAATACTCACAGTTGATTTTAGAAAGAATTTAGAAAGATTTTAGAAACCAAGAGAAAAATGCAGATTTATCAAATAATTGTTAGTTGCGAACTCAATTAATACAGACACAGCGGACTAAAACTTTGATGAATACTCAGAACAAGCCTGCATCTGTGGTCCGCCCTCTCTCTCACTCAACACACTGCTTCACTTCACACATCACTGCATGGCGTTGAAGTCGAGGTATGAATTTGGCCTAAACAAAGCTTTTCTCCATGCATGCTTTCTGCAACATGAGAGGAAAGAACATACGATTCAGTGAAAAAGTAGAGTCTATGGTATTTCTTTTGCCTCCCCATCTGGAAAAGTGACTTTTTCTCAATACTGAAAAATGTGATTCCATGTCACAACTGAGAATTCTTATATCCAAAGTCTGCATGGAAACACTGGACAGAAGGAGAATATTTATGGTCTGAAGGACTTTTGTCAGGGACAAACATGAAGGGGAACAGGTTGGATTGTCCCAAGTCAGTCAGATGTTTATACCAGACATTTGGATGAGATGCTGCCACACACACACTCACACTTGCTTGATTGAAAAAAGCAAAGCTCCCCGATGACAACTCCTCACCATGACAGCACTTTGAATGAATGGTGTGCATGAGACATATGCCAGTTGACAAGCAGTGAACAAATTGGTTGTTTTTTCCTACACTTTCTCCAAATTATGTGTAAATGGACATCTTTTTCCTCCACAGTTATTGTTTTAATCCCAGCACTGTCCTGTAGGTAATGGATTTCTTGTTTCTCTGTTAGATACATGTATATACACCAACATAATAGAAGGGATTTCCCTCAAAACCTTTCTAAAATATAAACCTCATAGCTCATTTCTCTCAATGCAACCGGTTGTTATTATTGCCGGTTGTTAGGCCTCTTGTGAAAATGGGGGAATGTTTTGGGCGTGAGAGCATGTACAGTAATTTAGAGTAAACTCTTTGATTGCAATGTGTACTTGTTCATGAGTAACACAAATCCCAGCAGCCCAAACTTGTTAATGAGTGTGTTTATGTGTGCAGATGTAGAAATAAACTCAAAACCAAATGGCAAAGTACAGCTGTAGATATGTGCAAGATATGTTTTCACTAGTAAATGATCTCGTAGGGAACGGGATACGGAGAAACCTGAAAGAGAAATGAAATACAAATATAGTTTTCAGCAAACTTCTTGACCCTGTTTCTCACACCACAAGATCCAGGATGGCAATGATGCACTAAGATGTATGAACAGTCTGTTCATTATGAGGAAGAAGTCATTGGGGATATGTTGAACTTCTTGGCAGGCAGATGACAGTATGTGAATATATCCCCTCCAGGGGAGTAAAATATTGCAGAGGTAGACTCGTGGCTTAAATCCTGACCACGTCTCTGTGTTTACCAGCCGTGCTTCCTTTAACACCGGCGGAATGTCAGTGTCAGCAACACCTGTACATACACACTCATGAATATGCGCCTACATATTCTGACATTTAACTAACACGCAAACTGCCATCTTCTAATGGTGGTGATACACTTCATCTGGAAGCCATATTGGAGGTCTTCGGATTTTTCATGCACATGATGAATTTGTGCTGCAGCTGTTTGAGCAGGAACTGATTGTTTTAGGATCAAGTTTTTGTTTGGATAGGATTTATCTGACAGAGCAAGTGTTGGTAAGCAGTAGGCTTCACATGCATTGCTTTTATATAACAGCTCTCTGGCCAAAACATACTGAAATTAAAGGTGATTTAGACCCGAGGTGTGATTTATTAAGGTCCAACTTTTTTCCAGTGACTGTTTATTCGAATCTACTTTTGTTCACAATGTAGTGTTTTTTTCTAAATTTTGTACATAAGATAAATATTTCTTTGTTTATAGGCATATTTGTGCAAGTGGTGACTATAATAGCCATTAACATGTTATTTTCTGTGGAAGAAAAAATTAAGAAATGGAAAAATTAGATACATAACATGATTGTTTGTGACTTAACTGATACAATTATATATATGCATGAAATCTTTGAAAAAAAATCTGGGCTTAAATGGGTTAACAATAATTAGCATTAGCTCTAGTACCTGTGCCAAACGGCAAAAAAAACACTTTTTAGTCATTTAAGCCATTTATAGGTTTACATATGATGGTTGTTTTTTTGACTATCTTTAACCAGATGACAGGTTTAGGTCTGATATTGTCAAAGAAAAAAACAAGCCAAGTCAATGTTAGCATTAGCTCGGGCCTGCCGTCTCATCTATTTAGGGGTGGTTTCTCAGCATAATTGTTTTTTCGAAATACAGGGCCGTTTCCACTTCCGCTCTAGACCGGAAGATTAACAGCAAGAGATAAGGCCCAGACTAGTGTGAAGGAGAAGGAGAGGGGAGGGGCCGTGTGATCCAGCCTGCTGCAGCCACACACACACACACACACACACACACACCCGTGACAATCCCTACCTCCTTCCTCAGCACCATGGCTGCTAGGGCTTTTAGCTGCCCGCCCCCAGGCTCTGGAACTCTCTGACCTCACACATCCGACAGTCTGACACTATATCAACATTCAAATCCAACCTCAAAACTCACCTGCTCAAACTGGCCTCCTCACTTTAATCACAAACAGCATTTATCTATCACTGACCCCCTCCCATACATGTTTGTCTGCTTTGTGTCTTATATTATCTATGCTGGTTTTATTTTTTATTTGTATTTCATTGACATGTCTGTTTTTTTATTTATTTATTTATTTTTTATTATTTTTTTTAATAAGGTCACATTGAGTGTTTGGAAAAGCACCCTGAAATAAATTGCATCATTTATTATTAATAAGATAAATATTGGTTCAATCAATGCCTACAAGAACCAAGGGATACAGGTTTACTTTATTCCAGTTGTCATTTACATGTTAAACAGCAGCTCTCTGCAAATGCTTATTTGCACCTATTGCTCAGCCTATTTGTATTTTTGCTGTATTTTTGCTGAATGCTGTAGAATCACCTAAGTGATCAACTTATAAAAAGGTGAACGTTATTACGCGAGTGGATGAAAATCTGCGATCAGAGATTGTAGGATGTACATTGAACAATATACAGTATATAGTATATTCCATGATGATGACCTTTAAGCATAATGCATATTTTGCAATTTCACACACTTAAATTGTGTAATAAAACAAAACAAATTTAGTTGAGTAAATTGGATCAGGTGGGCGGGCAGCAGTGGAATGCACCTAGTCCTTGGGTGCTCATTGAAACCAGCTGTTGTTCACTGCAGATAATTACCTGCACATCCATACTGCGCTCTATCTATATCGCATGCTAAAGGCCAAAGCTTCCTAACATTCCTCCTTGAAATTGATTCTCTCATATGTCAGGTCACATATTGTGATGTACCTCTCTTTCCCGTCTCTTGCTCAGTCCACTAAAGGATCACATGATGCATTAAATTATGTTCCATAAGGTTATTTTATAATGGGTATTATAATAAAGGGTACAACTCTTGCTGCTCAAAACACCTGAACTCTTCTGCAGTGCCTGGGAACACCATCACTTCCTTTTTTCTTATCATATTTTTATAATTTCTACACCAGAACACCAGAGGAGAAGAATATGGTGACTATCACTTTAATATGAACTGTTGCAAAAGTAAAGTGGGTGTTTTTTTGGATGAAGCAAGCATTCTAAACTCTTCCAGAAGTAAGTGAGTATAAAGTAAATGGGAATAAAAACTTGTATTTAATGCCAGGGAGTATCCATGAAAAACATCAGGAAAGAATTGACTCATAGTGTAGGTAACGATTCCTTAACGGCACATCATCCATCCAAAGTCCTAAACAAACTCTGGTGCATCCAGAACTCTGCTGTTCACCTGCTTCCCCAGACCCTGCTCCCGTGATCACCTCTGTTTTCCAGAACCTCCACTAGCTCCCTGTCCCACAATGGATTCAAAGTCTTTTTTTCCTCAATCACAAAGCACCCCTCCTACTCCACTGACCTGCTCCTGCACCACATTCTTTTTCAGGAGCCGCTGCTCCTCTGACACTATCCTGTCTCCACCACTCACTCCCTCTGGAACTCTGCAATATTCCCCAAGCCCATCAGAGACTGTGCCCATCTATTCATGTTCAAATCAATACTGAAAACTCTTTTTTTCATGCTTTTAACATGTGAATAATGACTTGAATATCTTGTGTTCAAGAAAATGTAGTTAATAAAAGCAAAACAAGGTGATCAACTGATATTCTTGGACAAGATCCTCTTGTTCATGTTAACTAATTGTTGTTTCCCCCAACAAAATATGAATTAGTTCATGTTTTCGGTACTGTACTGTATGCACTTTGTGTATATCTACTGTATTTTGCTGCAGTTTCCACCCATCTTTTTCCACCTCATTTTTTCCCCCTCTGAGCTGCAGCTGCAGCCGAGCACAGGATGAATGAACAATATCTGGCTGCTGCTGCTACTGAATCCTCCCCTGACGGATGGTTCCATTACATCCAGGCTGCTTACATTTACTCTTTAAATTCCAAACAAAACGCTAAAACAGCATGACAATTTAACAGCAGAATTACTGCGCAGACTGCAGCCCCTTTCTCTCTCAGACTTCATCACGTATATATTAAGGGAGCAACGTATATATTTCTGGTGTCAAGGACAGTCGGCTCAGAGGTCAAACTTTACAGGAGTTGTGGACGAGAACACCTGTAAAGGCGATTACACCTGGAGGCAATAATTGCATCGAAACTGAACCCATGAATCTAAAGATAAATGGGATTTGGAATGCAACTTGACAACACTGGCATTTTCTACCGCTTGGCATGCTTTCTGATCCAGCAGCTAAAACACCTGTAAGCACAACCACATTCCTATAAAATGACGAGAGGAAAGGGAATCTTAAATACAGCAAGAATGTTTTTAATCCAAAATGAGAGTTGTTTTTTTTCTGACCTTTGGTAGTTTTCATTGTTGGCTTTATTTAGTTTTTTTTTTCTGTGTAAAATTTGTGGGCAAACTTTTGCAACTCCTGACAATAATCTGAAAAATAGAGAAAAGCATTTTATGTGATTTCATAAGCGTCTATAACTGCATGTGCAACCCTCCAACTTTGGCAATGCAATTTCAATTTAAGTTAGGACTTTGCATGCAATCTCTAAGTAGAACAAAATTCTTAGATGTCTATTGTTAGGAGATAAACACTAAAAAAAGGCCTCACTGCCAAATATACAGCCCTTTTTTTCATGTGTACTTTTGTGGTCTGGATCTAGACTTGTCAGGGCCTAAAACCATTTGAAGCTCATCTTTCACTTTAAAAAAGCAATTTGACCTTGGAGCTGACATCCCTGCCAATCACGCTGAGGCTGAATATTGGACCCCCCTCACTTGTTTTCAGTAGTGGGGTCTCCCTTTTGTTAACATTGTGTTTGGGTTTCAGCTTAAAAAAATGCTAGAAGCACTTTTTATTTGCACAGACACATACTGGAGCTCTACCATCATCCCACCCTCAGAGACACAATGTGACCTTTGAACTCACAACACGCTCCCCCCCGGCTTTGAGAAGAGGCTTCATAAGACTCCCAAACCTGAGAGCTGGAAGACCATGTCAGTCATCAGAGCTAGTGAAGGGAGAGAAACTGGGAGGGGAGAAATAACAAATGGTAGGAGAGCAGCTAAAGCACACAGAAGCCACTCTATGTCTTACAATGTTAGAAAAGTCTGGTAATCTTGGGATCCTTTTATTTAAACGGCACAGCAATGATATGGCGCTGGTTTAGAAATGGCATCATTATGCATCATACTGCATTACTGCTAAATGAACCCAGATCTGCCGCAGATGATTCAGTCACGTCTCTGCTTTGGTCTTGTGAGAATGTGAACATCACAGCCTCTTTGTGACTGTAATTCCAATCTTTAATTTGGTCTGGTTTAAGTGCCGAACCGCTCATCTGGAAGGGTTATCCTGACATTTATTTTTCCAATTTTCCAACATTCTTCCAGGGCCCATGGATAGAAAATGTTCTATTGCTGTGCAGATTGCCTTGACTTCTGCTATACTAGCTGTCGTTTCACAACCAATATCCAATTCCCTGAATGATCAGGGATATTGCTACTGGCATCGCAGTAATATTCTATTATATAATAACAATTGTTCACAATTCAAAGTGCTTGCACAAATACAGAAGTAACGAATACAAACATTTAAAAAGAGTATGTCATTGGATTGTTTTCAAGCTTTCTAGTTGTTCCTGTACAAAATAAAATTGCTAAAAGTAAAGCTGCCTTTCTCTTTGTGAAAGGCAGTGTATGCAAGATTTGTCAAAGGCAAGACAAGAGAATTAATGTAAAACTTAAAAAAGAGAGGGACCAGGCAAGAGCAATGCTGTGAGAGAAAAAAGGGCTGATCACATGAAAGGATAATCTAAAATGTGCAATATTATTTTGAGAAGTCTAGGCTACAGTTATGCATTTTTTGTTGGGAGACTGAAAACGATGCAGTATCTGGTTTAACCATGGGACTGTGCATTATCATGCTGCATCATGAGGTGACGGCAAGATCCACCTATGGAGAAAACACTTCTACAAAGTGCCAGACACCGTCAAATGTGAGCATTTGCCCTCTTACGTCAGTTCCAAGGATAGTCTACAGTTAGGTCAAGACCATATTAAGGACAAAGCATTCTTGGAACCAACATTGGAAATGACTCATGGTAGTCAAATAAAAATTCAATTTACAGGCGACAGCTCTGGTGGACATTCCCGCAGTCTGCATGGTGATTGCACACTCCCTCAACTCTTGCAACATCTGTAGCTTTATGTTGTGTGATAAAACTGAACATTTTAGAGTGGCCTTTGACTGTGACCAATCCAAGGCACAGCTGTGCAATAAACTTGTTTTTTAATCTACATTTTGATAGGTCACACATGTCAGGTGGCATGGGAGAAGTACTCGCTAACATGGATTAGAACTAATGTGTGGACACCATTTGAGAGAAATAAGCCTTTTGTGTGCATAGGACAAGTCCAAGATCTTTTTATTTCAACTCTTGAAAAAATGGGAGCAAAAACAAAAGTGTCACATATACAGTACATACTACACACACAAACACACTTCTGCTCATCATCCCTGTGTTCATTCTCCTCACACAGCACCTTCCCTTTCGCTGCTTTCTGAAGGTTAATAGATACCCTGCAGTGGATCAGAGGTGCTGCGAGGAAGCCTGGCCTCCGTGATAAGAAATATGCAAAATATGAGCAGCAGAAAGTGCTGCTTATCTGTAGAGTGGTAGAATTTTTTTTTTCAGGTTCACCACGTGGAAATTCCCAAAAACAAAAATGCCCGCTTTTTATTTCAAAGCCAAGCAGATTTGTTTTCTTTATGTTATCTGGTGCGTTTTGATGTCAGCCTGATTTCTCCCAGCCATGACCAGGATGTGGAATCTCACTGACTCATACGAGTAAGAACTCAGACTGGATTTTCTTTTTTTTTTAATCTCCAGCCACCCACAGGCTGAAATCCCTTCCTCTCCCCCACTTCTCTGTGTTACTGTTTTTTTTTTTTTTTGCATAGAAACACAAGTCTGTTACTCTTTGTCTCCTTTCCCCACATCGTTAGAGAGGACTTTTTCACTTTGTTTACCTCCAAATACACAGACTACTATGGTGATCTCAGGACACTCAACCCAAAGTCTGTGGGCGTAGAGTAGGTGTAGAGTCATTTTGGCAACCCACAAAATGTATTTTGTTCACTTAATATTTTGCCAAAAAACAAAACTGCTTTAAATAAATATGAGTTTCCCACAGATATTTATGATGATGATTCATTACTTTCTGTTGCCGTTGTTATGTGGAAACTTATTAACAGCTAATGTGTTGTTTTCTAAAAAAAGGCCAACTGACTTTGACACTGGAGACAGGTTCACATCCCCTGTCTTTTGCATGGCTAGGCTTGGACCAGTGAAAAATTTCATCAATGGGGGACATATTACTCTTTTCTGGTTTTCTATTGTGTACACTACTGTTCAAAAATTTGGGGTCACTTAGAAATGTCCTTATTTTTTTTAAAGAAAATCATTATTTATTCAATGAAGATAACTTTACACTAATCAGAAATACACTCTAGATGTTGGTTAAGTGGTAAATGTCTTTTCTAGCTGCAAATGTCTATATAGTGAAATATCTACATAGGTGTATAGAGGCCCATTTCCAGCAACTATCACTCCAGTGTTCTAATGGTACAATGTCCTTGCTCTTTTTACAACTCATGGTAGTAAATAAAAGCATGACTTTTCATGGAAAATACTAAATTGTCTGGGTGGCACCAAACTTTTGAACAATAGTGTATATATTGTTATGATATATGATCCTGGTATGGTCAAAAATTCTAAATTTGAGGTCAACTTATGTATAAATGCTCCTGAAAGTCAAAAGCCAGTGTGCTAACCTGCTCTAAATGCTTCATCTGCAATGTGTTTTTTTCTACCAAGATAGACCACCGCCATCTGCTCTGAGGTACGCTCACTAAACTGGACACATGTGAGGCAAATTGATCACCCACATGCATTTTTTTTCTTGAGTTAGAACGACTTCAATCTAAACTAAACATTTTCCAGAAGCGATTGCTGAAGTTGCAGCCTCAGTTGAGCAAGCCAAAGTAAAACGTGACGTGAACTCCACGTCAACACTGCGATCCTCTGCTTCAGAAGAAGAGCCCCTGAAAATGATTAATCAAACCTGACATGCAGCAGACAAGACGCTCACGAAGAGAGCAATTACACAACATTTGTCAAGCGTTTTAGGGTGAGAGTGAAATGTTAAGCTGATTATGTCAGAATGTGTGAGTATATTGGGCACTGTAAATCTTCATGATGTCAATACAGGTATGTCTCTGCAGCAGTAATCTGTTTTTTTCCAATTCCTTGTAGAAAGCATGTGGTTCTTCCAAGATTAATCTCAGATTCAAAGTCTACCTTATTTAATATGTAGAAATTGATCATTAAAAAAGGATAAGAAGAGGCCCAAAGATATCTTAGATCTTAGTTTATTGTATCAAATTGTGTAGGGTGGATTTAACATGACAGCTTGTGTCTTGCCTATTATTGACCATAAACAATTCAATATGAATACATGTTTAGTTCATAGCAGCATTTGGCAGACTTGCCATGAAATGTTTGATGGAATGTTTCCTGTCATCACCATCAGCCAGCACCATCAGCATGAGGTTAGTGAAGTGAGGACGGCTTATCACTGATGTCACTTTTAACAGCCGCACTTACTGGCCATGATGGTTCTTATCTGTCTGAACTGTCAGGAACAAGGTCTGAGCACATCTTTATCAGTCCTCCTCTCCATCGGCTCCTGTAGCTACGTTGCTGTGTGTTTGTAACAGATTCCATTTGGCACCACCTCAGAATGCTCTTGAGTCCAGACATCATGGCAGACAACTCACTACCAATGACATCATCACCACCAGCAGAGGTGAGTTTGTGGGAATTTCCCCAGAGAGAAAATGGTCATCAGGCCACAGTGCACATCAGCCTCTTATTCAATTCTTCAAAGATGCATTTATACCACATTGAAAAAAAAATGTTTATTTTTAACTATTTAAAATAGTTCATAATATTCATGGTCAGATGTCTTGCAGCATTTGAAAACTGTACTTTGGAGATCATGGGTTCTTTTCTTTGTTGATGATATAGTTCTGTTAGTTATAGGTTGTACCCCACAGTACATATTTTTTTCTTAGAATATTTTTGGGCATTTTTTTGCCTTTATTCAATAGTGGGAGTATGACATGCAACAAAATCTGGAATCAAACTACCAACATAGTGGTTATGTGGCATGTGGTCTTAACCAGTAGGCCACCAGGACGTCCTGAGAAGCTGTAAATCTGTAGGAGTGAGTCTGTGGGAGAGAATTTTAATTGTAGTTGTCAAGTATCTTATGGGGGGGTCTCAAACCCTCAGAGACAGAGTGAATAGCTTGGACATTCAGAGCTAAAAATGAGAATTGAAATGTATTAACTTATCACCTACTACTGACATGGTGTTTGGAGAGCAAACGTTAAACTGTTTATTAATGACATAAAATTGTGCTGGATGCTGGATATCCAACACTGGACTTGTGTCTATATAGAGACATAATTATTGATGTAAATGCATTAGATGGGTATTTCATAGGAATTTTTGAATTCTTGAATAGCTTAAGTGTGATAACTTTAACAGAATGACAAAAAAGTGAGATTCCTGCTTTGATAATCTTGTTTCAAATATCCGTTTGATCCAATGATAGTTTCCTATCTTCGCTAAACTCAAAAGAAAGTTTTGAACTTGATGTTACTGCTCTGGCGGCATCTCAACAACATCTCCCACAACAGGTCAAGGCCACACAAGAGTAGTGCTTTAAAGCACAGGGAAAGTGAGAGAAACCACACCAGTGAGGAGGTGGAGAAGGGGGAGCAATGTGGGGGGGGGATTTAACTGGAGTGTGTTAATTTGTATCTGGGGGTTGTGATGTCTGAGGGGAGGACTGGATTAGTAAAAGGTGGTCCATAGAGAGTGAGGAGAGGAGTCGGATTTCAGCTTTGCGAGGGCCCCTTGAGTCCCGGCGTACTGAAGCTGCCTTTGTTTGACTGGGAACCAGAGAGAGAGAGAGAGAGAGGGAGTGAGTGAGAGAGAGGAGGAGGAGAGTCAGAGGCTTTTTAGTTTGGAGTATGTAAGAGAGGGAGGCAGAGTGGACTCCATCTCTCTCCCTCCCTACTATCACTAGCACACATGAACAGGACAACTTTAGTTTGGATCTAAACTCGCAGTCACTGAAAATGACTTCAAGGTAAATGAAAGCATGTGTTTTTTGGTGAACAAATTGCTTCCAGTCAACTTTTTCAGATTGTTTCCTGACTCTTCAGTTCTCTCCATGCAGCATTCCACCCTGGTTTGTTGGATTATTCCTACTAGTGCTCCGGCTCTGCTGCCATCGCTCCTCTGCCTATCAGCTACTGGACGGTATGTGCCTGCTGTCTGTACATTGTATTTTGCTGCAGCAAGTGTTGCTTTTTTTTTTGCTGATGGTGAACTTTCTGCTGACTCAGGAGTTTTCATCTGTCGAATATGAATTGTGAAACTGCTGTGCTCTTATGCTGGAATGTAATAGGAGCAATGTAATGTAATTAATTAATGTAATTAATGTAACACTGAGCATGATATAGCATCATGTTACTTTGAGGAAACTGCTTAGAAATTACAGCAAACTTGGTGAACTCTTATTGGAAAACAATAGGATTATTATATTTAAAATGATATGGACATGATAAAGTTCAGTCATATGGTGAAAAAGTAATTTAATATTATTCAGAAAGGCAAACTAAGGTCTTGACAAGTCAATATTGAGTCTCTACAGTGGTATCATCTGTTTCCCTTCTTTTACTGCACAACATGGCTCTTTACTAAAGTAACTATATAATATGGTAAAGACCTTGAGAAAGTCTTGAGGGGTTTTCAGTGTGAGCTTGCATTTAGCATTAGACTCACATCTGATAAGATCAGTCCCACAGGATGCTTAATGGTGCATTGTTACACTGGTCCAAAAATCACTGTTTACACTGAAAGTAGGGTGACAGTGTGCTGAGGGAAACCTGGACGTCCCCAACTTCCACTTTGGGAACCACCACTACATGACATCAGAGTGCATGAAAGAGAGACCTGCAGGCAATGGGCTGTGTGACGATTGTCAGATTTTCTCTGTCTCTGTAGACTGTTTTCACAGCCCAGACCTAGATCTTTCCATGATTAATGGATCAATCAAGACACTCCAACATGTTACCAATTAGCGCCTGAAAAAAAGCTGCCGACTTTCTTTTTCCACTGCAACTGGAAACAACACGCACATTGACAGACAGGCTCTGCAATCAGTAGCACAGCATAATTAACGTAGGGAGGATGATGTAATGCCAAAGCTTTTAATGTTTGAATACGTGTGTTGGAAGGTGCTCGTCAGAGATGTAGGTCATCGCCAATTATGACTGCACACTTCGTTTTTATTAGTTTTCATCCCGGTCCTCAGACAGACAGACTAATATGGTGCACACTCCAGCATACTGCCTATGTCAGTGTGCTGGAATCCAGATTGACATTTTTAAATATGTGTGTGTGTGTGTGTGGATATCTTGACCTATGATCACCACAAGGACCTCCATGTTACAAAAGCAGTATTGTCTGGGCACAGTCGAATAATCTGTGGGTCTCTCTAGGCAGTGTGGCCCCATGGGGCTTAATTGTCACAGTCATGACATGTTTTAATTAAACACCACTTTGGCTGCTGGTGGCTAAAAACAAAAGTGTAACCACTGCAATAAAATCCTGGCCCATGATTTAAAGAGAAGGCGAAGGGTTAGGGTTCCGGTAGAAATATGATCTAATAGAAATGATTTGATTCAAAAGAAGTTTGCAACTCTGCAGAACTTGACAACAGATCTGAGTCAGGAGGTGGGTGGAGTTGGGTTGATGTCAGTATCACTAAATGCTTTTTTTTCTCTTTTTTTTTTAAGTGTGATTTCATGGTCATCTACTGTAGATCCTGCAGCGGCTGGCTCACACTCAGGCTGTTTGTGCCGTTGCCATATTCATAATCCTCTCCCATGATTCACTTTTTCAAGAGGGAGGAAAAAAAAGGGGGCTGCGTGTGCATGCGCGTGCTGGCTGCCTAAAAGAGCACTAGGGACAAATATTTCCAAGCTGTAAATATTCTTGAAAACAGAGCTGTCGCCGTGGCAACATTCACATTTCTGTGCACGTCTATTGAATTGAAGCTGATGTTCTGTAATCCTTTTCCTCAGTATAAAACAGTGCACACTGTTTCCTCCAACTGTGTCATTCACTAGTGTGTCCTGATGTTGTTAAGCGAATGCAGCAGAACTGAGCTGGCAGGACTATAGAATATATATAATAATAACTTAAATATCCCAATTAACAGTAAATTATTTCATTGATTTTCATTAGTTCCCTGACTATCAAAGGTATAGTTGAATTGATGTTTTAATGAATGCATTGATGCTTTAAGAAGTGAGTAAATGAAAATTTGGAAGCACAGAAGGGATGAGTGAGTGAATGAGCAAATAAATGAGTAAATGGATGAATAAACAAGTACATTTAATGTCCACAAACTACATAAACAAGTAAACAAACCCATAAAAACAGCAAAACACCTACCCAAAAGGAACCAGGCGTTAAGTGTACCTCTTTGTGCCTGAGTTATGGTTCTCATTTGGCAAAGGGATCATAAAAAAACATTCCCTTGGGAAATAAGTTGCCTTTGAAATTGATTTTATAGGCATTACGCAAACTGAGGCAGTATAACAACACAACAGCTTCAGCATGGGGTCCATATGTGGTGAATAAGCAGTTACACTTAATGATGAATTGAACTAATTGTATATTGTAAAACTAACAGATAAGAACAAAAAAAAGTTGGACATTCAGCAGAGTTTATTTGCTCTTTTAAGTTTTCCATTTTCCTGCTGCTGTAACACACAACAACAGAATTGGTCATTTATTCTGGCATCTTCCACATTTTCTCCACCAATGAAAAGAAAAAAACATCTCAAAAGATCTCCTAAAACACAGTGAACTTCCTTTTTAGGTGACATAGAGTTAACTTAATGTCACAAGTGGCTTTGAAGGAAACCATTTGGTTTCATAAAGGGATATTTTTCCCTAAAGAGGAAGACCTGCAATTGTTAATGGTTTATAAGTAGTTGGATGACTAAGCATTTTATTGTTGATTTATGAATGGAAGCTTATTACAAAAAAAAAGCCTGTGACTCATTCTGGACCACATGAAGAACAGCTCTGGCATTAGTTAGTCATGAACCATTAGCTCAAGTTAAAATGACAACCTCTAAAAGTAGGTATTCAATTAAATATTCCTGCATGCTTTTCATGTGATTGAAAACATTTCGTGCGTCACATTATAGCAATACAATGGTCTTTGTCTTTTGTTTTTGGACTGAGATTCTGAGTCGCAGGCTTTGATTTTACTTTGTTTTCAAAAGATGGAGCAATTTTTTTTTTAAATCCTGTGAAGCATTAGTGAGAGAGTGCTGTTTTTTTAGTTAGAAGACAAGCTAGAATACACCCTTCGGCGTCTAAAACTGTGAAAAAAACTGACACACAAAGGCTAAAAAGCTTAAAATAGATTGGAAATTTAAATTTTCATTGTTTTCTGTGAAAATCCATAAACAGACATATTAATCAATATTACCTTTAAATTCATCATCTGTCCATCACCTGAAATGAGAAGATTTTGAGTTTAATGAAATAACCTGATGTGTTAATCTCTTCAAAGAATTAAAAATTAATGAGAACCTGCCGATCAGGTCGATGCAGGTCATCTGGAACCATGCACAGAGTAAACATGTCAAGTTTTAATTCAAACTGTAAAATGAACTCCAGCACGTCCTGCAATGAGTTTATGAATGAACAGGATAAAATGCGCACATCATGTAAAACAAATGTGCATCAGCTTATGTCATGTTATGTTGTAGACACACAGATCACGGTCTGCAGATGTGTCCAGGGAGAAATCCACAACAACGAGCTCTGTGCACCAGAGCTGTCGCACACATGAAATACAGCCCAAGGATATCGCTAAAAATGAGATGTAATGTCAAGAGCAGATGTTTACTTTGACAATGCAGATGTGTTTACAAATCCCACGTCACTGTATGAGTTGCTATTACATTTAGCAGTCGCGTGGAGTCAAAATCATAACAAATCTATTTTACACTACTTTATGTTCTGTTGTTCTGTTTTTAGACTTCGTAGCTTAAGGAAAAAAAATCTATTTTATGAAAAAAAAATATCTCTTACCTCGAAAATATCAGTCAACAAATAAGAAAGTAAGCAAAAGTTAAGTGTAATAATATTAAAATTCAGCTGGATTTATTTGTTTTTTGGGCACAAGACACAAGCACTTCTCAGGGCTGTTTACACTTTCATGTTTCAGCAAGCTCAAACTGCTTCAAGATGTACTGCAGGTTGTGAGTCCATGTGAGCATGTTTGAGTGTGTAGCACATGTCTGCATCCCAGACTATTCCTCTTGACTTCCATCAATACAAGAGCTGGTACCAAATTTTCTGGCTCCCAATTAGTTAAGTCATAATTCGAGTTTATAGCTATTGTTTCATAGAGTGAAACCATTCGATTTGGCAGAGTTTGTTTATTTTACTGTGTTTGATAAGCTTTGATAAACCGATGAAAACCTTTGAAATTGAAACTTAAAAAGCAGTAAAAAAAATAAATCCACTTTTAAGTATAATCCAGTAAATGGGTTCTGCTGACATGACACTTTGAGGAGCATTGCTCCACACGCATTCTGTAATTTATTTTGTTTGTTATCCTCTTCAAACGCTGTCAAACGCTGTCTTTCTGTAATTTTTGGTCTATTCTGTACACACAACATCAATTGCAAGTCTGCACATCCTAGAAAAGGGATCCCTCCTCCTTGTTGTCCTATTAAAGGGTTATTACAGGAGGGTTTTTGTCCTCATATGATTCAAGAATCTAAAGGGATGTTGTATTGCTGTACAGACTATGAAGCCCCCTGAGGTGAAATTGTGATTTTTTGATTTTGGACTATACATATAAACTTGACTTGACACGCTCTGGGCCTTCATGCCTGTGTCTGTGAATAATCTTAAAACAAAAAAATAAACCGAAGACATGTGCGATATCCTGGAGGGTAAACAGGAATAGCTAAATTTGTCCTGGACAAAACAAGCCATTATTTTCAGTCTTGGTCACAGACGGTGATAGATCATATAAATGACTCTCTTCAAAGCAAGAGACGAGTAGACAAACACAGGATGTGTTACACATAGGAAGGTTTCTTTGTCGGAGGGCGGTCACGTCAAAATGTCACTTTGACAGTCGTCCTTTGTAGTGCTTATAATGTTATTGTTAAATTCATTTCTAATGACCTTTTAAACAGATTCATCAGAATATTTGAATACTGTTTATAAGAAATAATAGTGCCTCATCAAAAAGCAGTTTTAGAGGGAAAGACTGATAAATTGTTAACGAATTTGAATTCCTGAGATAAAATATCTTTGTTTAGCCTTTCATTAATCCCTCTTTATCTGAACATCAGTCGTCACTCAATGAAATCAAAGCACTGGCCATCAAAGAGCTTTTATACCAAATACTGCAACACTTTGTTTAGTCAACTGTTTTTTTTAGCTCAGCCTTGGGTTGTTGATGTTGGGTTCAGAGAGAACAGCTTTGGTATTGCTTTTCATACATGGATGAATTCTAAAATAATGGGCTCGCAGATGTCTTAAAAGGCTGACGTCGACCATCTTTGGTGGTCAAGTGGCCTTGTAGTTGTATGGTTTTGTGATTGCTTTCAGCAGATTCTAAGGCCCCAGTGTGCCAATACTGAACCTGAGCTGAACCTTCTCTATACAACTTGAAGGAATTAACACTCACTTTGAATGACTTATGATGGATTCTTCCTTGTGACAAACTAAAGCCCTTCAGCTTCTTCTGGTAACCTTTGATTTTGCCCTGAGGAGAGGCCAGGACCCACTGACCTCTGGGCCTCTGCTTGGTACACATCTAATCCGCCCATGCTTTCATGATGTAACAGCACAAGAGCTAATGTTTTTTACATAGGAATAAACATTGCATTCTATTTTCCAATCCATTATAAGGTTATTTCCATGATTTTTATGTTCCTGCTGTAGACTTTGAGTTGTGGCCAAACCTCCTTTACTTCCACCTCAACTTTGTTGAGCATCCTTACTTACAGCAGGTCATAGGCTCCGTTTTAACTATGTTGTACGGTACAGGATGGAACGGGACACTTGTTTTCACATTTTCATTACCATGGACCATGATGGGAGAAAGGTTGCATGTTCAAGACCTTGAGCTGGAACCTTTATGGAGTTTGCATGTTCTCCCTGTGTCTGTGCTTCCTCCCACAGTCCAAAAACATGCTGAAGATAATTGGAGATTCTAAATTGCCAATAGTGAGTGTGTGAGTGAATGGTGTGTGCCCCACGATAGGCTGCCGACCATCTGGGGTGTATCCCTGCCTCTTACCTGTAATGGGCTGGGATTTGATCCAGCAGATTCCTGTGACCCTAATGATGAATAAGCAGGGATAGAAGATGACTGACTGAATGTACCCATACTGGTCCCGTGGTACCTTTTACCATTTTAGTAATCCTTTTGGTTGTGGTACCTAGCACACAGAACTGGTAGCCTAGGGGAGGACCCTCTGTATATGTGTAAGGCCCCATACAGTTCTGTACAAAAGCTGTTCATTACCAATCCAAACCATACCTTTACCAATCCGTACTGTACCATAACATACTGACAGTGGAAACAAACCTATAGTTTAAGCTGCTGTGTTATTCAGGTCTGAAGTTCAGAAGTGGAAGTTGTGACTCAGCCTCTAACAGTGTTCTAGTGTTTTCTGATGAGCTTCTAAGCTCTCTGTTGCTCCTGTGGAGTCGTTTCAAGGTCAGTAGTGGTTTTGGTGAATGTAACTTGTGTCGGAACATTACGGCATGTAAACGTTGTTCAGCTGTAAAGGTTGTGAGTGACGAACCGTGCGTCAGACCGGCTCAGGGTTGCATCAAAACTTGCAATTTACGATAATGTAAAGTGGATTGAATTGGTGTTTATTTTCTCTGGGAGTGGTCGGCTTCCTGGATTTTGCCCATCGGGTGAAAACATGGAATTTCTAACGCCCTGGAAAGTGTCCGTCAGGGCGGAAAGATAGAGCTGAAACAAGCAGGTGCCTGTGCAGCTGTGCGGGGACCACAGAGAGACAGAGAGGACTGTCCTCTGAGGACACGTCCTGTCACACAGCCACAGAGCATCCGAGTGTCTGATGAGGTCAGGGAGTGCAGAGCAGCAGAGTGCGAGAAATGAAGACATCAGAATCCATAAGGGACTTTCAATGGAAGTCTGATTAGATTATTCCCCTCCCATCGCCATTATTTGTGTTCACGCATGTGAATGTGTGTTTTGTGTTTGAGGGCTCCTATAATGACAGAGCAGTCGGCAGTGACAACAGATTTTTTTTTTCATTCTGAAATATCACCTTTATCCTCTTTTGCCCTCTGATCTGTTTCATCAGTCCCATAATTGCTACATGAGTAACACTTTATCTTTCATGTTGAACTTCAAATGGTGAAAGCAACTTTATTTCAACAGCCAAAATTCTTCTGGGCAAGTTTCCTGCAACATTTTTAGAAGCTTTGTTGCTGTTTAGTCACTGAGGCATAATAGATGTGGGACGTCTGATGTTGGCTGATAAGGCCAACATTCTACTTTAATACAATTGTGTCAAAGTAACATGTCTGTGCCCGCCACGGATGGTTCTCCCACAAGGTTATACCAGGTCACAACTGAACCAAGACAACCTTAAACCCTTATGCCTCTGGCGGATGTGTTTTCCATCTAAAAAGACCGCATTTCCCATGGGCCTTCCCATGTACCTACCTAGGCCGGGTGTTTTGAAGACAGAACTCATCTCTATATGTCACTGGCTACCTGCTGATCAAGTTGTTTTTTGTCTGCGGCGTAGGTTCCTGCAGCAAATCATTTCGTCATTCCAAGGAAGTTCTGATCGAACCAGCCACGAGATGATTGATGATTGATCTATAAATAAACTGTGTAGAAGAAACAACATTTGTTAATTCAGGGTCACTTTGATGGATGATTTCTGGTCATCAGAAAACCAGAAAGAGTTCAACATTTTTCTTTTCATTTCTGTTTGATTATTTCACCGTAGAAACATGGAGCTTTCATCTCACATTAAACCAACCAGAAAGGGAGATATGATGATGATAGCTAGAGAGAGAGAGAGACAGAGACAGAGAGAGAGAGAGAGAGAGAGAGAGAGAGAGAGAATGGAGAGAATGAAATACATTCCCTGAAGAGCATCTGTAGTGAGATCTTGACTATCTCCCCGTGGGAGGTGGGATTAGTGGTGGTGTTGATGGTCGTTTTGTGGTGTGTGTGTGTGTGCGTGCACACTCAGCTGGTCTGCAGCTGCGTTGTTTTTGAGCACACTGTCAACTCACACCCTGAAAATCTAATTAATTGTTCGGTGCCATACACATTTTTTCCCCCTTTATTTATTTGTTGTCTTTATTTACTTCAGGGGAGCAGTGTTTGTTCTGCTGTGATCCTGGAAATTTGTGCAAGAAATAATAACTGTGAAAATCAGCAACTCAGTTCCTCACCTTGGTTTGCGGTTAGTGCTGGTGCTGCTGTTTCTGCTGCTGGCCTTTCATTAGCACTAGCAGTTATTATGTTTATGCATGTTGTAAACTGTCTCTCACTTAGACTCCAAAACCATAAGTATGTGGTGACTTTCCATCAAAAAGTGTAAAGTTTTTTTTTTTTGTTTTTTTTTTATCATAACAAACATACAGTATATCACAGGAAAAATGCAATATGATTTTGCAATGTGATACATTTTAAATTTTTTTTCTTTTTCTTGATATATCTTATTTATTGCTGTGTGTTTATCATACCATGATAGGATTTGATAGCTACATGATATTGTTTGTATTTACGTTTTTGCAGCTTTGCAGCACTATTGCCCAAGTCAAATTTCCCTTTGAACAATATAAGTATATCTTATCTTACCAACTTCTAAAAACAACAGCATTGACACAGCCAGTATGGCTCAAGAATGTCTCAGAGGACTCTTAAATAATGCAAACTGCTTCATTGTGGACTTGGGAAAATGCTTTTTTTAATCTAATTTCTCTGCACTGTCTTGTCAAGGGCGACACGGTGAACAGGGGTTAGCGCTGTTGCCTCACAGCAAGAAGGTCGCAGGTTCAAGACCTCCTTGGTCCTGGGTCTGGGACCTTTCTGTGTGGAGTTTGCATGTTCTCCCCGTGTCTGCGTGGGTTTTCACCGGGTACTCCGGCTTCCTCCCACAGTCCAAAAACATGCTGAGGTTAATTGGCAACTCTAAATTGCCCATAGGTGTGAGTGTGTGAGTGAATGGTGTGTGTGCCCCACGATTGGCTGGCGACCATCTGGGGTGTATCCCTGCCTCTCGCCGTAACGCGCTGGGATAGGCTCCAGCAGACCCCTGCGACCCTAATGAGGAATAAGCAGGTATAGAAAATGACTGACTGACTGACTGACTGTCTTGTCAAAGTTGAATTCTCAGTTTTTTTCTCACTTTTTTCATAAAATCATTAACACTTAAATTTGATCAACATTTTTAACAGAAATCTAACTATTCTGTGAGGGTGACAAAAAATACCAGGGGTTAGTAGGTACATTAATGAAAGCTGTACCACTTCTCTGTTGTAAATCAAAAATGTTGGGCCAGTTCCGTTGAGCCTTCACTTAATAACAAAATACATTTGTGCACATTAGCATTTGGTAGTGTACAGTAGCTGCCCAGTATAAATGAGAACCACATTTGTGGACCAAAGTTGACAAGCATGCAGTTAAATTTGAAAATGCAGGAACAAACTTTGCAGATCTACTGGCTTCCACTGAAACTAATTAGTATTGTTGGAGCAGATACAATTTTTTGTCCTTCATGCCTTTGTTGAGTTGTGCTGTCACCACTTTGTCCCTCAGGCTGAACCAGACATCCCAATCTGGTGCTCAGGCCCCTAAAGCTTTCAGCAGCCTCTTTTGAACCGAGTGGAGAGAAAAACAGATCTGTTTTCCAAAAAGCTTTCAGACTCCACCACATTAAACACCTATTCAGCTGCAGAAAATAGGCCTGATGTATTCATTGCACTTAATTGGAAGCCTGTTGTTAATATGTATACAACTGCCCTGGATTTTGAATAAACAAGGAACAAAATATCGATGACCAATTTATTGGTATCATGAAAACAGACATCAAATATGGCAACAGGCCTTTGTTCTCTAACAATTGCCATTTCTTCTTAAAATCTGGCAACACAGTCAAACTGTTGGAACTTGTTCTCCGCTTTTTATTGCAATCATTGACCTCCCTCTATTAGAATTAAATAATCAGCAGATTTTTTGCACAAGTGGTCATGGTATGAGGTAATTTGCCTTCCCAAAAACAGCTACTTTCCTCATGGTTCAGTGACGTCTCATCCATAAAATCTGAATACAATTTGGCAATGTAGGGCTGCCGGAGTCAGTATAGTTTTAATGGAAATTCATGGTGGTTTAGCAGGACATTTCTGGGGATTGAAATTAACTGCAGTGAAACAGGAAAATTAGGGTTTGTTTGGTAAATCGAGGCATTTACTCAGCAGAGAGCTGACGTATTTTTAATCTATTACAGCTGTCAAAAGTTTGCTCTTTGGCCTCCTTGTTTTTTGTAATGCATTATTTTTTTCTCTTCTGATCACTTATTTTCTCTTATAGATATCTTTATAGAGTTGTAAACGGCATCTTTTTAAATATATGTATGTTATCATGGCAAAATGATGACATTTAAGAAAGAACTATTTCCACAGATGCTGCAAGATTTAAAGAAACATGCAATTGGCATGCTGACTGCAGGAATATTGCCAGAGCTGTTGCCTCCAAATTAAATGTTTATTTTATTTTAGGATAAGCCATTTCCAACTTTGCATGCCCTGCACACTCACCACATGTCATCCATTTAGCATGTTTGTGATGCTTTGGATCAACCTGTATAACAGCATGTTCCAGTTCCTGCTAGTACTGTATGCAGTAATTTCATACAGCAGTAGAAAAGGAGTGGACCAACATTGCACAGCATCCTGATCAACTGTATACAAAGGCAATGTATTGTATTGTGTGTTGAGATACAGACTGGTTTTCATGTTGCTTTTATATTTTAAGAATCAACCCACCCACAATTTTCTGAAGTTCCAACTCACATATCATCCCCCCACTGTCCATTTGAACAATGCTCTTTTTATCTCCTCTTCATCACACATAAACAGCTGAGTCAAACCTGGCAACATGGCCGTGAGGAAGAAAAACAATTTCATGTGATGCTGTGGTTGCCTGAGGAGACTTTTGCCCATTTATCAGGCAGCCCTGGATATGATAACTCCCCCGCTGGCAGCAGATATTGAACATGAACTCTGCTCCAATTTCCACTCAGCCAATAACACCAAAAGGGAAATCGTTTTGCTTTTGAAGCATTATTGAGTGCAACCTGACTGCAAAACACTCCTTGGGGTTCAGCTGAACACAACCCATCAAAACGGCAGAGTTGATGTTACATTTCACAGTAGCAAAGATACAGACAAAGAATCTGTAGGTTTTCAGAATAGAGATATTTGCAGGGCTTAAACTTCTGTGTGTTTTTCTGTAATGACAATATTATTTTAGATTATCCCCAGAACCCCAAAATTGTAAAAAAAAAAGAAAAAATCCTGTTGTCTTCATGACTATTTATATTATTGATTCTCTCTGAAGCCATCAAAACTATGAATGAACAAACATGGAGTTATACTTAACAAAAGGTGAAATAACTGAAAGGTGTTTTACATTCTAGTTTCTTCAAAATTGCCACCCTTTGCTCATAAAGCAAGAAATTCCACTAATTAAACCTGATAAGCCACAACTATACTGTAAAGTGAAAACCATTTCAGGTGACTACCTGAAATGGTAGTTCATCAGAAGCATGCCAAGAGTGTGCAAAGCAGTAATCAGAGCAAAGGGTGTCTATTTTGAAGAAACTAGAATATAAAACATGTTTTCAGTTATATCACCTTTTTTGTTAAGTACATACCACCATAAACATGTGTTCATTCATAGTTTTGATGCCTTCAGTAAGAATCTACAGTGTAAATAGTCATGAAAATAAAGACAACACATTGTATAAGAAGGTGTGTCCAAACTTTTGGCCTGTACTGTACGAAGATAACTATAAGGTTATTAAAGCTATCAGTGAGCTCAACAGCACAGTTAAAAAAAAATACTTTTGGGCACTACTCTTTCACTTTCTTGGTGCTAATTGTGCATTATATACAGTATGGTATATATCGCTTGGTTATTGACGACTAGGCACCTGTACAGTCACTCAAGCTTGAGATGTTGGGTAGATGACGTGATCAAGGAAATACACATTCCTTTAAGAAAGAGTGGATTTACTGAATCCAATGACTCTGGAGACACCACAGTGATTTCATGTCTTAAAGATTACATCGCTTCCCTGAGAGGATTTGTTCAAAAATTCTTCCCAAACGATGGAGTTCAGCATCACTGGGTGAAAGAGCCAACTCGATGCAATGGCACCTGCAGATTTCAGCCCTGCTGGAGCGGACCGGTTAATCACCCCAGAGTTACCCCTGGGTTACAGCTCAGACACTGTGTGAACTCTGGCTGTGTGTGTGTATGTGTGTGTAGAGGGAGCATCCACTCACACCTGGGATACACTGACAGCTGGCTGTGTGGACACTGCATGAGCCTGGGAAACAGTGGTTCGGCCAAACACATGCACTGCTGAGTTACACGGATGCAGCATGTCCCAGGCATCACATTCTGCTTCCCTTCACCACATGGTAGCTCTGTGAGATGAACCTTCTGCTGTTATCTCACTCTAGACTAAGTACAGAGGTAAGAACAACACTGAGCATGACTTGAAAGTGACAATATCCAGCCTGCAACACTATGGTGCACAGGCTCATTGCAGCCACTAATGCATTGATGTTAGATGATGATGTTTTCATCATTATCCTTTAAGCAAAGTGATGCTATTTTCTTTATTTTTCTCTAATTTGCAAAAAAACACTAACTGATGAAACAGCCTATTGAGAAATGACACAAGTTGAAGTGGAGGAGAAGTGAAAGGAATGTTCATGAACTTTATTTTCAATAAAGTTCAACTTGGCCCACTCTGTCACATTTAGCTTTTTTGGGATGTGGGACATGACAAGAAAATGTTAGAGAACTACTGCTGGGCTTAGAAACTATTAGTTGCCTTCTTTTTCGTCATCTCACTCCTAGAGCCATAGTTTTATGGCGAGATTGTAAACCTGATGGTTAGCCCTCTGTTCCATGTGTTTTCATAGGGGAGAAGTCTGCTCAGTGGCTTCAATGTCTTCCTGTGGAGTTGCCAATAGATGATGCAATATGTACATGTAATGGTCTGGATCAAGACGAATGGGACAGGCAGTATCATTATTATTATTACAGCCTTGGCCTGTTGAACAGCTTGTCTTATGAATTGGAAGGTAACGTGGTGTTCCTCAGGGTTAATGCTGAGGTCTTTCCTCTGGTTTATGATGGGGATGGATTGTGGTTTTAAAAACGTGTTTCTTCCATGTTCCTTGAGCAGCAGTGGTCAACCATAACTTAAAAGCTGTCTGGGGAAAAAAAGTGGATTTATTATTCACTCAAACATGTTTATGGATTTGAAGCTCTTAACTCTTTGCAGATGACCTTTTCTGGTGTCTACACCTGATTAGCTTGGCTTGTTTGGTTTACTTCACTTCCAAGCAAGTGTAAAATATGGCAGCGCTTCCTGTAGTTTGTTTGGATAACATTCTCACTCATAACAAACCCAGGATTAGAGTTGTAACAAGTCGATGTAATAAGTCGATCAACAGAGAATTCATCTGAATCAGTTCATGATGTTTGAGCAAAATGTCAAATATTTACTGGTTTCAGCTTCCCAAATGTGAATATTTTCCCTTTTTTCAACTTATAAACTGATTTGTTATTGGGTTTTGGGGTATTTTTGGACAAAGTTTGAGCATTAAACAATGGCTTTTTATAATGTGTTTTAAATACTGTATCATGATCTTAATGGAACTATGAGTGTTGACAAAGCAAATGTACTTCCTCTCCATCATTATATTATGTGAAATGAAGCAAATCAACCATGGTTTGGCTTTGTGTCTCAGCCTTGTGCAGCATCTTAGATTTTGAAGCTAATGTCATCATCTCAGAATAAGACTTGACTTTAAAGGAACAGGAAAGATAGTAGCGAGGAAAGACTAGTAAGGAGTTTTCTTTTAGAATAGATTCTGTAAAAGTAGAACTGATAATGAAGTGATAAAATAGTTGTTAATTGACCGCAATCTTTACAGACAGTCAGTTACTTTTATTTTCTTGTGTCATCAGGTCAGGGATTAGTCATTATTTCTTACCAGGTCATTTCCTAAACAGGTGTTGGCTTTCCACCATTTGTTATAAATTTGTATGCAGAGTCGGTACGAGGCAGAGCACCTGGGACCAATTTACTTTGAAAAATCATATTTATACACAGTACATGTAGTGAACTGGTTCAGGAAGAAGCTTGGAAACAGTCTGAAGTGGAGCAGAAATGCATCTGTGATTATTTAGAGCAAAGGCTAACAACACGAGAAACTAAACAAAGTTGACAACTTCATCGTGAGTTGAAAATGACTTCAGAAACTTTGAAACGCAAGCTCCGTATGTGAAGATGACGCGATCGTCATGCTGTCAGTTGATCGCCTGAATGGGGAAATAAAGTCCGGATCAGATTTCAAGGATCAAGGAGGCCTCAGGGCACCGGCAGGTACTTGTTGAGGATTTTTATGGAGGTTAACAACTATGTGCGGTCTTCCATGTTATAGAATGACTGTTGGCAAAGAGAGAAGACAGCTTCTAAATCTGGAAAGCTTTACACCTATACAAGAAACCGAAACACACACACACACGCTCGTGTAGACAGAGCTTCAAACCTGTTGAACTGCAGTTGAGTTGTGCAACATCTGCTTCTGGATTAAGTTACCGAATAATGACTCTGTAAATCAAAGTCCTCATTTTGGAGAGTGCTGAGTCATTATTAGAGAGAGGATAAAAAGGTTGTAGCTCTTTCTCATTGTGTGCATGTGCCTATGTGTGTGTGTGTGTTTCGGTAGTTCAGAATAACAGCTTCATCTCCAGTTTCATGATTTTGCGTTGTGTGCATATGCAGCATGGTTCGTGGTTATGGAGCTATTATAACAAGTTCAGTTTGTTTGAAGTGATTATAGCCAATTTATATATCATTAAACAAGCCAGTGATAACATAAGATGCAGATCATAGAGTTTATTCAGTAGAGAGCTTGGATGAATAGAATACCACCTGCTTTCCTTCAATATTTTCTCTAGACGCCAATTCTTAAGTCATCAGCCGTCTCACGTGGTGAAATAACTTTCATCTCAGTGAGTTCATCTGTTACAAATTGTCACCTTTTATAATGTTTATACAATGACACTTGTAGTTGACCGAAGAGAAGAATCAAGGCAAAAACTTAACACAACATTACACAGAATGTTTATTGTGGAGTAATATGGATACACAGTGGTAAATTGTAAAAAAAAACAAAAAACTCTGGAGGTGCTAGAATGAAGTACTGGACCTCCATTTTGTTTCTTGTTTCTATGACAACAATATCTTGACATTTTCTTCCAATCTCAGCTATCATTTATATTTTGCCTATAATTCTATCAAATAATTGGATGTTATGCTAACATTTATGCTGACATCAACGTAACCATGTGACTAGTTTGGTTTAACACTTACATAATATATATTATTATTTTTTTGTTTTGCTGGCATATCTTTGTCTCCTGCTATTCTTAATCATCCCACAGAGTTCAGTCCACTCTGTAAAGGCTCCGTTTTTGTTTTCCCTGCACAGCTGAATCAGTTCACTTCAATCACAGTTCACTGTCCTCTGTATTCACAGGTAACTGATTTACGAAATATCCACCAGCTACCACCATTGCATTTAGTTGGTTCAGTTCTGTTAGTAGTCAATCAGTAACCTTATAAGTCAGTCAGGTTGGCTGGGTCAGTTTAATGTGTGCTGTTTGATTACATTAGATGTACTTTATTCATCCCACAACAGGGACATTTAGTTGTTACAGCAGTTATAAAAAGGAAGAAATAAAGTAGATATGGAAGAACACAATAAACAATAAAAACAAATCAACCTTCAACTCAATAATGTGCAAGAAAACAAGTACTGAGACTATAAAATAAGGTGCTTGATATAAAGGTATTTAGAGGTAAAGTGACTGATGGTGTAAAAATATTGCAACATATAAGACATTGATAGAAATAGAAATTGATAGAATATTGATGAAAAGTGTACCTTTATGTACAAAACATTGCAAGTAGGTGACAGCAGTGACTATAACATGGTTCAGTTTGAGAGTAATAATCAGTAAATGAGATATTCAGGTTCCTCAAAGAATCATTTCCGCCCTAAATGCCTGATTATTATATATAATTATACAAGCTGAATACCAAGCTGATTTACCCTTTAGTGTTTTTATTGCTTTCAGTGAAGATTAGGAATCTTTCGCACCTGTATCCTTCTTGTCGTGTGCACTTGCTCACTTTATTTATCTTTCATATGCTTGTCATTCAACCCGGGCTCCTTGCTTTCTCTCCAGTCTTACTTCTTACGTCAGTCCTCTTCTTGCATGTTAAATACAGGCCAAGCTCAACACAATGTCTAAATCCTGCAGATTAGATCAATTCACTTACGCTTCTGAGCTTGCCCAGACAAATGGAAATAAGTATCCTGCTCAAGAAAAAAAAAACTCTCTTAAAAATGTATTGAATTAAATATTTAACAATTGCCTTTCTGCCTCCAAAGGAGTTTTTTTGGTCAGCCTTTGCCTTTGTTTTGACCACAACACTGTGGAATTTCAAGTTTAAAATAACAAGCCAACGAGCGTGACCCGGTTCTGACACGACAAATGAGGCCAACAGCTGCTGAATGTTTGGAGTTGTTATAGGACATGAGGGTCAAGTTGGGGTCATTTCCTCAGCAGGGGGAACCCCATACTGCATTTTGACCTAATGTAGCCAATAACTGACCTGTTGCACACATTGGGATGCGAGAAGACTGTTGCTTGATTCGAAAAAAAAGTTTCCGAGGCAGCACTTGTGACTACACTGGTAATCCATCTTGCACCATTCTGCCAACATATTTTGTGATGAGCAGTAATTTCACTGGTGTCATTTCACTGCACTTCTGACTTGAGCAGTTTCCCAGAACCACTAGGAACAATGCACCAACAGAAACGAACAGTAGAGAAAGCTGTGCATGGGTATTAGTGGCTGACAGTTTTGCCTCTATTAAAACACTTCCTCTGTGCCAGGACTTGAAAGACCTACCTGTGTCATTATTGCAAGCTGCAGCATTAAGATTTTCCTGACTTGAAACAACCTCTAACCAAAGACATGGACGGGGCTGTCCGCATGCAGCACTCCCTCTTTCATCAAGCTTTACAGTTGGCTCCACCAAATGACAAACACTGCCCCCCCCCCCCTTGTCTGGATGACTAACAGGAGCTCCAAATAGAATGAAATGAAATGAGCACATAGCGCTCTGGTCATTCAGGTCATTGTCCTCTGTGTGAGCCAGACCAGTAAAAAGCCTTTCAGTCAGTGACAGTAGATCAGCCGCAGAGAAGCGGCCACACTCGAGTAAATGAATGCACTGGACTGCAAGTGGATTGGCCGAGGTCCCGCTCTTCAAAAAACTGTAGCGAACAACTCACGCTGCAGAGCCAAAGCAGATGGTATCACTCATCCCCCCTCCCCATCCCCCTCCTCCTCCCCCCACACCCTCCCTCCCTCTGTAGGAACAGTTTGGATAAGCGACACGTGTATCTTCTATGTGATGAACACAAACCTTCGCTTGACTGCAAAGTTTTGGCATATATCGCTGGAAAAAAAAAAGAAAAAAAAGGAGAAAAGGGGACCTTAAGGGATTTCTTCTTGGCCCGGGTAGCTGATATGGATGGATGGATGTCACAGGGCCGATGTTCACTTGGAGACGTTGATCCTTTTGCAGCTTATCGCATTTTGCCGTGGCTAGTTTTTTCTCACTCTCCCCCCCCCCTTTCTTTTCAATCTGAAAGCAATTTTTCCGACTTTTCTTCTTCAGTTTTCTTCCCCTGGCAGGAGGAGCCATGACAAACCCAGCACCGTGTCAGAAGGGTCACAATTGTTTAGTTGATTTAAGTAGAAAGTAGCTTTGCACCTGCCTCTTGGCAGCCGCTGCTAATTGTTGATTAATCACTTCTCCCCTCTCCATACACATTATTGGCATTCCTCACTCCCATTCTCTCTCCTCGCTCGCACCCCATACCTTTGCGCATTTGGCGGATTCCAATTGAGAAACAGCCAATCAATCTTCTTCCCACCTTTTTTTTTTTTTACACGATGGAAGGAGAGGGAGGCGTTGCACCTTCTCTCCAAAAGCTCTACATCAGAGGCTGGATGTTGTGTCGGTAAGCTGTTTTTCCTTCAGCTTTGCCCGTCATCCCTCTGACACTTTGGTCAGGCTGCTTCTACAGCTGGTTAAACACAGCTGGGGGTAAAGCTGAAACAATGTGCCGTTTACATGGAGCCCCATGACACCTGAGCGCTGTGATCTGACATCCGCTTCTACTGCCGCCCTCGAGCTACTTTAATTAACTTGAAGGCAGAGGAAGGGCGACTGGCTTAAAACAAATTATCCACATTATTAGGTAACACACATTAAGCTGTTTTATTTTCAGATACAATGAATGATGATCCAGTAATGAGAGGTCAAAGAGAAATAAACTTTGTTGTGGCTTTTGCTCACTATGTGATCTTTATATGCAACTCTGATGTTGATGTTTTGCCATTTAAAATATCCTTTCCCTTTTTTTTCACTTGAAGTGCTTTTGACTATTTTACTTCCTCAAGAGTCACTATTAATACCCTAGCAGTGAACTGCAGTGTGCAAGGAAGACTGTTAAGTGTGCGAGACAGGTTCTGTTGTATTTGGTCATGTGTCATTTATAATATTGTGATAGGTTTTTATTTCGTAAAAAATGTCTGCACCAGCATCCCTCTTTAAGCTTCATAACATTTCAGTCCAGCTATTAGGGATTTATTGTATATTTGAGGCTTTTTGAAACAGCAAACTTCAAATTTTTCACACTTTTAGTTTTTTTTGAGAACATTCAATCTTTGTATTCTGAATGCTGAATGAGCAGAATGAGCGGCATAAACACAGATAGATATATGCTTGTGTTGACCTGTATACCCGAGTAAAGGAGTACACAGCCTTTTCTGCAGTTTCACATTTTTCTGCTTTTCCAAACCACAAAAACATGCACCTCAAACCTGACATGTGACTCTGATATTCTTCTAAAAAGTGACCTGCGAGGCTTTAAGTGAAAAATTAAGAAAAATACTGAAAATATTCAGCTTTACAAAGGTGATACTGTTCTCCTGCTGATGCTGCCAAGTTGGTATCACATATTGAGATGAAGATAAGAATTCAGAAGGAGCAAGGAACTGGCAGAAAGTGTGTGTGCCTGGTGAGACAGATGGGAGGGATACTTGGCTCTACTGACCTCACCGACTAAACTATTTGGCCTTCAGTTCTCTGCAGCCTTGGACATGCCAGCTTGTACAGGCATGGAGAAAAAAGACCCCTATCAATGACCCCACTCCTGTACAGTTTTGGCTTATATGGGCACACTCCAGAGCTTTGAATCACTGGTCTAGACTTGTACCAAAGCAACTTTAAATCTACAAGGGACAGTTTGAATTCCTACAAGACAAATAAATTCCTGGAGTTGATTTTTACCCATGCCTTAGCCCAATTTAACATTTTAGTAGATAAGAAATCCTCAGTTTGTGAGTCAGCCCACCATTTTTGGGTTTATTATATCAAAAAAGGAACGCATGATGGACATAACTGACTATAGAAGCTTATTATTCCTGACCCGCAGTGACCCCTCTCAACAACTATAATGTTGTCACTAGGAAGTCATTATATGCTTCTCTTCCACGGTCTGCTGGAGTTACACCGTGACCTTTAACCCCTTGTGTTTCACACCAGCAGTGCAGACCATGGAGCAAAGATGGAAGAAGTTGCAGCTCTATTTTGAATACCCATTGCCCACCAAAATATTAGGCTTAGACTTTTTATGGAGCTGCAAATTGAGAAAGTCTCTTTATATTTAATTAGATATATCATATACTACTTTACATGAATGCAGAATATTGTTTGCACTCTTTTTGCCCAGAAAGAGAAAATTTGATCAAAGAGAATACTTACACAAAAAGTCAGTATTTCTGGAAGAGGTTTCCACTACATACATTATCTTAGGTTAAAAGCACAGTAGTAGTAAGACCACCGACTGAGAAGAAGCTGGTCCGTCTCACTGAGAAACAGTCGACCCTGCTCCCTAAGATGAATGTTGGATGAAACACAAGAATGCGCTTCGCTTACCGCGTAGCCCCTTTTACCCCTGTCCAGACCTCACTTTACCTGTAGCACATAAGGCCACCGTTGTGTGTTGTGTGTATGCATGTTTGTCTGTGTGCAGTTTGGTAGAAAGAGAGTCCGTTCAAAGCGGCATTAAGAAAGATTTTTCATGCAATCTGAATGTTTTCCTTAACATGTTTTTAATGTTTATGTAAGGCCTGTTGCGAAGCATTTTGAGCTGCACTTCTAGGAGTGGTGCTACACAAATGAAGTTTATTATCATTAATATTATAATAGCATGCATTATCATGACGGAATCGTGTAATGATGATAGATCCTGCCTATAATTTGCTGTACATTAGCACTGGTTTCCAAAAATAAAATGCCGGCTTGGCAGTAAATCCTCCTGAATTACAAGTGACAAACTGTAACTTTTAACAAATTACACAGCGCAATCCTGAGGAAAATTGATTTACAAATCAAATAAATGAACTTTTCTGTAGAACTTTGCCAACCATCATGAAGAACAGAATGAACCCGATTTAGTAATTTAATGATATCTGAATCCAGTTGAACCATAGCAGATTAGTTTAGCTGTTTTAGATATCAGTGGGAGTTACTGTCACAATCTCAATACTGCCTCTACATTACTGTAATACTGAGATGAAACAGCCACTGTAGAAACTATTATTGTCTTTTAGCTTAGACAAAGAAGAAGAAGAATCCACAAAGATACCACTTCATCACTATAAATTACATCCATTCTTATTCTGCCACTTATCTGGCTCCACCTGTTTCCCAGATATCCCTCTCCCTAGTTCTGCTCTTCTTGCGGAAAAAGACATCCTTACAAAGCAGATTTTGTGACCCAAGGTGACCGTTGGAAGGTAGACCAATAAAAAGAGTCTGTCAGTCTCAGGCTATATCTTACCTTTACTCATAAATATTACCCCAAGGTTGTCGTGCGCCTTTCAAATGGGGCAGAAACTCGCTTTTGGCTTAAAGTGCTGTTTTCTGGCAGATAACAACACTCTTATCAACTGATTTATGAACAGTGCACGTTGGATGTCACAGGCTAATAAATCCAACGGAACTCATTCAGGACTGCACACTTGATGCCACCAAACGTTTCTGGTCCACGCCATCAAACGCTGTCCATGAAAATCCCAAGCACGTTTGCTGACGAGTCTTGTTCGGTGGTTTCAGTCCTGCAGCTGTCATCAATAAAGATGAGACTGTGCACTATCTTATTTTGCTGCAGTGGGTAAAACGAGTCATTTCTTGGAGCACAAATTGGCAGACTGGAGCTGGATATGTTCAACAAGAATACAAAGAGGAGGTGGTTCTGTCTGGGCCACAATTGCAGTGCGGTGTTCCCACTTAATTTCAAGGCAGCATCTGACAAATTGAGTCAAGTAAAACTAATTTGAAAGTGTCAGTAAAAGTCAGTCTTTTTGCAGAAAAACACAATAGAATAAAATACAGCGATATGAACTGTAACATTTGTATGGTCCTGTAAAAAAAAAAAAAAGGCTAAGTTGATAAACTGATAAGTAATAAAACTTATGTAAAATAGACATGCAAAGAAGATTTTTAGATACATGTCCTTAATACTGAGTTTTCAGAGATTTGCTTTGTTACATGTTAGCTCTCGGTCTAGCTTATTCACCTCCCTGTGGGATCATGTGTTATTCATGCTGGTTTAGCTATTGTGGAATTTCCCCGCAAACATTGACTGTTGAAGATTTGTTTCCCTTTACCCAAGTTAATTGCGTTTTCTTTTATTTATTTATTTTTCCACTCTGGGAACTAATCGCTCGTGTCTGAATAATCAGACCCCTTCACAATGCTGAAGTAGGAGACCACAGCTCTGTACTGGGGTAAACTGGGGACATGGACAAAGTCTCTGGTTGAGTCAGACTTGGCACTGAGACTTTGTAGAACAGCAATGGTGAGCCAAAAGCATAATATGTCATAGAAAAGAGATCGGTTATGAAATACTGCAGATAGAATTCATAATTTGGATGTACTTGGTGGTGATGTTGTTGGTAACGGAAATTAATGCAGACAAGATTTTTTTTTTTTCTCCAGGCAGTGACTATTGCACATTTCTGTGGTTCCTGTTCTCAGCGGTTGCATCAGAAGTTCTTTGTTAGTATTACCAACTATTGGGAATGAATCTCTGTGGAACACACCTACTCAGCATCAACACCCATAATGTGGCATGCAACAACAGAAACAGGCCCTTGTGAAAGTAATTTCTAAACTAAAGTCTGTCATTTCAAATTATTCCAAAAGTTATGATCTCATAAAGTTTGAGTAGGAAAAAAACTTCTCATGGCCAGTCCGAGACTGATTGGCTCCATGAATTGGTCTTGCATGCTGTAATGTTGTTTTATTTTTTAACTGCCATTGACCTGATAAGCATGGCTCAAATGTTTCTTGAAAAGAGAAGTGGGAGGTAGAGCGAGATTTACCCAAATATGTCTTCAAATACCTGTGGAAATATGCTTGGCTTTCATCCAGCAGCGAGGATGGTGAATTTTGAAACGGCTTATTCAGATTCCCATAAACCATCTGCTTCATCTCAAAAAGCAGTTGAAATTAAAATGGCTATATAAAAGCTGTTCCAATTTTATGGGATAATCAGCTGTGTTGTGTTGTGTTGATGTCCTGTTGGAGTGCTGGAGCGCTATCAGAGCATGAACTCATGGTGACTTTATTCTGGAAAATGTCTACTGTAGCCAACTGTTTTTACTGGTGTGACACAAACAAGCGTATTTAATAGTGGGCATTTTTATAGATTATGTTCTCGTGTATACATGTACTCTTAAAACGTTTTTTGAGAAGTCATGGCAAATTTACTTCAGACCTTCCGTCGTTTGATGTTAGGTAAGCTACTGGCCCAACCTGAGAACAAGCCCCTTTTATATGACTGCTCCACATTCATGCTGCACTAGGTAACTTCCCCCTTTGAAATTCCCACATGGCAACTCCAGATATCTATTTGCATTTCCGAACATATGAAGGCTTTCGTTGTAGCTGTCCTTAGCTCTAAATAGTTGAATCTGAGGGTGATTTTACAGTTCTCTGTTGTAGCTTTAATTTGTGTTTAATGTATCTTTCCACCCAATAACCAAAAGAGCCAACTATTAGTCCTAATAACCTTCATTGCATTAGAGTGAATGGAGGAATATATATATATATATATATATATATATATATATATATATATATATATATATATATATTACAGACTTCTTTTTGTGTAATCCAGCTTTGCCATGTTGTAGTAAGAAAGGGTCCCAACCTATTACCACTAATTGGAAGCTCACCAAGATCACTAGTTGAAAGCTAAATATTATTATAAGCTTTAGCATTATAATGTAACTTAATTTAACTGAAGTGGCTTTCCCCAAACCATAATACCAGTCTTTAGGCAATATAGTGTATTTTAAAACCTAAACTAAACAAACTAAACTGTCCACATGGCAAGTTACTTACGACTGGACATAAATAAGAACATCTGTATGTGTAATGTGAGTGAGCTGACCCTTTAAACCAGTGGCACTCAACCGCTTTTGCCTGTGACCCCTTTAAATAAAGCAAAGACAAGCAAAGGCAGTAAAGTTACTTATCATTGCCATTATTCACCAGTTAATCATTTTGTCAATAAAATATCAGAAAATACTGAAAATGATATGTTAAAGCAAATTATTCAATTATCAGATTAACCTTTAGAAGAAAGCTTGTCCAAAATATTTTTGTCCTTATGGATCTGTATTTCTGTGTCCTCTCATCCCATGACCCCTTTTAATAATTAAGCAAACCCCAGGTTGAGAACCACTGTAGAACAATAGAAAACACCCCCATACAAAGCATCCTCAGTCCATCTTTGCAGTATTTGTCTCCACGTGTGGCTCGTGTGTTTCAGGTAATGCAGTAAAGTGCTAGCAAGACCATGTAATCTGTTGCTTATGAAACATCAACCGCAAACTGTCTGTTCTGGATAAAACTCTGAAAGGCTGCATTAAATTGAAGAAATCTGCTAGCTTGCAGACGTTGATACACTCTGTCTCTGACTGTCTCTTTTGTTCACAATATACCATCCAGGTCTCTCAATTCTATCCGAGCACCACATTCTTAACATACAGGAACGTAGCATACACAGGTGCTGCCTCATTCCTAAAATATATACCTGACAGCCACGTTCCCACAGTACAGGTATGACTTCCACTAAATCCATTAAAATCAGTGGACTTAATGATAATGCAGTGATATGGAATTGCTTGCATGATACTGTGCTGTACTTGTTAGTTTGTATAATTCAGAGTTCAAAGAGTTTGTCAAAGTATATTTTAAAGACAATAATCATATTCCCTTACATTCTCTATAGAATCTTGCACTCTCTCTTGGATACACACATTTGTCTTATCAACTGTGACATCTCTATGATTACACAGACGAGCCTAATATCTCCCACCAGACGTTCATGCATGTGGGGGAAAAAAAAAACACTTTGTTCTGGCATCATGCTAAATGAGCTCCATTCGTCGCTGAGGTAAGCCATGTGAGCCTTTGATCACAGTCAGGACGTTAACGCTTAGATCCGCTCTCCTCTCCTTAATGACTGCTGACTTGGCACTTGGGCTCAACGCTAACAGACCAGCGTTGTGCTAAATGGGAGGCCTGTAGCCTCACCTGGTCACACATGTATACTGTCACCAGTTAAATACACACACTGTGTGGTCTTAGCAATTTACCTAGAAAGTCCTGCCTCTCACAGCAACATATGGCAGACACCACGATTTCTCTGTCAGTCAAACACTGAGCATTGTTATTTCTTTGTGAAGAAAACACACAAGGCCCTATCGACACCTGGGAGAAGCAAAATCTGCCATTGCATCACAAAACACATTATCTGCCTGCCATCCATCCACACCAATGTTTTTGACCAATTTTCCCAGCCCCCATCCACGAGTCAGATGGCATTTGAGTGTCTCCAGCTCCTTCTGTAAATGAGCATGACTCCGTCTTGAAGTGCACATAGCACTGTTTCCATTAAATTGTTCTTATTTTTAGCAATGATTAGAGAGAAACAGCACATAGTAAAACATGATCACTTTGATCTTTGATAGGGTGGCGGAATTGTTGACAGTGTTCCAAAAAGTTGGCAAATTATTCACTACAAAAAAAAAAGAAGTCAATGCATATTTCACCTCTTTAGTAGACATGGTCATCCCGCTTATTACCTGTGCAGAAAAATAGAAACATTTCTATTCTCTAGTTGTTGCATGGGGGAGGCACAGTTTCTGCCCCAAGCCAGTGCAGAATCACAAGTGGTATAAATGGTCTAACCTGTTAACATGTATTCTAAATGAAAATGGATTAAAACCTTGCCCACACCACACATGCACAGCTTTTGTCTATGCACTCCTGACCCACCACCCTCCCTAATTTAATCACACTAATAAGCCACTTTCAGGTGCAGCCAACTGCGCATCTCTACTGAAAATAATAAAAGGAGACAATGAAAATGCATCCGAATTGAAATATAGTGATACATTTTTAAGTGATTTGATCAAGATAAAGAGAGTGGAGCTATGCATTCATCCTTTACAAAAGCAAAAATAACCATTTGTCATTTAAGGAACATGGAAATTGCCATTTGATTTGATAAAATTGACTGACATTTTATTTGAAATAACGTTGTTCTGATTATAAACTGGGCTGTGTTAGGGTCTACCACTCATCGTTCACAAAACCCACATTTATCCATTACAGCGAGAATTCGTTGCTACGTCTACCCACAATGTCAACCAACAGTTTCATTCTGCATAGTTGTGTGAAACCATTAAAGTCTGCATAAAGTAATAATAAATGCGGCCTTTGTTAGTCGCACCACAGAAACATTTGTCATTAACCACCCAACCAGATGTGAATGATTACAAAAATTCGTAAGCATATGTGATTAGGTTTCAAAATCATGGAACAAAGATCAGTATTCTCTCCTCTGGAACACCGGAGACATATCTGATTAAGGCTGAAAGCACAAACAACTAGATACCAATAAAGTACCAATTTACTGTAGACACATAGGGTTTGTCAGGTCACATGATCAGGCAATTCAGTAAACGATGTATGGGTTTGGGGGTCCCCTGGTGGCTCTAAACAGCCTTTATTTGGCTTATAGGGGCCGGCTCTGTGAGGAGGAACTGCTGTAGTGAGCTTCTGCTTCTGTAAAATACTTGGATAAAGTTTATCAAACATTTACTCCCATTGTTTGCACTGCAAGAAGAATTTTATGTGACTAAATATTATAGAGAAGTGAGCTGGTGTTATAAAGTGAAAAAGTCTGTGCCTACTGTATCTCAGCATCTGTAGATGATTGAAGTTTGATTAGATTCCAGACTGAGTCTCAATAGATTTGACTGATCTCATTACAAACTGCTGCAGGCCAACTGACAGCGGAGTGACGTTGGCCGGCAACATTTCGAGCTGTCCAAATAATTTATCTGTCATCACCACGTTATTAAGACCCTTCATTCTTTCTTTTCTTTAGGATGAGGCCCGAACATCTTGAGATCTTAGACAAAGAGAAGTAGAAAAGTGTAATCAAATGGTTACTGTATATAAAAGAAAATACTCCTTAATCCTCTAGTGTTGTAATTGAGATTCTCCTTCAAACTAGCTGCTTCTATTTCAAATAGTGATTTTGTTTCCCACAATGCAGATGAGCCCTGTTGCATCATGGTCTATTGAGGATAGTGCTATTTTCTAATTCATTATTAAATTATAAAAGAAAAAAAAAGTTTGTAATTACAAGTCATACCTTCTCTCTGTATTCTAAAATCTAACATCATCAACTTCCAAAGAAAAGGGGGATTTCCTGCACTTTATCTCCTGAACCTTCATCCTCTCCTCCCGCCATCTCTTGCTCTTGTTCCAGTGCAGGTGGTGCTCAGACTCAGCCAGAGGAGTCACACCCTGACCGGAATGACTCAGACGTTTTGCACATCTGACATTTCCTTGTGCAAAAGATGTTTTACATTTTTGCTACAACTTTCATCGTTCACGTCTTAATTAGGAGAAAGATTTCCATAACTCTCGCTTTGCAAATCTATAAACGAGGAGATGATGCATGAGCGCACGGGGGAAAACAAATCGGTGTGTTTCATGCTGCAGCGTGAGAACGTGAGGGAGAATAGAGATGTGTCCTAGTTTCCATGGTGATCCGTCCAGCTGTTAATATTCTGACCCAGTGGAGGAGGAACATCTGCAGTGATGTCACTTTTGGGCAAAGGCGGAGGGAAGAAACAGGCTGAGCTGTGGGAGTGTTGGTCCAACACGCTCTGGCAGGAGTTCACCACTGACAACATGGTGAAGAGCCGAGGCTGCCAATCACTAATTTGTGATTCTAGGACACTCTGGCAACAGAAGTGGGTCAAAGAGTGTTTGGAAAATATGTCTCGCTTGCTTGTCAAGCTTGTTTTAACGCGATTAGATTTCACTGCATCAGCTTAATAAGGCCTATGCCTGTAAGTGAAAACAATTCAACTTTTTTTTTTTTAATTAAAAAAAAAAATACTGCAAGATACTTCAAACAAATGCATCTTCTAAAAGGGCGTAATAATAATTAAATGATGTACTAACATAACTATCCAAGGGCTGTGTTCATCACAATCATATTCAGATTTGGGCTTTATCAAAACAAAGCTTTTAGAAATTCATATACGCCCACTGCGGCATGAGCTTTCTCCAGCTTTCTGTCATCTCCAAAGCATTCCATGATAACTCATCCTAAATGTCTATGTAGTCTGAAAGTTTTGAAGAGATTTAATGTAGCCATTCTGCTGATGCTTTTTAATTGTCTGTAGCTGTGGCGTAGATACCAACTCCAGATGTTTCAGGAAAGCCCTCAAAACATGACTATAGCATCCAAAATCTCTAATGTCTACCACAAGTACCATCCAACTAGTTCAGAATGTCCAGGAGTTGGTGTTTCAACATAAGCTAGGTTCAAGTGTTCAGCTACATTGGTGGTTATACAGAAGAATGGTTTAAACTGCACTTCATTGTTAATTTTTAATTGCTTTCTGATTCCTCTCCTCTGTTTTTGTCGATCCTGTTCATGCACACACACGCCACGTGGTGAAGCCCAATTTACGGGAGCTGCCGCTACACGGCAGCACGTGTGTATTAGTGTAGTTTAATAGCTTCCAGATGTCCAGCCTCTATACCCTGCTGCCCATGCACACTAAGAGCAGATGATTGTTCCAGTGGTCTTCCCAGTAAGGAGAACCAGGTGGGGATTAGGTCTGTGTGTGTTTGTGTGATGGAGAGAGCAAGAAGTGAAGAAAAGTTGTGGTCAGTTGGCATTCAGAAAGCGCCTGCATGTGTGCCAGACAGATAATAAGAGGCATTCCCTAGCATTGTGGTGCATTGGAGAAGTTGTGTGTCTGTGTGAGCATTTATATATACGTGTGTGTTTGACAGATGGAGAGCAGGTACTTTCAGGCATGCATCGTAAGATGACATGGAAAGATTGCGACCCCTTAGCAACTTGTAAACTTGACAAGTTGGAAAAGAGTGAGATCTGCACACTGTAGTTCCCTTTGTAGAAAAAAAGAGATTCATTAAGACGTTTTAAGCTACTTCTTAAACATCATCCTACACCTGGTGGATGCCTTAATGAATTATTTTTTTTTTCTACAAAGGGAGCTGCGGTGTGCATAACTCCCTTTTTTTATTTATCTTTAATATTATCTCTGCGGTCCAAGCCCCTGGTTGAAACTTGTGGAATGTTCGTTTCTACTGTATTTTTAGAAGGTGTCAGAAAATGTGTCAAGACAGAGGCAGGGAAGCCATAATCTTCCAGTCTGGATACAGAGAGCCTGTGGAGAAAAGTTAGGAACAAACTCTAAAGGGATTTCCAGCCTACCTTGTATGCTATAATGCTCATTGGTCATACCAATTAGTATGTATATAGATGAAATTGGGGAATTATGAGATGATTGACACAGTGTTGACTTTGTTGAGAAGTGTTTTCCGGCTTCTGAATCATTGCTTGATGAACCCACTATGGGGCTCTGGAGTGAAAAAAAATTAGCTGTATGCTGCCTGCCCCCCTCCTGCTGCAAAAATCAGTTTTTCTTCAGAAAAAAAATAATATAAATAAATCAACAATATACTATTGCAATAACTGAAATACAGGAAGCTCCTGTCATCAATTGACAGAAAATGCATGGTGATCAAATTCTGCACCAGTGAAGTTCACTTGAATCTTTACACCATGTTGTTTCTACCTGATCAAAATGGGACTACTTTTTACTCTTTGTCACTTTTCTCTTGTTTGAGGTAATGAGATTTATTTTTCTTTCCCTCCGCCAACTCTGTATTTTTTTTTTCAGACCGTGGTTCTCAGGGAGACTTGGACCTGACGGAGCTGATTGGTGTTCCCCTCCCCCCCTCTGTTTCCTTTGTTACGGGCTTCGAGGGATACCCCGCCTACAGCTTTGGCCCGGACGCCAACGTGGGCCGCCTCACAAAGTCGTTCATCCCCGATCCATTCTACCCCGACTTTGCCATCACGGTCACGGCTAAACCCATCACGAGACGGGGTGGCGTGCTCTTCGCAATTACAGATGCTTACCAAAAAGTAAGACAAAATCCTTCTTTACCATTCCACCACACATAAATGCAATGAAAGTAAAGGGCACTTTTATGCATCCCTTGATTATTATTTTTTGTTAAGATTGTCCACTTGGGTGTCGCATTGTCTGAAGTGGAGGATGGTTCCCAGAGAATCATACTGTACTACACTGACCCAGGAATAACAGCAACACAGGAGGCTGCTTCCTTCAAGATGGGGGACCTGACAGGAAGATGGGCCAGGTTTACCCTGACTGTCCAGGGAGCCGAGGTGGGTGTAGTGTACTGTAGCATGTGGAGGATACAATACGTCACATTTCAACAAAGATTCAAAGGAAGAAACTAAGATGAGGGATTAGATAATGCAATCTGTCCCATATATGGTGCATACAGTTTCTTCCGTTTTCTATTGACTGCAGGTATTTCATGCAATAGCCTTTGTTTTGTTTTCTGTCGAACTTTTATGTGTGTGCATTTGGCCTTGTTCCTCAGGTGCGTCTCTACATGGACTGTGAGGAATACCACCGAGTGGCCTTCAGCAGAAGCAGTCAGCCCTTGACCTTCGAGGCCAGCTCAGGGATCTTTGTAGGCAACGCTGGGGGTACCGGCCTGACGAGGTTTGTGGTGAGTATGACTGGATGCTATGGGATTTACTGTCATGTGTGCACGAGTGTGTACTTCTGATTTGGGCTTGAGGCAAAGATGTTCACAAATCTTTTTGTGCAAGTCCAAGTCAAGACTTTGGGGGGGTGAGACTTGATCAAGTGTCAGTCTTTGGTCATGAGGCCAAGTCAAGTCTCAAGTCTCTAAAAATTAAAAGTGTAATGTCTCTTCTTGTTATAATGAGTCTTCCATTATCTGTCTGGTCTACTAAAAATACTGCAGTGCATGGCTATATCTAAGAGGAAAATATTCCGTTACGCAGCAAATAGCAAGCCAAGGTAAACATAGCTGATTTGGAACTAAACATGTTTGCTAACCATCCATGTGCTATTGCGGCTTAACTATGTGGATGAGTTTTCAGTTCCCTGATTAAATTTGATTTGGTTGATCCAGCATCTTTAATCTTGGTACATTGGTGACTTGCAGTCAGTGTTGCCACATTAGGTGGCGTCCTCTTGTCTTTAAGTTTTTATATCCAAAGGTGATTACAAAGGTTACAGCAGCAGCTGCAGGTGTGTTGGTCACCATAGTGTCATCTGAGGTAGTAGTGTGTGAGGCTGTGAGCCGTGCACCCGATACATAATACGGTTTCCATGTCACAAAAATGAAGTAAAGACATTGAGCTTGTCAGATGTTTCAGAAACAACTGTATGACTTGAGTCCAAGTCACAAGCTCAAGTCCACAGCTCTGGCTTGCAGCTTTCACCACTGCTTCCTCCCCTGTGTCTCAATCTTCATCTCTATATGGGGAGCTGCATGTCAGCACCGATGACTCCTCCTATTTATACTGTCATTGAGTTTGGATTAGTGAATTGGGAATGCATGTGATTCCACTGCTAGAGGCAGTAGCAAACAAGACGTTTGGACCACATTTGTCATACAATAGAGTCATGGACACAATAGTCGTAGTAATGTTCGGCAGCTTTATGATCTCGATGGGACGTGAGGAAGGAATGACCGCATGTATTTATGAGTGCTGCCTTCTCCCAGGACAGCTCATAAATGACACACTCTTGGAATATAGCTTGATATTTTTCATCCTGAAAGACTTAAACTGTGAATGCAGTAATGTCTGACTATCAGATTATCACTAAACATTAGCATGCAAGAGGCTCCAGTTGTTCCACAGTGCTGATAAGAGTAGTAATACCTGTTATACTGTAACACTGTATTCTGTTCTCAGTGTTTTTTAAAACGGAGGACAAGGACGACAAGAGGAAAATTATTAAATGTTAAGGCAAGGTAATATGCTACTGTGCAGATGGGGAATATCCAAGTAAATATTTTTCTCACCCTAAATCTATATGAACTTTATGATCATCAAGATATTCCATCTGAAATGCAGCTGAATATTATGGCTCAATAAAAGAAGAATGAAGCACATCAGCTTATGACCCATAAAAACAAAACCCAGACCTGCTGCGCTGCAACCTTTTGTCCTTTTTCCTGTCTGACACATTATTGGTTAAGACCCTTTGACAGACAAACTACAAGACATTTAGTTTCCAAGACAGTGGAAAGTTCTTATTGCCGAGCAGCTTATTTTAGAATTTATTGGCGAAACCTGAGGATAGTTTCGAAGAAAAACAGGGAGGGACAGCACGTGTTTATTTGTGGATTCGTGGTATCAGAGTGGAGTCCATTTTGCAGCTTGAAGAATAAATCAGGTAGGTTTCTTTACCTTTTGTGGTTTAAAATATCAGAAATCCCTTGTAAAACAAATGATATTGCTTTTCCTCATAGTGTTACAATTCAATTAGGGGTCATTTAACCATTGTTTTACCCCATGAGGCTTATCAATTGTTATGTATTCAAACCCGAAGCCACTGGTAGGCAAATTGTACCAGTTTTGGCTGAGTGACATCAGCCGTAAACTCTTCATTTATCTCTGTCACTGCTCCCTTCCCTCTCTTCAAACAGTCCGTCCCCTCTTGCCCTCCCCACCCTCCCTTTCATAAAAAGAGGACCAGTGGTGCCATCCAGCTGTTCGGTGTTTGAACTGGCACTTTTGACAGAGATTCCGAATCTCAACCTTGCTGAGAGCAATAACAGTCACACAGCAGCACTGGCAGCGGCAGCAACAACAAATTTACCAAAATGCCCTCCTCCCACAGTGACTTCTTCACTCGTGTTTTATCTTTGAGTTTCTGGCACCGGCCATATGTGTGTGTTAGAGAGACAGAGAGGGAGACGAGGGAGTTTTATGAGTCTCCTGATTCTGATTCAGAGATTCTGGATCTCAACCCGGAGAGAGCAATAACAGCCACGCAGCAGCGGCAGTAGGTCTCTGCAGTAAACTCTGCCTCCTACCACAGTGACTTATTCACTCGTGTTTTTGCTTTTCTCAGTTACCCTGAACGTACCCCATGTGGGGCATTGGGAGAAGTTTGTGTGATTCTGGCACCAGCTGTATGTGTGCGTTAGAGAGAGAGAGAGGGACAAGAGGGAGTTTTACGAGTCTCCTGATTCTCTCTAAGCAACCAAATTTGTATTCTTAACCCACAGTGTGAAGGGGAGCATTGTGAAGTATGGTTATTATCACAGAGTGAACATGTGTGTTGAGTATTTCTTGCTACAAATTTAAGCAGGTACATTAATTTTCGCTGTTGAGATTAAAACCACAACTTCTTTCCCTCATGTCACCATGACATGTTTATTTAGGAGATGCCAACAATGCCTCTTTTCATAGCTGGAAGGACAAATTTACCTGCCTACCTAGACATTTACCTGCATCCTCAATGTGGATTTTCCAAAAAACACTGCTGAAAAACATATGACGTAACATATGTACCCCTAAAGTCATCTTTATTTTTTCATAGTCAGTAAATCATTATCAGGAGGATTTATATTTAAAATTATTATATTTAAAAATTTATATTTAAACTGGTGACACCTTGTGGATGAAAGAGGCTCTTAGCACATAATATCACACATATAGAGAAACATGAATGTATCACAGCTTCTTTTATTATCTATGAAATAATCAATAAAAAGTGGGCTGACCTCAGCCACAGCAGTGATTCCATTCATTCTGATGCCTCCGACAAGCAGAAAGTGATCCCTGTTGCTTTGGCAACAAACGCATTCATGGCGACTGCCAGCAACACAAATATAGAACAGTGCACTTAAGCCTCTGAAACATACACAAACACTCCTCATTCACATCCAAGCTGCGAAGAGACGACAGCCAGAGGCAAACTGGCATCATATGTCTCGACGTGGTGTCGGTGAGCAGCATCTGAGCTGGAGGAGGAAACATCAGTTAGTGTTGCACAATCACAACTCCACAAGTTTTTTATTCATTTATTTGTTTTTTAAATCACATTCTAAGAGATAAAGAGACTATAACCTTGTTCTTAACGACACCAACCCTCATGCCTTTAGAAGGTGATTTACAATACATGTATAGAAACCGTTCAACATATGCCACAGGTAGACAGTTACAGGCTTAATTACATTAGTAAGCTCCCCTGACGACCATCACTATTTAATATAAGCAGCAAGTGGATGGACTGACAGCTTTACGATGCCACCCTGCATTTTCTTCTAAACTTCCTGATGAGCTGCAGAAGATAATATTTCAGGTGGCCTTGAGCCAAACAAATGACAAACAATGGTCTTAAACGGCAAGTATGAATTCAGTCATCTGTGTTATAGCATTAGCTGTGTGTGTGTCTGTGTGTGTGTGTTAAAAATGTTTGAAAGGTTGCGTGGCACTCCTTTGTTTGTTTCGCGTGTTTACTGCAGAAACAGATGTCTCTGATTTAGTTGCCACCCCGGCTCATATCCACTCATTCTTTCTCTCGTCTTCTATCCGCCCCCACCCCCCTCGGCATCTCACTTTCATTACCTTTATAGGCTGTGCATTAGAAACATGTGTTTTCCTGCCTGACCTTAATATAAATATATTCGGCTGACATTGCCTTCCAGAGAGTATTCTGATTGTCCAAAGCATTGTAAAATTCTTTCATAATAATATCATGGACATTTTTTGAACTATTTTTAACCTGATGATGGATTTCAGTTGTTGGACATCTGGATCTCAAGTTATCAGAGCAACAAGCTGTTATGTTAGCATTAGGTCAAGTAGCACGCCAAATTGCCTCGAAGGAAGACTTTTTTTCTCAGTGATTTGTACCTTTAATCATCAGTTTTATTTGCTTTTGCACAGAGGGAATCACTACCAGCAGAATTTGCTTGCAGAGCAGTGAAGATGCTACTTTTGGCACCATCCTCTGTTATTGCTGTTGATTGATTGAGACCCCTAGCGGTAGAAAATTCTCTATTACATGTTCAAAAACAGATTGAGGGTTTTAACTTGTGTGTGCTGACTGGTGTTTGCAGATAATAGTGGATTGGGAACATTACAGAGCGCAAATTGTAACCTCAGTTGTCTGTGTAGCATTCCCAAAAAACGTACAATAAAAAAACTGTTATAGAGTTAAGTGTAGTGTAATCTTAGCAATAAAGTACATGGTGTTCCAACATCAGAAATCAATTTGCAGGTTTACAACTGCATGATTAGGATCAATGGGCCTTATTGATGCTGGAATGAACCGTGACATTGCAATAAAGCAAATTCTTATGTGTACACATCAATTAACACTCCAGGGGTGCAATTAACTAATGATTCTTTCATTATCAATTTTTTTTCTTGATCATTTGATTTGTCTATATAATGTTAAAACACAGTGAAAAACTGAAGGTTTTCAAATGTCTTGTTTTGCACTGTATGACCAACATTCAAGCCCAGGCAGTAAAGATTCAAATGTTCATATTGTATAAGCTTGCAACCATCAGATTTATTGCATTAAATATTGTATTATTGTCAAAACAGTGTGCGTCTATCAACACTTTGAGCAACTACTTGTTGCAGCTCTTATAGCTTGGGGAGGAGTACTTATGAACATGAACAATGTTTGCTTTCAAAGTAGCAATGTGGGGACAATTTAAAGAACATTCAGGGGACAAAGACTGCAAGTCCCTGATATCATATCGACCCAATGGGATGAACTCAAGTGCAGCAGGGAGGGAGAATCCACCCTTCAACAGCTGTGTTGTAAGCTTTAACAATGATAAATGGTTTGAAAGTGTAAAATTATCACTACTCCGAGTTTGTTGTTGAGCCACTGCTTGATGTGTAGCAGCTGTTAGACACAAAGATGATCCAACATGATCTTTATTCATCACTGAGGTTACAGTAATACTCTTAAAACCTATATATATATATATATATATATATATATATATATATATATATATATATATGTGTGTGCTATAAGCACATACAATTTGAAGGAGAGACTTGGGCTGCCAAATGTGTGTTGCAGGGAGTAAACATGTTAACACTGGGTGTGCAGCTGTGTAAGTGTTGAGTAATGTTCGAGGCTAATGATGGAGAGTGATACAGAAAGATATACATGGTGCGCTAGTGTGGGGAAAGTAAACGCCATGCCTCCATAAATTTAACGACAGAATTAGCTAAGTTCCCACGCATCATAACGTGGGCGCTTCTCCTCTTCATCACTCCTCTCTGTCTTCATCCAGGGCTCCATCCAGCAGCTGGTGCTGAAGTCAGATCCCACGGCCCCAGATGACCAGTGCGAGGAAGACGATCCTTATGTGAGTCAGATACCTTTCAGAGACCAAACCTAGAACCAGCCCTCCCTCTGCTGGTGGAACACATGAAATACAGGTTCCAAATTATTTCAAATATAGCAGTATATTGATGATCGACATCCAAACATGGGCATCTACTTTCTTTGGCCATATAGTAGTTTCAATACATTAGAATTAGTGTAATTACACATGTAAGACTGCTATACAACTATTTCAATTATTTCTTCTGCATGGATCAAAAGTTAAGTCATTCAAAAATATGATCTGCTTTAAAAATAAATTTACCATTTTACCATTTTACCAATTTACCATAGTATGCATACACAGTTCTTCTCCGCATTATTAACCTTATCTGCATCAGTTATTTGAGGTGTAATAAGATGCTTGAACAACACTTCAGTGACAACTCAGTGACAACATAGCTGGCTACACTCGACCTTTTGATGCTGGCAGTCTGAATCAGAATTATGGGTAAATACTGGACATATACAAATCCATATTTCATTAGTATCTTATTTGTGGTCCGAACACGCAAGTTCATAAATTGGATCATTCTCAAAATAATTCACAGTAGAGTCTCATAATGGCTTGAATCATATTAGATCAACTACTGTTTTGATAAAAGGATAAGCATTCTAAATAGTTTTAATCTTAGAATAAATATTGATTCAGTTTCACTGGTACAGCTCTTCCTTTGTCCCACACACTCCCTCTTCTATTTGTCTCCTTTTCTAAAATTGTTTGGAGCTAATCACTGCTTATATCTATTGTTTATTATAAAATTATTACAATCAGTGTCATAACACACCATGGGAACTAAACTCTCAGGATACAAGAGCATTTTTTTTTCTAATTTAAGGAGAAGACAGCTTTTTCGAATTGTTTTCTCATACCCCAGCTTGAACTCCAGCAATGGAATTTGTCTGTTAAAGAGTGTTTAATTATTTCTGACTATCTCCATGTTTATCTGGTGACTCAGTTCTTCCCCCACTCCTATATTCTCATCAGGCCTCTGGATATGGAAGTGGTGATGGTACTTATGAAGACATTGAGGGAAAAGACGAAGTGAAGAAAATCGTGGAGGAGAGAGAGTATAACATGGTGTGTACACACACACACACACACACACACACACACACACACACACACACACACACACACACACACACACACACAGAGCACACGTTCCTTCTGCCCTTCTTATTCAGATGGGTTGGACTCAGTCCAAAGAAAACAGCTCTTATCCTCACAGGCCTGGTGGAGACTGGACCCTGGTGATGTACTGTCTGTGCTGCTCGGTGAAAAACAACTAACAGGACATTGGGGAAAAAGTACTTCACTGCTGCTTTAAATACAACCATATTGAATCACAAGAAAATGGCTGAGATGGAACTATGGAAGCATGTTTCAATACATTCTGAAATTTAAGTCATTGACTTTTTAGCACTGACTTTATTTTGCTTTAAAACGCTTTATCTGATTTCTTTTAATCCTCCGAATTCATAACATTTTCGATAACGGGTTAATTACAGTTATTTTCCAGTGTTCTCAAATTCAGAAACAAAAAATCAAGTTTAAAAAAAAAATCAAATATATAGCAGCAGTGTCATTCACATGACCAATAGAATGTAACTTGATTGGATGGAAGTTGAGATTTGATTTAATCAAATCATTTGAATTTCTTAATACTTCAAATTTTGATTCAGATTTTTTTAACTCAAATTTTGTGATCTGAATCGAATATCCAATTTGAGCAACTGAACATTTGCATTTTTGGTATACTTACTAAACTATAATTATGAAATTCTTCTGTACCCAAACAGCTACTCATTTGTAGAAACAGTCCTTGTATTTAGCTACTTTACACCTGCATGGAGGGTTTTAATTAATAAATGATCTTATTACAGATCTCTGATTAAAGTGATTCAGCATTTTGCTGACACAGATTTCACCTTTAATTATTTGTTTGTTTTTTTACTACTAATTGACACTGAAGGGAATCTGAGCCTTGTCGGTCAGACACTTAGAGGTATATAGATTTGTTTTTCTTTCTCAACTTCAGGCAAATATTTGCCCAATTTAAATACTTTTGCTTATTGATGTTACCTGATTGACTTTGATTTTTGTGTCAGAAAGATTTGAAACGTGGGCTGCAGATGTGTACCGCTCCTTCAGCCAGCTCTGCACTATTTGAAAAATGCTTCCCTCAACCACATCAAGGCGGCGAGTTGACAGATTCAAACCCAGTTCAACACTTTTCTCAGAAAGAACAGATTAATTGCTATTTTATTTCTGATTTTTATTGATCATTCATGAACAACTCTTCAAGACATTTTATCACCTCAGTATAACTTGTAAAAAAGAAAAGAAACAAGCTAAATGCTTTAAATGCTCCGAGACAGCTTGGTGCAACGTGTGGAATGTTGCTTTCAATCTCAGTATGACACCGTACAGCAGATGGATCCGTCTTTGAGGAAAAAACAGTTCATCTGTGCCAGACACTTGCTTTCTCTCACTTTTTTTTTTCTCTTTTTATATTCTAGCAGCTGTGCTGTCAGAGCCTATCAAAAAATCAAAACACAGTTTATGTGATATGTCAAGAAAAAGGCAAAAGCTAAAATATTTATCATTTACACATGCTAAACTGTTCATATATTCTGCCATTAATCTTTATAGAAAATAAAAAGGCCATAAGTAAGTTTGAATTATTCCTTTTTTATGTGAAAAATAAAATAAATAAAAATAAAGGTCATAGAATATTGCAGAAAAATAAATCCAGCCGTCTACCATCAGTTTTTCCGTTTAGTTCTTTTTTTTTAGATGACAGATGTTCTATCTGTATCTTTGTAGCCCTTCCCTGATGTGGACCTCACTCACAGCTCCCCGGTCCAAGCCCCGCCCACTGAGATGTCAATCCGTTATGATGATGAAGATATAATAGAAGAGACTTCCGGACAGGAGGTTGAGGTGACCACAGTTAAAGGTAAAGAAAATGTTGCTGATTACAATATTTATTTAAGGGAAACTTCTTTTTTGTTGTTTGTCCAAGGCTGCACCATCTATGTTGTAGTTCACTGATCCACCAGCAGATGTTGCTGCTGCAGATTTTCTAAGAGAAACACTGATGGTTTTTTATGCTCTCTGACCTGCCTTAACCCTCCTATTGTGTCCCAGTCTGAGAAAAATAACGACGCTTCATCATTTTCATTCAGTTTGGGGTTTTAATAAAATTGTATGCATCTTGGGTGTTTCTGGTCATTAAAAATAAATGGGCTCAGGCTCAGGCTCCTGGACAACAGTAGTACATAATAAATAGGATAATATGTTCAATCTAAGTATTTTCTATAGTCAAAATAATCCACGAATTATGATTTTTTATTCAAAAAAAGAGTTGTATAAGCTCAGGTCAATGAAACCTACAGGCCATAATTAGCAAGTATATATTCAGAAGTTGTAAGGTTGACAATAACATAGGTTGATGATAAAATCTAACACAATATTAGATTATAATATATGTATAATTAAGGATTTATAATGAGATATAATAGGGCATCATTTCGGAAGATTTTTTTTTCTTTTTAGAGTTTTACCCTTTCACCCTTCTGATGGTGAGGGAGTAATTACACAAACACTGAGAAAATAAAAGGTACTGGTGCGGCTATAAAACAATGGATACATTTCTTTACACATTAATTTATTTAATTAATTGATTTTTTTTTAATCCCCATTAAATTTAGAGAGCTGTCCATAGAGAGCATGGGCAGTATGGATATATCCAGCCAGCAAGGAATGATGCCATTGACACACAATTAAAGAAACTGGTTAATTGGTAGTGATAGGATTCATCAACATTGTGTGAACTCATTTAGAAGGACATGCATGAAAATGGATGTTCATTTATATGAAAAGGTTCCACACGACAGCTTTAATTAACATGAACTGGAGGGTAAAGTTAAGGTAACATATCCTCATGAGCTATATAGTAGCATTGTATCTTTTTTTGCTGCACATCAAACTGGCTAATGTGCTTATTTCTCTCTTTTACAGGAAGCTCGTCTGAAAGAAGTGACATTGTAAGTAATGACTTCTTCATAATTTTGGTGCATGATGGAGAGCCTATTTGACATTTTATCCCGTTGATACAATACAAATACCATTTTTTGGGGTCGCGAAGATCAATGGGAATAGTAATGTGCTACTTACAGCATTCAGGTGATTTTTCATGCTTGTTGAACCACTGTGGTGGACCAGTTTCAAGTAGCATATATGGCACACTCCCTTTGTCCCATTTAAAATGTCCCCAAACTGCTGAGCTCTTTTCAGAGCATTTTGTCTTCCCTTTCCCTAAACTTTATATGTGTATCCAAATAGTCAAATATTTGATTCCAACACAAATAAAAGTTATCACTGTTCAGTAATGTTCCAATAACTAGATCAACAACTACTTCAAATAAAAAAAAAACGTTTCACTTAAACATACTGATATACAATGGTCACAAAAAAGTCAACTTCTGTTAGTTAAACAACTTGTGCTCAATCAACTACTCATTGGTCCCATTCACTTAGATTTAAACAGTGGGAGACTCATGAATGTCACTGCAAGTTTGATAAAAAGGGTGCATCTCCAATTAAGATCAACATTTAGAAAATAATTATTAATACAAGGAAAACAAAACCTTTGTATTAAAATAAAAATAAATAAACATTAATTTTTGCAAAATCTCTAATAAAGTACAGGGAATGGATAACACTTTAAATGTTTTTTTTTTTTCTTTTTTTTTCTGAAACACATCCGCAACATTTTGAAGATCAGCTGACTGGTGAAAACAAAGGATTATTCTTTTGGCCATGAGTTTCCTCATAGTCAGCTTTCTTAACAGATGCTTTCATTTCAACAATGGTTCGTTTATTCCTTTAAAGGGAAGTCATCGTGTCATCATATCCTCATACCTGGGGAAACCTAAAGGGCACTCGAGCCTTTATATTTTCCATTGAGAGACCAACCAGCTCTGCTCTTCACTTCCCTTATGGCATTTTTCAACTTTTTTTTTCAGTAGAAGGGCACCCATATAGTCAGGTTAGGTTGGATTCATTGCTATCTTCCATTGAATGAATGTAGTTGTTACTAATAAGTCCATCCAACACTCAGTCCCTCCAGGTTTCTCAAGGACAGAAAGGAGAGCGAGGTGAGCCAGGACCAGCAGGCCCCCCGGGAGCTCCTGGCCCTCCAGGACAATCCTCAGATCAACGTGAGCCAGGACCCCGAGGTCCACAAGGGCCACAGGGGAATCCAGGCCCGCCTGGAATTCCAGGGAACGATGGACAGACTGTGAGATTTATATGCTCAATTCTAAGAATACTTTTATAAACTACCTTTTCGTAGATGATCAGATATGCTATTTAAAGCACATTCAGATGTTTGTGTACAGATCAACAGATAACTTTTTTTTTCATTCTGGCCTTTATAGGGAAGCAAAGGAGCAGCTGGCGAACCGGTAAGTCAAGTGATTCATGTCTTGATTTTTAGGTCAGTTCTTTTTAGAGGGGAAAACTGTTACAGGAGAACAGGAACAGAGCAAGTTACAGTCCTGGCCTCATTCCTGATGGCACCTATATCATTCCTGCTTTCATTGCTTATCAGTGGGAACTCCATAATCAGGTGTCAGTGTGCTGAAATTAACCTAATGTTGAGCATATGTGATTATGTTTTTCTCAGGGAGCAACTGGGGTTCCAGGGTTTCCAGGGCTTCAAGGAGAGCCTGGTCCTAAAGGAGACAAGGTACATATACATGCAGACACACGTGCACAAGCACTATACATTTGCCTCATTAGATACCGTATGGTATGCTGGTAGATTCATTGCAACTGCAGGATTGTGATGGATTAATAACATGACCAAATGGATACATTAATAATTATATTGATCAGTCAAGGTACAAATATATGCATTAATATATGTCTCCCACAGGGTGATCCTGGTATCGGTTTACCAGGCCCTCCAGGACCGCCCGGACCTCCAGGTGGACTTAACAGGGCCGCCATGTTCCTGGTAAGTTTGTTAAATATGTTGTGTGAACTTTAAAAGGTTCTCAGAACATTTGACATCCAGAAATCAATATGGGAGTCCAATCTTAAGCTAAAGATTGGGGTCGATGTACTCGTGACACATTTACTGAGTAGATACTTTATTTATTCTGCTATTGAGATGATTCGATTCGTTGGTTAGAACTTCTGAAACTTATTTGCTGAGGTAGTTTTGTGAGTAAAACTTGCGGATTCTGCTTTGAGCTTTCAGTCCTGTTGTGGTTTTAGGCGAGGTTACATTTATAAGTCAGGTCATATACATCCACTTTCCATTTTTGTATTATTCATTTGAAATGATTGACCATCACCCTGATGCTGAAGATATTGTATTTATTTGATGACTGAAGCATTTACTTCATGGGTTTTGGAAGTATTTAATTATACATTTCTTGAGCGAAATCAATCCCAAAGAAATGTTTAACATTTTCTAATTAGACTGGGATGCCATCTGGCAGTTCATTAACGAGCTGATTTATTTAATTAAGCCGGATCTGCTTTCTGGTGCTGTGTTATGTGTTCACCAGGAGGGGTCAGGGTATGAAGACTTTGACAGTGATGCAGAGATTCTTCGGGTGAGTGACCTTCAGAAAGGACATGACATCTGCTTTCTTTGCTGTCTAGCTAATAATTGATGTGCTTCAACAGTCATACCAGCATTCCACTGATATCTCACCCCACAATCCCATTTGCTGCTGGAATTTAAATCCTCAAATCGCCCACAGTATCTAGGCCAGTAAGAGACAGCAAAATGTACCCCTAATGATGCATTGTTTAACGCCAAAGCTTTCCAGAACACCTGGCAGATAACAACAGTATGATTCTGTTGAGCTGTAATAAACTGTGCTGTTTGATATATATATATATATATATATATATATATATATATATATATATATATATATATATATATATATATATATATATATATATATATATATATATATATATATATATATATATATATAGATAGATAGATAGATAGATAGATAGATAGATAGATAGATAGATATAGATATATATATAGATATAGATATTTGTCATTTGGCTGTACAATGCTTCACCTTTTTGATATAAAGGGATATTGAAGGTATCTCATCTACACTTTCTGACACCAGGGCCCCCCAGGGCCTCCTGGACCTCCAGGGCTGCCAGGGTCCCCAGGAGCCCCATCTGAGGACATCTTTCCTGGACCGCCTGGGGCCCCTGGGAAAAAGGGAGAGAATGGTGAACCTGGACTCCCAGTAAGTTCAACATTCTTTCTTTTTAACCCTTCCTTGTGTTCTTGATAACAGCCATAAAAGCACAAAGTAATAAAAAAAGCTAATGCCAGGTTAAATACAAGGTATTTCTTAATTATAGCTGAAAAAAAGTCAGCAATAATAATATTACATATAGATATTAACTGTATTTGAATAGCAGATTTCATTATTTGATCATTTTACCTTTCATAAAAAAGAGAGACATACAGGAGGGTGAAAAATGTGTTTCGTATTTGAATTTTACACATGGAATTTATTAGCCTAAGTTCCCTAGAAGAACATTTATTTTCTGGAGAAAAAAAGGCACGTAGAAGCTTTATACCACCAGCTGGAGGAGGAGGACTCTAATGTCCAGAAAATTTACACTGTTGACGCAGCCTCTTTTTTTCAGGTGATAGAGGAGTGGTTTAGTCTCTCTGGTTCTGGTTCTGGTTCTGGTTCTGGTTCAGGGTCTGGGCAGGTATTAACACTTGGACCCATCAAATCTAAGGGGCCAAAAAGACAGTATTTCCCCCGACTTTATATGAAAACCCCATGTTCATTCACTGCCTTCCTGCCATTGTTTGCTCCGAGTATTGATCAGTGTGCAAACATCTTGGATCTGTGTGAACATATTGATGTATGAAGTACAGCACCATCTAAGGTTTGGACACAACTCTATATTCACTACAATGAGACCATGTGTCCAAACTGGTATTTCACATCAATATGTGTGCCTGTGTGTTTTTTTTTTTATAAATGTTACTGTCTCATAGTACAACTCCTTATGCACCAATGTACCAACACTTATAGAGCTTCATAACATGGTCTGAGCTGCAGCATCAGTTGGGGGAAATGTGTCTTTTCATTTTAAAATGTCAGAAGCTTCAACTAACCGTGTGAATGGTGTGAATGGACTACTCACAGGTTTACTATATTTATTGCAGCACTGGTACATCAAAGTTCAGGAAAGCTCATTAGCTTCCACCTGGCCTCCTGGTTAAAGAGCCAGTGCACACAATGAATATATAAAACATGTCAAGTGTCTGACACCTAACACGTGAAATGTCCACTAAAATGAGTCCTGTCATGATTGCAGGGAGTCGATGGAAAAGATGGGGATCCAGGGCCTGCTGGGGAAAAGGGTGAAAAGGTGAGGCTACAGTTTACAGCAAAGTATACATCATAACGTCTAAATACAAAAAAGTCAAGAGGTCCACCTGTTAACCTTAAAGTCATCTTATCATCACACTGCTCTTTTAAAATGAATTCAAGCAAAGACTATTTTCTCACACGAATGCGCGGCATAACAACCCTGATCTGACTCCTGCTTTGGCAACTTTTTTTTATGATCCTGCTTTGATTTCCCTCAAGGCCTCTTAGTGCTGTTAGCAAAAACAATTACCCACAAAACAAATAACCACGACACCGAGAGCCAAGCTTTCAATGAGGTGACTCACAATAATAAAGCTAAAGGACTCAAGTGTAAAGACGTCTGCTGCTTTGCTGGAGCTAATGTACTGATGTATATATATTTTTTTTTATTGTGTAACAGGGAGAGTCTGGTGTGAGAGGCCTACCAGGACCAAAGGTAAATGTCTGAATATTTTATTGCGTCTCGCCCTTGACTGGATAATGGGCAGCTCTGGTATCGTTTGTCAAATTGTGTACTCTCCCATTTTAGTGTTTTGTACCCAAAGTTGTTTTCCCTCAAGTTGTCTTTGAAGTTGTCCCCCACTCTGTTATGAAGATGATCTTATTATCCTTTTTGACTCAAACTATATCATATTTCTTTCATAGGGAGATCAGGGTCCTCCAGGGTTTCCAGGCCTTCCAGGGTCAGAAGGTCCAGAAGGGAAACCTGGTCCTAGGGGTCCACCTGGGCCTCCTGGTCCCCCTGCAAGAGGCGCTGGCTGGGAGGTAAAGAATGTTTCACTGCTTTATGACTGAGTCACTCGTAATTCAACTGATGATATTAGCATAATTATAATGCTAATGAATTTATCAATATTGATATGCAAGGTTGGCTAACATCAGTGGTATGCTGAGGGATTAGAGCTTGTTGGCTGTTTCTGTCTTTGTAACCAGATCAATTGATACCCACAAATTATACCCACACATTATCTTACTCCGTATGTGACATCTAGTGTGTTTCTTATATTGCCACACTGGGTTGAAATGTGTGTGGCACATAAAATGTTCATATATGTTCATATATATTAATATGCTTTAGACAAATCTAAAATTGCTTTTTTCATTATAAATATGTGTCAAGGACTGGTGATCTTTTCTATTTCATTGAATATGTTGTGACAAAACATTGGATGTCCTGTTTTTTTGTTTGTTTTTTAGGATCTGGAAGGATCTGGGATACAGAGCGGATTTGGAGCTGTGCTGTCCAGAGGTCCACAGGTGTGTTACATGAGGAGCATTCTGCATTTTTTTCTTTCTTTTTTTTATTAATTAGTTTATTTTTGTATCATAAGTAATTTTGTTTTACTATTTCATCACATCATTAACAGCACTTCACCTCAGATATTCAAGTTGTCTCTATTCAACAGGGTCCGCCAGGAATTCCTGGACTTCCAGGACCCAAGGTATGTGTATATGTGTGTGGGGATAGAGATTGAGTATACATAACATACTCAAAATCAATTATATTATACATTGTATATACTCAATTATACAATTCAATCTATTGATAGTTTTGATTTAATATTGATGATTCATTTCCTTTCTCTTAGGGTGTAGACGGTTTACCTGGCACTGTGGGAAAACCAGGGCAAAAGGTGAGTTTGCTGCCATGTTTAGCTCCTTCTGATCACTATTTTGAGATGTTAGTTTCCTTTCTTGACCAGTGAAGTCAAGAAATGGTCAAAGAGTACAGGGAAAGGCCATATGGTCACAAGTAATGTCAGCTTTTGGCAGCAAGGAATTCTAGAGGGCAGAGATTATGTCTACTCACTGGGTTCAGGACCTGGAGATTGAAATGTTTACTGAATCTGACCTGACCCCTAATATTATCTTTAATGCTTCTTTACATTATCAAAATTACAAATGTATGCAAGGAGAAGGCTAAACCAAGTCACTTTGTGTCAGTTTTTACTTCTCACATTTTAGCACTAGAGAAACCAGTTATATCATGTCAGTGATGTGTGAAGCATGATTAATGTTTCTTCGTGGTTTGTGCAGGGGGAGGCAGGTGCTACAGGACCAGCGGGGCTTCCAGGACCGGAGGGATTAAAAGGGGATGAGGTCAGTAAATTGATAGACTTGATGGATACACGAACAGTAAAGATTTCATTAAAATGTCATCTTTTACAAGTGCACATTCATCACTACTGGCTCCTACCTGCAACTGGCACGTTTATAGGTCAAAACCTAGTATATGTCAGGATTGTGTATGAAACACTAGAAGGGCTTTTAATGTGTATGTTGCTTGGTTACCACCAGATGTGGATATGACCAGCATTTTTAATAAGTTGTTTTTTTTAATACACTGCTGCTGATTTTGGCTTTTAGTCTGTATGGAGCTGTTGTACAAAAGCTTGAGATAAGATATAGGTGAGCATTCAGTTAATTATTAATGCTGAGTGTAAATGACCCTAATGATATCACTTTTACTTCATTATCTATGAACACAGAAGTATTTTATTTTGAAAATACACAAGAAATATGTAACTTGCAGAAATATGAATAGCTAATAGTTCAACCTAACATCTACATTGATGTTGGAACTCTTTTACAAGAGGTGGTGAGATTTGGCGACAAATTCACCCTCCTTCACCATCGCCATTTTACTGTCAGACATCTTTGACACTGAAATGGATGTCAAGCAAAGGTGCATTGCTTGACATCGATGCCAATGTAAAGGCAGCAACAGTTACATCGTTTGAAATGGACATATTTATTGTCCTACATTAAGGGAGCATGAATATACTGAAACTTGATGCAGCCAGGTGGTTTTGTTGCACAAAACCATCTGGAAGTCTTCTTTGGAAACACTTTTGAAAAGCAATCGTCTGCATTTTACTTTGTGTGATCTACAGGGACCAAGGGGGGACAAAGGTGACCCAGGACAAAAGGTAAAAGCCAACAATGTGAATATGTGATGTGGCCAGACTCACAGGACCTTTTAAGAGCATTTGGTGTTGGTATTTAGAGAATGAAAAGCTAAAATGTCAAACTTGTTTTTCAGGGGGAGGCTGGACAGGATGGGCTTAGTCTACCTGGCCCTCCAGGGCCACCTGGACCGCCGGGACCGTTTATCAACATCCAAGATGTAAGTAGCATCTGAATTTACCGTAGTAATACAGGATGCGAGGCTTCTTTGGACTTAAGGTTCAGGCCACTTTCTAACAACCTGCTGAATGATGGGAACACAGACACAAATCATCTGTACAGATTGGATTACTTGTTCAGTGACTCAATCAGATTATATTGACACTATTCTCCCTTTGCCAATTCCTCAGCTTCTTCTTAATGACACAGACAGTGCCTTTAACTTCTCAGGGATTTTTGAAGCTCAGGGGATTGCTGTAAGTAACAAAAATGACCCAAATGACCACACAAACATGCATAGAACAAAATTTATTTTAGCCAAGTCCTGCTTGTCTTGATGTTTAATTCCTGTTATGCTTGCAGGGACCACAGGGTCCAAAGGGGGACATTGGGTTACCAGGTGTTCAAGGGCCACAAGGACCAAAGGTAATGACTTCTGTGCATTCTCATGCATGGACAAAGTGTAGGGAACACAACATTAAGCATCTGCAGTCTTTGAAGCTAACATCAGCATGGCAACACATGCATATTTCATATCTGTCTTCATGTATTCAAATTCATTTAATTGGTGTGTGTCTGCAGGGTGAAAGGGGGGAGCCAGGACTTGTTCTCGCAGCAGATGGATCCATGACATCAGGCCTGCCTGGCCTAATGGGACCCAAAGGAGATAAGGTGAGAATTCCCATCACACTTGTTACTTTCCGGATCTAAAGCAGTGCCAGTAACACAGCTTAGCTGCGATCTTGAACATGTTTTCAATAGAACCGTACAAATCAATCTATGTTATGTATTTATTTTCTTTTTCAGGGAGATAACGGTATAACTGGACCACCCGGCATTACGGTAAGTATTGACAACTAGCAACAAAGGCAAATACCACAAAAATGACAATTTTCAGATTTTTATTATCGCTACTATGAGGGACTTAGACTATGCCAGTCTCACAATTTCTCTAATGTCTCTAAATAACCTACATCGGCAAGAGGTTTGTATATTTATATTCTTAGAGCGCGTGGCGGTAGTGGAAACAATACAGTGAGTCAATTATATAAAAATGTTGTGTTTTTTTTACCAGTAATTATCTATCTATGAAAAAAATAAAGTGTGTATCAGTGTGTATCTGTCCTTCACATATCTCAAGAACCTTTCATCTGATCAACTTCACACTTGGCAGATATATTAATAGGGACTGGTGTCTCCTGTCAAATATGGTGCAATTTACATACTTCGAATGAACAAGCGATCAGCACTCCACTTTGTTTTCTTTCTTTTTTTTCTTTCATTTTGCAGCACCGGGACAGTGGCGTGATAGTGCAAGGCTATTCTTAGACATTTTGTCACTGGGCAGAAACTCTAATTCTGACGCTGTTCGCATACACACACAAACTATCAAACTATGTGATGCTGATCCAACATGAATCAAGAATTTATTAAAATGCTTTCAGAAACATTTTTGAGTGTATTGTAAGGTGGACGCCATCTTGAAAATGGTGAAGAACTCAACTCAACTGGCAGTATGTTAGTGAAATAAATGTTAATTTCATGCATCTGCATCCCATAATGCAAAGCTGACCTGGCTACGGGAGCATATTCATGCTCAAGACCTAGTGCAAGTCATCTCTAGCGTGTTTTGAACAGAACTGCGGTTCATCCGATCGACTTTAGCTTGAAAATTGTAAAGCGTCACTCAAGATCCTCTGTGTGAGGTGTTTAGGGAACATCTGTAAATTGAAGCATCATCTGACAGACTCCATAGGTGGCATTTAGGGGATGGTCACTTTTCTCTCTGGGTATTAATATTCATATTCATCATCATATTACAATTATTCTTATCTTACAAAGCCACAGACATATCTGTAACATCATGGCAATGCATTCTGTAACTAGCTGTATTAAAACAAACAAACAAAAAATGGTCTGCATGTTATGGACAAAGAATGCAGTAGATGCATGTTTAATGAAACTGTTTTGTTCCCAACAGGGACCTACAGGACCACAAGGACTCAAGGGAGAATTTGGTTTTCCTGGAAGACCTGTAAGTGCCATGAACTTGTTGCCAATTTCTTTTAAGGGGCACAAAAACAATCATGAATTCTTTTCGTTGATTGATAGTTGATAGTGATTCAGGTTAAAATTATGTTTTCCATGTCGTTTCAAGAAGGAAGTATTTTGTCTTCGGCCCTTAACCCCGTTTAAGTGGTTTAAACTTGTTTGATGAGTTTTATAATGAATTGAATCACTTATTTCTGCCAAACTATCCAAATTATCAAATTTCCTTGGAGGAATCATTAAAGTATAATCCAATCTAAGTTCCCATACTGTTGTAACTCAATAATGATATAAGTACCTATCTGTGTAGGGTCGTCCAGGCCTGCCAGGGTCTAAAGGAGAGAGAGGGGAGTCTTCTGGCCTGCCGGTGAGTCATATTAACAGTGTGTGAAGTACTTTATAAACATAAGATACTCATACTATTTAATACAATATAAACTGTCTACATCTGTAGTTAATGGCCTGCTTTTCTATTTATTTTCTTCAGACTAAATACTTTTTTGTTTCTTATGTTTTTTTTTTTCTGTTTTCTTCTTCTACTCTTTTTAGGGACCTCCTGGCCCTCCTGGACCACCGGGCCGCCCCGGAATATTCAACTGTCCCAAAGGAGTAAGCACACACTCACAAACGTACATTTCCGACTCCCCATTGTTATGTTTTGTACTAACTATATCCTCTCCCCTCCTCTGGTTCCTGAAGACAGTGTTCCCCATCCCGCCAAGACCACACTGCAAAATGGCTGTAAGTTAATGAACATACTGATTCAATTATCACTGCACTGTACCCCTACTACTCACAAACAGTCTTTCACACGCATGTTATTGTTACCACCTAAACTTTTATCACTCAGAATGTTTCAGCGATGGCTCTAAAATATACCTGCATGCTGCATGTCAAGTCTGGAAAGGTGAAAGCATATTGCCTAAAACATAAGGTATTACTGAACTCACATATCTGCATGTGCTGTTGATTATAATATTAACATTGCAGATTGGATTATTTAATATTTCATAATAGGATAAATTCTGTCTTTTTTTCTCCCTTTCTTTAATAATTACCATATTATTCATTTATAGTATTCATTTATTCTGAAAGTATTACAGGGTTTGTTATGATCACTGACTTCTGTTAACTCGTTTTTGCTCTATTATTTCAGCTTAATCCCGATGGGACTATTGCAGCTGGTAGGTTGGGTTGTCTCTTGTTTGCTTTAAATTATAAAGCCTGACGTCTGTTAAATCATGTTCGTCAAAATGTTTTTCAACATAGATTAATGTTACAGAATATTCAGCGGAGTAGCACAAAAGAAGTTTCCAACAATATCGTTGCATTTCTTTAAAATAATATTCTCAATTAGGAGTCGAAAAAATTAGCTCAAGCGTGTTTTTGTCATCTCTAAGGCAACTGTCAGACGGGAGAAAAGGGAGAAAAGGGAGAGAGAGGCCCTCCTGGGATGCCGGCACCACCTAGTAAGTCAGCAAATTAATTAATTTAAATCCAGTTGAAGAGCATAAGAGTGCTGCCAGTATAAATGTTAAATGAATTAAATTAATATTTATAAATGATATCTTAGTAAATAATTTGCTGAAATTAATACTAATATGTGTGGTTGAATTTCTAAGGATTATGTGATTTTTTTTTTCTTCTAGAATTATTGTTTTTGTTTATTTTTTTCCTATTCTCCTTATTTATTTTATTTTAGGCTCGTTTATTCCCAGAGGAGGCTGGGTAAGTGAAGTTGTTTTTTTTTTTTCTTTTTCTGTCACATGCTGACTTTGTGTGTCCTTATACTCACATTTTATTTGTGGTGGTGCATTTTAGGCTCATGCGGGGAGAGGCGACCAGGGCAGCAAAGGGGAGAAGGGAGACAAGGGCGAAGCAGGGTTACCCGGGGGACCGGGTATCCCAGGGAGACCAGGACCCGTGGTGAGTCAAGGTTCCATGGATACACAGATGTTGTCTTTATGACAAAAGTGTGACTCAACCAATCCGTAACTTCTTCCTGACATGTTTCAGGGACCCAAAGGGGATTCTTTACTCGGCCCTCCAGGCCACCCTGGGGTGCCAGGCTCACCAGGAATCCCTGGCTATGGCAGACCAGGTCCTGTTGGCCCACCTGGGCCACCAGGACCTCCTGGACTCCCTACATCACATTCAAGATACGGTTCAGGTGCAACTTATTAAATGTATTTCAGTATATATTATTGTACAGTATACAGTCCTTCTATAAAATGAGAAACAACATCTAAATGAGTAGATATGAATGATAATGGTTTTGTTATGTCAGCTGTGACCATCGCTGGCCCCCCTGGACCACCTGGGCCACCTGGGCCACCTGGACCTTTGGGTAATTCAGCATCTGTAAGTTCACTTTTTTCTGTTGTAGATTAAACTATATATACATAACAACAGTATTCCACAATATTGTGATGATTATCTTTAGCTTCAGAACACAAACTGCATTTGGGGAACTAACGTAATATAAAGTAATAACAAAACTGTAAAAATGTCAGAAGTCTACAATAGTTTTTTCCTTCTTTCTTTTTAGATGAAAACATTTTCTACCCGTGAGACTATGATGCAGCACACCATCAGGGACCCGGAGGGAACTCTGTCGTACGTCACAGAGTTAGGAAACCTCTTCCTCAAGGTTTCCCAGGGATGGAAAGAGATACAGGTATAGATTTGTTGATGAATCCCACATTAAATCACTCTGAACTTAAGGCATATAACTGTATGCATACTAAACACCTGTCTTTGAAACATCACATTGGTCAGATGTCAAACTGGGTGGTTGTCACTACACCAACCATTCTGCTAGTTTTGTAATCGTTCTGCTAGTCATTTTGCAACAACTCCCTTAACAGTATATCCACAGCCGTGACATGGGGCTGTTTTTCAAAATAAAATTCAGTGTTTGCGTAATATGCTCTTATCACCAGAAGATGGCAACAGAACTGATTTACAGCTGTAACTGATGGGCCAAATATTATATAGATTTAATAGATTTCTTTTTAGGGTGAAACAGTGGGCAGGGGTTAGCGCTGTTGCCTCACAGCAAGAAGGTCGCAGGTTCAAGACCTCCTTGGTCCTGGGTCTGGGACCTTTCTGTGTGGAGTTTGCATGTTCTCCCTGTGTCTGCGTGGGTTTTCAGCGGGTACTCCGGCTTCCTCCCACAGTCCAAAAACATGCTGAGGTTAATTGGCAACTCTAAATTGCCCATAGGTGTGGATGTGTGAGTGAATGGTGTGTGTGCCCCACGATTGGCTGGCGACCATCTGGCCTGCCTCTCGCCATAATGGGATAGGCTCCAGCAGACCCCTGCAACCCTAATGAGGAATAAGCGGGTATATGAGATGAGATTTCTTTTTACTTTTATGTTTGTTACCTGGAAGTTGTCAGCATCAGCAAAGCATTGTGTTAGTTTCAAACTAACACAATGGTCAAACTCTATTCCTGAAGATACTCGTTTATTCAATGACAGCAGTCTTTTTTATGAACTTATCCATACTTGGACAACATGTGGAATCTGCAGTCTTGACTTTCCTTAATTTTTGTCCCCACAGCTCGGCAGTCTGATCTACCTCTCCAATAACATTATACCACAAGATGAGGTACTTAATCCCTTTTTCATTACTTACTAATGGCTATGACTTAATGACTTATTTTTAATGACCATTATTACTATGTTTAACTATTTAATGTAATTTAAATGACTACAGGGAACTTTTAACTGGTAATAAAACTGTCTCATGATGCCTCTAATACCTCTGTAGGACCTACATCAGCAAATAAGACCATTAGAGAAAAAAATAGGATATTTATAGTTATTCTGAATGTTTGTTTTTGGGTTGGAGCAACAAAGAGAGCTGCAGTGGCCCAGCAAGCTTACAGAAATAAAAACTTTTTTTTCCTGATTGGTTTACAGTAATAATGTTCTTCATATCATATTCATATCATATTTTTAACTCTTTTAACATATCCGTTTGACATTTCATTTAGCCTCGAGCTGCGTATCAGATAAGAGGAGACACAATTGAACGGACACGATCAGTTAAAGAAAGGGTGAGTGTTAATCATGTGCATCTCTGTCTCTCTAAACCCAACCAGTCAAGACAGGAGGCTGCTTGAGTTTTCTTGTTGAGTTGGAATGGTGTTGGAATGCTGGGCCTCTATTTAGAAATATAATAAAGAATATGGTCTAGGCCTGCTCCATTTTGAAAAGTGTTATGATATAACTAAAAGATAATAGCTTAGTTTGGGGCTTTTGTGCATGATTTATGTACTTAAGCTTTATTAAATAAATAACCACTTTATTTATTTATTTAATCTCTGAGTACTACATTTCAGTGTGACGTCTATCCATTGCTATTCAGTGTGTCCAACACTAATTCTCCCTCCAGCTCAACCTGGTGGCCCTGAACCAGCCCCACTCAGGGGATATGATGGGGCTGGACACCGCTGACCGGATGTGTTACGAGCAGGCCAAGGCGATGGGTTTGGCGCCAAACTACCGAGCCTTTATTTCTTCCCATAGGCAAGACCTTGTCCATGTGGTCTATCCTGGATTCAGGGATACTCTGCCAATTACCAACCTTAGGGTACGTCTGCTTTTTACTGCCAAATAATGACTTATGTTAAATTGTACAATGCATGAATCCTCCACGGTTAAGGATTCTTTGCTGCACCTAACACATTACGTCTCTTTTCAGGGTGATGTGTTGTTTAGGAATTGGCGTTCAATTTTCACTGGCGATGGGGGGCCAATCAACGCCAGGATACCAATTTATTCCTTTGATGGCCGGGATGTTTTAGCAGACCCCTTCTGGTCAGTATACTTGGTCGACTCTTTTGATTGTTCACTGTGCTCTGTGTCATTTGGCTATGTTGATGTTTATTCTCATTTGACAGGCCTCAGAAGAGCATCTGGCATGGATCCACCAGCAGGGGTCATAGACTGGTGGACAAACACTGTGAGACATGGCGGGCAAACCATATGTCTGTCATGGGTCAGACATCGAGCCTGACCTCAGGTTTGCTTCTGGGTCAACAAACCAGGAGCTGTTCCGACCAATATATTGTCCTTTGCATCGAGACCCACAAAAACCCTTAAATCTCCTCCAATACCACTCAGCCATTGAACTCCTCCCAGCCACCTTAAATATTAAACGCTTGGGGATGAAAATTGAGTTTCTTTCGACATGGAAATTCAATACTTTTTAGAAAAGGACGTCTCCATTGATGCTACATGTAGCATTTTGTGGTTTAAAACCCAAGACCATATTTGACACCCTGTTGCTTTATCTCATAAAGGGGATGTTACTACTCCTCTCTGTCCTCGCTCTTCTGACATCACCCCGTGTTCTTTCTGAAGAGTGAGAAGATGGTAAAGAGGCAGTAACAACTCTTGACAACAGCCAATATGTAGGGTCAACTAATGTGAATGATGGCTATGCTGGGGAACTGGAATCATGTTGTGAATTACATTCAAAGCAAACTCACATCCGGTTTGCACCATGAAGAAATTTGCCTTTGGAATGTAAAGCAATAAAGGTTTTCCCATCGACTCCAACTTGGTGGCACATAATATAAAATGCAGCATAGTGGCTGATGGAGGCTACCAGTGTTCTTAGCAATAGTCATATTTATTTGTGGCAAAAAAGTGTCAAAGTAAATGTGGTAATGATTTACCAATGTTAAAATGGTATACACAGCACCTTTAACCTTCATTCCAAGAAGTGGACAACAAGACACACGTGTCCCACTTTACCAAACAAGCATATTAACATGTGTTTAAGGATAAGCGTCTCTTTACAAGCATATATTAGACTGAAAGAAGAGACTGAGGACACCATGCCCACAGCAATATTCCCCAAATGGGCTTGTTTTTACAAATTTCCAAAGACATTTGTGAAGGTAGCATAAAGCAGCTACCTTCAGTGGTTTGTTTACAGGTTGTCATGGGGATTTGTTTTTAACAGTTTAGACAATTTATGGAGAAGTTTACTCTGACTTTTAATTGCCAGAACCATTGTTTCCACAATTTTCCCTCCACCAGACAACCAGTGTTGCCAACAAAGTAATTTTTTGATGCACTGTACTTCATTGTTTAAAATATTTTGTAGTTCAGCATTTTCATCCTTGTGTTGTATTTTTTTCCAATGTCTTGGTGATCTCACTTCTTAGCAGCTCTTTGTCTCAATAGGCTATTTAATTTAAATTCAATGATTTATTTATACCGTCACAACACATAACATGAAATCAGATGATTCAATTTAAGAATGTAATTTATCGTTCGTTGTTTGTCAAGTGACTGTTTCTTTTCACTTTTTGCCTCTTTTTACTCATCTTTTGTTTGTTGTATTAATAAATTCAGAGATTTCTGGTGAATGTTGACAACAGCCTAAATTAAATTCAGCTATTAGAAATGCCAAACACACAATAAATTTTTGTGTTGAAGAAAAAACTACAGAAAGCAAATTCCAAGGGCAAAAGTGAGAGCACGTTTTGTATAAATATTGGTGCTATCTTGAATAAATTTTTCTCTTTTCATAACTTGTGTTTGTTTCATTGTGCAGTGCATAAAATAACAGAAATACCTCTCGCCTACAGTAACATTTTCATGTTGAGTCATGATGGATAAATCTATGAATCATGACCTTAACACAAATGCAATTTGCAAAAAGAGCCCTCAGAGACTCTGCAGACTGAATATTATATGTGGACAGAATACTGATGCTTCTATTTAAACTTCTTTTTTTTTTATCTTTTGGTATGGTAACCTTTCAAAGCAGAACAGAAATCATTTATCCAATATCATTAGAACAGCCAACTACATAATTGACACACAACTGTTTGGGAGATATTTGCATGTTGTGTTTGTGTTTTTACCAACTTCAGCAAAGCAAATTTCCTTTCGGGGGAGAATAAAATTAACTGAACAGCATCAAAAAAGTAAACAATGTAAAAAAGAGCATAACCACAGAATTATTAGTATTTAATGCACTATTCTTCCTTGCCAAAAATAATGGTTACAGTCCTATTAACTTTAGCCAATTGCAGCAGCAGTAGCAGTATGGATGATATTAACTCAGTGTTGTGCTAAAGGTTAAAGTTAAAGGTTAAGGTTGTACTGTAAATATAATCCAAATATAACCCTTAATTTTTGACATTATACTTCCAAAGTTACAACTGGCATGGAAAGAAAACTGTAAATGGATTCAGTGTTGCTCTGATTATCATCTTGGCTATGTTAGTGTTTACTGTCTAACATTCTCCAATCACAATACTCACTACATATTTAATCTAAGTAGCAAGTTTGTTACTTAAAATATCAATTACCAAGCTTTTAAACTCTGTGTAAAGCAATGATATTAAGATTACATTTCATTCAGGTGTTTTTACCTTAGAATCTGTCAGACTTTCGTTTCCTTTCTTCTAGGCTTCAAAGTAAAATTATGAAAGCTCATTTTATTATTATTATAAAGCTTACTAAATATTAGCATTACATTATTCAATGATTACATAAATGCGTTACAGTAAACTTCTGCTTCGTAAATTTCGTCAATCAAAAACAAACTGTCAACAAATAGGGACAAACCTGGTGCTTTTATTTTGAAGAAAAATTGGACCGGAAGTGTTGGAGAGCAAAACAAACAATACGTAGATGTATAAAGTCCAGCGTCCGACGACGGAATGGCTAAATTCAGCCGTGAGACTTTGAGTTTTGCGTTTAGAAAAATGTTGTTCTTCTTGTTCTGCGTTTCTCTTACGTGTCTACCGTTTTATTCTTCGGCCAAGAGAAATGACAGACCTATTATTGGTACGTTTATTGTTAACATATAGCCTATCGTTGCTGCAACGTGAACTTCTGTTGAAATTGGACGTTTCAATTTATTTTCTCCCAAAAAAGGTATTCTGGCTCAGGACCCGCGTTCAAACCCGAACCAAGCCACCTACATAGCTGCCTCATATGTTAAGTTCCTGGAGTCCGCAGGAGCGAGAGTTGTCCCTGTCATGTGAGTTATTATGTCTAACCAACTTTATGGCAGATGTCTTTGCTGATAAGAACGATCCAACAGCCTCTGAACACCACAGGATTCACAAATTCTTCACTGAAACCTTCAACCTTCTTTTTCATTCCTGCAGGATTAACCAGACTCTGGAGGAGTACAAGAAACTCTTCAACTCCATTAATGGGTAAATGAAGTTAAGTGATTTATGTGGATCTCTGATGAGATAACATAACACGTTATCGCACACACACACACACACACACGAAGACATTATGAAGCCACCATAGAATTATTTTGTTATTACATTATTATAGAGAAAATGATTAATATTAGTATTAATTCATATTAATGAATTAATATTAATTAATATCCCACAAAAGTAATAAACCACAAACATAACAGAAATCTGTAGTTTTTAAATGTGATAATACATTAGCATGTTGCTCTAAAAATGTCATGCTATAGCATGTCACCCAAAAATAAGACATGCTAAAAATGCCATACTATAGCCTTATCTCACGCAACTGTAATAACTTGCAGTTTGAGGGAGGTTAAAATTAGATGCAACAACAACAATCCCTGAAAATGTAATAGATTTTACATTTGCAGGAAAATACATGTTTTTTGGAAGATATAACATTTGTGCGATTATTCCCTTGAAAGGTGCAGATTTGTATAGTTTGTGAGATGCTGTTACATTGATGGGTTTAACATGTATCATTCAATAATTCCCTTTTTTTGGTTTATTTTTTTATGTGGCATAATGGTTTAGTAAATGAATAGCAAATCTCAATTGAATCATAAATTATACAATGATAGTGGGATGAAAATCACACATGGTATGACTTTTTTTTTCATGACAACATAAGCTACACATAATACTTCCTTAATTAATGCTATGTGTTTTTTTTCAGATCTGCCTTTTGCATTTTTGACCTTTTTGCTTCTTTGTTAACAGAATCCTTTACCCAGGCGGATCTGCCAGTCTTACATCATCTGGTTATCAAAGGTCGGCAAAGATCTTTTATGATCTCGCTCTGGAGGTAAAAATGTAAACCAGATACAGGATGTTTCTGTGTTGATGCTGGATCATGCTGCATCCTGTATGTGATGTTTCAGGCAAACCAGAATGGAGACTATTTTCCTGTGTGGGGCACCTGTCTTGGATTTGAGCAGTTGACTGTTTTGACAAGTGGGAAGTTGCTACTCACCCATACCAATACCAGTGGTGTGTCGTTGCCTCTGAACTTCACTGATGGTACAGTATTTCTTCCTTTTTATGAATGTACACTTAACAATAATCAAAGCCAGTAAGGTATTGACTTCCAGGCAGGGCCACAAGAACAAAATACAAACGGAAAACAAGGAACGTTGACTTCAGATCAACTTGAACTTGAATAAATAAGGGTCGTGTTCATTGCATTTATTAATACGACCAAAACCTGACCCTAAAAAGTTAATCAGAGTGATTTAAGATGGCTAAAAGTAACCATAAGCTTCAGCTAATTTCTTTTAGTCTAGCATTATCTATGATCTTAGAGAGTTATTCAATAATAGCACATTTGCAAATATATGTGTAATTGTTGTGAAGATGTGGAAACATTTTCACTTGTTTAAAATGAACAGCCACCTAAACAGTTTCCTTGTCGTGGTTGTAGAATCATATTCATCAGTTGTGCTCCTTTTCAAGGCATTTTCCTTGTAAAACAGATCACTAATTTCTTTTTATTAATTGACCATAACGCGGTCACTCACTTTCAGGAATCAATGGAAGCAGGATGTTTAGAGGCTTCCCACCTGAACTCATGGGAGCTCTGTCTTCTGAGCCGCTGACAGAAAACTCTCATACTTGGAGTATCGCAGTGGAGGTATTTTCTGGTGACACTGCTGTAGCCTTCACTCACATACAGAAAAACGTAATCAATAGCATGTGGCAACCGGTTCAGAGTAAGAGATACAGAGTCTGAAGAGCAAATATACATAAAGAAATGTCAATATGTTGTTGTGAACAGCAAAGGTGCAGATACTGAAACTAACATCCCATTTTTTTTTCTTTCAGACTTTCAACAAAAATGAGGAACTGAAGGCATTTTACAAAATCCTCTCCACAAATACAGATGGAATAATAGAGTTTGTATCAACAATGGAAGGTAACTATTATAAATAAAAAAAAAAAGTTTACAGCAAAATGATAATGTAGGGATTCTTTTTATAAGAAAATCTTCTTCTCTTACCTCTTGGCAGCGTATGACTACCCAATTTACGCGACGCAGTGGCATCCAGAGAAAAATGCATTTGAATGGACAAGGCCTTATATTTCACACACCCCAGCAGCTGTCAAAACCACATTTTACATGGCAGAGTTCTTTGTCAATGAAGGTAAGAACAAAGCATCTTTTTTATTTTATATTTACTTAGATAATGCATATTTGCATGTTTAAACATACAATTTAAGAAAACTTGTAATACAAATAACAATTGCACTATGTAAGCTTTATGGTGATATCATTTGTGACATTTGTTCAAATGCTTACCCTATTCACCTGAAGTGTCTTCCATTAAACTAGATTTCTAGACAATAACTGCGTGGTCTCAACTGTGTGATCTGTAAATCTGTTATTTTCTCTCCCTGCAGCCAAAAAGAACTTGCACACGTTTGATTCACCGGAGGCAGAGAGCAAAGCGTTGATCTACAACTACAGTCCTGTTTACACTGGGCTCAACGGGAGTGCCTTTGAGCAAAAATATTACTTTTGATTCCTGTTTGTACAGTGCTTTGCACTTTTCATCCGGTGATTGGCTGCTTCAGCTGTGACTTATTTATGTTTACAGATAATTGGAGTTGCTTGATTTAGCTTGTTCCTGCTCCGTCCATCTGTCAAATCTGCATCCAGACGATAGGTAAACTGGAATTAGATTTAAGATGTGACCTGAATGATTCATGATGAATCTTGATGCTGTGCAGAATTAAAAAAAAAAAAAATCTAGATTTGTGGATGCTGCAGCTATTTATAGAGATAAATTAAATGCAGACACTGATATTTTATGGCAGTTTGCCTAGTTTTATTTTAATGTTTACAATCTACATTTTGATCATTTGAATGTACAATTATCAAATTATCAACATTAAATAGCAGAATTTCTTAAAGATATGCTAATCATTTTTTTTTTAAATTGGATCAAATGGGTAATGTAGAAGGGGCTTATAGCTCCATCAAGCATTTTATAATTTTTCAAGTCACTGTTTCTTTTTATGTGATTGTAAATCAGCTCTTTAAAATGTGTGAGAACAAAAAAACAGATGACCAAAAATATTGAAGGCAGATAAAATAACATTTTTTTATTCTAACATATACCTTCATGCCACAATCTGTCAATAGTCTTGTTGTATGCTATGATAAGAAAAGTTGAGCATGTTGGAAAAAGTCCTCGACCGCTGGCGAGAAAGTTTGATGTTTGATTTACACTTCAAGGACAGTGAGAAGAGAACAGAAATGAGTCTTCAAATGTAACTTCCAAAATGCTTTATGCACAAATAACACTCAGATAATATTGTCTTTTTTTTCTTCAGAATAAAATGATATTTGAATAACATTTATACATCAAGCTGACGAGACTGGGATCTCAATCACAACACTACTGGAAATGTAATTTATGCAATCCAGTAAGGAACATTCAAGATGTCAAAATGACCGTGTGGAGCTGGTGCTGCAAATAACCTGTTAACATGCACTGAAACATAACACATCATCATTCAAATTATAAAGAACAAATAAATAAAATGGAAAATTACACTTGTGACTGACGAATTCTTCATTTTGTAAAACATGACTTGGACTCTTTAACACCATTTTCCCGCTTATATACAAATACATAATCTCTCAGGGTGCAACTCTAATCCCAAGGCTTCTTCAATTTCAGCCATGTACAATATATTTACTGATTTATACCAAGAGTAAGCGACACAGTGCTACTAACTAACATTCCAGTCTTTAATCTCGGTATAAATCTTACCTTGCCTTTTATTAATGTCGTTTAAACAATTATGCATGCAGATTCTGTACATTTAACCTTTGTTATGATGTAATTGGTCATACAAGGGGCAGGGGCCATTTTCCCAAGTATTTTTTTCACTGAAATTTCAAGTTTCCCAATCAAATGTTACCCGTTACAAATTGTTTTAAATTTTTCCTAGAAACATTTATTTTGAGAGTGATTTAGTTTGAGATTTAGGGAATACACTTACTTGAGAGTTAGCTCTGAGATTAGCTTAGTTTTAAGATGGAAACTGCCTGGCTCTGTTCAAAGGCAAGAAAATAAGATTTCCAGAAAATTCCAGTACTACCGTCAATGAAAGTACCACTTGTAAATTTCTCGTATTAAGCATGAAACAAAATATAATGTTAATTAGTGAGGTTTAGAGGTGGTGATAGGAAGATTTTCTTACATTTGGACAGACATTATGCTAAGCTAAGCTAATTAGCTTTTAGCTGCAGCTTAATATTTAATAGAGTAGGATAGCCTTGTTGTAGAATATAAATGCAGTCCTGCAGCAGGATTTTTCTGACAAAGTAAGGCAGTAAGGTGACTAAAACAAGTTAATGCTTTTGTTTGTTTCATTCTTTTTTTTTTTTTTTGAAGACATTTGTTAAAACTGAAGCGTCACAATAAAACAAACCCATGGCATTTTTTTTTCCTGTCTCGTCCAAACATTTTGCCAGTGGGAGAATCCTGTCTACATCAAGGAAATACATAAAACGAGGCAACGAGATGACACCAACATCAGGGCAAACATATGTACCAAAGGAAAACGTATCCGTTAATAGCTGAGTGGATGTTCGTGTGCTATTGTACATACTTTAAGAACAATCGACATGACCACAGTCCAACATGAAAAGTTCATCACAACTTTAAAAATAGTAACAATTCCTGTATCCGCACAATTCCAGACTCCCCTTATGAACACTGCCAACCAGTGTTTTTTTCATCAGGCGTCTGATTTTCATTAATATACAAGCCCACCAGTTATGTGCTATAAGGTGTTCCTTCTCCTTACAGCTTGAGAGTCAGTGTGAAAGCTGAGGCTGCGGAGGAGCTGGTTCATACCACTGTACAGGGTACAGCTTCCTGTAAATTCAATCAGTATATTCCAAAACATCATGTCGGATCATCAGTCTGTGTTGGCTCTCTAGAGGGCCTTTTGGATTGGAACTCAGGGTAGAAGATGAAGATGAGCAAAGGAGTTGATTGGTCATCTGCTTGAAAGGCAGTCTCAGGGTTCAGCATGCGGACACGGGGAGTCCAAATGCAGTGAGTTGAACCAAAACAAGAACAGATGACAGTTGCATATTGTGGACAACTGGACACCAGTGTTGTGCTTGGGCATGTGGACGGAGTGGTGGTTGGTTGGTTGGTTTAATGGATGGATGGATGGACGGATGGGCAGGAGGGACTTGGGGACCACTGAGGCCGAGCTAACCCTCCTCTTCACTCTCCTCCTCCAGTGTCTCCTCAAACACTCTTTCTGGTAGCCTGAAGCATTCCTCGAAGAAGTTGACCAGAGACTGGCTGAGGTGCTGCCTTGTCGCTTCGCTGTGAATGAAGTGGCCTTCATCTGGGTAAATCTGGCACAAAACATGAAGTGTGGACATTAGTGAGATGCAGCTTTGGCCGGAATCAAAGGGGATACAGTTCCATTTCTTGCACAAAAGGTTGGAGTTTATCAATAGGATGCTGCCAAAGTGTGAAGAAATTGTTGTTCTTCACTCCACAGCAGTGCCACAATCATTCTGAGAATAGTCTCCCAGAGCTCCTAACTTCACCTAAAAGATGTCTAGCAAGGACAGGACTGAAACTTTTACCTAAAGTCATGTTTCCACTGTCAGTACAGGTATGGTTTGGGTTGGTAATGGACAACTTGGTGTTTCCATTGTGTAAGTGGGCTTTACACTTAGACGGGGCTGCTCGGTCCTGTGTGTGAGGTACCCCAACTAGAAGGGTTACTAACGGTAACGGGTACCATAGACTGGTGTAGTTCCATGGTAATGGAAATGCTAAAATAAGTATACTGGTTCATCCTATACCATACCACAAAGTGGAAACGGGGCATTTATGAGGAGGTCCTGTTAGGTTTGCTAGGTATGACACATTTTTTTAAACGGTGTGATTGATTGAAAAGAAAGAAATATTATAGACAATAATGGGCTTTATTACTGGAAGTACCTAAAAACATCCTTTGAAAGCTGCCCAAGGTAAAGTCTCCTTTTATCTGATGAACAGTCCAAAACCCTAATGGATTAGAATTTCACTGCTGAAAAAAAACATAAGTAAATCATAATGTCTCTTCTTCAGTTGATCCGGCAAGGTACTTGTGTGCACAGTCACTTACCTATCGGTCAGTAATGAGCTACAATAAGCATTCAGGCGCAGTGCATTATATCTTAATTGGATTAGTCCTGGTGTTAATGCAGGATGCCGAGGAAGGTCTTATAATCTCATCATGTGAAATGAAGACATTGTGTGGGCTAATCCGCTGCCTGCTGTGGTCTCACAGAGCTTCTAAAGGTCGGAGAATAACTGAACCAGGAAAAGAAAGCTGAGCGGTGAAATTGGATCAGCAGCAGATGTAATTATTGAAAACCACCTACCTGCAAAGTGTAGTTGGCCCTTTCATTGATGAGCTGAGTGATGAATTTTGCTGTATGTTGGAAATGGACTTTTTCTGTGAAAACAGATGCCGAAATATCAGCTACTGGACGTCTATTGTCTCCAATTAAGATTGGAAAAAAAGACAGATTTTGCTTTTGTGATGCGTCAATATTTTTTTTTCTTCCTACCATCGGCTGTGGGATGGATAATAAGGAATTTCTTGTCCATGAACTGAGATGCTCTGTGCGCTAAATTTGCCATCTGAGGAGAAATGAAATGAAATCATGTAAATCAAATGAACACTGCAAACAAATAAACCTTCTAAAAACTTAACAAATGTGATCAGATCTTACTGTATAGGGCCTGGGATCAGGTTTGGGAAGTCCAAGATATCTCTCTGAAAATGCAGAGGCTGGAGACAAAAAGAAGCTCTCAATTAATACTCGGCATCCATATTAAATCAAAACCTCATAACAAAACTGATATATGTACATCTGCCTCGATGGCCATTATGAGTATATTTTTCCATATTTCTCTTCCCCACATTCAAATATATTCACAAATCTACATATTCTGCAATCTTGAAGCTGCTGCTGACTGTCTTCATTTGCAATTCCAAACTGATACAGTGTCATGGCATGATGTCTCTCACCCCCTCTGGCAAAGCGAGAGAAATCAAATAGATGGGAAATCAGTCACACTGTGATGCCCAACTCCTCCTTAATTTGCAGTTTTCAGACTCAGTGAACCTACAGCTAGAAATTCTCTCTCTCTATCTCTCTCTCTCTCTGTCACACAGGGATTCTGCATTTCACACATTTCATTCCTTTGGCAGCCGAGGTGAGGCTGGTGTTGTTAACTTTGTCTGTCACTCTTATGATTGGGTTCTTTCTATATCTGCGTCATCACACTGATAAGGTGAACGAGCTCATCTCTTTTTTTTCCCCCACATACATATTGTACATACATGTGGTCACTGAAATAACTCAGGGCTGCGGAGGTAATTTCTGCTCTCAGCGGAGTCCATAGCTTTTTTTTGTATTCAAGTGAACGGATTTAAGGAATCACTTTAAGCACAAACATATCCCCTACCGTATAATTCAAAGTCAGTGATGGGCGAGAGGACAGCGCCGCATTTTACAGGGGACTCCTCTCCGCTGAGCAACAAGCTGGTCACATAGCCACCATAAACCTGTGATATAATGAAAGCATGTTATCACAGAGACTGTACATTTGAAGGATTTTGATTTTATGTGATTTTTGGACACACTGAAACCTGTAAGGCTCCTGAACCGACACATTCCAACAATTTAACAACAGTCCAGGCTGGATGTTAACAATGACATGCATGTCTTTCTCAGCTGCTGTAGGGCCAAACCCTATTCTTACCTTTCCAAATGCTCCAACTCTGGTTTTGTCAATATAGGGCTCTTTCAGAATAATACTGCAAAAGATAAGCATTGCTCATGGTGAGGTAGTGCTTTGTGTCTCACAAAAGCAACGGGATATTATTTACAACAAAATTCTGGAGATAAGCATGAGGAGAGGTTTGTCGGTGGTGTTGGAAAATCCTAGTGAATTCCGGTGTTTGTAGTAAGGAGCTTAAGTAAAGAAGCTTAATATATAGATAATCTGGGATTGAGTGTCCCGCTGCACATACTTGATCGCGTCCTTCTGATCTTGCTCCTCAAACATGCCGAGCTTCTTCTGGATCCGGTGCAGGAGGTTGGTGCCTTGGAAACCGCTGCCCCGTCCATCACATCGCACCACGATGGCGCCGAAGCTGCTGACCAGCACCGTGGCCCAGTCCATCTGAAACCGCTCTGACACTGTCTGGCCACCAGGTGTCCCATCGCTTCACACACACACAAACACACACACAATAAGGTTTCCAAACATATTATAATGCATTGCATGTATTAAAACAAACATCATGAATGCAGGTTTCCATATATTATGAGAAAACCATCCATGGCTTTTCAATGACATGTCTGTATGTGTATAGTTTTCTATGGGTCTGGCATTGAGCTACAAGGTAGTTTGGAGGAAGAAGTAAATCCAAACATACAGCAGGCATATCTTCATTTAAATAAAAAAAATAGTAATGCAGTTAAGTAGACTGTTTTCCAACTAAGGCTACAGGCACAATGTCCATAGATAAGCTATTGCAGTCAGTTTTGTAAGATTGGAAAATGGGCATAATGGTAGATTGCGATTCTTTTTTTAACTGTGCAGAGTATGAAGGGTCAGAATCGGAAAAGATAGTCACAGGCCTGAGGAAAGGGAAAGCTAATAAAAGTTCCCTCATTCACAGTGTAATTACTATCCGTCCAGATAGAGGGGCAAAGGCAGGGTATCTCTGTGTTACATTAATATGTTTTGATTAAAGCTGTGTCCTAAAGCCTGGACACAAATCGGACCCAGACTTTTTATGTGTGTGTGTGAGTTTGTGAAAAAGTATGCTCATACACAAGCAGGAGCAGCGGGTAGTGTGATGAGTCCATGAAGCCGGCGGGTTTGAGGATCTGCATCGATAAAGCTGGAACACAGATACAAAAAAGAAATTGCAGCCCTCCTTTATTCAGACAAGGTTTGATTTATATTCTTTTCTAAATATATTTACTGGCATTATTAATTATTTGAGTTGAAGTGTGATAGTGTACAGCTGAAGTGTTATCTATAGCTGCTATAGTACAGGAAACAAACTATACTGTAATTAATATAGTTTATCATGTTGTAAAGTACTAAATATGCTTTTAGGGTTTAGAGAATTTATTTCCAGATGTCAACCAAATACTGTAGGTTATTATGGTGACTATGACACATACTGTAGTCGTCCATGTAGATCTCCTTGTACTCCACAGTAGGCATCTGCATAGAATCCAGGGCCAGCCTCAGGTTCTCATTGGTCTCCATTTTATGTACTTCTGCAATACCTGTAGACAGAAAATAAATTACTAATAATGGTCATATAAGGATATATATCTGTAAAAGCTATTCTGGTGATCCCTGACAACCCAATTAATGCAAAAGTTACTACTTGCAAGTGAAAAGAAAAAAAAATAAAGTCATTATGTAAGGAAATAAGAGAATTATGCTTTTGTATTAGATGGTTTATCTATTGTAGAAACACATTTAATTGTTGAAAACTTTCACCTTCTCCATAGAATGATACAGAAAAATAACATGACTGCAGCTGATACTGTGACCTGGATTCTGGTTTCCTGGAATCAGGTATACTTCATGCCCTGAGAGGTTGTCCTAAAAAAGTGAACCAGATGCAGCTCAGCGACAGCTGGTTTGTGCAGCACTTATCCCTTCTTAGTTACCATAACTGCTCAAGTCAAAGAAGAATCAACACATGTTGAGTTGGGATTGGTTTGTGTAAATGGTCAAAAAGGCAGCATCCAGGAGGGAAATCAACAGATGGCTGCCAGGCTGCCCATTCTGACACATTCAGATAAAACCTGCCAGGTTTCCAACGGGAAATCTTTGATTAAACCTTCTGAAAAAAGGAGGAGAAGAGGGACTTTGCCTGGGTATCCGTTAGGAGCTGTACACATGAATCAGTGTGTTTCTATATGAACGAATAGACGGGAACTAACAGACTGACCATGACTCAGTCTGTTGCTGTGTGTGTGGTGTTGTTATTCCAACCATCACAGCCTGATGCCTTTAAAAGAGAAAATTTGGCCGAGCCGAATGGTGCAGCAGGTGAAAATCTGGGAAACATTACTGCACTTACAGTCTACTCCTAAAATACTGTTCAATGGTTCAATAAATCAATGTAAACTACAGTAATAAAAGTGTCGTTGCTGGATTAACAGAATTGTTTTAATAGCCATGGTCAGGGAGGGGCCATCGCACACATGTGCACACGGACACGCACGCACGCACACGCATGCACGCACACACGCACACGCACACACACACGGTGTAGTAATCCTATTACACTATACTGATCTTGCCAATGGGCAGCTCATAATTTCATAAGCACATCCTTTGTGAAGAGTAATGTGATTACTGGCTTGTAGACAAACAGTGACTCGGGTGGTTATCGCGTGCGTCGATGGAAACGCTGCCACCCATTCTGACAAGGTCATTTTCAACGTAGCTATTATGCTCATGTGTACAAGGTCACTTGTAATGCTTTTCCAGTATAATGTAGACGCAGGCTTTTGAGCGAGATGGCTGTAGTACTCACTCTCTCGGTCTTGTGTCTCGCCCTCTCCGTATCTCTGTGTCTTGTAAACGGACACGAACGGGATGTCTGGGCCTGATGGAAAACATAAGAAAATTAAAAAAAAAGATTTCCACATTTGTGTTGTCATGTTTATGCCAGTCATGAGGTGGCACCGTTGGGAAATGTTAAAAACTAATGTTAAAGCCTCCAGTGCCTATCAGATAATGACAGACAATAAGAGAAAACAAAAGAGTAAAGACATACAGTATCTTTTGTCTGGTACACAAAGACGATATTGTTTTCTCATAATTTATGTAACGCAATAGGCCACAAACAGAAGCAACGTCCCTCAAGCTAAGTTCCAACACCTCAAAACAGGAGGAGTAAGGATAGAAAATAAAGTGATTGATGCTCTTCGCAAATTTGGGAACGAAGCACAGGAACATCATGGTTGCACACAATAATAATGATGATGAAACACCATCCACAAGCTCACTCCCTCAATTTATTCTTTACACTCACACTATCACAGTCACAGCCTTATCAAACAATGGTTGGTTGGCTGTGAGGAGACAGCTGGATTACAAACTGATGGTTAACTGATCGGTTAACAGCTGTGTGTGTCATTGCCTGTTTGAGGTGAGACTACAGATGATCACCAAATAAGGTTCAAAGATGACTGAGACACAGTAGTTGGATCTGTGATTAGATACTCTGTATATCAGGTCAGTCAGGCTTAAATCACAGAAATATAGTAACATAGCATTATTGCCTAAGTCATGCTTCAGTGTTTTTTGTTTATATTTTATATTTGTATTTTCTATTGATATTTTAACAGTACACTCAGCCAGATGTGAGAATAAATATACAAAAACAAATACACTCACCGGCCACTTTATTAGGTACACCTGTCCAACTGCTCGTTAACACTTAATTTCTAATCAGCCAATCACATGGCGGCAACACAGTGCATTTAGGCATGTAGACATGGTCAAGACAATCTCCTGCAGTTCAAACCGAGCATCAGGTATGGGGAAGAAAGGTGATTTGAGTGACTTTGAACGTGGCATGGTTGTTGGTGCCAGAAGGGCTGGTCTGAGTATTTCAGAAACTGTTGATCTACTGGGATTTTCACGCACAACCATCTCTAGGGTTTACAGAGAATGGTCCGAAAAAGAAAAAATATCCAGTGAGCGGCAGCTCTGTGGGCGGAAATGCCTTGTTGATGCCAGAGGTCAGAGGAGAATGGCCAGACTGTTTCGAGCTGATAGAAAGGCAACAGTGACTCAAATAACCACCCGTTACAACCAAGGTAGGCAGAAGAGCATCTCTGAACGCACAGTACGTCGAACTTTGAGGCAGATGGGCTACAGCAGCAGAAGACCACGCCGGGTGCCACTCCTTTCAGCTAAGAACAGGAAACTGAGGCTACAATTTGCACAAGCTCATCGAAATTGGACAAAGAATATTGGAAAAACGTTGCCTGGTCTGATGAGTCTCGATTTCTGCTGCGACATTCGGATGGTAGGGTCAGAATTTGGCGTCAACAACATGAAAGCATGGATCCATCCTGCCTTGTATCAACGGTTCAGGCTGGTGGTGGTGGTGTAATGGTGTGGGGAATATTTTCTTGGCATTCTTTGGGCCCCTTGGTACCAATTGAGCATCATTGCAACGCCACAGCCTACCTGAGTATTGTTGCTGACCATGTCCATCCCTTTATAACCACAATGTACCCAACTTCTGATGGCTACTTTCAGCAGGATAATGCGCCATGTCATAAAGCTGGAATCATCTCAGACTGGTTTCTTGAACATGACAATGAGTTCACTGTACTCAAATGGCCTCCACAGTCACCAGATCTCAATCCAATAGAGCATCTTTGGGATGTGGTGGAACGGGAGATTCGCATCATGGATGTGCAGCTGACAAATCTGCGCCAACTGTGTGATGCCATCATGTCAATATGGACCAAACTCTCTGAGGAATGCTTCCAGCACCTTGTTGAATCTATGCCACGAAGAATTGAGGCAGTTCTGAAGGCAAAAGGGGGTCCAACCCGTTACTAGCATGGTGTACCTAATAAAGTGGCCGATGAGTGTAGATACTAACAAATAAAAAATGACTTAGGCAGAATTGTACCCTGATTGGTCATATTTGTCTTACATAAATGCAATCTATATCTATCATGTCTTAAACTAAAATGGTCATTTTAAGTTTAAATACACAGTTCATAATCCATTTGATTGACTGAAATTACATTTCGTGTCAGCTGCTTCTTCTTCTCTTTTTTTGTAAATTAAATACATTGTCAGTCAGTCAGTCAGTCATTTTCTATACCTGCTTATTCCTCATTATGGTCGCAGGGGTCTGCTGGAGCCTATCCCAGCGCGTTACGGCGAGAGGCAGGGATACACCCCAGATGGTCGCCAGCCAATCGTGGGGCACACACACCATTCACTCACACACTCACACCTACGGGCAATTTAGAGTCACCAATTAACCTCAGCATGTTTTTGGACTGTGGGAGGAAGCCAGAGTACCCGGTGAAAACCCACGCAGACACGGGGAGAACATGCAAACTCTACACAGAAAGGTCCCAGACCCAGGACCAAGGAGGTCTTGAACCTGCGACCTTCTTGCTGTGAGGCAACAGCGCTAACCCCTGCTCCACCGTGTCACCCCTAAATACATTGTTTGTTAGTAAATTAAATATATTTTGTTGGGACAAATAACATTTGAGGCCATTATCTTGGCCTTTGGGAAACGGTGTTTGACTCATTTCATTATTTTCTGACATTTTATACACTGCATAAAAATGATTCAACTGAGAAAATAATCTAAACAACACATATATAAGTTGAATGCATTCACCCACTATATAAACCTCTCTGTTTACTTGAGTTTTACTCTAAAGCAGTTAATCATAGCTCTTAAAATGGTGTGTGGCTGGGCGAGAGGATAACCACACCCCTCTGATCTGTGCTGTGCTAAAAGTAGCGAGTTTGCTTATATATGCACTTCGATGCTGACCTTGCACACAAGAATGTTATGCCTGTGCTGTTAAAATAGATCCCATATGTCTCCATATAGTAGTTACCTTGGCAGGTGAGCAAGAAGTAGCTCATGTTTTGGCTGAAAGAGCCGCTGATGTAGCCGCAGCTGTCAGACAAGGCACATGACAGACAGCGACGGTTGAATGAACCAAATGTGTCCGCACTGCAGAGGAAAAAAAAATGAAAAAGAATTACTTTACATCTGTTTTACACCTGTTTTATTTCCAGAAAAATCAACTGATATTGGAAGAAGAATTACCTGTACAGATGTCTTCGCTTTGGACCATCCTCAGTGCTTAAGAAGTATCTGTGTAAAATGGAAAAATTTTTAAAAAAGTAATACATAAAAGTAATATTAACCGTAATGTATGTATAAATGAACAATACACATCGAAGTAGTTTGTTTGGCCATATTTGTGAGTTGAGCAGAGCTGTATTTACCAAAGAGCTTCTGGAACATAAAACCTGACAACTCACCAGAATAAATGTTTCATAAATGAATGATGGAGCAAAAAGACAAATCTTTTTATAACAGAAGTAGGCCAAATGTGTTCCCTTATATAAGATGACTATATATATATATATATATATCTCGTCTCGTCTTCTTCCGCTTATCCGTAATCGGGTCGCGGGGGCAGCAGCTTCAGCAGGGAAGCCCAGACTTCCCTCTCCCCAGCTACTTCCTCCAGCTCTTCCGGGGGGACCCCAAGGCGTTCCCAGACCACCCGAGAGACATAGTCTCTCCAGCGTGTCCTGGGTCTTCCCCGGGGCCGCCGCCCGGAGGGACGTGCCCGGAACACCTCACCAGGGAGGCGTCCAGGAGGCATATATATATATATATATATATATATATATATATATATATATATATATATATATATATATTAAAGAGGGAGGATTTCTGTATGTCTGATGTGTGACTGCAGGTGTCTACATGAGATCATTTTATATCTCACAGTCAGATCACAGTTGCCTCGTGGCCTGATATGTGGGTGTGAAATTATCTGGTGAGTGAAAAGAATGAGTCACGCTACTCATGGGCTCAACAGAGGCGCACGGTGTGCATTTAAACAGAGCACCTTTAGAGTTGGTAGCACACCATGAAGCCTACAACAATAAAGAAAAGAGCAGTTGTCGCAAAAACCTGTTTTAGAATATGCAAAAAGTCATTGATTATTAGGATTATACAACTTTACAATAAAACAAGCAGCCTGCAATAGTCAGCTTCACTGTGCTCTGTCCATGGTGCTGAAGCCTTAAACACAGTGATCAACGGATACAGTAGTCACCTTAGAAGAAACAATATGACAAAATACTCCTCTGATGAGTTCATTGCATTGAGCTAAAGTTACAGACAGTTGGATCAGCTTTATTTTTGATGCCACTGCAGGCAAAGTCCGCGGAGAGGAGGAGGACAGCTTGAGAGGATTTGATAAATGCCTGATACGATAATGGTGTCGTTTGCTTGTAGTTAAATAATGTGGACCCACATAAAAGCATTATAAAAGTGTCATCAGCCGCGGCTTTTTGCTGCGAGCAGGGCGGGCGTTGGCACTCACATCAGCTGGCTGTCCTCGTTGTAGGCCAAGACTTGGGTGACGTCCCAGTCTCCAGACGTGATGGACTGCAGTGTGTCTGTACTGGTGTTGGGCTTCGGGTGGAGTGAGAGGAACAGAAAAATAATAACGGGGTCATTTAATGTGGTCACTTAATAATATAAAATGATTAAAAAGTTGAATAATATTTATTGTTGCTGACAAGAACGTAAAACATGGTTATCGTAATGAACATTAATTACAAAAATAGTTATATAATATAGGTTACAAATTATATTAAAATGTCCAAAATCCAAATAAATTGAGATCTTAAAAGTGAAAATCACATTTTTGTTTCATCATAATCTCAAATGTGTTTTACCTAAGCCTTTATTAGTTTCATCACTGTTCACTAATTCTAAGATACTTATGTTACCTGGGAGATAGACATGGAGATGTGGAAGAACTTTCCCCTGCCTCCTTGAGGAATGGCCCGGGTGAAAAACAGCTTCAATCCATCTTTGGAAAAAAGAGGCTTCTCATTCTAAACAGAGAAGGTGATTCAAATCATTTACTTAATAAATAAAAAAAAAATCATAAAAAGTGCACCTAAAATGGCATGGTAATAGCATGTAAGCTTTTAATCTAAAATCGTACATTTCGTAAAGACATGCTACATATGTCCTTGAGGAGAAAATAAAACCCTAACCTTTACATTTGGATGTATCTCATCATTCTCACCTGCCTATGAAGCCATCCTTCACTTTCGTCTTCATGTTTCTGTAAAGAGGAGTTGCCAGGTTTCAATTTGCACATGAAAGCAGCTCAGGGTCTCTGATCCATACCGAACACAACACATGACACACACACACGGCTGTCTGAGACCTACCTTTGTGCAGACTCCCGTTGTGGCCTCGCACAGTGTGAGTATAGAGATGTTCTGGGCCCTGTTCAGCCAGTTGATGGCCAGTTTAGTGGTGGTGGCCCATTTCACCATGGTCACATAGTACTCACTGAAAAACACAGAAATTATTCAGCAATTAACTTTACATTTAAATGGTTGCAGATCAGCATTAGCGCCGTGAGTGGGTACAATAGATGAGACTGAAATATTCCAAAATAAATTAGAGATAATGGAGCAGCATTCATTTTATAATGAGTCACTGTGAAAGAAAAATAGGAAGAAAAAGTATTAATACAAAAAAAAGCATATGGGGACATTAAACTCAATGGCAGTAAACAGGGGACACATTAAGCCAAGTGTTTATAGGAGGAGCAGAATGTACTCTGAAAGAACATTAAAACACTATGGCAATTTTAGAAATATGTGCACCTACATAGCATTAGTCGATGATTAAATGGAGAAATATTACACATATGAGAAGATAGTTGAATATCAACAAAGTCTGTAAGTTTATGACAGATTTGTTCTTCCTCACCCTATCCTGGGATCATCAGGTCTCCTCATCTCGATGGTGTGAAGTGGGCCGTTAAGGTTCACAACATACAGAGTGATGACTGGGTTCTCCTCACCGGCCTGAACAAGATGAGGAATAAAAGTGTTTAGTGAGCTATAAAATAGACCTGTCTAGAAAGGAAATAGTATAAATGAAGAAAATAATTGATCTGTAGTAACCTTTGAGTAGTGGTACTCTTTCCCCATTGGATAGGGTGTGCCTGTGAACATGGGCAACTCCATCCTGGGCACCAGGGTGTCATTGATAGTGGCATAAGCCAACCTGGCACCATCTGGAGACCACCAGTGGGCAATATGGGACTGGAAAATCTCCTCTGGAATAATCAGAATCAATCATAAAGATGGTGAATTATATATATATATATATATATATATATATATATATATATATATATATATATATATATATATATATATATATATATATATATATATATATATATATATATATATATATATATATATATATATATATATCAAACAGCACAGTTTATTACAGCTCGACAGAATCATACTGTTGTTATCTGCCAGGTGTTCTGGAAAGCTTTGGCGTTAAACAATGCATCATTAGAGGTACATTTTGCTGTCTCTTACTGGCCTAGATACTGTGGGCGATTTGAGGATTTAAATTCCAGCAGCAAATGGGATTGATACAAATAAATATTAGTAAAACTTCCCAGCAATCTAAAAAAAACAAACGTTTCTTCTCTTTCTCTTTCTTGAACCTAAAAACACACAGTACCAAATGTTGAGGTCATAAATCACAAAGTTTTTAATCTCAGTACAGCCTATCGATCAAAGCGGAACTTGGAAACATTTCCCAGAAATGAAACCAAACAGCAATTTTTCACCTGGTACGACTACACAGCGTTCATCAACACTCATCAGCTACTGAACACCAAAACTCACTTCAGGTTATTTCAGACCTGCAACCGGGAGGGTTCCGTGAGATCCCCTGTTGCAAGGTGTGTGTTTTGTAATTATGTAGCCACAAAACACACACACATACATGCACACACACAACTCTATCAACACTCAGCGACTCATTAAGAAATTATGCAAATAAAAACTCACTGAGGGAACTCTGTGACAGCATAAAGCACGGTCATGACAATTCTACTTCATTAGTCTGTGGCAGCATTGAAACCGTTGTTACAGCTCACCACCAGCTACATTTATATCAACTTTTGCAATTAAAATTTCATTTATACTGTTTATCGGGGGGACTGGGTGCTAGCTTCGGGGAATTATCAGACATCAACTGCCAATTAGCATTTTCATTAACTCTGCACGCTTGCTGCGGTTACTTGATATGCAGCATCATTTGACAAACTGCCTCGGTACACACGCTCGCTGGTAAATCTTCAATACGATAATGCAGTTGGACAAACGTTTGCTTTCAGAATTGACTGCTTTTATTCTTTGTGGCGCAGATTCAACAAGGCGCTGGAAACATTCCCCCAGAAATTTTGGTCCTTATTGGCACGATAACATCACACAGCTGCTGCAGATTTGCTGGCTGCTCAGCCTTGATGCGAATCTGCCATTCCACCACGTCCCAAAGGTGCTCTGTTGGACTGGTGTAGATCCGGTGACTGTGGAGCAGTGGAGAAGACTGCAAGGGAAGTTCAGCTTAAGTTACTTAGTTACTCATAAGTTACTACTTACATAAGTAACTTTCTTCTCATTCATTCAGCATGATTACATTAAACAGTGTTAAAGCCCACCCTCAATAGACTCTAATGAGGAGGCATAGAGTGATTTGTTCCTTTGCAGTGACTTCTACATGCTCATTGGATAAATGCTGGGTTTGGTACCGCCCACCAGTTGCTGAGCATCTTTGTCGGTCCTTGGGGAGTGGGCTTGGCCTTGGCAAGGCTGGAAGCTGAACTTTTGCATGATAGGATGATCTGTCTGAGGGTGCATCTAATTTTGATTGATAGGGAAATGAGCGAATCAGTGATCTGAAAAATAAACCACCACCACTGGAGCATGTTTCATGTTTGATCCTGTTTTTCTGATTCAAATTTATCTGGAGACTTTACAAATCATTGTAGTGACTTTGTCTTTGTTAAAAAGACTTTATTAGTGTCTTTTTCCGGTGTACTGGAGACTGCCCTGGTGTTTGTGTAAGCTGGTCATCAGTTTCTAAAATGACTTCAGCTGGACTAGAAGCGGAGTCTGGGGTTTTAAACCCAAAGAAAAACAGCATGTCAGTCATTTGCCAGTGTTTCGGGTTGGAGGCTGCAGAAGAACATCAGAAGAAGAAAATCATGTACAAAATCGAAATTGCAGTATCTGACAGAAAAACCTCAATTGGATTTTTTCTTAAAATGGTTCAGCCCCAGCAGCTGCAGCTAGCGAGCAAGCTATTTGAGTACAGTGAATTCAAGACACAGGTTCTGAGACCATTTGAGCTTTGTGACATGGTGCTAATTTATTCTGCTCGAAGTAACCACCCAAAGATGGTAAACCATGGTCAAACAGGAGATGGGCTGGGTTGTTCAAACTATGGCACCAAGAGGCCCAATGTGTGCCAAGCAAACATCTCCCATACCGTCCTGAGCCATTGATACAATACTTTCATGTTTTTAATGCCACATTCTGATTCTGGCCATTTGAATGTGGCTGCAGAAATCGAGACGCCTCAAACAGTAGAGGCAGTAGAGCTTCAGTCTATCCTACAGTATCTTTTCAACTCATTATAATGCCAGTCATGTCTATGCCAGTTGCATGAAGAAGCAGTAACTATCCCCCTCATGCTCCCCGCTGCCTGAGCTCAGTGGGGAATGATTGGGATCCCGCTGCCTGATGATGAACGGAGGAACACAGCACAGCATTATGCTGTATTTGCTAATAATGGAAAAAAAAAAAACTCAAATACAAAATGATTTCCTGCATGGCTGCTTCCGCCACTGGCCGCTGATTTTACCTATCAGCTTCAAAAGCTTCCTGCGTGGAGTGGAAGAGCCGGGCTGTGGGCCCGCTGGTCAAGGACAAAGTAGTTAAATATGTATGTGGTAAAATCAGAAAACTGAGTGGACAAAAGCGAGGTGAAGTAATAGTAGGAGAAAGCACTTTAAATGAACCACCTTTTGATGGGGTAAATCATTTTTTTCCCTCTTAAGTAATGAGATTGTGTCTCCGTCTTTCCTCCAGTTGCCTCATCTTGAGGATTACCAAGGTGAGCTGCTGCAGGCTCCATGTTCTCCATCCTGCTGTGCAGACTACATTATTCACTGAGTGGAGGATATTATTAATGCATGAAATATGTTATGTCAAGTGGCTAATGGGAAATAATGAACGCAAGGTGACAGATTCGGGGAGACTGAACTAATAAGTAAATGAAAAGATGTCCTGAGTAGCATTTTCTTGATTTCTTGCTAAATGCAAAAAAAGATGCTGATTGGAGATTAGTCATTAGTCATATGATGGTACAATATTAGGGTAGTGATAATGTATGTTAGTAAGGCAATCGTGTCATCTTTCCAAAAGAGGGCAGCAGTGTCACATGCACTAAAGAGAAAGTACGGAAAGAACTTCAGCTTCTTTGCTTAGAGTTTGATGCAGATTTTAGGTCACCACCACATAACATCTTGTGTTCTGGACATTTATAGCCTTGGTAGTCTTTACCAATCCAAAGGAACACCTGCATCATTCCTGCCTGGCACCTCTGTAAATTAGAAGCCAAGACAAAACTAAATAATTTTGCTCCAAAGAGAACATTCACAGTTGATTATTTGATGATGCATACAAGCTATTACACCAACTTGTTTTTGCAGGTCTGCAATAAGAAAACAGAGAAGGAGAAGTAAACGAGAGGATGTTGGTCTCATGTGAAATGTATATTCACCCTGCAATATTAATGCGGACTAATTTCACTCAAAGGTCCCATATCATGCACTTTTGTGGGTTTTATTTGAAGTTTTGATGACCCTAACATGATATATTTGCAATTTAAAGTACACAATTCAAATCAGCGTAGCTTTAAAGTTTTCTCTCAAGCACCTCACTGGAGCTTCAGAAAGAAGAGGTCATTTTTGTCCTGGCTCATATATATTCATGAGCCTCGCTTCTGATTGGCTGATCTGGGTGCGATATTTGGAGCAGGCGAGCCGTACTGGGTGCCTCTACAGGGTGGAGGGAGTTACTGCATGACATGACAAAGTCAAAGCATTGCAATCCAGACTGTGTGCATTTGTCTCTCTTTTTTGTTTGATGCATAGGACAGTCTTTTTATTTAACCCCTACACTTTATTTTGCAGGCAAAAAAAAACAAAACATAAAAAGAAGTTACGATATGGGACCTTTCCTTAAAGTGTTGGGTGACATGGGGGCACAAATGGTAGTGCTGACAGCTAGAAGGTCACCGGTTCAAGTCTCCTTTGAGCTGGAACCTTTCTGTGTGGAGTATAAATGTCCTCCCCATGTCTGTGTCGTTTTTTTTTTCCAGGTTCTCTGCCTTCCTCCCACAGTCCAAAGACATGCTGAGGTTAATTGGAGACTCTTGTGTGTGTGAGTGAATTGTGTGTGTGTCACACTATAGGCTGGCGACCTGTCTGGAGTGTATCCCTGCCTCTCGCCCGTAATGGGATTGGCTCCAGCAGACCCCTGTGACCCTAGTGAGGAATACGTGGGTATAGAAAATGACTGACTTGAAGTGGCAGAGTTTTCCACAAGTGTTGCTACATTTCTGCACCACCACAGTATATAGCATGTTTATTAAATTTCAATGTTTAAAAAAATGGCATATGCTAGTGAAAACAATTCTGTTTTCCTATCGATCAAAATTCAGTATCCTGCCATGTCAACACACTGCTGCCAAGACTGCTGCCAAGACTCAGAGTGACAGTGAGACTCACGCAATGGACAACGTCCCCATGACCATTTTCTCCCACGGTGAAAATTGCAGCACAACACAGACACTGACAGCACAGACAGAGCAGGGTAGGAGTCATGATACGCTTGGCGGAAGCCTGCTCTCTGAGAGTGCTTTTCTAGTTCCAAATATGAATTTCACATTTTTTTTTCTGGTAATGTTTTCCCATCCTACACAATTACACACTCTTCTACCATCAATCAAACTTATCTAGACCAGAGCAGGTGGCTGTTTCGTGACTTAATCCGAGCGCTGAGGAACATACAGTGTGCATGCAGTCTGTGCTAGCCAATAAACACAGATTTGCAAAAAGTTATGAAAAAGGCGGTTCATGAGGCCGGAGAGAGTTTGAGTGAATTATTTGACTAGGATAATGCTCACAATATTGTGAACAAAATAAAATAACCCCTACCTTAACCAAAATTGCCTCTGACAAAGGGAAAGGCGACATAAAAGCAATTCTGTCTGGAGTCTGCTGTGTCTCGAATCACTTTCAACTCATATTCGCACCAAAACTAAAACCAACATTTGTATTCCCTTTATTAATCTCCCCCCTTTATTATTACTTATCCCTAGCACACACACACACAAGTGTTGATTATGTGGTTACTTAATACCCCGCAGGCTCCGCCACAAACAGAACGATAAACAGAAACAAACCCTACGGACGGAGCCTTTTGATGCAGACGGCCATCTTGCCAAACATCTATAGGCAAACATGACTCGAATCAAAGCAACACTGAGTTTTTTTTTATCTCCGCGCACCAGAGCCCAATAAACATCTGTTTCCTGGGGCTGCGTCACACTGCAGGATGTGTGTGAGTGTGTATCAGCACAACCTCAATAATCAGACAGCCGACAGATGACAGAACACTCGAGACTCTCCCGAGGCGTGGTGGGCTATTACACACAGCTGAGGGGCTCTCGGCTGTCTCGTTTTTTTTTTCTTTTTCTTTTAATTTTTTCTTTTTTTTCCTCCATCTCTTTCTTTCCCTACCGCACCCACGCACAGTCAGGAATTCACGATGCAAACCAGAGGACAAGCGAGCCAGGGAGAGTGTTTGCCGACCTTTCACCCCACCCCCAGCATCAAATCTACCGCGCGGTGACAGGCGGAGCTTTAGACCTCATTTCTCCTCGGCGGCAACTCTGCCACTCGACTTGACCTTGGTCAGAGCGGAGCCTGAGCCATTAGCATGGAAAAAAAAATCTTCTGATGAATGCAAACATTACACAACCTGGCACGGCTTCTAAGCTCCCCAACTGCATCGCTACTGGGCTGATGCCAGATCTATTTGCAGGCTCAGAGAAGGGGATTTATCTGAAATGAATGAAAAAGGGACTTTTAGTGTACTAGCAACAAGTAAAGCCATAGCACCAGATAAAAATAAACAAACATTTCATCAACTACTTGGAAAACATTTAGTTTTTTGCCTTTTGACAAATCCACAAATGCCATCCCTATGTGATTTTTGGACATGTAATTCCCAAACCATGATGGGCATTAACCCATTTAAGCCTAAGAGCCGCTAAGTCTATAAGTGTAAATTTATACTCAACCTACTTGAGCCCAGATTTTTTATTTTCAAAGATTTCATGCATATAATTATATCAGTTGAGTCACTAACAACCATGTTATTTATCTGTTTTTCTTTACATTTTGTACTATTTTCTTTGTAGAAAATAGTGTTTTAATGGCTATTATAGTTTTTTAGCTGCTTGCACAAATCTGCCCATAAAATATATATATATATATATATATATATATATATATATATATATATATATATATATATTTATCACATAGTTTTGATGTGATAAATACAAAGTAAGTACAAAATTCTTTTTTCGGGGGTTATTCCAGAGACTTGAATGATATAAGGATATATTCATGTGTCAGGGTTGAAAATCATAAGAATTTAAATGAAACAACCTCTTTCTAGGAGGGTTTATCTTCATCATGTTCTAAAGAGGAAGGGACGTGAAGTTGATGATGTCACATGACAGGAAGCACTTGGAAACTTAAAATTATTTGCTTAAAACCTTTTGTCAAAGTTGTACTATAATGTCATTCGATGGGTTAAAACAGCTTCTACTCTTCTGGGCTTGGGGTCTCTCGAAGTTAGGCGCTGTTATTGGCCGATAAGGGTCTGTTGGATGGGGCTGAGGTCACGGTTCAAGTCCCTCCACACTACACTGGTGGCCTCACCCGAGCCATAAATAACAGACCAGACAGGACTGTCCAGATATACTGTGCAGTAAATACTAATACCAAACAATCCTGGTGTTATCTTGAGCTAATAAAATAACTTTCTCCTCTGTTATCAAGCTAAAAAGGCGACTGAACGTATATCACACAATGACATAAGTAAAACACAATTATATTCTTCTACAGAAGGGCCTTATCTGAACATTATCAAGCGGATTCTGTATTTTATCTCTCGCTGAACGATTTATCTAGTCAATACATGAAGAGTGTAAATTGCCTCCAGCGGAGCATAAATATGAGTCAGGGGGGTCAGGCACTGCAATATCGCGCTGATTAAGGTTTAACTGGCTGAGAATGGATATTGCTCTTGCACGGTGGATGTGGTTTCAAATGTCAGCCTGGCTAATACACAGATAAGAGGAGCTGTGGGCAGACGGCTGAGTAAAAACAGGAGGAGCAGCCGCCCAGCTCTTGTCCTGGCGCTCTGGTGACCCCAGATAACCCCTGTGTCACAGCTTCTAAACCCTCCCGTGGCAATCAGTCATGTTTTATACCCCAGGATTAACAGCTGGGGTAATAGCCTGTCTCTCTTTCTTCTATCGCTATATTTGGCGCTGCCCATCTCCCTCTCGCTCTGTTATTAAAACGCTGTTGCACTGGAGCAGAGAGTGCACCCAGCGCGGAAGATAGAAATTCATTAGTTAACTAAAGCACCTTTCCTTTTTTTCCCCCTTTTTCTTTACACCACAAGGCACATAAGTGAGAACTTTGATCGGTGGCGTTGACGCTTGGAGAGCAACATGACATCTGTATCAGAGTGTGTACACACACACACACACACACACACACACACACACACACACACACACACACACACACACACACACACACACACACACACACACACACACACACACACACACACACACACACACACACACACACACACACACACACACACACACACACACACACACACACACACACACACACACAGCTCTTGAATTAATGCAAATCAAGCGATGTAGAACATCCATTCATTTTCGGGGGCTGTGTAAAGCAGAAGCAAGTTGACAGAGTTTTAATTTACCTGCAGGAAATCAAGAGGTTCATGCTGAAAATACTAATGTGGCTGCAGACGCTGGGGAATCACACTGTCTCATCATGTCAGTACCTGCTAATAATACATGCATTCCTGCAGAGTATGTAGATTGGAGGAATGTGAGGAGATGGAGAGCAGAACAAATTGCATTTTACAGTTTTTTTTTATTTATTTATTTTTCATGTAATGTTATATGTATCTATATATGTATCATATTGGTCATCATAACTAAAAATCTGCAAACATTTATTCTTGAAATAAATCATTGAGGCATGTGTGAGGATCTGTGAGGATTTTCCATCAAAGTGTGATTTCCACTCCTGTTACCTTTAAATAGATTTTAAAGGGACCCGAAGAAACAAAAAAAAAGTATTCAAGAAAACGTTGTGATATTAAGTGCTAATTCTTTTAATGGCAACACAGTTTAATATTTCTTTCTCCATGCCTTACCTTCATACAGCCAATCACTGAGCCCGTTGAAGATGACGCCCTCCTTGCCAGTGGACACCAGGCGAATGGAGCGGCTCTCCACCGTCGAGCGATAGTAGATGTTGTTCTCAAAAATGAAGATCTATGAGAATCGAAAAACAAAACAATTTTGAACCAGGTTGTGATTGGCCCCCTTTTTTCACCCTGCTGAGGTGTCCTTGTGCGAGGCACAGAATCCCTTTCAGCTCTGTGAACCATGAACCGTAACTGACCTTCACTGATGCCTTCCTACAGGGATATTCCCTGCATTAAATAAGCTCTTATACTGCTATCATTACTAGCATGCACAAGAGGAAACCTCAGGACAGTCTGGTACTGACTCATTATATCAAAGGTGGGGGACCTGGGTCAGGTAGAAGTCATTGTATCACAGACGAAATGGCGCAGATCTCATTACAAGTTATGGGGGAACACAAATATAGAGTGAGGGTATAAATAAAATGTCTTTTCAAACCTGACATGGCACTACAGAGCACTAGCTGTGATAACCAGTCAACTGTATGATCTAGTGCTACACATATACCATCACTATATAACATACATACTGTATATACGAATGTATATATAAAATTATAACAAAAGGTTTCTCAGCTGTTTTTTTTTAAAATCATATTAGGTGCCCTTAATAACATTCTAAAAGTTTACCAAAGTTGACCAATAGAAAAATGACATTTTGATATGAATGTGTCAAATTCTAAGTCTCACACTTAGACACTTAATAGTTACTTAAATAGACACCAAGTCTCAAAGTCTCACATTCTATGAGCAGGAATCCCAGATATGAGATAGTACAGGTGAATAGCATAAAAATTTAAACTAACATATCTCCACAAAACTTCCCAGATTCATCAAATATATTAAAATGTATATTAAAACAATATATATGTGTATTTATGTGCAGATAATATACTATAATATAATATATTGTATATATTGTTAAAAGTGTAAATGAGGCATAAGGATGAGGGATACCTTTTTTAATACATAAATCAATCTTTTATGATTATTATTATTATTATTGATAATAATATTATTACATTGTTTTACCTTGTGTTGATGGTTTCTTTAGATTCCAATAGAGAATATTTTAAAAAATATTAACATTTATTTGTAGGGTACTGTAAAATGAGTTAAAACAGGGTTGCCATGTGAAGGCTTAGTACCACTAACCCCTTTTATTTATTACATAAATAAATAAATATTTTACAGAGCCACTGGCTCAGCGGTTGCTTGGTCACTCTTCAGTCCATTTGTGACTTTGTGTTTGGGGTTCAGCGGGCACCAGCCACTAGACTGTACACGGACCAGACCACTGAGCAGGATACACAGGGGGAACACAAACAAAACCTCAACAGGCATTGTGCTTTTGTGCTTTTTCATCAGTGAACATATTGGTGGTTGCACCTTTTTTTTTTTTTTTTTTTTTTTTTTTATTGGATGATGACCAAAATTGACAAAAGCATATAACGAAAAAAAACAAAAAAAGAAAAGATGAGACCGTACAATCTGGATCAGATTGTGACTTTGGCGCTTTCCGACACATTGTTTTCCATGTTGTGAGAAGCCTGCCGGGCTTTCCAGATAACTGAAGGTCAACTCTTTCATTACAGAGAATAATAGATCATCAGCACCCACAGAGTGTGGCAGGGTGTGGTTGCTCTTGGGGCTGGGATTTTAAAATGTTACAGCCTTAATGCCAAGCTGAAATCAATCTTATAGAAAATGCTTTTGTTTGTTTCAGTATCTCAAGGATTATGGAAACTCTTGGCCTCAAGCTGGTATTGTAGTTCCAGTTTACGAATGATTTGTTTTTCTTTTTTTTTTAAATAAAAAAGAAAGAAAAAGATTCTTTCTTCATCTGTCTGCCAAAACGATGCAATAAGATATACAGGACAGAGAGATCCAATAGTGATGCTTATTAACTTGTTTTATTTATCTTTACAGTGTAAACATAATCAAATTATACAAACCTACATGTACCACCTGCAGCTTTTTAACATTTGTAATCTTGCATTAGATAATACCACGTATGTATGTGTGTATATATATATATACATACACATACAATGAGAACTAGTTATGTTAACATCTGTCCCAAAAACCTTGCATCCTTACAAAGGTAACAGAGATTTTGCTACAATTAGTTTCTCCCGAGGACACGCGAGCTGGGGGCTCATGTGGTTTGGTGTCACTTTAGTGCAAATGGAGTCTGTGTATAGCAGTTAATCTAGGCCACAGCACAGAGAGAAGCCCTGGCCCCGTTCTCTGAAGCAAGGTAGAACACTGCAGATTATACAAACTCTTTAGTGTTTGTTACTCTAGTTTGGTTTGTTTGGGCTGGTGAGAACGACGCCTGGATGCAACTGAAACTTGCACCAACACAAAGAAAATGTTGCATTCATTAATATTTGGGTCTTCCTCAAAAATAAATGACATGTGTTGTTTAGTTGTGAGTGTGGCATCGGAATGGAATCTGCCATTAAAAATAGTTCTGTGTGAAAACAGTGAGTGTTCTGTATTCATGTCATTTTTCTGGATCTGGAGGAGTTGTGTCAAGTCAGACTTACAATGATTAAGCCTTACATATGGTTCATATGCTAGCCTTCATGGTATGGTCTGGGTCAATTTTCACATAGACAAAGAATACCCACCTAATAAGAGTCTACACCCAATTTGACACTACATATTTGTTTAAAATATATAAATAGCCAATCTGGCATTAATAAATGATAAATAATCCTTAATAATTGGGAAATAACCAGTCTTGTGGGTCCTGGAGTCAATCAAATAATATTTCCTCATGTCTTCCTCCCTGCAGCTGTATGTAGAAGTGAGGACTAACTGATGGCATTGTTTTTTGTCTCCTCTGCTGCCTGCTCATCTTCTTCATCACTGGCATGGTTTTGTTTAATAAGAGACACTAGCTATATTGTTATATTGTAATTCGAAGCTCAAATGCGGTAGCTCAACAATTTTCTGGACCACAGGCTACAAATTCTGTTCCTTAATGATTTGGACTAGGGTTGGGAAGATGTCGTCACCAATGGCTGACCGTTATCGACCACTGAGCCTCTACCATTGTAACGTTGTGATTTAAATCCAAGACTTAATAAAATCCAGTAAAGACTATGTGTTTCTCTTTAGTTTCTTCTACTCGTCTGCCCTTCACTATTGACATGGTCCTACGCCAATTCTGTAGACACCCTCAGTTTGGATAAAGCTGAGCATCCAAACTTTGAATGTGTGTCAGCCATGTGTTAAAAGATTAGCCAGGGAGCAATAAAAAAAAGCAATCCTTTCATTGAGAGATTAACTTTCCTCAATATGGGATGTCGTTGCACAGAACCATGCCTCTGCTGAAAAGGGATACTGCTTATTTGTCAAATTACATTGACTTTTTACCCTAACAAATCGCTCAACACGTGGCTTGACAGCTGTGCTTGTGTAAATGTGGGCATGTATGTGTTCATTCGCGCATGTCTCTATGGGGAAGTAAAATATTTAATCAAGCGCATGTGGGAACCCGGTAAAAAGGGAAACAGGTGGGCTAATTCATGTGTATTAGACGACTACACATGACGACACATTGCCTCAGCATCTCTCACCTCAACCTCTGCCTCTTCCACAGAGGACATGCGAACCTTCGGGGAGGCCAGCTGCTGTTCGGTTTCGAGCTAGCATAACTTGCTTGACTAATGGTGGGAAACTTGAGGCTATATCAATCTAGCAACTGTGTTAATTAATCCACTGACGAGATAACAGGTAATTAATAGCATTGTGCTGCGGGATGTAATCACTTACAGTCTGTCTGCCCTGCAAACCAACAGACTGAAGCTCATTAATGCTCTGACAAGTTAGATTTTGTGTGATGAGGCGGCGGATGACTTATTGCAAAGGACCATTGATTGTCACGATTTGAGCAGCGTTTGATTTGAAATTAGTTTACTGGGAAAACACGGTGAAGCGGATGGGTTACATAGAACCTGAGGATGAGGCTATCAGCTTCCTGATTGTGTCAATTTGCAGGCTGAATTAGTTGTGAGCACAAGGCCTGCATGTTCCGTTTCAATTGCTTTATTTTGCCCAAGATTTGGAGGACACAACCAGCGTGCTCCTTCCAGCCTTCAGCATCCCATAATCCATTGTGCGCTAGTCGATTGGTCAATGTAATGGAGCATTCAGGCAATCCTGGTCAACTCGTAAAGTCAGGATATGCAACGTGACCGCGCCGTATTTCTCGGGTGTTCTGGCGGTCATCAATCACCTGTAAATCTATTACAATGACATGGATCGGTGAAAAATCCACTACAGGATGTAAATAATGAAAGTCAAGCATACATTTCACTGTTTGTTCTTGTTTGCAGACTGGATACAGTGTGAATTAAAGAGTGAAAGAGAAAAAAAAACCTGACATAGATACTTTTACAATTACATTTTTTCATCATCCTTCTTCATCATTATGTGCCTAACTAAAAAGTTAAAAGTTTGCGTATGATGGAAGTTGTCCAAGCTTCATGTGAAAAATGACTCACCATTTAAGGCCAGCTTCCTGAAATATTGAACTTTGCAATTTGACAAGAGGCACCTGAATGGACCATTAGTTTTTGCTTCCCGTTAGGCGTGACTGTGTCATTTGGGAAGGAGCGGGTTCAACCCAGCCCTCAGGCCCTCTAAAGGACCTACTTTCTTCCACATCCTCTGAAAGATTTAGCATCTGCACAGCGACAGAGACCAAGCAGCCTCAAACAAGGGATACAGAAAGCTCCCTTTACACCCCTTCCATCAGCGATTCCAGCTCCTCTTATTAGCTTGTTAATATAAAGTTCCCCTGGATGAAAACAATTTAAAAAAAACATTTGCAAAAGTAAACTTTGTTACTTGCGTTGCCATTTTTTTTTTACTTTTTATTAATGTCTTTTTTACTTAATCATGTTCCAGTGCAAACGCATATGGATAACTTTTGTTTGAATAAGGCAAGGGGATCGATGGGTATTGCAGTTCTTACCAGTTGCTGACCCTGTGGGCCCCAGCCTGCGTACTGCAGCTGAGCATTTCGCACCTCTGGAGGGTTCAAGTTCCACGTTTCCCTGCACAGACAGAGGAGAGAATGCTATCAGATGGAAGGGCCGACACATGCATTGAACGACTGTCCACTTCCAGCGTGAAGAACAAGTGTAACACACCTGAGAACAAAGGTTTAAGTGTAGCCATAAATACCAACACTCTAAAAGAGTGTCACTTCTCCCTTTTGGGAAAAAAGTGCTGTGCAGTGCAGGCTGCATAATTAGAGCTGCCACTGCATCTACTGTACGTCTTTGTCTGGAGCCGAGGATGAATGAGGTCATCAGCTGTGGTGGTTTTTCTGGCACGTTACCACATGGTGGCAGCATGCAAATACAGTGGAGGAGAGCGGATGACAGCACTGTCACACTGATGTGGAAGTCATTTAAAAGGAATATAAGTGAGGTTTCTATTGGAGAAAATTACCATAATATGTCTTGGTCAATACTCATTAATTAATCATTACTCCTCAGGTTCTAATTTTTCCAGCTTTTTAAAATTACTATTTTGAAAAATTAAAAAAAAAGGGTTTCATGGTTTTCTTTTAATTAAATATGATGTGATTTGTCAGCAGCAAAAATGATTAGAATGCCGACTTTAATACTTATTCCTTTCTCCAGGCAACTGTTGGAGACTGAAGGTTGTCTGCTCTCTTATCAGTTATACAGTTGTGAGTATGTGACTTTATTTTTCATTAAAAGTCTGTTGTTACAGGATTACCTGCCCATAAAAAGACAGAAGTGGAGTAGATCTGCAGATATTATTGAAACTCCATTAGAGGTCACAGAATATTTAATAGCTAATGTCGAATTATGCATGAAAGTTGTGCATGTAACATTGTCTGAGGTTATTTCTTGTGAGGTATTACAGGATAAGATAATGCAATGCAATGCATATGGAACACTGCAGTCCTGTCGCCTACTTACGGAGTCTCCAGACTGCAAATGATGTAGAAGGCCGTGTAGGAATGCTGGTACACCTGGAAATAGAAGCAGCAGGGCAGAATTCACATCAGAGTTCATGGTTAACCTTTGACATTGCATAACATTTAAGTAAAATGTACAGCACTAATGTGTTTTTGAAGAAATAAATGGCAATTAAAAGTTACACAGACAACAATTTATCTTTTGAACTCAGCTGTTACTGGGTCATTATGTAGAACTGCCGCACATCTAGAGCATAAATATCCTTCAAATAAACATATTGGTTTAGTGTTAGCCTCCAAAACCCCATATAGGCCCATATATACATAAATATGGATTAAACCCTTGCATTTACTGTTCATTCCTGAGACTTTTTTATGAACAATCCTGGCTTTTCCATACAAAAAACTGACTGTTACTGAGGCACATTAACATTCAGAGTATGATAGTTTGCACTGGTATGTGTCCATGTGAAAACACAGTGTTTATCATGAACACGCCATACGCTGTCATATCGAGATGATGTGTGCACCAATGTGCATCTGCGAGTGTGTACTCTTGCGCTGCTCCAGTGGGCGCGCGGCGGAAACGACCATCATCTATCATGGTGATGGAGGTTTAGATGAAATAATGAATGCAAACACATGCGGTACAACACGCCATACTTCTCTAATGTGTCTGGATATATATATATATATATATATATATATATAAATTTTTTACCCCCCATTCATCCCAGGCAATAACACAAGGTTATTTCTCCACCGGTGTCCTCCACACGCTAACGGTGTCTCAGAGGTGGAGCAGAATGAAGTAAATACTCAGACATCAGCTTGCATAATAATTCGATATATATATTCGATCCACCTTTATTAGCAGCTGAAATGCTTTCATATCAGCCGGTAGAGCTGATGCAGTCACGGGATACATAAAGCGAAATGCTTCCTGTTTCTGCTGTGAATCTCATCCTCTTCCCTCCCTGCAGGCTTGTGCAGCCTGGAAGGATTTGTTTGTGTATCTGCCTCCCTTGCTACAGTTCCACATGGCTGTGCCGGCCCCGCCACCAGTTCCTGACAGGCAGCCGTGTGCGACAGGCCTTCACACCCCGCCATGATTACTTTCTTCCTTCCTCTCTTCTCTCTGTGCTATAGCACTATACCCTAACCCCCCACCCACCCACCCAACAGAGGCCGGCTGACATATTTAGCTGTCAGCTTGCTAATTCAAAAAACAAGCAAACAAATGAGAAGCTCACCGGTGCAACGTTGTAGGCCAGGAGCACATGCTTCATGTCGGGAGACACCTCATACTTGCTGGCTTTGTACATTTCCTGAGAATCACGGGCAGATGCAAGAGAAAGAAGAATGAAACAAAAGAAAGAAAGACAAAAAGATGAAACCTTTAACCATGCGTGGTCTTTTTCCATTAAACTAGTCCTTAAATGACTGCGTTTGACGGATTGCTCAGCTCTTGAAGCAAATGGGAGTTGCATTAATCTTTGCACCAGGGCTTGGTGATTAGATGGCAGACATAATGTTGTGTGTCGTCACCCAAGCCGCAGTAGTAGCAGCGGCGGCGGCGGCTCCACATCTCCATTTCCACGTCTCTGGCACAACCGAGCCCCGAGTGCTAACTATGCAGCTCACATTTCAGCAATAATGGATCATTTGATTAAGCTTTGTAATAAAAAAAGGGTAGAGCTTTGGGTTCTCTGATTTTGCTGACACTATAAGAAAAAAGTTTTTATTTAATTCTTTTTTGGAATTCTTTTAGTCCTGCGATGGAGAGGAATGAAGGAGAAGATGACAAACGACTTACAAACTTCTTGTTATGCACCAGGATGGTCTTGTCGTCGGTGTCGACGTTGAACTTAACGACGTCACCTTCGCGGTTACGGTACAATAACTCATTACCTGTCAGGTAGAAGAGGAGGGAGGTAGAAAAGAGAGATTTTATTTTGGATATCCTTTTGCTAAACCATGACAATAATGTACAAACGTGCAACAACACCCCCCCTCCCCCCGCTGACCACACACAAATATACAGAGCGTATAGAGCACATGTCAAATTCAAGGCCTGCCCTTCACACTTTATGTAGCCTGTAGCTCGCAAAAGATTACACAATTTATTGAGCAATGGGAAAGCAAATAAATGTTTGTGCTTAATAGAGACAAGCTGGTTGTGTCTCTTTTTGGAATGAGACAGCGGGAGAACCAAAGGATTACAATTTGATGCCCAACATAGAGCCAAGTATGTAGTGTTTCCTATACATTCATTTATTTGTGATGGCCTGCTACAATAAACAAATTGATTTTTTTATATTTTTGGAGATGCATACCCCCTCTGGCTGTCTCGTTCTGTCTCGCTCTGTCTCTCGCTCTCCAATATACTTCCAAACAAAAGTGGATGCACCTTGTTTCCCATCTGAGCTCTTACCTGCTGACACCTTAAAGATCGATTGTGCAACATCTATCGCTTTTAAAAATGCTGACCACAAACTGTAAAAACATAGTGCATTAAAGTGCAAGTAGACAATATAGAATAGAATGTTTTTCCTTAATTCAGGTTGTATTGTTCTGTTTGTGTGTGTGTTTTTAAATCTTTGATTAATTGAGGTAATTTTGGTGTTAACCTTTATTATTAAACTGGAAATTGTCATTCCTCTGTTATATATCTTTGCCACAAGTATTTGATAACCACATTTGTAGATTATTACAAATATCAGCTTATATATCAACTATTGGCAATTTTTTTACTCCTAATATCATTATTGCCCCCCAAAAGTGGGCTCAACTTGAATGGCCAAGAAGGTTGTTCAAAATGGGAAAGTCAAATTATTTTTCGAATTCTACTTGGTTGAAATATAAACATCTGTCATTACTCCCTCGTTCTTTCACTAAAACATTTTTAATAATGACATAGCAAAGCAGAACCATAATTCCAATGTTTAAAAGTCCATCAAATAATTAAACTGCACATATCAGCATATTCATGTACTGATCCCTAGTTATCTGTGGTGACTTTTCATGTCCTTTTATTGCAGCATTTTTAAAATAATTAGATGCTAAATATCATAACAACAATTATAATATTAATTTCTTCATAGGCATCATTCAATTCTATTAAAAAATAGTATAAAATTGTCATCAGCAACTGAATAGTCATTATAATTAAATATTAAGTTATTGGGAATGGAGAGGCAAATATATATAATGATAACAAGTGGATGCATTTATATAATCTTTCCTACTGCCCCTTCGAGGGCATCCATAATGCTGATGGCCCAGGATGAAGTTGAGTTTGGCACCCCTGAGTATAGAGTATTGTCCTGTGTAGTCCCCACAATTTAAAAAAAATAAATAAATAAATAAGCCAAATTACTCCCGGGAGAAATACACAACAGAGTCTGCAGGCTACTATCCTATAATGCAGTCTCTGCCCTTTTGCTGACACACAAAGAACAACAAGCTATTGACATGAGTCATAATTTAGCTGAGTAAGATTTGAACTCGGCCCTCAGACCTGCTCAGTAATGTCAGAAATAAACAGTGACTTTTCAGCTTCCCATCATTTATAATCAGTAAACTAAGTTGCTACAAAGTAAAAGCCCGGATTTTTCCAGATTTTGTCGACAGGAGAAATCTAAAAACCACAAAGTTCACATTTAATGAAGTTAATAGCTGTCCTTTCCTGGCAACCTAATTACATTTTCATAAATTTGAGAATTTATTACTTTTTTAAATATAAAAAGCATAATAAGCCATTTGAAGTTTCATCAGCAACCACAAAAGCACACCATATCAAAGGTCACTCCTCAGTTTGCTGTCTGTGCTGCCTGTTCAGCTGTGTAGTGATTATGCTCACAATTTGGGCTTCAATAATTAATCTTACTTTATTGTATTGCGTTATCTTTAACGCGTTTGCACTGGTTTGTCAAATCAAGCATGAGGCCATTAACAGGCTTTTGTTTCAAGCATACTGTGATTAAACACTGCATACTCACGCACGCACATGCACACATACACACACGCACACACACACACACATGCACACACTGTTGTAGATGTTTGATAGTACTTATTATCACAACTCCATTCCATTATACCTCAAATTCAGCTTACAGAAGACAGTTTTTCTTGTTTGACATTTTATCATTTTTCGATAGTAGAGTTAGAGAAGAGAAACATGAATCAAACTGGGGGATAATGTAAGTCTACAGGACAAACCAAACATACTAGTTTGACATGAATCATTTGGGATTTAAAATTATATATTTAAAGATGTGATTAAGCTACATAGTAATATATATTTATTGGGTAAATGTCAAATTTGAACTGTTCATAGATAATAAAACCATTACAACAAACAAAATGTTATATATTAGGTTATATGTATAACAGACTGTTAAAAAGTACATTATATGACTCAATGAGAAAATAAAATACAAGTTAAAGTTAAACTATGTATTAAAACTTTTACTGATTTTCCACAAGACCGTGTCATTCAGGTTTGTTCAGATTTGAACGACTCCAGAACTGTCATCAGATTTGGATTTAAATGCTAAATTTTGATTAGTGCACTGAAATTTATGACACAACCTTTTTTCCACCTCAGCCTGCAGACTCTGAACCATAAATTCTAATGTGAAATAAACATTACGAATTGGGCAGAACACGGCGTGTCATGTAACATGTTGTGATGTTGAACAACTGAAGAGCCACAGCTTTCAATCCGTCTGCATACAAACAGAGTGAGTTAATGGCACTAGAAGAAATCCTTGAAAGGAGCCATTATTTGATGGATATATGAAAGTTCATAGAGCTCCTCATCCATCAGGCCTTTATCAGGGAAGGATACGTTTAATACAGCAACTGCCCCCTTTCACCTTCACTCTATCTGCACTACTCAGTCTTATTGCTTTAGTCATCCACAGGCACACGAGCAACCACGCCATTTGGCAAGGTAATTAGAACCCAGACATTGTTATGCAGAGTGCTTTCTATCTGCTAGCATATCTAATTGTCCATTAGAGGTGACAAAATTACCATTACAACGGCTTTAATTCAGAACGTGCTTTGGAGAGCAGATTCAGATATTTTTAGATTGGCATAGCCAGGCCCGCCCTCAACAGCTTTTGTCTCCTTGTTAAAAACCGTCTGCATACTAACAAGGGTCAATGGCATAGGAAGTCGGAGTCCAAGGGGTCATTGTGCCTCCTACTTTACCCTCCTCCATCTTCTTAAGTTATGAATCACTGTAAGTCCTTAAATGCTCCTAAAAGATATTTCAGTCAATCCTCTAAGACATTAGGTTAAACAAATAAACACATATTTTCTAAGTGAAATGACTGATGTCTTTATCGCACACGTACACCCATGGGCAAAACCTATTCAGCAACACATGTATTGAAAGTTCTTGTGAATTGGTTAATTCATGACACCACCTTGTAATGGTGGGTCCAAAGCATTTTCCTCTTTGAGTAAAAGTGCTCTAGGCTATAAAGACATTTTCACAACAGCATGGTGTGTTGATAATTTACAAAGGTGAAGCAGTGCGGCAGTAATGCTTCCTTCTAATATGTTGTTAAATATGTATATATTTGGGGCATGGTTGACTCAGTCACAGGAGCAATGTTACTGAAAAGCTTGTCTCTAACTCCACAAGCTCCAGTTAGCCGCTTTGTGTTTGAGAATATATCATCAAACAAACATGCTATATCTACTTCTTTTCTTTTTTTTTGCCTCCCGCACTTCTAAAATGAATCCAGCTCCCTGACAAGGGTATATATTGGACTCCTTCATGGAAATCACTGTGATAAATAAATGGGTGCAGCTATATTTCCCACCATGCTCCATTATTTTAGCTCGGCTCTATTTGGCATCGTGATGAATTGTCTACTTTTATATATGAAATGGTAATTGCAGATGATGGGTCTTGAATGGGTAAAAAAGAAAGATATGGTAATAAATCATTGGTCAAATAGATGTGGTGAATTTTGTTTTTTCTTCTCTACTACTACTCTGTTCTCCTGGTGGGGCTTCACTTTAAACTCGGACCTTTTTCATCTTTATTCCTCACTGAATCGCTGATTTTCTTCTTTATCCATATGCCCCAAGACACCGCAGATATACCTCAGATCTCCCAAATCCTTCCTACCACTGCCCTTTTATAAAGCTCTCCTGCTGAGTTCATCATTTTAGACCTTATCACCTTATCTCCTTCACCTCTCTAACTCTTTGTTTTCTGCTCTTTCAAAGACAGAGAACCGTCTATTCTTTCATAGTACCCTAGGGTTTATGATTTCCCTTCAATCTATCTCTGTCTTGCTCTCTCTCCCTCTCTTTCCCCCCTCTACCATGACTTGCTGTGCATTAGCCCAGGGTGCTGTTTTCTCCATTGATCTATACCTTTCCATGGCAGTATTTCTTATTAATACAGCCTCCTGCCCTGGGCACAGCCCTAACCCAGCCTCACTCCAGGGAGGCATAGGGAGTGCCAGAAAAGGGGTGAGAGAACAAGGCAGAGTTACAAGGTGACATACTGAGGAAGTGAGAGAGGAGGACCAATGCCATATATATATATATATATATATATATATATATATATATATATATATATATATATATATATATATATATATATATATATATATATATATATATATATATATATATATATAGAGAGAGAGAGAGAGAGAGAGAGAGAGAGAGTTTGTATAATTTAGCTGCACTTGTGAGAGTTTTTGGCACCCAAAATTGCTGCTTGTTCTCAAAAACTGCTCATCCGGTTGACTTCACATACAGCAATGTGCTCCCTTGGGTGCTGAGCAATACACCCACTAAGTGTAAAGTCGGTCCAATGCACGGTTCTCAAAAACAGTCATACATGCACACATACATACATCTGCATTGTATCCCCCGAGGATGGAGCTATAGCATTGGAAAAAAAAAAAAATCACTCTCAAAGCGCATTCCCCCAAGAGGCTTTTCTGTCTCTGCAGGGACCTGAAGGGCTTTTGAGGCCTAAGAACCCGCACTACATTACACTACCTCTCTGCACAGTAATGAGCAGCAGAAATGTCTGTCTGGCTTGCATATGAGGTGCCTTGGGATTTGGGGAAAATACACTGAAATGGGCATAATAACAGTAATACTACAAACTACCACACAAATATGACAACTTAATATTACCAACAAGTAACAAAGTATTGCAACCTCAACAATGTATTAGAAAATATTACAATGTATCAACAAGAGCAAATAGGCTAGAGAGACCATGGATGGATGTATGAGACGCTGTATTTATGATACTTATTATGTTATATTATCGAATTTTGGCCAATGCATATATAACAGGGAAAACCTCTTATATAGGTAAACTTATATATGTATATAAATATAATGGCAACTACCCCATCTGCTAACTCGCCTCTCATTGAAAATTAATTAACACAGCCGGCCTCCTCGCTCCTCGTCTGAAAATACCTTTACGTTGGTTTCTTATCAGATCAGAAGGAGGAATCTACTCTCTTCCTTTTTTCTCCTCTTCTTCCCTCACCCCTCCTCTCCTTTATTTTCCTCTCCTCTTCACCAAGCAGCGGTGGTTATATTTCCGCAGTGGCGGCTTTCCCATTATATTACTTTAAATTACATATATTACATATGGGGGGAACGCTGATACAAACATGCATACATACATACATACAGAGATTTCATCCAACACGGAGATGTGGAATACATCCAAGAAGAAACTTATTCCAAAGGAACAGAGAAATACAGTATGGAAAGAAATTACAGTGTTGGCATGGATAATCAAACTCCTGCTATGGTTAGAATATTCGATTTATACATCTGATATGTAGCCATATACATATATATGAGCTGATATATATGAGCTGATCTGCTTCAAGTTTGAAGCGGATCAGATCAGGAGACACAGATGCAACAGTGTTCGAGTTAGATAATGTAAAAATACAAGCTACTATTATGTATTTATTCAAATGTGCCCTGTCCGAATTAAATGAATAAGTATGCCTAACCGTACACACAGTTTTCTGTTGCACTATTATTTGTATTAGATATATGAGCAGCCATTGTAATTACAATGGAAATGGGTAGTTTCTGTAGGCTATATTATAAAGCTGCGAGGTGAGCCAGGGTTGCAATGTTAAGTTCTGGATGAAATGGGATTTTTCTTGTCGGTTCCAGGTCATTTGTTGCAGCCCAAGGCTGCAGATGATGACTGGTCTGATAAAAACTGCTGAGGGAGAATTATGGTGTCTGTCTGTGGCTAAATAAAATGAAGTCTCCGATGCAGTAATACAGTCTTAAATCTTTGCCACCCATCAGCTTAGATGTGCAGTAAAATATAGGTTCATAAAAAATTCAATAGGAGTTTTAATTAAAATTCTCCCCCTTATATTTCTAGTAATTTAGTTTCATTGGTGTATGGTTCTTGAAAGGGAATTCCATATAATGGCAAAGTGTATTTTTCTTTACTGTTGTGAAGCTGCACTGGCAACCCGATGGAATATGAATTCTATTTCTGACCAACTTGATAAATGAGCACGCTAACAAATGGATTGCAGCGCTAACAAATGAACAAAAACCTCAAGAATGAACGTGCTGAGTTATATAAATATGAAACCCACCCAGGGCTACGGCCAACCTGCTGTGGGGCACTTTTCACAGTGGAAGTCATTTATGTTTATCAGGAATGCCAATCAGTGGTGCCTGCTAAGCCTCATTAATCAATGCTTCTTCCGCTTCTGAATTCCCTATTACAGTTGGAAAAAAAAACAAAACAAAACAAAAAAAATCTTGAAACTATATGTCTAGTATTTTCTGTTTATGCTGCTCAAATCCAGAAATACTTGTTTATTACTTGAAACTTGCATACTTTATAGCTTTAGAAGTGCAAGCCAAGCCTAACCTTAAAATAGCAGAATGTTGCTATATCTCCAAAGGGACCAGATCCACGTTCAAAGGAAATACAAGTCAGACTCTTCACCAGTGTTCTGTAAAAGAGCAGCTTCAAAATAAGAATGCATCTCTCATTTAGGACGAGAGCACTTCAATTTATTCCCAGCAAAAGCCTATTGTGTTCAAAATCATGTCAGCCTCAAAACTGAAGGACACGGCTAAATGAGCAGCAGAAGGGAATGATGTTGAAATTCCAACCGGTACCATGAGGAGCATAAATGCATTTACGAATAAGGTGTTCAGGAACACCATTCTGGAACTCTCTAGTTAGGGACATAAACCACAAATGAATAGACCTCAAGTGTAAAATTAGGTAATCAAAGAGTCCCTCTAGGAAGATTATCATTGTGTTACAACCACTATATGTAGGGTGTAACCTCAATTTACACGTTTTATCTTTTGTAGCAAATATAGCCAAAAAATTGCTATTTCTAATCTGATTTCTGGAAATCATCTCATAACGCCCACTTTGGGTATCTCTGTCTTAGGTGATGGTCATTTGATCCACCAGCTGTTTTATAAATCCATAACATCTGCCGCTGCTTACTTCAACATCAACAGTCCTCATGTGCCCCGGCTTCCCTTCTTTCTTTCTGTATGTTAGTGCCACACTGTTGTGCTTTCCAATGCAAACCAATCACTAAACTTGAAACGACCTGCTCCCGCTCATACTAATTAGATCATTAGGGAGGCTTGCACCCGTAAAATAACAATTATAACAACAATAAACATCACAGCAGTGATCAGACTCTGTTGTTCGGAAGGCTGATTATTATACAACTCTCAAAGTTCCCTCACTGGACACATGCTTGTGTTATTTGTAATAATTAATTAGTCATTTCAACCCAAATCATACAACAACATTTGGATCTGTAATGTCTACAAATACACAATACATGCATCTCAATACTTAAAAATAGAAGATTATTTTAGTTTATTTTTTTTGTAGAAATTTTTCTAAACAGAATTATCCAGCGGGGGCTCTTGCTGTGAGGAGATGCTCAGTCTTTCTGCAGCGTTACGCAAACACAGATAAGCTGTGGATTCTCAGTGATAAGACAGCTAAAGTGAATTCAAAGGAGTGTAAATCCATTTCAATGGCAGATACTGCAGAAACATCCCATCATGCATTTTACAGCATCTCTGGCTTAACAGCACTGACAGTTAGCGCACAGAATTGTAAAGCCATAAGCACTGTAGACATACAAGCTTGCATTATTTGTAGCTATGGAAAAAAAAAAAAAAGAAAACACAGGTATCCCCAGTGTGTTTTTATGTCAATGTGCATTTTGGAATATATGTGCTTTTTGTTGTGTCTGTATGTGTGTGCCTGTGTGTGCCTGTGTGTGTGTGTGTACTTTTGCTATTAATTAACACCACTTCTGTCTTCACACCTCTCTGCAGGCAGAGCGACAGCATAATTGGTGTTTTTCAATGTGGGATTGTGGAATTAAATCCAATTAATACAACGATTTACTACTTCTTAAAATAAGACTATTAGGCAGCTGGAAACACATTAGTAATTTTAAACTACTGACAATGACTCACTAAAATGGGAACAATAATTTTGTATAATGCTTTCTGAAATCAAGTCATCCCAACAAACTATTAAGAGTCTCGTGAACATGAACGTGATTGCCTTTCTTCATCTAATGACAAAACCGAACAGAAGCAGTCGTACATTATTATATACATATATAAACATACAGTATATAACCATATTAAACTGAAACCAAAAATCATGATTTAAATCACTATCTGATTAAAACATTAATTGTTGTAAAGAAAAAAATAAAGTAATCAAGACTGTAAATCTGAACACTGACTGATTGATTTTGGGTGAATTAAGATTTGATACCCGGCCCTATATCACACTAAAGCTAGCGACAGGCTGCTGGGCTTTATGAGCAGTCGATTGCTCGTCACTGAGTTATTGTACCACGGTTTCACACTGACAAATCTGGTCTGAGACCTGCAGACAGGTCTTCTAAACCTGGATGCTGGCCAGGTAAAGCCATGTTTCTCTGTTGCTTTCCGAGTTCCTGAGGCTGAGCTTAAAGTGTAAGTGAAGGTTTTCGGATGTTAAACCCTATTTTAAGGATTTTCTCCATCGAACAAGGAAGAATAAGACCAAAAAACTCAGACATCCGCCCAATGTTTATCTGTCTGGGAGCTTCTCTGCAACTTCTGTACATTTTGTAGCGAACATGACATCGCATTTAAGCTGTTTTTGCAGCCATTACTGGACAGATTCCGAAAATTCCCAAATCTTTTTACTCCTAAGGCGATATTCTCTTAACAGATGTTGCAATTTACAATCCTTCACTTACAAAAAAGAAAATAACACTGCCTGGATATCACAAATTATGTCCAGATATCACATCTAGAATATTTGACTTTATGGAATTTAAATTTGATCACTTGTTATGATGTGATTATTTTATGTTGATGTAAACAATTACACTGCGCATTACCCAATATTACTTCTTTGCCTTAATCCAAATACATTTCTTAACATTTTAGTTATTCAACCGAACTCATTCATTTCAATTGAACAAACCTAATGTATTCACTTTTAACTGAATTAATGTTTGTATCGACATCAGTTATACATGCAACCAAACTATGTTTTTCACATTTTTATTTGACTTAAAAAATAATTTGTGTTTCCCATCTTATAAACTATTTAAAAAACGAGACTTGGCCAACAGATTACTTTAAATGTATGAACTTTAGCCCTGAACATTAGCCCAACTGGACAAGTGATAACTTTTGGCCCTGTTCATTACAGATACTTGTAAAAGCATGTTATGCATAAATGTATTATTATTCATAATCTTAAATATCCTGGCTAGCACCAGACCTCATATCAATGTAGATTAATATTCAGTCTTGGAACCATCTGTTCATTTGTTTGTATTGGAGGCATGGTTTTTAAGTTTTTATTGGGATACCCGATGACAATGAAATAGTTTAGCACTAAAAGTTTCTCATTTTTCAAAATAAACTAAATTACTTTGAACACTTTCCAAGGCTGCATCAAAAGGTAAATAACTGTCTAACACCATTATTTCAATGTCTCTTTGTGTTTCGTCATCATCTTGCTGCACCCACACCTGTTCTGTGATCAGTTCCCTAGATGAGGGAAAAATTGTGTCCTTGGTGGCCAGACTAAATTTTACAGGAAAGTGAATTTGCATGCAATAAAGCATGGTTAGCCAACTAGGCAGCGACTGTCAGTTAACACGCTACCTATTGCCAGCTACAAGCATGTCAACTAGTGCCCCAGCTAATTGCTAGCTAGACAATTTAAAAATTGATTTTTTTTACTTTGACAACACAAAACACTAAAACATTAATTGTTAGGAAATGCTATGCTACTTATTTATTTTTCAACAAAATCTATAACACGATATTTACAATTTTGATAGATGCATGATGACCAGCATTCCTGCAGGAGAGCTACGGGACCTGTCTTGGCTTTGACTGTGTGCAATGTGCATACAAAACTGCCATTTGACTCAAACTGAATATATTACCTGCAGGTCATGAAGAAAAAATATTAAACTTATTTGTTTTTGTCCTTTGGGCATATTTTTAGTTCCGTTCAAATCAAACTTGATGTCGTAAATGCAAAAAATAAATAGTTTCAGAATCAATTCAATAATTTTGTCCTGTTTTAAATCATAGTTATTAGGTTGAATACACAACTGTATGTTACACTTTTTTTGTCAGTGTACACTTCAAAGTTTCACATTTTGCTATTGAACTTGAATTAAATTCTAAAAAAAAAAAAAATAATTTGCCAAAAAAAAGAGCCTCTTGATTTATACTTAAATGGAATGAAGAAATAGAACCTCAAGTGAAAACATGTAGGATTTCTTTTTTCTATTTCACTTTAGAGTAATTCTGGCAAGATCCTTAAGTCGGACAAAATCTTCTGATGCTTCCTTCTAAGTCAGCAGCTAAGGAGACTGCTGTATTTGTCATGAGACACCGAAGCTGAAGTCTCCTTATGCTCATCAGTTGTGTCCCTCCCTGGGTATTAAAACCCTCACGCTTGCAGTAGAACTGGGCCATCGCCCAGTAAAAGAGTATACATGGGTATATTTGCACCTGCTGCTTCTAATTATGTTACCATTTCAAAGAGGCTGATTGTCTGTGACACTGAATGAACACTGGATACTAACAGTGAGCAAATGTGTGACTTGATATGTCTCATTGGTAAGAAAAAAGACCCACTGCAGAACTACATTAATATATGATATTCACATCATTACTCATGTTGTGTCATGGGAGGCAGAGCTATGAGAAGTCAATAAGGGAGTGAGACAACTGGCTAATTAGAGACGAAAGGTCATGCATCATTCAGAAACGAGGTAATTCTCCGATGTTCACACATACACAGCCACAAAACAAACATCGTCCCACTAAATCGGAGCCAGAAGACCCTCTCAAAGTCATGGCGATAACGCTTTTAGGGAGTCCCAAGTGGTCGGGCGCGTTACAAATGGTTCCCCCTCCACCATATTTAACAAACATCAGGAACACAAAGAGGCGTCCCGGAGCAGCAAACGAGAGGAACACAGCCATTAAAACGGCAAGCAGCTGCTCGCGGTGCCTGCGTCTTTGTCCCAGAGGGCCGTCGGCTTCAACTTGAGAATAATGTTGCCGCCGCCCGTGTGATTCAGACGGAGTGATAAAAAACAAGGATATTTGCGAGATATCTGAGGTGTCTGCTAACCGCTATCTACTTAACCAGAATGACTTCAGATCATGATCAGAATAATGCCGGAGAGCTGTTTATAGACTTGGTAGATTGGATTGATTACGGAAGTAATCAACATTTTAGGTTTGCTCGCATTATGACGGCGATGTGCTGCGTTGGCCAATCCCGTATTGCAGTGGGTTACAGCATGAACACTTTGGATGTTCAGGACTGCCTGTAGCTCCAACTTAAAGGGAGAACCTGAAAGTCAGTCAGTGAACTGTGATGGTTTGTTACAACAGAAAGTTTGGGTAATACCATCAGAACGACAGTAGAGCCTTTTTTTGGCCACAAAATTTTTTGAGCCTTTTTCTGCCACAAATAAATGATAACCATTGCAGTGGCCAATCAAAAAAAAAAAAAAAAAGTATAAATTCCTGGTAGATTACTTTTGAACATGAACTGGGTATTCTCTTTTTTTTAAACCTTGCTTTTTACGGTCTTTTGTAACAAGTGATAAAGCTGAAATAGCCTCTGCAATAACAATCGAGAGCATCTTACACATATCGTTTTAGTTCAGTTCAGATCTTTATTGTTCCTCTAAGGGGAAATCTGATCTACTTTAGAGGGCAAAAGCAAAAACACAACATACAATAGGACATGGGACATTAATCACAACCGTTACGGCAAACGACCAGGAAAAAAAAAAAAAAAAAAAAAAGGATCTTTTAAAGTATCAAACTATTGGACTGGCAGCCATAATAAAGTGCCGCTGAGCAGTGCTGTCAAGGTTTATTGCAAATTAAGCACATTTATTGAACTTGGAACAACTTGGAATAAGTGCAATAAATGCTACGCTGTAGTGTCTGGTGTCTTTGGTGTCTGATAACCCTTCAAACTCATTGTTCTACTACTCAGTGGCCCATCTAGATTCTATCTATACGATCTATATGAAACCAGACTTGCCAATCTTGACGCCTCAAAAACATGGATTGGTGCATTCTGGTCTTTTTTTAAACAGATGAAAATGACAAAACAATGACTACACTGCAAACAATTTTTGATATTAAATACTATAATTTAAAGAATCTCAAGGCAGAATACAGGATAAAGGGGGGAAGGGGTGTTTTCTGATTGTTAGTTCTATATTAATTCCGAGTACCATGCAGATACATGCAACAAAAGTGCTGCTTGTTGACAATAAAAGGCATCTGAATTATTATTAGTATTTTGTTTTCCTCTTTTAAGTCTCCATTTCTGTCTCCATTAAGACAATCACAGAGGAGGACGAGGTGAGGCTCTTGTGACGTGAATACGGTCTTGTTCTCCAGGTAAACATTAGAATGCAACAGTATATAGCTGATAATTGGAAGCAGGATGCAACAACAAAAAATAAAATCATAATTTGGGAGAAAATATGGTACCTGGGAGGGAACAATGAAAATCTGGATTCTCCCAGGAAAATTGGGAGGGGTTCAAAGTATGAACCCATAACGCTGGTCTTCTTGTTTTCAGATTAAATGTTCAGTAATTCTGACTGTTAATGTTTGTCTCTGCAATCCAAAATCTCAGCATTGGTTTTGAGAGTTTAATGACATGAGATGATACCCACAATGAAATTCTAACTTATAACAAATCCAAATTCTCCTTCAAACTGATGATACACCGGAGCAGTAAGTAAAGCACAATCGTTGCCTGAACAATGTCTACAATCTTTTGTGAGGAGCAGATAAAAAGCATCTAATGATACTTAAAGATGAACTAAACCGCAAAACCACTTTCTTTCCAGCTTAAGACCAAAGTATCTGGGCATTTACCAGTGTTGTTCATTCACCAAATATATAACATTTAGTGCAGAGTATTTGAAACCTACCTTTTTTACTGCTGTTTTACAGGTGCACACTGCACGCTGGCATTATTTCTGATGTACAGTACAGGCCAAAAGTTTGGACACACCTTCTCATTCAATGTGTTTTCTTTATTTTCATGACTATTAAAACTATGAATGAACACATGTGGAGTTATGTACTTAACAAAAAAAAGGTGAAATAATGGAAAATGTGTTGTATATTCTAGTTTCTTCAAAATAGCCACCCTTTGCTCTGATTGCAAAAGCAAGAAATTCCACTAATTAACCCTGATAAGGCACATCCATGATGTGAAAACCATTTCAGGTGACTACCTGAAGTGGTAGTTCATCAAGAGAATGCCATGAGTGTGCAAAGCAGTAATCAGAGCAAAGGGTGGCTATTTTGAAGAAACTAGAATATGAAACATGTTTTCAGTTATTTCATGTTTTTTTGTTAAGTACATAACACCATAAACATGTTCATTCATAGTTTTGATGCCTTTGGTGAGGATTGACAATGTAAATAGTCATGAAAATAAAGAAAACATGTTGAATGAGAAGGTGTGTCCAAACGTTTGGCCTGTACTATATATGCATATGTCCTGTTTCTCAATAGAGTTTTAGAATTTGAGACAGAAGCATTTCAACCAAAACTCTAGGGGTTAGGTTGCTCTTTAAGAATACATATTCTAAAGCTGTCAGACAAGAAGTAACACAAGGAATCAATTCTGCCAGGAAAAATAAAATGGTCTATGATCATTAAGGATTCCAGAGGTTATATTCAGTGCGTCTCCTGTGGTGATTGATAGGTGGAGCCCGCTGGGGATAGAGAAAACATTAAACTAAGCTAAATTAGGTTTGAAAAGAAAAAAAAACACCCCCCCTAACTGAGGAGGCCATAAATGCAAATCCTAGACAGTCCTGAAAGCATGTAGTAGAGCCCTGAGTCCAGTAAAAATGACACACCGGGCGAAGACAAAATAATCAGCTGACAGATCTCTCTCCTTTTTTTTCTTCTCCCCTTTTCTTTCCTCCTTGTCAGTGGTATCTAATGATACACTAAAAATACCTCGAGATCAAGGATGGTCCTGTCAACAGCACAAAAAGAGGGAGATGAAAGAGCGAGCAGCCTCCTATGACTGAAGTCTTGCTTCATTGCAGCTCCTCGGTTGCAGCACCCGCTGTTGTTTCTGTGCTTATTATAACCCTCAACATTTGAGGGAATAGTTTGTAAAAGTAAAAAAAAAAAATAAATAAAAAAACCCTAATTAATTTTCAATTTATTGTTTGATGTTTTGCTGGGAACGCTACGGAACAGATGTGAGCTTCCAGATGTGCATCATACTACAGCAGTTTTGTGATGTTCGCCGAGGCTCAGTCGTGCGCGATCAATTTGTTTACAGCTTTTTGTGAATCGCAGCGAGTCACAGAGACAAATCGGCCACAGGAGAGACGGCTGACACTTAAGCACATATGGGGACTTGTGGTTAAAAAGAGACACTGAAATCAAGCCAGACAATTACCCAGCTTATCATCGGGGATACACGGGAGCGGCTCCTTCCTGTTGCTAAACAAATACGGATTTTCAGCCTTCTAATTATAGTCGATAACAGAGGGGGAAAAAGCTTGAAATTTCTGGATTTGAGACGAGATTTCACGGCCTCTGCCGTTCCTTTTAGCTGTCTCAGATCCTATGATCAGAGGAGACAGCTTTGTTGGGCACGAGAGAAGACAAGACATCTATCTCACTAACCCTTCAGCTGTACAGACATGTGTGAATCAGTTTTACCTTGATACAAAATAAAAGTGTTATGCTTTTTTTCCCCCCTCTCATTGGCTCCTGAGTGTTTGTACCATCACCACGCTGTTATTAACAAAAAGGGGGGAAAAAAAAAGTTTGAAATTGGTGCTGATTTATTGTAACAATGGCAGGATCCACATACTGTCATTGATCAAAGAAAATGAAGGTTGTGGTTACAGGTAATTGAGTAGCTATTGATGCATACAAAATAAATCTGTTAGAGGAATGTCAGGCGGAAAGTACACACACGTACGCATGTGCGTGCATAATGCAAAACGTGCAGCTTCACAAAGACAGAGGAGGACAGAGGGTGTAAAAAAAGAATTTGTAATATAGCTAAAACCAGGAATATATGATTAGTATTACCATTAATAATAATAATAATAATATATAATAATAATATAATGGTTCTTAAGGTTACATATTTTTCATAATTTGTAGGTCTGTAATTTGTAGGTATTTGTTACAATTTTTTTGCTCTATTTTTTTAAATAACCTGTAAAGTATTCTAAGCTGCATTTTATGTTGTGTTGATAAAGTTAATTGTTATCATTATTATTATTTATACATATGACCATATATTGACGATGGGATCCTACTGTATATTGGAGTTTGTGTGTTAGTGAGTGTGTGGTGCAGAGACTAGAGAGTGCAGTGTGTATAGTTTATGCAATTTTTCAGTGAACAAAATGCTCCTACTGTGCATTTAAAGATGTTTCTGGTGCCGTGGCATATCTGCCAGCTGAGCCCTGTTAATCTTTGCCGACTGCAGCGTCTATTGGTGCTCGCTTAAGGTGGCAGACATACAAATGTAGGTTAATAGTTTGAGACTCATTCACTGGTACAACTCTCCAACATCCGGGACTCACCTTTTCCATTTGGGTTTATCCCAAAATATTCACAAATATATTTCTTTGGCTCTAACTTGAATTTCAGATGTGGTCCAATAACTAAGGTGGATTACATATTCCCATTCCCACACTGATGTATTTTTTGTAGTATCAACATATTCTCTAAGGTGTTAATTGTGCACAATAGGGGAGGGTGGGCTGGGTGTCATAATACATGCAAAAAGTTGCAAAGTTGCAGTTCTGTTCGAGACCACTGACTGCATAAATGTTACCCTCATGAAGGAACATTATAATTGGACATTTTTTACTGTCAAGTCAGGGATTTTAGTGCTGTTAAAGTGGATATTTCTCACTGTCACAATGGGATATTTGTATCAAATTTGAACCCAAATCATTATCTTTTTCTGTGCCTAAACCTAACTAGACCTTACCCACAGCATGTTGTCATGCCATGAAACATTATAATATAGCACATAATTAACAGTCATACGAACACCGAAGGGCACCCTGTGTGGCAGAGTCCATAGCAACCACCCTAGCAACAATGCACAAGCTTTTGATTACTCTTATTGTTGGACACTCATAGGATTATGCACTAAAAACTGCGTAGAACTTTTCACAAGATATCATATGAACCATTTCCTAAGAAAAGGTCGGCTGCGCACAGCTACAGACTGATGGTTCTCGGAGGGATAAACAACACAAATGACCTTTTTACACGGCACGCATCCAATTCGTTCAACTGTGCAGCCCGTATGTTTCAGTGGATTACTTACTGCTTATCCATTTGGCGTTAGGGTCATGAACCTTGAAGTCTTTTCTGAAGAGGTCACCAACAGTCACTTTGCCCTTGAGAGCCAGGTGGTCATCCTCACCTGCAAAGGGGGAAGACAAAAATTAAGAGTAAAACCAGCGGCATATACAGCAATAGTAGACCCTTGGGAAATTATTTTATACTGTTTGAATTTACAGATATTCATGTAAATGTACAGGTTAGCTATTCTGATAACCAAACAGTACCTCTATAAAAAAAGGTCTAATAATGCTTTTGCTAAGACAAAACAAGAAATACGTCCATTTAAGTCATTCAATTTTTGATTTAGTCCTGAATGATGAATTTTTTTAAACACATTTTTAAAAAAATGTCAGTTCAATATAATTTAACCCACATTTGTTTTTGGAAGTGATCTTTATCTTCGATATAAATAATAAAAAGACAAGCTGATTTATTGGACTGAAGAGAAATCCATTTTGATAATTGTAACACGCTGGTTTCTTTCACCGTATTTAAGAAAGTAAAGCTGTAAGGACTTAATTAGAGCCAAAAAAATGATAGAAAAGATTTTTTTTTCCTTTCTGCAGTGTAAATGGGCCCAGGAGTACGAGATATATCACACACATTTGCAACACTGTTTCATTGCTTTAGGGAGGATTTACCTATTCAGACCCAGCAGTGAGTCGGAAAGACTTATTTTTCTGTAATTACACATGAAGGAGGAACATGGAGAACAAAGGCACCTCCTCTGAGCAGCAAACTGTGTGAGGAGTTATGAGATAGCATGGTGTTTCCACTCAGTTAGGTGGGTTTGTTGATGGATGTTCTCCTGCCAGACACTTTCTAACCGCTCTTGACAAGCACTTTGTTCTCAGACCCGCGCACACACACACACACAAATGCACACACATACACAGAGAGAGAGATTCGGTCTCATTCTCCTTTTTTCCTTCTCTGACAACCTGCATCTGCTGTAACTGATAGCTCCACATTACTAGGAGGTTGCTGTGTTCTCTACATCAGTATAACTGTGTCAGATCTGAAGGATGTCAGGCTGACTGACAGAGGGACAGCTCTTTGTGAAAGTGACCTTAATTCAACACTGTCTTCTAGAAATGAACTATATTTATATATTGCATTGAAGTCAATTAAATGACTAAACAAGACTATACAACATGGTTCATCCGAGTCATGTATGTTCAGTTAATTTAAGGCAACAAAAACAACTGTTTAGTTTGTTTAATGGTTGTGGATTCACTTAAATGTTATGTTCCTGTATTAATCTTCCTCTTTAACTGACAGTTCCTGAACATCGCCATTAATATCGTTGTAGTTTCTACTAGTTTCTACACTGCTGCAAGATCAGATATTCTGGTGGTTAAGAAGAGTTTCTGAACATTTCACTCGTGTGTTCAGCAACGACATTTTCGCCACAAATACGTTAATTAGCAACATTTTCTCAATATGAGAAAACACGATTTGCGCTGCTGAACGTGCAGTCACAATTATTTTTGCAAAAAGCCAGCAATCCACTGCGATGACGGAAACATTTTACCAGTGTGGTCACATGTCCCGCTCACCGAAATCATTTTCAACAGAAAGTCCAATCTGGTCACATGCGAACACAGAGTGGAATGTAACATCTGGAACATTCTGTCCTGTCAGTGCTGTTAGGATCTAATACATTATCTCTTATAATCTAACGCTCAGCTATCTGATTGCATGGAGTGGTGTATTTCCTTTAGTGGCATTTACACCAACCTTATTTTTTATATATATAATTATTTTATTTATCCATTTACACATTGCTGAGGCAAAAGTTCTGGAGGAGAAATTGAACTCTTATTTGTTAACTTTTGAAAGTTACAACAAGGAACTTTTAACTGGTTATGAAACAGGCTCATGATACCTGTAATATCCCTATATGATCTCCATCAGCAAATGACACCATCAGCAAGAAGATTGGGATTTTCTATATAGTTAGTCTGAATGTCTCTGTATGAGTCGGAGCAAAAGAGAGAAAGCAGTGGTGGTTGAGTGAGCTAGAATGAAGAGAGGGAGCTGCATTAGATAACAGTGCAATGATTTCTAGAATTATCATTATTATTATTCCTTTATTTTTTTATTATTTTGAGTTTCTAAAGCACAGAAAGGGCTCAATGAGCTTCGGCTTCTTCTTTCGGCCACGTTTGATACTATAATGATGTGTAATGTGAACTGATGAATAGACATGCCCGGAATAAATGAATAAATAAAGGTGCTACATCACTGGTTCTGGTGTGAATGCAGTGTTACATGTAACCCAGGTGTATTAATGGTGCTAAAACAAAGTACCTTGCTTCAAATTTGTCATATAACAACTATTAATCTGTCACAGCCACAAACATATATTACCTCTTGATACACACCCTGCAAACAGCTGTATTTATGAAAATATTTTGTCCACCTGAGGCCACAAAAATCAGCATAAAATGAAAGCTCCTTGTAATAACTTATTGGGACTGAAAAATCTTTTCATAAAATAGATAGTATTACCTTTTCTTTTATATTCAGCCCTGCAGACTTACTGCGTTTGACTTGGTCACATAAAGACGCTCTCGAAGTAGCTTTCAAATTGCCAGGTTCAATGTCGGATTGAAACTGCCATTGCATTGTGTGAATAGAGATCGCGCCGCATTTGCATATAAACTGCTCATGTGAGCTGACCCTGCTGGGGCATACACTTCCTTTTTTTCCTTTCCTTTTTTTACAGACTATGATCACAGTACAATGAGGGAGAGATGAAGAGATGAACACATTCTTAGGTACAGTCTTTAAATGATTGTGCAATATATAAAGACTTTTAAATGTAGACCCTCACATGTATGATTTCATCACTTCGCTGACTGCCTCCTGACTATCACAACTAATTAAAAGAAGCATTTGCTTCCTTTAAAAGCACCATCTGATGGGAGGCTGCAGCTTCTATGCACTATTACATTTCCCTGCTGCCTAACACAGTCTGTTAACTCTGATGATCACACTCAAAACTCAAGTGACGCAAGCAGATGCCTTCTAAGGTGGTTTTGTTTGAACTGAGGATCAGTCGGTGTCTGTCCATCTGTTAGGTACAATATGCCACGAAAATATGCACATGCACACACGCACACATGCACATGAACCAGAAAAAGATTATTTTAATTGGTGAATTTACTGTATACTTTATTTCCTGAAAACTGATCAAAAAAACATACGCTGCCTTGTTTTAAGTTGCTTTTCTTCACACATCTATATCATCGCACACAAACTACTGATACGATTATGAATGTGTTTAGTATTGACTATAACACAGAACATCTTTGTCAATCATAGCAGATGGCTCACTGTTGTCTTCTTTTGTGGAAAAAGCAGATGCATAAAAATAGCGCAGAGTAGAGTATCGTCATTAAAAGTCTTTAATACTAACGAATGTTCTGCTTCACCTAAATTAAGACCCTAAACTTCCGCTGTTCCTACTTGGAACAAAAATCTATCTAATCTGTCTATTATATACAAGCTTTGAATTTATTTATTTATTTATTTTTGAGAAATTCTTTGGCTCATTGGTTTACTCTTGTTTACTTTACGTTTTAACTTAATTTTACCTCCTATTGTTTTCACTTAAACCCAGTTATGCATTTTTTTATTGCCTTACGTTAACTTTACATCTTGTCGTAAAGCCTTATGTTGGGTGCTTTGAACTGCCTCCTTGTTCAAGAGGTGAGACACAAATAAATTAGCCCCATTTCTGTGGGGCCTCTAAAAATGATTAAAATCATGAGGTAAAACAGTCCTAAGCTTTTAGAAGAAGGGAAATGCTGAGAGATTGTCAGACAATACCAGCAATTTGAGGATATTACCTGGGACTTTGTGCCACACACATTTTGCTATTTTCTGAAGATTAATTATAATTAATCAATTACTTGCTGCTTGAATGCATTTGAATTGAATACTTGAATGGACATGCGCACATACAATTACAAGACAAACTATATTTCTAACAGTCTCTTATGAACATTTTAGATACTCTTGGGACATTTTGCTGTCATTAATGTGTTAACATTGCTCTTCTGTGTTAGTTCTCTGCCGCTGAATGTCTTATAATTGCAATCTAACATTGATGCTCAAAGATGACATTTTTCAGTAGTGTGTAATGTGATGGTGTTAACATGACAAGAGGAGGGTGGTTAATGTCTTTTCATTTTCCCAGCCTCTGTCAGAACCTCCCCCTGTTCCGTTTTTTAAAGATGATTTCTCCCATAGCAGCGGCACACAGATCAAAGCGTGTGTCAGATTAAAATCAGGGAATGTGTCCACAGTTAACCTCTGCTGAGAAAAAATTTCAAGCTTTTCGTGCTCTAGCAGCCAACTGCCTCCATCAAGTCAGTACAGTTTTCAAATCAACTTTTAAATATATTATATTGGACTTATGACCCTAATGCGGAAAAAAACAAAACAAAACAAAAAAGGGAGTTGAGGTAGAGAGTCATTAAGAGTGTAAAGAAAGTCCAGTTGCCCTCAAATTAACCCTTCTGGATATACATAGATATTCCATAATCTGGAGGAATCTTCACTTGAGAATTAAGATTTTTTTTTTCTTTTATCAAATATCATCCTATATTTGGGAAATATGCCCATTTGCTCAAGATCAATACTCTTATCTATCACTCATTGATTGTTAATTTCTTTGCCGTTTCCATCCTATTGCAGCTAACCTTCTCTACCTCTTTTAAAGTAAAGGGCTACAGATTATTTATTTTATTTTCACTGTGAATACAACTTAAAGAATGTAATAACCTTGGCAATCACAAAATATTCCTGCCATTTCAGTGCCCCAGAATTATGCTTTTTTTTCCCTCTATTTTTTATTGACTCAACCTTTTCATCTTGTTATTTTTCTTATACTATAGGTGTGCACTCAAATATTGATAATAATAAAAAATAACACTACAGTACAGATGCTATCTTACATAGAACTTGACAGCTGAAGCATGAAGATCGACAAGTTTAGCGCGAAGGGATTAAACATCACACATTCAATAGACAATCCTGTAAATGAAATATTGCAGCTTTGACTCCCACAGAAGCCTTCAAAACACTGCATATGTCGCTTTTAAACAGAAGCTTGTCAGAGGAAAAAGTTGTACAAATGTAAATCCATTTGTAAGGATGCGTTTAACTTGTAATTGGGATATCTTTCCAAATTATATAACATACAATAATACAGTGACAACAGAGATTTGATCGACGAAACACAAATTTCCAAACTTTTTTTTTTTTTTTGACAAGTTTAACCCTCCTGTTATGTTCATTTCTCAGGAACAGCAATGGTCGAAAAAATGTCAGAAACCAAAAAAATCCTAATAAGCATTGTTGATCTGCATTATTAACTCCATTGCTGACTATTCTTTCAGTATTTAGTAGGATGGTATTCCTTACCTCTAACAGGTAGTGGTTTAATTAGGATAAGTCACTTGTTTAAAAAAAAACAAAAAAACAAAATCAGACCTTTTTTTAATGTTTCACCACATGATTACTTTTGACTAACATATAACAACATATAAACAACAGATAAAACATACATATCAAAGACAATAGTTTTACGAAACATTGAAATATAACATTTAAATTTAGCGTTTGTGTGTGTGTAATATGTCTCACAGTTGAAATATTCTGACATTTTTGACACTCTTTTACCTCCAGTTTGATGCTGCAAATTGAACTGATCAGTATCTATGTGACATAAACATGCAGGGATATGTGAGATGAAACATTTTCCTTTTATATGTTGATTACACTAATTAAGACAAGATGAAGTTCAGTAGGGGTGAAGGACATTCTAACTGGGAAGAAAGTCACTATAATGTCACTATAAACACTATAATGTTTCCTTTTGCATTGTCATCCTCCCACCATGTGTGCGGAAGTAAAATGAGCCATAACATGAAGTAAGAGATGATATGATGAGCATTCATGGATGAAATTAATGTGAAATTAATTGCACGGGGCATCTGCTGTATATATGCCCATCTTTTCCAATGATCAGAGGCTGTAGTAATCTTAATCAAAAGCCCCGAGGGAGTTATTGTAAGATGATGCTCTGCTTTGTTATCACAGCCTACATGATGTTACTGTAGCTCAAAATGTTTCAAAGATACTGTATATTCTCTCTCTCTCTCTTGTTCGTCAGAGGAAGCGAAAGAAGCATCTAGAACTTTATTTTTCCCTCGATAGCATCCAATTTCATTTTAGTTTCACCTATAGTTATTTTCGGAAACCCATTGGGATGGGAAATAATCTGTTTTTTTTCTTTATATGCCACAATTTAATGCCGGAAATAACTCAAATAGTTTAGGAGGCATCAGTTTCTTGACAGTCTGCCATACAGAACAGAGTCACAACCTGAAACTGTAGAGATCATCATCAGTAGTGAAAATACTAAATCATTTTAATTGGTTATATGCAATTTGAATAGCAAGCTAGAGCACATCACAGAACTAGTGATGTAGCTATTGGTGGCATCACTCTGGCCTTCAACACCACTTTAAAGAATCTGTGAGTTATGTTTCAGCAGGATATGCCTTTCAAATTACTAAAACAAATCTCACACACTGCATTCTTTCACCTACAAAAGAGGCAAAAAATAGCCTAATTTTAGGCTGCATATGCATGGAATGAGGAATGCTGCTGAACATCTAATGACAATGACTAGAAAAGAGATCATCTCTCTACAATATTAGCTTCTTTTATTGTCATTATAAGCTTTCTGTAACATCCGGAAGAGAATTTAAAAAAAAAAAAAAACATCTTCTCACCTACAAAGTCCTTAATGGTCAGGCACCATCATATCTTAAAGAGCCCATAATACCTTATCACCCGAGTAGAACACCGCACTCACTGGAACACAGGCTTACTACAATTCCCGAAAAATACTATTTGGCAACTCTCCTGCAAAACCATCTTCTGTTTCAGTCCGGGGGACAGACAATCTCTCTCGGTTTAAGAGGTGGCTTAAAACTTTCCTTTCCCGATAAAGCTTATAGTTATGGCTGGCTCAGGCTTTTCATTGAACCTAGTTATGCTGCTATAGGATTAGATTGCCAGGGGATGTCTCGCGGTGCTCTGAGCTTCTCTTTCTCTCTCCTCCTCTCCCGTATACATCCATGCCACATTAACGTACGCTACTCACTTGGCATCTTCCCCCAGAGCCTTTGTGCTTTCTCACACCACAGATCATGGTCGCAGCATGCCGGGCCGCTGATGGCGGCGCTCCATCTCGCTGTGGACCAGCTTGACATCCACTGCTACTATTATTAGTCTCTCTCTCTCTCTCTCTGCCCAAGAAGGAGATTATCCTCATTGACTTCGAGCAAGGTTGGTAATAAGGTAGTTAGCCGGGGCCAGAAGAATAAAAAGCAGTATAACACATCCAAACGTATATTATTCAGTAATCCAAATTTATATTATTCAGTATAAATGATACAAAAGCTACTGTGATGCATGATCCATGCACGAGAATTCTGTTTCATGCAACTGGCAAACCTCCTCAGGTATTCACAATACATATTAAATCTTCACCAACGGTCAGAACTGCAATTTATGAAGCCAGAACATTTTTCTAACATCCCAGAAATGCTCTAAAATATCGTCTACAAACAGCCTTATAACGGGTAATCTGTCGGAAGCCTTGGAGTTGCCGCAAATATCCGCCCGTGCGGGGACTCAGAGCAGAACAGTAGTTTCTGCTTGAGCACACGACGGCTGCTGCCAGGAGGGGACGGGATTAGTGTGAGGTACAAGCAGCAGACACCACCTGCCGGTCTTCACTTTCTGCCCGAGCTCCTGCTGGCTCACCTTGTTCGGAAGTGGTACATTAAACAGCTCGAGTTCACCCGAGTCCATAACAGACACCCTGGGACAGGAACCGGTCACAGGCAGGACATGACAAGGTGTTTTTTAGGGCCTTGCTGCTTTGACACCTGCCGCCGCACTAAGATTATGAGACACTCTCGCTCACAAGACCTGCATAGATCTCAAAGGATTGCGTACGATGACAAAAAAACATTTAAAAAATAATAAAAAACGAATAACACAAATGTATATGATGCCTTATCCTGCTCTGCCAACACGCGCCCCAGCTTTAGGGGAAATATTACCTCCAATTTTCTGCTACAATAAATCATAAACAGAGGCAAAGTGATTACTGCCTTTGTAAGTGAATTATAGTGCAGACACATTGGCAGTAGTATTGACTGATTTGGCTCTGGCAGAGCATAAAACTGTACTGAGGGGCTTTATGAGCTTGAACACAAACAGATGGCCTATTGATAAACTTTCATGTAAATCTGCAAACAGAAAACCTGAAGGTCACTGTGATGTCTTAAAGGAGCAATGTGTCTCTTTTTGGACAGAAAAGGTAATATACACCACCGGTCAAAAGTTTTAGAACACTTCGATTTTTCAGTTTTTATTAAAATTTGCATAGTTTAATGTCTGATCTGACAGATGATGATTTGACAGCCCAGAGGTATGATGAGGATTATCTCACTGTAGGATGAACTCCTGACTAACTAGGTCCAGATCATGGGGTTCTAATTAGCTCTAGAGCTCTAGCCCTAGAAAAGACTCAGACATCAGGCTTCAGTATCTGAACACAGGCTGTGTATGTTTCTCTGTGGATTAAGCCTTTTTGAAACATGGGACAGTATTAATACACTCTCTCCTGGCATATATACAATAAAATATATATAGGGGTCTAATAAATCTATACGGTATTCATTAAACTGCTTAAATTTCAATAAAAATGTAAAAAAAAAATGTGTGTTTAAAACGTTTGAACTGTAGTGAAATGTGCATTTATGTGTGTTTTTTATTGGTGTATAATAAGATGAATATAAGAATTGTTATATTTCGGTTATCATATAAGGATCCTTTATACCAGAGCTGCCATGTCTGTACGGGACCCCGGAAGGGACAAACCAAACGCTGTCTTGCGACGAGGAAAAGAAGGACTAAATGAAGGTGACAGATGGGGACTGTATTTGTGCACAAAGCACTGTAGCGCCAGCTGACTTCAATGAGGTTTACTGACCTTCAGTGAAGTGGCCATTGGAACAAGTGCGTCCATGTGGAGGTAAACTGTGACATTACAGCTGGTGACACTGTAAATATAGCTTGATAGCGTGGACCACACACACAGGGAGCCACTAACACACACACACACATACATTATTCTATGCATTGTTCGTGGTGAGATTGATTGTGACACCTAATGGGCATGTCTGTGCATAATAATAGCCGTGTAAACAGAGCGATGTGTGGTGTGCGCCCCCCCCTGTTTTCGTGCGTCGTGTACCTGGTGTCAACAGGATGACAGAGGTGACGATCAGCGAGCAAATGACCAGAATGACAAGAAGGGCGATCGCTATTCCCTTCCAGTTCCTCTGCGGAGGGTTACTGCCCACCAGCTCCTACAGAGGGAGAGAGACAGACAGAGAGGAGAAACAGTAAAAAAACAAGGACTATCACGGGAGTGAATCAGAGCACAATTTACAAAGCAGAGATGAGGAAAAAAATGAATGAAAATTGAAAAGAACAATAGGTGGGATGTGGGAAATGAGAAAAAACAACGAGATGAGAAAACTAACAAGAATACGGTGAGGAAAGTGAACGGAATCAGACAAAGTGTAATTGCAAACTCGAGAAAAGGGAAAAAAAGATGGGAGGGTGTCAGTCAAGGACGACTGTGAGTCAGAGTCGCTGCCTCTCGTCTCTCAAGGAGACACATCAGCGGCAACAGAAGCAGCAGCAGCGGGAGCAGGAGGAGAAGAAGAAAGAGGAGCAGGAGGAGAGAAATCTCTCGAGTGTCAGCGGCCATCACACGCAAATGAACGCAGAGCCCAGGACATGTCGCTGAATTGCTTAAAAGCAGTGCAGAGAGGGGTATAAGAAACCCTGAGGCAATTTCTTTTTTTTTCATTTTTTTGTGATAAAAGAACTTATTTCAGATTAATAAACAGCATTTTAATGTGGCGATGAATATGGTACCATCAAGACATGAAACTGAACAACACGCTTCTGGCTCCTTGTTCATTTCTGAATCAATAATATGCAGGTGAGATGCATTCATCACATTGTTGCGGCAGGTGGCTGCATTCAGTAAACAAATTAACGAGCCCAAAGGCACAAGAAAACACTGCAGGGATTCTCAAGCTGCAAGTAGATCCTGTTAAATGTCTTGAAAAAGGCACAAACAGTTTATCCAATAGAATTCCCATATTAATTTTATATATATATATATATATATATATATATATAATTATTCAATGCGTGACTTTCATGACTTTCAAGGCAGCCAAATTTTAAAACCTCAGCCCTGATTGGTCTGGCAGCACCAAAACCCTAACCAGGTGGGTCTCTCCAAAAAAGGAACCAAACTGTTAGTGGGGGATTAATAAATTCTTAATGAGTTTATAGAGGATAAAAAGAGCATGTGCTTCGCGTGCCTGTGCCAATAATGAATACAAACTTTGGCTTTAATGAAGGAAAAGGGATGAGCTATGAAGCCAAACTGACCTTGTACCTGCATTAATTGAAAAGAGCCCAAGACACCATTAGCCTGCAGATAATACCAATCAGGGCTATTTACCAGACTGCCCATTACCTACATTCATTAAAACAGGAACCTGTTAATGAGTAGTGCTGTCATATTGCAGTGTTGTGACAGGTTCACCGCAAGCAGATAGATCATGAATAAAAAAATCGAGAAAACTTGATGCTTTTGGCAAAACATATGAAGAGTTTCAAAGTGGGAAGAACAGATGTCTGTGTAGATTCTCACTCATCCAGGTCATTGTAGTCAAGGAGTTTAAATAGTAAGCAACTGGACTTTTTCTTTGAGATTGAAGACAGTACAGTACAATGCAATGAAGAGTGCCCGGATCTATATCTATATATTGGAGAAACTAATCAACCACTCCGCAAACGCATGGTGCAACACAGGAGGGCCACCACATCAGGACAGGACTCAGCAGTACATCTGCATCTGAAGGAAAAGGGACACTCCTTTTAAGACACTGATGTACACATCTTAGATAAGGAGGACAGGTGGTTTGAGAGAGGAGTGAAAGAGGCCATCTATGTCCATTTGGAACAACCAACTTTGAACAGAGGAGGGGGGCTGCGTCATAACCTGCTACATACCATCCTGCCTTGAGATCTTATCCCAGGAAGTTTAACTGCTCTTCGCCATCAGAGCAGGACTCTCTCTCTGGATCGTGTGACCACAACGACTCTCATCCCAATTCATACCTTGAAGGGTGACCTATGTGACCCTTTGTTATGGGATGAGGGGTGTGGTCTATAGCTCCACCCACTGTGATCCAGAGATATAGCTCTTGGTTTCCATCATCAGGCTAAAATTGAAGAAGCCTTTCGGATGAAAAGTGAAACGTCTTCAATCTCAAAGAAAAAGTCCAGTTGCCTACTTTTTAAACTCCTTAACAGGGAAGAACAGACCGTTTGTCAAAGTATTAGCTACTAATTCGTTTTAAAACATTAAATATAATAATATCCTTAATGTTCCATCAGCCAGTCAATACTGGAGTCTTCCGGATCTAATGAACAATAATAATAATGGATAGCACCTTATCTAAATAGCCCAAAGTGCTTCACAATATAATATGTAGCGCCCACCTGGGCAATGCACTGAAGCATTTTTCAACAGAATGATCATCACACATCAGCTTGAGGTGGAGAGGGATCATTAAGTAGCCAAATGCAGAGAGGACACAGGGGAACCCCCTAATGGGACATTGGGATTTTATTCCTAGGACCAGAGGGAAGTCTGCCCCCTACTGGCCCAACAACACCACTTCCAGGAGCAACTTATTTTTCCCAAGATGTTACCCATGCAAGTACAATAACCTACACCCGATCAGCTTCCATCACGTAGCAATAACAGGATAGATTTTAGCATGTCTAGAAAAAAGACAAAATAGATTCAACCAGTAACTTTATACAGTCCAATAACCTCTTGAAAAGTAAAAGCCTCTATTTTACACCTGCAAAATCAAAATGAGAATCCTCTCAAAAGTCTTTGATGTAATAAAGGCAATATGGGGCAGATTATTGCAAATTGAACCAATCTGTGAACCTAAAAAAAAAAACCCTGCCCACTCATGAGTTCACAGTTGTTTCTGTTGAGCTGTGATCATTTCACAGATCCGCAATGAGCCGACAATGTGATTTATTTTCTCCAACTCTGTACTGAGCTGCTCCATAACCATCTTCATATTATATATTTTTTTTTCCTGCAGAAATAAATATCCGACTGGAAATGTTACAAGTCTGGCACAGAACTCACTGCTGATTGTTGTGGTTGATAAAGAATAAGACTGCAGGGAGCGATGCGTGAGAGTTACAGTATGAAAAAAAGTGGTAGGACTCGATAGGAGAAAAATTGCTATATAGAAAGCGACATGAGAGACATATCCTCACACAATGCTATGTAATGATTGTTTATTGTGTATCCTATACAAGCATCTCTGAAGCAATCTGAGGCTGGGCACCATTCCACAACAACATCACAAATATAACAGTAATATTTGTGTATGTCTATACGTTTTGGATATAGAGATATATATATATAGAGGGCCCAAAGCCTAGTTCATACTTCTGCAGACGTAGCTATGCTATTGACATGACACAGGCATTGAGCATTTAAAGTTCTGCGTGGCTCCATACATTCATTTAAGGAGTAAAAAAACAGGCAAAAAGTTAATTAAGGGAATATGCATTTTTGGCCTGTGTTTTTTTTTTTTTTTTACATTTTTGCCTTGTGCCAGCTTTTTTTTTTTTTTTTTGCCTGGCCCCAATACACTGTCATACGGTTGCCATTAGATACAATGAAGCAAAAGGCAAGGCATGTTTTGTATAGCACATTTCAACAACAAGGTAATTTAAAGTGCTTTACAGTTGATTAAAAAAGGAAAAATCTAAACTAAAAACGAGAATAATCACAACATTTTGATTAAGATTAAATAAGATTAAAAATTAAAAAAAGAATGAAATTAAAAAGAAAAAACAAGAACAAAGTTACAGCAAGATAAAATTTAAAAAAGGAAAAAAAAATCAAAGTGCAGTGAAAAATAATTAAGACATGTCATCAGCAATAGGCAGCAGCAAACACAAAAGTCTTCAGTTCTGAACTAAAAACAGTGAGAGTTGCAGCATACCTGTAGTTCTCTGGGATTTTGTTTCAGATATGTGGGCAGTTCAGAAATGTCATCAAAACGTTTGCCTAATATACAGGTGACCTGTAGGTATTCAGAAAAACTGCCCAGGAGGAGGGATTTAACTGAAGAGCAACATATAAAAAATAATTAAATTATTTGTTTGCATTCGAAGGAGACATGAAACAACATAGCAACTCCACCCCCCTCTCTTTCCCACACCAATTTCACGTAGAAAATTGAAAACTAAAGTTTGGAGGGGTTGATTAAATTATGCTGGTATATTTCGAGGTTGATAAACTACACTTAATAAACTGTCAGATTTAATTTAACCCTTTGTATTTTTCATCAGATTAACCAATCTTCTGTTCCCCATCATTACAGGAATTGAGGAAGCTGACTGAAGTCCATAGGGTCCTGACTCTTGCTGGAGAACATTATTGATTCATATTGGTGCGCGGATGGTTTCCTCTCTCTAGGTCAGCTGTGTATCATGGTTGGTCCTTATGTGAGGCGTTAGCAGCACTTTGCCAGAGCTCCATCTTATCTGCTGCTTTGGAATATCTTGCGTCTTCTCCTTGGCAGGTACTGTTTGTGTCTGACGCACAAAATAAAACATGTTGGTGGCTAACAGCCATACAGATGTCTGCGTTCCCAAAAAAATGTTAATATTGTCAATAAAATTCACCGATTAAGTGGCGCATATATTTTTGAGCTATCGATTGAGCATCGTTAGCTCCTGAAACTCTCTTCTCCTCCTTGAACTATTAGTAGAGGTTCACTGATGAACATCTTAGGATTCAGAGATTTAACTTTGTTTAGCAGAACAATAAAGTCCTGTCTCAATATCTCCAAATATTTTCTTGACATCACAGGCTCCTGTGTGTATGACGAGAGATTTGACTGTCGGATGTGAAGGAGCGATCTTCAGAATTTTCTCTGCGATATCAGATCCTGTGTCGTTGGTAATACGGAGTACTTTGGTGTTTTTCTTGCTGCACAGGCGTTTTATCTCACTCGCAGCTCCATCACCCACTATCAGAGCTTGAGTCATAGTGGTTAGTTCTTTCTGCAGCCTTTTATGATTTCATTTAGTCTCATAGCTTTTTTTGGTGCTGGGAGATGAGCTTTCTTTCAGGGAGTCAGGGTCTTGTAAAAGTGGAGCAATTCTGTCCTGGAATCCCTGTGTTTTTGGGCCGGTTTGCTCTTGCTTTTTATTGTAGCCACATTCTAGGGCTGTTTTCTCCTTGGTACAGGGGTTGGTACTCCGTTTCATCCAGAGTCTCTGGGTGGTGGATTTTGCCTGGAACCGAATGGTCTTCCCATATCGGAGGAAAGCAATTTATCTTTGCAGGTTTTATGCTTTAGCTTTGCACCATTAGAGTTCCAGAAAGGACTGTTGGTTTGGTTCCTGTTTCTTGGTGGTGCTTGTTATCTGACTGCTAGCCTGCTGCTGTCCACTGATTTGGGTTATCGGAAGAGTGGTTTCATTCCCACATTGACCATTTACCTTCAAGTTCACTTGAAGCTGCTGAACTTTCATCTCCTGTATCGTCTGGAGAGGTTTGTAGGAGTCAACATTGGAGAAGGCGAGCATCTTGCTGTTATTTAACTTTGGTTAGAGGAGTTCCTCAGCCCCAGTCACAGGCTTTTACTGCTGATGCGCCACACACAATGAGAAGGTCATAAAAATGGTAAAAAGTAACAGTTGCCAACTGTATCAACCAAAAAACAATAATCCCGATGATTACTAGGTCTGAAGGAGCATTGCTTATTATCCCCCACAGAGAAAATGAGAAATATAAACAGAAAAATGCAGCAGAAGCAGGAGTAAAGCAGAAAAGCGTCTGCACTGTAGGGAAGCAGGTGAGCAAGACTTGGTGTTAGCAACGCATTTTCCCCCAATGCAGAACTTCAAATGCTCCATACCTGTGTCACATTGACAGTGTAGCTAATGTCTGCAGAAGTATAAACTAGGTTTATGGCACACCCCGTCCAGTAGACTCCATTGGACTTTAAGTCGAGAAAAAAGAAATTATAATTTTGCCATGGATGGCGCATATTGTCGCTGGTGGGTGAAAAAGTTGTAACTGCAAAAACACAATTTTCCAGGAGATGAAACCGAAAAATAAATCTTCTATTTCTTCCATTTTCAACATGCAGTGAGTCTTGGACACTTCTTTCTTGAAAACTACACAAAACGTGGATAATGAACCGCTGCATAGATTTATTATTATTATAATTAATAATAATAATAAAATGTGGGAAAAAATGAGTTACATGGTTTTCATCCACCAGTGACAATATGACCTTTCTCCATTTAAAAGAATATTTTGTTAAAATATGGAATGAGAATAGATACCCAAAAGCCACACGTGACATAACTTTCTCTCTCCACAAGCTAACAAGAGACTCTGAAGCTGACATTAAGCCAGGGTTAGTGTTAAAGGTACCATAGGGTCCATCAGAAGGAAAAGGACTAAGACACTCAACTGTAGGGTAATCTATACCGAAAATAATAATAATAATAAATAATTAATAATACTAAAAGATGCGGGCGACACGGTGGAGCAGGGGTTAGCGCTGTTGCCTCACAGCAAGAAGGTCGCAGGTTCAAGACCTCCTTGGTCCGGGGTCTGGGACCTTTCTGTGTGGAGTTTGCATGTTCTCCCCGTGTCTGCGTGGGTTTTCACCGGGTACTCCGGCTTCCTCCCACAGTCCAAAAACATGCTCAGGTTAATTGGAGACTCTAAATTGCCCGTAGGTGTGAGTGTGTGAGTGAATGGTGTGTGTGCCCCACGATTGGCTGGCGACCATCTGGGGTGTATCCCTGCCTCTCGCCGTAACGCGCTGGGATAGGCTCCAGCAGACCCCTGCGACCCTAATGAGGAATAAGCAGGTATAGAAAATGACTGACATGACTGACTAAAAGATGCAGTCTTGTTGTGCTATAGAATGTCTCATAGTATGTTAAGAGTGTAGCTACAGTGATTTGGTAAATGTAAGTGCATCTAAAGGTCCGAGCAATTTTGTTCCATTATCTGAATCGACACAGCTGCTCAGAAGCTTCAGATCTCACAGCGTGTTTCAAACCTCTGAATTCACTCAAACTTTCTGAGTGCAGTGAAGGAAACAAAAATAAATGACCTTTGTGAGAGTTTTATTAGACAGACAACAGAGATGCTGTCCTGAGGTTGAGACAAGGCCAAATGTACTTTCTAGTCAAAGAAAGAAAAGTGGAGTGGGCTGTCCAATCATAGTAAATGCTAACGCTACTGCTATAGAACAAGCCATCACATGCACACACACACACACACATACACAAACACATGGGCGCACATGTGTGTACGCACAGACGTGCACCCACACAGAGGCTGAAAGTCTGCAGCAACTGAAATTGCTTCTCTTATTTTCCCTCCACATTCTGCAAGAGAAACATCCAGCAGGCAGCCGGCTGAAAGATCTATTGCACTGTTACGATGACTAAAGAGTCAATGTCAAACAGCATTTCCATATAGATCAGTGTCCCTGTAGGGGCATATTGACATTGGAAGCTATCCGAAAAAATAAAATAAAAATCCTCTGAAGCTCCCTCTGAAAGAGATAGAGGGAGAGATAGAGAGAGGGAAAAAAACAGCATATTCTTGTGAGGATCCATATCTTCCTGGGAGTGAAGCAGACTAACAATTGGACCGCAAATGATTCAGCTTAATAGAGCAAGGACACAGAACTCACCAATAACTTGTGACATCTCTTTCCTGTTCCTGGGCTCTGGGGGAATAATGGTCGTCACTTATACTGTCTGGATAAGGGCACAGACACTGGCTGAAAAAAAACCTTGCCTAACCTTACCGATCATGCCTCTGTGATCTGTAATTATGATAATGATTGTACTAATTAGCCAGACCTTATGTGCTGGAGTAACGACGGGATGATTACGAGAGACCGGGGCAAAAGAAAGATGGGGTATGCGATAAGGTTTCAGAGTTTTCAGTGACATGTTGAGAGGCCTGCAGGAAGATTTACTGACAGTAGTACAGACATAGTAAAACTATGTCACGGTCACAAAAAAAACATTCAATATCATTTAAAAAAAAAATAAAAGTAAAATAGATTGAACATTACAAAAAATGAAATTTTAAGAGCTGAAAATATTGTGTTTTGATACAATTAGTCTAATATTGAACAGTTGAACAGATTATCTGCCATTCCACTGGCAGATAATTTAGCTTATTTTCTTGATTTTAGTCTATTCATTTTTATTTTAAAGAAAATGTTGGTGTTGTTTTCTTTTAAGACCAAATTTACCCAAATCAAGAAAAAATGAATAAGATAAATTACTTGCCAGTGGAATAAGATAGTTCTACTTAATATTGGACTAATTTACCAAGTTATCTTCGTCTGTTAAGATGTAAGTTTTTGCAGTCCATGTATGAAAATAAAATATTAAAAGAAGTACTTTTCCTCCTAGTGGTGTCATGACTGAGCTCACTTTTAATTTTATTCACAAGAATAATTCCAAGGTATTCAATCCAAAATAACCTATGTCGCGCTTATTCAGACGCACTTGTCTAAAACTTTGCCATTTTCAGGCTAGTGAATTATACCTTCTCATAGAATTTTCCTGTTAAAGCCCAATTGATTCGAAAATCAGACACCTACGCTATATCTTTACTCTAGCGGTTAAAGTACCTGTTCATTACAGGACAGAATTTAAGATGCTGCTCCCTAGTATCTGACTTTCTCACAGTTCATCAAGCCAACATAATTCTTGGGTCTCAACAAAAGATTACTTCACATTTCCTGTGCTCATTTTATACCTGGTGTCAGAAACAGTGCTCCATACTCCTTCATAAGGTCTCCTGACCAGGTGCATAGGGAAAATAGTGGCAGATCAGTATTAGTTTGAACCTTTTTTGTTTGTTTAATCACCCTGGAAAGCACTTTGCACTGCTTTTGTATGAAGTTTAATTATTTGATGCAAAATTAATCAGCAATCTTTTTCTTTGAATGTTTAATTGTAAAAAACAATATAAATCTATATATATCGCCAAAAAGAAAGTAGTTATGAGAAAGGCTCTGTAGTGTGAGTAACTGCTCCATTCCTGGTGGCTTTATTTGATGCTTTTTTCAGAGATGAAGGCTTGTTCCATTTCCCTCCGGTGCTTTAATAGCCCAAACTAAAACATCTTGTGCGTGAGTACGCTACATGTATTCTCCCTGAGGACAAAATGATGAGAGGCCTTAGGGCTATGGCATTAGAAATGGCATAGACCATTAATTCTGACTCTCAATGAACATTCTAAAGCTATAGCAGAGCAGGCATGTGTGTGCCTATCCTTTGTACTTCAATGAATAATACCTATAATACATATCGCTTATATGAAAATTGAATAGTGTTGCTAAAAAAAAGAAAAAATATTGTCATTAGTCATATATGTATGCGCTGATAGCACAGTGCTTTTGGATATATATATATATATATATATATATATATATATATATATATAAAGGAAATACATCGTCATCACAAGCAGAGAAGGAATACTGACAGATTTCAGCAAGAAAAGAAATATATTTTTTTCTGCTAATGAAAGTGATCACAGTAACAGAATGTAATGAGTCAGTCTTTTCATTTTTATATGCTTTTAATTCATGCACTTATCCAGAGAGACCCAGACACCCAGGCAGACATTCAATGGCTTGTTCACTGACACTTTGGCATACACAAGTTGGCAACTAAGTGGATCAAACCTGTAACCTCAGGTCAGTATGCAAATCATATCAAATGCAAATCACAAAATCATTGGAGTGATGACTCTCTACACTTATGTATTCACCATCATCCTTTAGTTGACACTTTTATCCTTAAAAAACTCAAATGGGGAAGCAACTAGAAGCTCAGGGATGAGGGTCAAAAGAAAGAAAGTTAAACTTTGCAACATTTTTGCACCTGTTGTAAATTAAAAAAAAATATATATATATGTGCAGATTACCGTACATTAAACGAGAAAGATGTATAATAGGATTTATTTAACCAGAAAAAAACAGGTGACTTCTGAATTTTTTAAATACATTAACATTCGAGCCCAAATCCAATTTAAAATATGTGGGTAGAAAACACAGCTTGATAAGGAAGTATGGGTAATTTAACTGAGATTTCAGAATGAAGGATGACTTGAATGCAACATTTTTACATCTGTTCATCTTATTTGTTAGACGTTTGCATAAATGGCAGAAAATTACAAAAAGCAAGATATGCCCCTTTCATTTAGCTAAATGCAGACTAAAACTAATATACTAATGAAGAATGTTAATCCATAAAAGGTTTTGTTAACAGATTTGATTTTGATGTACTGCTATTTTTTTTTTAAAAGAAAAGAAAAACAAAGGGGAAGCTGTCATTTGGAGCATTTGGTTTCTCTGCTCCTTTAATCCAACTCAAATGGACGTCATTGTTGCAAAAATATGACTAGATTAATCTCAAATCCAAATCCTTTCCTATCATTGAAGTATTTGTTTTTTTTCCTCTAATGCAGATGGATTTCCCTTTACACGTGTCTCATCTTTTCAATGAATAAAAGATTCCAAATGTTCCAGCTCTGTGCTTCACAGGTCAAAGAACATCAACGCAATAATTGTGTCCAAATCCATTTGGACAATGTTGCTGTTGTCATACAACGAGGTGCAATGATAGGAGGCACATAAGCAAGCCATCTTGTTTTTTACTCACAGCGAGACTAATTTCCAACTGGCCAGTATGTGTTTGTATGTGTGTGTGCGTGCATTGGTCTTGAGCTTCATCTGCCTGGTTCGTTTGATTTGCGAGTGAATCCCTTCCAGTCCATTAGAGAGATGCTGGAGGGCGCAACCGCCAGCTGACCTCTCTCTGCAGAGTTTGCAGTAAATCACATCTCTGTAAAATGTCATATAGAGTACACATTGCCAGAGGATGAATCAGTGTGTGTGTGTGTGTGTGTGTGGCACAGAGCTGTTAAAACACAGTGGAAGTCTAAAATCACCCACATCTTCCATTTTTATCATTTTTATTATGTATCATTATTTTTATTTATAGTACTTGCTGCTTTGCTCCTCTGCTTTGTTATTACTCATTAGCTCCTCATTATAATGGTACCTCACCTGATCCTACATGACACATCACAATCACAAGTCATATAGTTTGATGTAAACCGTTGTACTGTCTTGCTGTAATGTATGTATGCTTTAACACTGTCTATTTTTTCTGTCTCTCTGTAATGTTGTATTACGCCTATAAAATAAATACATAAATAGTTGAGACAATGTTGTGTGTACATTCCTCAGGATCCAGAGTACACTTTGCATGTGATGAAAGTAATAAGCAACAAAACCCTGAGCTCAGCATTAATCCCGTACTTGATATGTACTTTACATTTTACTGATGCAGCGATACACAAAATGCCCATTTATATGCAAGTGCACATTCTGCAGTGGCAATTAATCCTATCTATTCTGTATCATTTTCCCTCTTTGTCACTATGGAAACAAGTGTCCCCTATAGCTACAATACAGCTTGTCTGCTCCTTGAACGTGCATTATGATGACACGGGTAAACCCGGAACGAGAGAAAAAAAGCATTTCCTGCCCGGCTCTCATGTGTAATGCATGAGGACAAACATATATAGTCCCAACCACAAAAGTCTTCTTAAGGAAAAGAATACAGCCAGAGTTTCTCCTCATTTCATCAGTGTGTCTGTGGCAGGGAGCGCCTACAGTCTACGCCTGTCATGTCAAATGTTATATATAAATAAACCCGACTTGACTTGACTGCACATCTGTCAAGGGAGGCAGCAGGAATCCACAAATGTTGCAGTGGCTCCAAAGCATCACAGATTTACTTTCATCACCTAACTTCAGCAGTGACACAAGTAATAATAAATTACTTCTAGTGGAAGCAGGGATATGTTTTGAGTATTGTGCAGGTAGAACATGAGCTGTGTGTTGTTCTGCTGCTTTAATGACAGATGAGTTGTTCCTGTAAGCAAAGTATCTCAGATTTGACTTTTGTTGGGGTAAATGTACCGGTTCCATGGAGCGAAAGCAAGTTCTAGACCCCTGACTTAAATTGAGAACATGTAGACTGTCAGCGACAAATATACTGTGTAGCTTAGCCTTCACAATCCTCTCAGTCTGAATTCACCTGAGAAAGTTCTAAAGATCTAAAGTTTAATTTGCTGTGAATGGGTGTAAAAAATCAATGCTAGGTGATTGTTTGCACAGCTCACTGCTCTGAAGAGTTAATTCAACACTTTCAGAAATCTGCCCCGGAGTCAGATCAGTTCATTATTCTCTGTGTCTGTTTGACTGGACTACAAGTCACACACGTTAATCCCTATAGAGACAAAATACACTTTTTCATGGTCTGTATATAAATAGCGGCTAATTCAAATGTCAACTTCAGCTAATTTGGCGAAAGTGTGCTGTCACTACTACATCAGGCAAGTATATATTCTCAACTATCAACAGATTTGAATGTAAAAAAAAATAATACTCATTTAACAGTGTCTTTATCATCCATGTTTGCAGAATGTCTAAAAAAAAAAGAGCCTACTTGTATACACCAAAAGATAGAGAACTAAAATTATAGACGGCCAGTCATTAAATGACCATGTAGCTCATTTAATTTTAAAATAAAGCACAACCCTCTGGAGCTAATTTGAATTCAGTATCTTGCTCAAGGACACTTCAGCACATGGATTGGACGAGCTGGGAATTGAACCGCCGATCTCCTGATGTATCACTGCGGCTACATCCCTGGATGGGGACCTTTGTTACATTTCACACTCTTTGCTCTCTTTCTGTGTTCTCCTGAGAACAAAATGCCAGACAAAATAATAGTATACATCCCCCCAAAAAAGAGAGAAAAAAAAAACAGTCACAGATAACAACTCCTGGACAAAAAATAGTAGATAAATCTGACAATATCATTAAAAAAATGTCAGGGTTTTCTGATTTGACATTTCTAGTAAGGTTTAACATAACATTAATATATAATGAATTAATATGACAAATAGTTGCATATTTCCCCTTCTGATCAACCGAAACATTGAACTGAAAGAATCTTTAAAGAGATGAGAGAGAAGCAATTTGATGAAAATGTCAATTATAGGTGCTTCAAGTATTAAATTATTTAGTTTAGGTGGGGGGAATACTGTAAGACAATGGTATGCAATTTACAATCTACACCGTTACACTTTGTACACTAAATTAACCCCTGAACACCTTCCTCTGTCACTTGTCTCTTGTCAGGAAGCCCCAATACTTGAGATATGCAGTAGGTAACAGACACGGTTTCTATCTTAGATTGCTATGCTGTGTGCTGCTGTCTATTACAGAAACAGCACCTGGTCGAGTTACTTGACTTTTATGAGATGCATGTTTGCTGCTTGGGCTGACTTGACATTGTCCCTAAAGCACCCAAAGTGTTTTGCATGGAAACTTTGCAGCTAGCGAACTTCTGGAAAGTCATCTGAGCCACTGTGGGGAGGAGAGACGGGGAGAATACAGAGAGCCAGAGAAAAAGGGGGGAAGCAGAGAGAGAGCCAGGCGCGAAGATTTCACTGCAGAGCAGGGTGTCCACTTGGCCCACACCACAGCGATTGGTATTCACTGTGGCCTTGCGTCAGTGCCAACGTGTGCTGCATCCTTCAGGAACATTAGAGTTGAAAAAAAAAATCCCTTCCTACTGTTCTTATCCATCAGCCTTCGTTCCATAATGCACACTCTTCAGCTACTTCACTTGCAGACACAGTCACCGTTGCTGTGTGAGACCTTTAGGGTCCTTTCATGTATTATGAACAGCAGCCGTCCCTGCCTCCGCCGGATGTTCAAAACGCACTTAGCCGCTCCCCATTAAGAGCCCCCGAAAAATCATTCTGAATAATAAATCAAGACCTATGTAGCACCACCGTGTACATGACTTTCCCCCCACCCCCATCCATCCGCTTTGTTTGTGCGGTCTGTTGTCGGGTCTCCATGGCAACCAAATCAAAAGCACAAAAATAATTCACCCCTCACCCTCCATCTGGCCACCTGTTACTGCCACAAACCCGATTGTTCAGCTACTCGGCTGAAATGAAAGAGCAGGATTTGCATGTAAGAGTGGCCACCGAATGATTTAATAGGATTATAAGCATTATATTTATTTAATATAACAGGTCGTTAAGGCCTTTGTGCTCAACGTTCGATATATAATATTCCATTTCCTATTCTATGAGCACTTATTCAATACTCTTCAATGTTCTGACTGCTGGCGGAGACATGTGTGCATTATATGTGGGACCAGAATGAACTCCAACTGGAGAAAAAAAAAGAAAGAAATAATACAAAAAGGTTGTTTTTGTTTTCCATTACAGGCTATTGCTGGACTCTTACCAATGATTACAGCCTTTTGCACTCAACTAAGCAAGTATGCACATATAGTAATAATTGCTTTTTGTATAGACCGTCTATATTATGCCCTTGTATTAAACTAATTTAACCATTCCTATTTGAGTTACTGATAATATACATTTCTGCAAGAATGTTAGGCTCTGTGGCATTACTAATTGCCTAGCAACCACATTTAGCACTGTAATGATCTGGTGAAAAATTTGTGCTCGGCAAATAATAGCAATTCAAGGTCTGTGGAATTATTTTGCAATCAAAACATTGTGCAATCACAAACCACATCAGCAGCACACATAGAAACCCCACAGCCATTCAAGGCCTGCTATTCACCTGTCATTTCTGTGTCTATTGTGTTCTACAAAGCCGAATAGCAGTTATAATTCTTGTCAAAACCGAGTTATGTCCCAAATTGAACTTTTTAGACATCTGTTTTATCTTGTGACAACTTGTCTAAATTCAATCTTGAGGAAAGAGACTATACAGTTTGCTGCAACTAAACGAAACGCAAAGCGAACCACAGCGGGTGCCATTACTGTGGTCTGCTCAGGGATTATCCAGTCAGGGGCCTTAACATTTCAAAGTGCAGTGTACAGGAGTTACTGCACTCTGCTTGCATGAGGTTATCGGCCTTTCTACATTCAAACAGTCATGTTTCTCGAAAATACTGGATCATTTGTTGCATAAATCGTCAGCATTGAGACATAGAGGAAAGAAATTCATGATTTTTAGCTATGAGAATCACTTCATTATTCCATATTTAATAAGCATAATACCAGTGCTTTGCCAATAACACATTTGGCTGGATAGGCAAGGGCAGTCAACATAAACATGTAGGAGATGCCTGTTCAACACCACTGTTAAAAATTAATTTTATACAGTCATTTTGCCCCAAGCGTTTTTGGTACCTAAACCCAACCTTAAAAACCTGACGGTGTTTGACACTGTATTGATGAGTTGGCAGTGATTACCCTGTCCATCGAAAAATTTCTGACCATCCTTCACTACTTTGACGAGTTGGAAGTGACAATGTGTTGACTGGGGGGAAAGCAGCACAGTGACTGCTGCCACAAGGTGAAAAGTTGTAAAAGTTAACTTTATATCTAAAAGTTTATTTTTTTTCTTCCTCATGCACAATTCCTCGTTTTTTTCCTGATGAGTCAACACAACACAAATAATGAAATACAGTAGCTGTTTTTTGTTTGTTTTTTTTTCCTTGAAACATCTCCACAGTGTGAATATGAGACACTCAGCCCCTGTGGACTTAAAGGAATAATTTGCTGCCACCTCTAATAAGGTGGTTATTTTAAGACCTGCACACCTATATGCATTAGGAGTGCATTATATATATATATATATATATATATATATATATATATATATATATATATATATATATATATATATATATATGGTATTTGGTACCCTATTACTAGACACAACTGTGTACCTCTACGATTGTATATGCATATTGCATGAGTCACATATCCACATTTCTCTGTCCTGTAATAAACATAATTTTCCCTATATGACAATTCTGCATACACTGGTGTAATTCATTTAGGAGAATCAGCAGCCTACAGTTACAGGTCATGGGAGGAGGAAAGGGAGGGCAGGGACAGAGGTGGCAAGTTACCAATTCATCTGCCTTAAAGCTGATTTAATATGATACAGTTGACTATTGCACCTGCCATTGCACATTGCAACTGTGGAGGAGACTGCTCAGACAAAGATTTTACAGGCTCAGTTGCACCCTGGGGACATCTGCCATCTTTGTGTGTGTTTTTTGAGTTGTGAGCCTGCTGCAGGGCACCACTATTTGGGCTAAAAGATGTAACGTTGGTCCGGTGGTGGTTTGCTCTTCCATACACTGTTGTATTTGATTCTATAGCGTGATGTTCAGCCTCATAAATTGTAATAGGACTGCCACTCTGACATTCTATTGTTGTGTTTTATTACAGTGCCTGATATTGGAAACGAAATGCTTGATGTTCTTAATTTTATGGACGATGAACCCCTGACCCTCTGCTTAAGTTTGTCCCTCCAACACAAAAAAATTCTGCCATCCTCATTCTGAGACCGTACAACAGCCTCTGGTTTCTGGTTTACTCCTCTACAGAGACTGACACCGGTTACTTCACTAACGAGTACATTTTCGCTGAGGAAAAAAGAATAGGTCCACAGAAATTTAAACAGTTGTATTTTTAGACAGCGGAGCTAACGGGGAGAGAGGATGGCACTCCTTATCACTCATTTCACACTTCTTGTAGTAGCATGGCTGTGTAGGCGTATATATATATATATATATATATATATATATATATATATATATAGAGAGAGAGAGAGAGAGAGAGAGAGAGAGATGATGTTATGATGTTAGCTAATATTCATTATTCTAACATGATACACTACTGAACAACAGTGGCATCACTTTAAAAAAATCAATATGCTTATAGATTAGTACACAGCATTGAGATTCTTGTTTTGTATTTGCATGTATTAACATAACTAACAATTTGCTGCCTCAAACCCCCCAGACTGGCCACTTTACAGGTAGTAACATCAAAATGACCTCCTCACCATAGCCAGTGAAGGGCAAAGCACTTAACCCCTGACAGCTCCTGCTGACTGCAGCACCGCCTCAGACTGTACAAATGCAGTGTATTGGGCAACTTGTATGCAAAGTGTGCTCAAATGATGTGAAGGTGAATCACAGCTGGTAAATACGGTTAATGTCAACCTTCTGCCGTGGTTAAATCAAGATTAAAGACATGTATCCATGAAAAATATATACAGTGAGAAACAACATAGCATTTAATATTTTTTGTGTATATTAGCAAGATTTTTTATGCAACTAAAATACAGTACATGCAATTAATATGGGGAATGTTGGGACTCAAGGTTTTTGGTCTAGTGAAAGATCTGCCTGCCATACTAAATAATAAAAAAAAAGATTCTTTGAGATATTTAGCTTCTTAAAAATGTTTTTTTTTTAATGGCTGTCGTTTTTCTCTGACTCTCTGACTCTCTCTGACAGCTGTCGCTGAGAAACACGGAGTTTGAGCTCCCTCCAAAGATTTTCGATTGGGTTCAGGTCTGGAGACTGGCTGGGCCATGCTAGGACCTTGATATGCTTCTTACGGAGCCAGTCCTTGGTTTTCCTGGCTGTGTGCTTTGGGTCGTTATCGTGTTGGAAGACCCAGCCACGACCCATCTTCAATGCTCTGACTGAGGGAAGGAGGTTGTTCCCCAAAATCTCACAATACACGGCCCCAGTCATCCTCTCTTTAATGCAGTGCACTCGTCCTGTCCCATGTGCAGAAAAACACCCCCAAAGCATGATGCTACCACCCCCATGCTTCACAGTAGGGATGGTGTTCTTCGGATTGTAATCTTCATTCTTCTTCCTCCAAACACGCTTAGTGGAATTATGACCAAAAAGTTCTATTTTGGTCTCATCTGACCACAAAACTTTCTCCCATGACTCCTCTGTATCATCCAAATGGTCATATGCAAACTTAAGACGGGCCTTGACATGTGCTGATTTAAGCAGGGGAACCTTTCGTGCCATGCATGATTTCAAATCATGACGTCTTAGTGTATTACCTACAGTAACCTTGGAAACGTTGGTCCCAGTTCTTTTCAGGTCATTGACCAACTCCTGTCGTGTAGTTCCGGGCTGATTCCTCACCTTTCTTAGAATCATTGAGACCCCACGAGGTGATATCTTGCATGGGGCTCCACTCCGATTGAGATTGACCGTCATGTTTAGCTTCTTCCATTTTCTAATGATTGCTCCAACAGTGGACCTTTTTTCACCAAGCTGCTTGGCAATTGCTCCGTAGCCCTTTCCAGCCTTGTGGAGGTGTACAATTTTCTCTCTTGTGTCGTTGGACAGCTCTTTGGTCTTCGCCATGTTACAAGTTAAAGTCTTGCTGATTGTATGGGGTGGACAGGTGTCTTTATGCAGCTAACGACTTCAAACAGGTGCATCTGATTAAGGATGATACATGGAGTGCAGGTGGACTTCTAATGGGCGGACTAACAGGTCCTTCAGGGTCAGAATTCTAGATGACACACAGGTGTTCAAATACTTATTTGCCGCTATATCACACAAATAAATTGTTAAAAAATCATGCATTGTGATTTCTGGATTTTTCTTTTTAGTTTATCTCTCTCACAGTGGACATGCACCTACGATGAAAATTTCAGACCCCTCCATGATTTCTAAGTGGGAGAAATAGCAAAATAGCAGGGTGTTCAAATACTTGTTTTCCCCACTGTATATATATATATATATATATTCTATAATGTGTTTACACGGTAGATGTCTCATGCTACAGATAATCAGAAGGACGATTACTGTTCTTGTTGCAGCTTTCAGTCTATAATGGTAGTTACAAGTGGTTATATTAACCATGATTTCAATAGCTTTCAACCACTCCTATCGATACATCTCAACACTCCTCCACACTGTTTCTTCATGATGCCATTCAGAAAACAAAGCTTGATGTTTCAATTCATGGCTGGCACTTCAGTTTCAAAGCAGACAATTACTAGCAAAGGGAACATGCTCGAATAAGGACAACTCTCAAACAACAGCATTTAATGAAACAATCAGTGATCCTGAACAAATCCTCAGCTGCACAAAAACAGTGGCTGCAATGGAGGAGACGGATGGGGCCATCGGCTCCCTTGGACATGCTCAGTGGGCTACAGCTAATGAGCCCTAATATTGAAGCTTGGGGATTGCAGTCGAGGCCGTACAGTTGACCTGTTGCAGATGGATGAGTATAGTTAACACTTTCACACGTAAACATGCAAGAGTGCAGCTTCACTTGAAAATTGCCTCACGGGCGAAGAAAAGCTTTTTTCCATGTAATTCGCCACAAGTCAACGTGTATCGCACGACTGAAGTTACACAACCTAACAAACACACACGTAATGTATAAATGAAACCAAAGTGCTTTCTGATGCAGCAACCTTTTATTATTTACGGTTATATTACGGAGAAGCCAAATGGAATTTTTGATGAAGAGACACATGCATTCTCCGCCATCCCTTCTTTCCTGTCCGCCTTGTTCCCTATTCACTCTGCTGCCTCCACCTGAAAATAGCCCAAAGAAAGTGCTCTTCTCTGACAAGCAGTGAGCAGTTTGCTCTCCTGTCAAGCTACGGTGGAGCGAAAGGTCGGTGGTGTGTCTCCTGCCAAAGCGTCATGAAGACAAGTGATGCCTGCTTAAGCTAGATACTGTGTCTACCCAATAGGGGAAATACAGGTAAGTTCACACTCAGTATATTTACATGACACTTGAAAATATTGCCTTAATCTGAGTAAAACTGAAGTGTATGTAATCATGTTATTATGATTAATATCAGAGTTCTCCAACCCAGATAATATGATTGGACTTTGGTTTTCTCTGCCATGTATACACCTTAATCAGAATTAAACTAGACAATGCGTGTGTGCATGCTCCACAACCCCTGCACTGGTGTATGACACCGGAACAAAAACACCCAAGAAAAGCAGTCGCAGAAGAAGAATACAATCACAATAGATCATATGCACAATAAGCAAGGGTGTACATTATATATGAAGTGAAAAAAAGCCATATGATTATCTTATCTTGTTATTCGAAAATGCCAGGGTTCTACTATGCCCCAGTTGTTTGTTTATAATGTGACAGCATAATAGTTAAATCAGAAAGGGGCCTGTACTAACCCATTAAAACAACACTAGTGTTGAGGGGCAGGACACATTTCCATCAGTTACTCGTTTGTCTCTGTTACATGTAAACTTGGACAAGGACAAAAGTCCAATTAGACCCCAAAACCAAATTTTGAGCATGGCTTGATTAAGCTGTGCATGTAAACGCGCTGACTGTTAGAGGCTTCGAGGATGCCTTTAATATGAGAGTGTTCTCAGAAAAACAAAAGCAGTGGGCAGTGTTTTGTGAAATAATCTGTCTGACAGCTGGGCGAGGAGATTGACACTAGTCACAGAGTTGGAGCTTGCAGGCGATTAGCCTACAGACGTTCAGCTGGTGGAGTTGCATGCCGTTACTAACTCTTGACAACTCTTGACAGAGTTTATCCATATGGCCAGTGTTTCTGTGCAAAGACTGTCTGGCTACAGCATCAGATCCCAGACTATTGTGTAAAGCTTATACTGCAGTGGACCCCATATGGGCTAATGCATATACTGTAGTTCACTATAATATAATGGGTGGTGGGTGTTAAGCACGTAGGCAGTAGATTGACTGGATCCTTTAAGATGAGGTGGGCAACCACAAAAATAGCAATGTCAGAGGAGGTAATGTGTTGTTGAGTGTATTTGATTAAACGGCCACAGTGAGACTCCCTGTCTTATAATTCCCTGCCTTTTACAATACAAGGAAACAATTAAATTACTTTGTTTTATAGCTTATGACATGTTGGAAATCATACTGTTTACCTTTTTTAAGCTTATCTGTTTCCAGCCTGGAATTAATCACCATGTGGACTTATCATAGTCACCTCTCAGCTGCAGCTCTGCACATGCTTGAGAGTTGTAGGGATGATGTCATGCAAAGAGGAAGATTTCTTCCTTGGTGCGGCTGTGGCTCAGAGATGGAGCAGTTATCCACCAAGTGGAGTCGGCGGGTTCAATTCCCAGCTCCTCCGGGTGTCCTTGGGAAAGATACTTAACCCCAGGTTGCTCCTGATTGCTGTGACGTTGCTGTGTGAATATGTATGAATGATTAGACCAGTGTCACCTTGTATGGTAGCCACCGCCATGAATGTGTGTGAATGGATGAATGAACTTGTAGTTGAAGCACTGTGAACAGTTAAAAACACTAAAAAAAGCTCTATACAAATGCAGGCCATTTCAAAACATGTAAAGCATTCTTAAAAATAACAACCAATGGCCAGAAGTAGTGTGATATGGCTTTATAGAAAATCACTGAGAGCAGTCTTTCTCAAAACGTAACCGTGACGATGATCCTTCCCTTACCTGAACCAAGTACTTTTAGAAATCTAAACTTAGCCACACTTAACTTTACACACTGACAGCTGTTTTCTTAATATAGAAGTTAGGACACTGATAAGAGTGTCTTGTGTGTTATATGCTACACTCATGCATGTACTACTAGAATTAAAGTGAGAGTTCTACAGAACATAATCTACATGTATATTGGGACACTAGGAATGTAGAATGAAGATGGGAATAACTTAGGGATAGAAAAGCCTAAGAAGCAAAGAGACATTTCTTACACTCATGCACAGACAGATACTATACTTTCGCCACAATTATGTTTTTTTTTCTTTTTTTTTTTTTTCAGAAATCTGCTTGTCATTTAGGGTGGGTATGTTGTCCCTCTTCCTTCAATACTGCTTTACTACATTAAAAACAGAAACAGACAGTGCAGTTACAGTGAGAGAGTTCGGGACTGAATTTTGCATGTGTTTAATTGTATTGAAGCCAGTAGGAATTGTGCACACTCATGCATATTTTGATGTCGATATTCAGAGGAAAAATGGTTAACAAGGTTTTTGTTCATGCACAATGCCTCTTGCACCGGAGTCAATAGTGTCAATTACTAGAGGGTAAATTTATCGATGTTGCTTTGTCGATTTGTCATCCAATTATGCCGAGACTCCAATGCGCAGTTCACAATTACAGCAGAGACATCACAATTGAACAGACCACAATCATGTAGGGAATTAAGAAAAAAAGCACTTAAATATGTTAATTATCATTGGCTGCTCCCACATGTAGAGTATTTAAGATTTAGCTTATTTCAGTCAAAACATGCCTGTTCAGAGGGGGCTACTCACATAGTCTACATTAGAGAAGGTTTTTCAAGAACAATCCAAATGTCAAGTTTTAAGTCAATCAGATGAGGCAACGAAGTGCTGGAACTTGAACTAGAAATTCCTCAACTACTGCACTTGAGGTTGGCTCCAAAATCAAGCTAACCCCTATAGACCCCCATGTTAAAATGACAAACTTTACAGTTGAGTGACAGGTATCTGCCACTAGATGTCTGCTAGGTGCAGCTCAGGAGGAACACCTCTAGCTACCTCTAGCTACTGTAAAAAACAAGATGGTGACAACCTAAATGGGCTTCAAATAGGGAGTCCAGAAAACAATGAGTCATGATGGCTAGGTCCATTATACAGTCTATGATTCATAAAGAGACTCCTTCCATTTTAGTTAGATAAATAAAACAGGTTAAAACATGTTGGTTACTACTCATGTCTTTTTTCCAGTCTGCCACTCTACTATAACAGAAAAAAGTGTAAAACTTGACACATCTGTGTGTGCATATATTAGTTCTTATTTAGACAGAAGTTTCTGACAAGATGTGCCTCAGATGTGGTTCATCATCCCTGCACGTAATTATTCACAACATTCAAGCTTGTTTTTTTTTCTTTTTTTATGAACGTCATTACGTGGGCCTTCCCATAAACCTGCTGTCAACCAGATGAACGCTGTTAGACAGTTCCAATGTAATGAAGCTTTTGACACCTTTAAGCACTGATGTGACAGCGGCGTCAGGAAATAATATACATTCTAATCATTATTATTAGTGAAACGACAGAAATTATCTTTTAAATCCATTCTCCTTTTCTTTGTGAGACACACAGAATAGCTAGCTGCTTATTGGAAAGTTGTCAACTAGTTGTCAAAATTGCTGCCTGAGAGGAACAAGGGAAGTACTCCTCTGAACACAAAAGGCATCATTGATCTTATGAAGACGGGGGATGCAGGACAGCTGTCGGCTGGATTTGGAAAATGACTAGCTACACACTGAAAAGTGTACAAAGATGGGGATTTCTCATTTGTATTTCAAATAGTTTTGGGGGGAATTGTATGCCGTTATTATAGGGACAGTGCCGATATGACAGGAAGTGAAGTGAGAGAGAAATGGAGGATGACATACAACAAAGATCCGCCCGCCAGATGTGGCGTGCACCTTTACCACAAGGTTAACGGGCCACGACAAGGTTTGGTATTAATATTGAAATGTGCTTTAAACTGAAATATGCATTATTTTGTTCGCACAAGGTCCTTAAGTTAGAGCATGTAGATAAATGCGCACTGAATTAAGTGCTAAGAAGGGACTGAGGTTGGCAATTGAATGATTTTGTAGCCTTTTGACATATCCTTGGAGTAAGTACAGCAATTCCTCTGATTGAGTCCAGTACAAATTTAGTATGGCCATGACCTTGAATGAAAAGGCTTGCACTAAACTCTAATAGCTTGTTCAACCAGCCAGCCCACAAACCATTCTCTCAAAATCAATGTTGCCCCGACACAAGAGGGGAGAGTACATTATGTCCAACAGTTCAGAATCGCACACACTGATGTGCTCTGGCAGCCGAGGTGATGTAGAGTATCCTTCCCATCCACTTCCAGGACCATCTAGTCAATATATTTTGTTTTACCATCAGATTGGCATCTGTATTCAGAAAAGATGCACATTACAGGTCAGTGAGAAGCGTGCAAATTCAGTTTCATGTGAAATGGTTGTTTTGAGGTTTCAGAGCATTCATGCACATTCAGTAACATTGTCTTGCAAAGATGATCGTACTACATCGAAGAACTTATCATCCAATTTCAATATTGATTTTTTTAGATGAACTCACTTTTTTTTTCTGATAACAAGAAAGACAAAAAAAAAAATCAGGGTTCAGAACTAGTGTCAAGACTTTTAACAAGTCATCAATATCACTTTTTTTTCAAAACAAGAAATGTACCAGTACTTGCATTTGAATACTTGCCGATGCCAAGTTTGTGGATGTATTTTTTCACGTAATTTGCATTCTGCTCTGTTTTTGTTTTCTCGTTCACATTAAAGTAGGTACACACTGCCGACATGACTTCTGTTGTTGGCACCTTGCAGTCAAGCATGTAAATCGACTTCTCGTGCTGTGCCATAAAGTGATATCAAAGGCAATTTCAGGAGTAGGAGTATGAGTATGCATGCCTGGTATCGAACCAATACCTGATACCGATGTATTGATGCATTCCTACTATCATACTATCACTACTCTTGAAGCTTAAATATTCCAACTAAGGACACAGAATTGCAATCTTCAAAAAAAGAAAAAAAAAGGCAAAGAGAAGCCACATGACTCCACATGGTGTCATTCTTACTACCAAGGGTACCGCTTTAGTAGGGTCTAAGTCATTAATGCAATTTTTAAAGGAGGCAAATCAAAGGCTCCTGAAATAAAATTTGGTAATTTAATCACAAAGACATACTGAGGGAATGGGGCTGCCTTGAAATCTGATCTTCTCCTGAATGGCTGGCGGCTGGAGACCAAATATAGGCCCAGTGCTTCAGTCGTAATTGGGAGCTTTATTGATTTCCGGGCCTGTCGTCACGCCTGAGGTGACCTTTTGTTTGAGAATAATTGCTCTATTAGAGGGTTTATTCAGGCACCTGCTGAGTATCTCAGACACTATTATTGTCCAATAAGAATCCCCAGGCAGTGAAGCAGTGACCCTGCTCTGATATGTGGGTGGAGGGAGCGAGTTTGACTTTCTGCACTGCAGGGGCTTCTCATCACAGGAGAACAAAGCGCTGCCTTTAGCTCCATTCACGGGTTAACAGGAGCTGGGAAACTTCATGAAGGTAGAAAATATATTGCTCCCATTGCGTTGCTTCATTTCAGAGCAGCGTCAACAATCATTTGCCGCTCCGTTTAGCACAAAGAATCGCATGAGAAATAACCGATTTGTGATTATCAAATGTCCATGTAATGGGTCTTAGGAAACACTGGATCACAAAAGTGTGATCAGAATACTCAACTGAGAATTAAAGCTTTACCAAAGTACCTTTGTCAGCATGTGGTTGAGAATTTTGGCTAAAACAGACTGTCCCCCTTGACCTCGAGAGAGATCCAAGAACCATGAAGAAGTCAATAATTAAAAATATAGCAAACATTTTTTTTTTATTATTTTGCACAGAAATCTTGCTCAAATTGCTCAATGAATATTATGTATGGCATGTACCAGCATGTACACATCACAATGAACCAAATGTTATTCTCTTCTACTAATCCTGTCGATTATTTAATTATAAACCTTTCACTGCACCAGATCCCCAGTGTTGCTTAAATAAAAAGGCCAAGTCCAATCAAAAGTGTTTCCTTTTTTATTTTGCTAATCAAAACATATAAATGTAATTATGTAATAATACTATATACATTAATATATAACAGTCAGAAACAGGACCTCATGGAAAATTAAGTGTTCTGAGGACCTGGTGGAAAACCAGACTTTTGCATATGTTTGCTGAAATGGTTGTGATTAATATTATCATTAAATTCCTATTATTGTCAGATGGGATGTTGGTCATTTACTTTACAGCACTGCAGCTCACAACCTGTTGGTAGGTAATAACACTACATCAGGTAAACAATATTGGCAATGTTAATCGGTCAGGCTCTAATAACTATCCTTTAATTTTTTGTTTATATTCAATAGGACCAGTGTACCAATAGGAAAATGCCAAACAGCTTGAGAATACAGAAATTAGAAGATGCATGACGCACTGTCCCTCTATTATCTGAAAAGGTGTGCTGTTAAATAAAAAAGCCAAACCTCAGGATACAAACTGAAAAGGCGTATCTTGAAATTATAATGTCATAGAAAAATTGTCTTGGGTGTTCCTTATAATTGGAATGTCATTTTTTTTATCAATTTAATTAGACTTTATATGTTGGGATGTGATAATGGAATACAATTTACACTTTAGGAGGAACTACATTTTCAGAGGGAATCTGCCTGCGATCACTTTAATTTAACTGCAGTTTTGTTGAAAAGCCGACTTGTATCCATCTATTATATTTTTAATCTCTATGCTTTAAAACATTAAAAAAGAAAGCATGCATATTGCACAGCAAAAAAGAGAGATGAAGCTCTTCAGATATCATGACCAGATCAAACTTGATAGCTGGTTGCCACAGATAGTGGAGCGTTGCAGTGATGCATATAGCGACCAGAGGGGCAAAAGACTAATGAACAAGCGAGGTTAGCGTTTATCACTGTGGTGTAGACGTCATGCCTTCCTGTACCGCTCCATGTTTCCAACGAAATGGAACCATATCATTACATCTCAGCACTAACAGTTATGACTCACACTATTTTTTTTTGTCATGCCATCGCTTTTGCCTGCTTTCTTTAGAACACAGTCAGAAGCATTTTCACACAATTGCTATACTACCGTAGCCAGCTCTGGTCACACTTCAAACACGTAAACACTCGCGTGAAAGCTGCAGCGCCAGAAGAAACACAAATTGGAAATACTTGTTTTTTAAAGCTTCATTGAAAATCGTTGGCGTGGCCTCTTTGTGCGAATTCATGAAGAAAGCTCTGGTTCAATGGTCTTAATGCACTAATGCTCTCTAATGCATTCTGTTAACAGAAAGCACATGTTGGCAGACACTTTTACAGTGAGATGAAATTGATTTCTGACACGTTCTTTGTTCCCTATTGGGAAAAAAAGGAAAAAACACCAGAGAGGCTCGAAGATGCTGTTTTCTTATTGAAGGCAACTGTTCACTCTAACAAGAGGGTAGGGATGAGTATTGTGAGTATTATCAATAGCGATACCATTAGCAATGATAGCATCACTTATCACTTTTCTATCATTTGGTCATCCATTTCTAATACCTTTTGTATATTGCTTGAAATCATACAAATTTCTCACAGCTGCATTCAGGTTTCTTGCCAAAAGATTATTATAGATATTATTTTTATATTATCATTACATTTGAATACATCATGAAGACGTGTGATTTACTTCACCTAATCCTCAGTTTACCGGCCCGACCTTGAACATAATGTGATCTTATGTCACCTCATTAAACAAGAGAACCAGCTTTAAAAAGTTAATTCCAAAGGGAGCACATGCGCCGTGATCCAGCTTCGCAAGCGGAACAGAAAATCCAAGAAAATCCAAAGACAGCACATACTGCTCCCAAAAGAAATCAGTCTAAGGTGCGCAGTCCAAATAAATATTGTTAAAAGAGAAAAGACGGCCCAGCACTTAACCTGCTCCTGACCCAGAGCAAAAATAAAAAGAAAGAAGGGACATTTCGTGTGCTAGCCATCTTTTCCCCTCTTTTTTTTTTTTTTTTTTTCCCAGCATTGAAGATTTATCTGTCCCGTGCTAAAAAGCAGGAGTTAGCAGCAGTCCTGCTTTGTAACGTAGAAGAGCCCGTGGGTGCCCGAGATTGACTCTCTCTCTGCTGGAGAGAGTTGGACCTAGCCTGGCTGGCTGCCGCGTTGCTATTGGCTGAGAGGGTATATTTCAAAGTGGGCAGCGCCCGCTGAGAGGAGCGCGGCGCTGCGCGCTCGCTTTGCTCAGCGCAGCAGAAAGCCTGCATGGCACAGCACAATCCAGTGGAAATAATGGATTTCAGAGCCTGGTGGTTCACCAATTTAGCTAACCTTGTTGACTTATGAGTCACGGAGGAGTGTTAACAGACTTCTGCTTGACAGATCACCAGGGTTGGGGGTTAGGGAGACCAGTACTGTAGGCCTTTGTTCATTCATTTAAATACCTATTCCTTTTTCTTAGTTCAGCCTGTCTGTGGTTGACTTAGATTCCATATTAAAATGTTGCATATTCTGACTTACATCATCCCAATATCCAACAATTTTGAGCCCAGAGAAATCAGTAACTTTAATCAAGGTAGCAGTCCTTGACCTGTCAATATCCCTGGTGTGTGTCGGCATGTGGATCTTAAGTTATCAGAGAAACATGCTGAGCAAGCATTAGCAGCAGCTTGCAACCAATCCGGAGAGGTCCTCTGTCCACAGAAGAGTGTCAGACAAACACTGATTTCTAACGTTTTAATCAGCGGGTCCGTTTGCTTTGGAGAGGAGACCTCTGTGGATTAAAAACCTCCTGAACGATGGAAACTGAAGGGATCATAACCGGGAAGTAGCTGACATAAGAGCGCTGTCTAACAATGAAGGTAATTCCCATGATCTCAGGCTACTTTTGTTAATGTTTCAAATGAGAGACCCATACAGAAAAGAGACAGAAAATGGCAAATGGCACATTTAAATAACATATAAAGCCTTCATTAAAATGTGATACTTGACAGAATTGGAACATAAAAGAATTCCATCTTTTATATTTTATGATCAACGCTTTATTTGCATAACAACCTTGAACAGTGTCAATTGCAGAAATGGAGGGAATAACTTTAATAACACAAATAAAAGTAGGACACATCACCATAATACAGTGGAAATATAACAATGGGGAAAAAAGGGAATTTTACTGGCAGCATAGATGTTCAGGGTCATAGCAAAGTAGAGCGTCATCAATGTGCTTGTGGATACAAATAACTGATATAAAAAGGGCTGTTACCTGTGAAAGGGTTTTGTGGGCTTTAACTGTGACTCCATTACAGACTATATCTATCAACCTCATTATTAACACCAAACGTCTAAACAAAATTCTCTAAATGGTGACAATTGACAATTCCAATCTGGGTGAACCATATATATATATATATATATATATATATATATATATATATATATATATATATATATATATATATACACATATACATGTTGTGTCACCAAGAGATTTCTGCTCTTTTAAAGACTTATATCTTTTAAAATGATATAAAATGTAAAAGGTAGAATGAGCACCATAAGGTCTGAAAGGTTCCCAACTCACTCAAGTTTAAAAATCACTGATAACACTTATTGGTGTGACCTCAAGGGTCAGTGACAACTGATGACAAAAGTGTGATAAAAAAAAACACTCAATACCTTCCAAAGTCTTATTCAGACAGAGAGATTGCCCAGGAGTGCCTTCGTTTTTTTTTGTTTTTTTTTAGTATTCTCTGAAAAGATTGCAAATGACTGGGGGGGAGGGGGGGGGACCTGTATTTCACTGATATAAGCAGGGGTAAAGCGTATAACTCAGCGACAATTGACAGCACCCTGAGGATCACTGAAATGAGATAATAAACTCCAGAGTGCAAACCCGGGGACTGTGTGAACTTCTAATCTGTCAAATGGCAAAGAAGGAAGATTCAATCACGGTGTGTAACTGCCACAGAAAATCTTTTAGAATATCTGCACGGCTGTATGATGCAAATCAATGATATATTTTGTCAGGGTGATTACTTACTCTTTGGATATTTGAGCTTATAAAACAAGCAAACTCCACAAAAACTGCAAAGCCATATGTATTGTATTATACATGCATATTCCATAGGGATACATATTTCATTATTTCCAGGGAATAAATAGATCATGAAAACTCATTGAAATTTGTGTGGGGCAGACTTTCTATGGCACAGTAATTAGCACCCTGTGCTGAATGCCAATTCCAGCAATGTGCCAGTGTAGCACATTTTCATATCATCAGAACAATAGTCGAATCAAAAGCCCCAATCAGGCTTCCTGTGGCGTTTGATGTTCGAACAAAGCCGGACGCTCATTTGCTGGAACACTCTGAAATTAGGGCTGCACGCTCATCTGCCAGAGTGAGACACACATTAGCCGAGGATTTGATTACATTTCGGCAGCCAGTTAACAAAAGGGGAGCATAAACAAGATGGCAACACAATTAATGACCAATATTATTTTTTTTCCCCCACTCGCTGTCTGTTTTAATCTGTTTGTGATGACTTTGTACAAAGCTGCCTACTGAGCTACAGCATCTCCATAGAAACGAGGCTGCCGCTGGGGCGTTTGGAGTGTACCAAGTGAAATGTCACGATGAAAGTCGGCACTAAACACACCGCTGAGGAGACATGTAATGGCTGACAATATTGTGAGCGTGGAAAAATCAGCAAGGGGTCAACATTGACAATTCACTTCCACTTCCATTACTTATTTTACTTTTTTTTCCCCTTTAGAGAGAGAAAGCTGGAGTCGGATGCATCATGCCGGCAGAGGAGGCGGCGCAGGACGAAGCTGACAACCCGACTGCCAGAGAGATGACAGGGATGCTTTTCTAGCAGAGAAAGATGATATTGCAGCCCCTATTGCCGCCTACTTTCGCACTCCCGTCACCATAATGTGCTCAGCTGTCACATTAAAATCCGCCAGTTGGTCAATCAGTAGGCTGCTCCCCATTGGCGTGAGTTATTGCGGCCATAACAATAACACTAAAGGTTTGAGGCGATAAAAGTCGGCGGGAACACCGGTTCGGAAGACAGAGCCAGGCCATGAGACGCAAGATCGTTCCTCTTGGCCCGCGCCAGGCAGAGCAGCCAGATGCCAAGATGTGATCACAGCCCTTAGCCCCCTGCAGGCTACCAAGTGGCACTATGCGCCGCTTCAGACGGTAATTTACCTTACTAAAGGAAGTGAGGAGGAGGAAGCGAGATCGGAGAAATTTGTTGTTCGGTTGTGTCTATTTTTAAGTAAAAATTACAACTCTGAAGCAAGGACTTTAACAACCTAAGCAGATGTTAAGGACAAAAGTGTGAATCCGGAGCTTAAATAAGACAAAGCTAATGACAATCGGAGCCCACCTCGGCTGTGTGTATCACTTTGAGCTGTCACGCTTCAGCGACACTGGCACAAACAACCTCTGGCAGACCGTCCAATGAAGCTAGAGAACGGGCTTCTCCTAATTCGCATCCGAGCCTACAGGCAATTACCTGCTTATCGTTCTTGAGTAGCACTCGCTCTTCAGAATGTTTGTCACCGGTGTGGAGGCGGCGCCGAGACGACAGCGGGACCCGAGGGGGGCTGACGGTGAACCTGGCAACGCTCAACGTTTCAATTAGAGGCGAGGCGGAACATGGCGGCTCCTGATCGCCTTCCTGCTCTACAGCTCAGGGCCCCTAATTACAGCAGGTCGATAAGGCCAAAAAACACAGCTCGAACGGACTGAGGCAAAGCACAGATAAACACACACAAACCGAGACACGAATTCAAAGCCATATGAAGTTACTAATCCACTCGTGATAAATATATAGGGGTTTATCCATCATTTATCATTTAAAACCCTAATGTGGTAATTCTGACATGAATTATTTAGAATGCATTTAGCCAATTTACCTTCTTATGAAACCACACTTCTCATCCAAAAGCTAGGCAAACAGGAAAGAAAGCAATACTATATATATATATATATATATATATATATATATATATATATATATATATTAAGGTTAAGGATTTTTATTGCCTGACAGAAGAAATGTTGACCTTTTACTTTTCCTATATGATCTAGTTTTACAGGGTTTGTCTGTAAACCCTCCTTTAACACAGAGTTTAACACAGACTCTCCTACCACCCACTATTACTGAGATGGAGGTCTGTCATGACATTTAGTTTGACTGTAGTTCCAAACACTGAATATGTATTGCTCTATTAAAGCCCCCCTTCCCCCACCGGTGTTATGAGCCGTTTCGGCAAAGAACATTTTAATCATGACAACAATCATGATGAGTTGCTGTGGTGTATGCCTGATAATCTCGCCTCTAATCTCCACTTCAGACCCCAACATTACGGCTCAATTGTTCATAATTGCCCTTAAGATGAACTATGGCACAAACATAAAATTTGCCTCGAAATCCATCATTCCCTCTTATCAGTGGAGGGCACTCAGCAAACAGGAGGAATTGGCCTATTATCTATTTGCATTCCATTCCAAAAGTGAATCATCTCATCACTCTTTGCTTTTCCAAAACCTATTCCGGCCGCACCGCTTATCTGTCTCATTAAGAAGTGGCTGAGCTGGAAAGGTACAACACAGTGAGATGGAAAATAGGCATAAGCTCAAGCGTGATAACAGTGGATGACCTAACACACCACCGCAGCTACTGATTCGCCACAGGAGATGTCCAAGCAAGGAAAAAAAAACTAATCAGTATGATGCATAAGGAGCATTGTGCAGTTCCAAATCAAATCTGCTTGAAGAAATATATACTATATACTATACTTCTAATATTCTAGTATGTCAGTCAGAGTAGCTCGGATGTGACTGGAGGGACCTTAGGGATTGGTATTGTTAGGATATTATCAATAATTACCTCCACCAAAGAGGTTATGTTTTTGCCGACGTGTGTGTCTCTGTCTGTCTTGTTTCTTGGCAAGAATTTTCAGGCTGGATTTTAGTCAAACTTTGAGTAAATTTGTCAAAATTTCAGTGAATTTTACCATCAACACTTAGCACATTTAGGTAATGATCTGAAAGAAATCCTGGATTCTGGATTGCTTTGAATTTTCTGTTTGTAATATTGAGGTAAATGGACCTTCAAAGAGGCACCCGTTTAGGCCCACCTGGTGGTAATATCTTGCACCTGCATGGCTTGGCCGTATGCTACGTCTGCACTCTCTATGTCTGCTTTTCTAGTTATCAATATTCTTATTGAGGTTTTTCCATCATTTGTTAAACAAGTCATATTTCCATATCTATCAACTTTATATTGCTGAAAATCAAAACAGATTCCCCATCCAACCAACTGGATTTATTAAAGTTTCAGTCAAAAAGCAACATTTCTGCAGTTTTGACCTTGAACACATCATAGTGTTATCTCATTGCACCTTGTTCAAGTAGCAAACTAGCACTAACCCTGTAAATTTAAACAAATATTTCACCAGTTGATTACTACTTTTAACTAATGAGGACTTACAACAAGGTTTTGGTGTGCTTCATTTAGTTAATTTCACGTGGATGAATTGCTAACGTTAGATAGCAGTACTAATGTTAGCTTTGTTTATGCAGCTAAACACACCACTTCCAATCAATGTACAAGTGTTTCATGATGCTGTTGGTATTACCCACTTTGCACATATGACATTATTGCATTTAGCTGTGTTTTCACTTAGTTTGCCTTGTTGGCCATGACTGTGGAGCACTGTAAAACATGGAGCATTATCTTTGTCATTATTAGACAACAGTAGAACCATTTGTTCTGAAGCCAACCCTGCTGGGAATATACAGGAAGCAGTTAGGTAAAACATTAATCATAGCGGTGCTGCTTTTTTGGGAAGTGGATATTTTTCACACTTCACATTTTAAGGATTTTGTTTTTGTTTTTTTGCAGAATTTCTCTGTGAAGGAGCAACAGGTGGTCCAGGTTTTTCCTCCCACATTCTATAACAAGCTGAGCAAATTTGCATTCACTGCAAACTAATCTGTGACCATAGAGATTATGAGACTCTGCCTGATCAGGGTCACCTTGGCAATATGTTTAGGTCACATTCACCATTAAAGGCTTATCTTGTTAACTGTGATGCAGATATTTAAATAGAGATTGATTCATGTTAACAACATTAGACAAATGTACATACAGGAGCACTGATTTGCAAAGGCAGACCTACTGATCCAATGAAATACATCACTGCAGCAAGGAGATGTAGCAAATTTGACCTGTTCTGCAGTCAAATATATGCAGAGGATAAAAAAAAGAAAGAAAGAAAAAAAGAAAGTCATTGCTGTGTCGTGCAGATGATTCCTCAATGTGTTTTGTGTGCAAGTTGCTAGTTTAATTAACATCTGTTAAAGCACTTATCGCTTGAGCTATTCATCAGCAGGCCACTGAGGCAGCAACTCTACCACATCCAGGTGGATAATGGCTGATTAAAACCACAAAAAAACAAGCCGAACACCAGCGTTTCCACAATTCCACTTTAAGTGACTTAAAAGGGCTGTTTTGATCCGTCTTTGATTTAAGCATCTTCACATTTTACACTTGAATTTATCAGCTCAGACGGGCAGACGGACACCATTTAAAATTAATGGCATTTTATCAATATTTGACAAGAGCACATCGTCAAAAACCTTGCTTAAGATGCATATGACACTGAGTACATTCTAGGTTTTGACTTTGAATCCCCTCCACGAGTCTCTTGCATTATTCACCGAGGCTCCCTGAGTCACAGAATGTGAAAAAAATAGTGGTAGATGGATGATTACCAAGCTATGTGGCAGAGATGTTTCCGCTGAAGAGGTCCCCATTAAGTGGCGGGTGCTGTGATCCTGCACCTGGCTGCAAACAGCTGTGAGAAGTAACTGAGAATTCTGAACTCTGGGAATTTTCCCCAATCGCCTATTCAACACAGTATACTGTATACTATACTGGTTGACAATGAAATGAAGTATACAAAAGGATTAATCAATCAGTCAAGTTGTATATGTTACATGTATTCCCATTAGGTGCAGTCACAGTGAAATAATCAGGTCACGTCTTCCTTTAGTTTGTTGCATTCATGGAGTGTTAATTTTGTCAATTTTTTTTTTTTTTTTTTTTTTTTTTTTTTTTTTTTTTTTTTAAAATCAAGTCTGTTTTTTAGTCATTATTTTAGAGGGTTTCATAATACTGAAACAAATTTTGTGTTTAGTCAGCTAGGTTGGGAATATGTTACTAACTCAGGAGATTTTATTATAATGGATGCCTCAAGTTTGCTGGGAAAAGTGCAATACAATCATATTTCCTCAGTGTTCATTTTTGAAAGGGTTTAAATTTGGTCTTCATCACTTACATGAATATTGTATTAAAGTAAAGTCACATTTCAGTCTGTTTGGTTTCGTTTTAGTTATTTACAATTTATTTTATTATTTTTTTTATTAGACAATAATCAGAATTCCCAATCACATAATGAACACTGTATTGGAGGAGACAGGGACAAGGCTAGTTCTGCTGTGCAGCGGGGTTCATATCAAGCACCAGAACTGAAAATGGGTAAGTGTTCTTTGCCAGATGTGTTTCATTCATTGGAGCCTGTTGCAGCACCGTCTTTGCGATCAGCCAAAGATGAGTGTATATGTTGACACCGAAGAAAGTGCCTACTCCATCTTTAAATGATTACAAAGTGTCTTGCCTGTGCAAGTGCATTACTGACCCAACCCAGACCCAACCTCTTGCACCCTCGGAAACCCGCACCCTGTTGCAGTAATGAGGGTTAGTGGTGTGACACTCTCTCAGTGTTCTGTGGCTAACTGATTACTGGAGAGCTGCTCGCCGCCGTTGCTATCTCGAGTGAGCTGCCCTCTATCTCCGTCCTCTGTCCCTGGACCGTAAGCCCTGCTAGCAGACCATCAATCAAGGAGACCACAACAGGACCTCACGTAATCACAGCCAGCGCATGCACGCGTGCATCTGAGCAGACCAGATGTGTGCTCACGTGGGCAAGCCCACTCGTCTACGTCGCGCTGCCGGTTTTACAACCTAATGTGCTTGAAGCAATTTCTCACTTTGCTGGAGCTTCACGCCTCAGAACATCCGCCGACGACATTTACTATTTATTGGTATTCCAGCATCACTGGGTCTCTAATCTGGTCAGTAATTACAAACACCTATCAAATTAAATGGCTACATTTATATTAAAAACATGTTTAAAAGCAATAGTAAGTATTTTTTCTCAGTGAAATCAAGTAATGTAATAAAGACACAGCACAGTCAGTACTGGTAAGTACAGCTCTGGAAAAAAAAAGAGACAACTGCAAAATTATCAGTTTTTTTCTGATTTTACTACTTATAGGTATGTGTTTAGGCAAAAGGAACATGTTTGTTTGAGTCTATAAACTATTGACAACAAATTCATTTTAAAACAACATAATACCAATGTTTATACTTAAGAAGAGTTCAGAAATCAATATTTGGTGCAATAACCCTTATTTTTAATCACAGCTTTCATGCGTCCTGGCATGTTTTCCACAAGTCTTTACCATTGTTCTTGGGTGATTTCATTCCACTCCTGGTACCTCTTTAAGCAGAATGAGGTGTGCATGTGTTGGAATTCAACAAACACTGGAATGGAATGGTTGTAATACATGTAGAGATGCTGATTAAAAAAAATGCAGTGGTCTCTTATTTTTTTCCAGAGCTGTATTTATCAAAGTATAAATGTTTTGTAGTATTTTTGAAGATACAGTATGTTTTAATTAAAAAATCAGTTTCAGTCATTGTTTAATCAACAAATCCTTCCAATTTAATTACTTGAAAGTCCATCGGTTGCTATTGTTGATGTTTGTGCCTGTGTTGAGAATATGCAGGGTGGGACAGTCGGACCTTTGCCCATCACCAAGGGAGTGACTGACAGTCTGCTGCTAAATCACTGCAGGGAAAGATAAATCCGAGTATCCCTCTCACCTTTTCTGTCATCTCGAGACAGGTGCAGCCGCCGAATTGGAGGCTGCCAGTGACAGATGCCGTCTAAAGTTACAGATTGCGTTGATTGACAATCGCCGCATTCTTGCATGTGACAGTAAGCAGCACATTCTTACGCTCAGTCAGTCAAGGTCTCGTCTGGTTTCAGTACAAGTTCCTGAAAATGGGATTGTGCTATATGGGGAAACATGATAGGGGCCAATAGGAGATGCCTCTTTGTAATAACTTTTTTTTTTAATCATCTCAACCAAAAAGCTGCTGCTTTCTACTCAAAATGCTGAGTAGTGATGCAATGATAAGATAATACTGTTGTATCATTTGATTCAATATAATAATAAAAAAACATGTTTAAATGCTATATTCTCTCTTTGTCTTTCTCTGTCTCTCTCTAACCAGTGGAGACAGATGGTCTCCCACCCAGAGCCTGGAGGTCTCTTCTTGTTAAAGGGGAGTTTTTGCTCGTCACTGTTGCCAAGTGCTTGCTCATGGGAGAATGTTATAGGTCTCTGTATATGATATTATAAAGAGCAAACTCTAAACTATATATGTGAAAACATGCCCTGAGATAAGTCCTTATGTGATTTGGCTCAATATAAGTAAAAAAAAAAAAAACATGACTTGAAATGTACATTTCCTCTGATTCACAAGCCCTCATCAGTTTTTTTTTTTTTTTCCCTGATGTCAACAGTAACACACATCCATTTATTTACTGTCACTCATGTAGGAGGCAGACTGAGGAGATGCTGTATCATTTGACAACCTTGACTATAACAGAACACAGCAGCAAGTGAACAGTCAAATTATGGAATATTGATAATATTGATGCACAATAATAATAAAAGATAATAAATGGTATCCTTAGGTGAGCAGATGCTCCATGATCACTGACAGGTCAGTGGCTTTTAAGGTTTTTTTTTTTTTTTTTTTTTTTATTCCCAACTGAGATAAAGCCTATAGCCATGATATGAATGCGCTTAGAATTGTTGGGATGGAGAACAAAAAGGATTTGACGGGCACTTTTGCAGGTTTGTCGTCGTGCACGATTACGTTGAAGTTACCCAGCGGACTAATTGAGCTGATGTGCGTGTCCTACTGCAAGGTGAAGTGCACGGGGACGTAAATAATAATAAATAAATAACAAACTGCTGTGCGTAAAGTCACCGAATGCGCATGATGGTGATAATAATAACAGATCACAACAGAGCGTGGTGGGGCTGTCGTGATTTCACTTTCAATCCGAGGGGCAAATAAAAAAACCTCTGGTACGAACGCGCCACAATATTTCGCCCTCCAACACCAACATAGAGGAGAGAGAAAAAAAAAAGTCACCGCAGCGCTGCATGCAAATATCAGTCAGTCAGGGTTTGTGCAACCACAGCAGAGCGACACAGGTTAATGCGTGAATTAACGTTGCGGGAGGGAAGAGAACAGAAGGGAACAGGGGGGGTGAGAGAAGAGAGCTCATCAGTACCTGGTCTTGCTGCTGAGCCGCTTTCGACGGCGCGTTGCCTTCCTTCGCCGTGGTCATGATTCCCTACAGCTGAAAAACTGTTGTTTCCCCCCCGGCGGCAAAAAAAAAAAAAAAAAAAAGGCAGAAATATATAGAACCGGCAGCAGACAAGAAGAGGAAGAAGAGGAAGAGGAAGGTCTATTCACGGCGCCCACGGGCTGCGTTTGCAGCGGCCAAGGTGTGAAATAACAAGTGGTGGAAGGACGCGCAGCTCTGGATGAGGGGGGGAAGAAAAAAAAAAGGCAGAATATTTTTTTTCGGTGGAAGCGAAAGAGGAGGGGGAGGAGGAGGAGGAGGAGGAGGGGGAGGAGACCGCGGTGAGAGAGCGAGGGAGAGAGAAGCCGCGCGTCTCCTCTTTAAACACTTGATGCGGGTTTGAGCCTTTCAATATTCCACAGGCGCATCCCCGCAGGGCGGGCGGATATTAATTAAAAATGCACATTGGTATTTTAATGAAGAATTCATGAGGAATATAATCTTAAAATATAGGCATCAAATATTGAAAGGCGTTCGACGCTCCTGTGTCAGTCTTAACTGTATCAGATAGCCAGACTTTACAACGCGTAGTCATATTTATTGCAGCATAAAGTCACACTTTAGTTTTCAGAAATGCTGTAAAACTGTTGATGGGAAACTGGGGGAGCAGTAAATTTACTGAAGCACCGCGGTTTTGTTCTTATTAATGACACTTCATGTATATGACAGTTGTTTCTCTGCCACTTAAGCCAATAAATAGAATATGTCGATTAACATTTATCCATTGGTTTGCCAGTCGTTTCTTACAGCTGCCTTTCAGAAAGGCAGCTGTAAGTTCTACCAAAGACTGATTTCCCCAGTAAACTTCTCATATGGTTTCATTTTAATAATCACAGTTGAATTATTCATTATTTTACAATAAAGCACATAGGGAAAAGTCTAAAGAATTAACTTTTTTGTTATATTATTATTTTTGTTGTATTTCGCAGCACTTGGTTTTTGTATTATTCCCATTACCATTAATTAAACCAGAGCCTCACAGGTGGCTTCAAAGGTTAAAGAAAACACTGGACTAAGATACAGTAGCTGTCAAACACGCACGCACACACACACATACAGTTGAGACTAACACATTGTTACCAAGCTTCAACATTAAAATACTTTTTATGCATTATTGCCTCAGTATTAATAACCTAATAATGTAATCTACTGTAATTTATCACAGGCACAATTCTTCTACAGCCGGAGTTTTAGTTTTGACACTTAAGTCATTAAAGCTAGTTGATAATCCTTCTGTATGTGTTATTAAGTATGCTTATGAATATTGCACCTTACCCGTAATGTATAAGTACTTTTACTTAAGTAAAAGATCTCAATACTTCTTCCAGTACAGTTGAATAAGTGCTGCTCCCTTCTCCCAGTATTCATATAGCTATATATATATATATATATATATATATATATATATATATATATGAATATAGCATTTTTTTCTGTTTTTTTTTGCTGTAATTAGAAACAAAATATGGATGCTCTGCCACTGTTACTGAAACACTAAGCGGGCTGAATGTAAGGTAACAGGCCCTAATCGTGTACTTATACAGAAGTAATAACATTGAGTCAATAGTGAGAATGTTTGAAATTATGTTTAAGACACGAATGGTTGTAAAATGTTATGAACCCAGGGGATGAAATAGCTCTAATACTCTGGAACTTGTTAAGACTGAGGCAAAAAAAAAAAAAGTTCAGTCCGTCTGACATTGTAACTAAGTCTTTGAGACTGGAATATTACGAACAGGGGGAAATGGATGTTGGGTTTATGGCAGCGGTGCTGAGGTGTTGTCCACATTTATCAGTAAGAACCACGTTTCTTTTTTTTGTTCTATTAATTACCTCTACAAGAAACGTTCTCCTGCCCCTATTAAACACAGCAAGGACATGACGTTCTCTGTTTTGCTCTGAGATGTACTTATTGTTAATTAATACCTTGGTCTCCGGTTTGACTCCTTATATTCTCGGTTTGCATCCGAATGTGCTACGCTGTTAATTAAAATCAGGTGGCAGCTTGGTGAAGTCAATTAACCTGGAGTCCCTAATGAATGTCTGCGGTGGTGTTCATGTGACCAGCAGAGTGCAACAGGCAGGGAAAAAAAAAAAAGAAAGTCTGTCAAGAAGTTAGCCTTAAAGAAAAGATACCCTTGGAATATAGATCTGCATTGCAGTAAGGTTTATGCATGGATACCATTCTTATAGAAATAAGTAATCCCCACAAACAAAAGCCGCAAAACTCCACGTTTATGATGCCACTAGTGACTCTTGAGAATGAAATAAAGCCCACCCGGCGTTCAAGCCAGCCACTTGTGGCTCAAAACTCCATTAGCACCCTCCTCCAACGACTCAGCCCGTGTTTACCATCAAGAGAATGATGTACGACGCCGGGACGGCTCCTCAACAGCCAATCAATCAGCTCCGAAGGAATGACGGCCACTCTGGCCCACAGCCCCTATTGGCTGATGACAAATGCTCCGTGGTCGGACCGCGGCAGCCAAGAACACAATAACCACCTCACTATGTTGGAGAGTGAGTGAGCTGACCTCATGCCGCTGATGATGAGAAATGGAGAGGAGACAGCCTGTGTGTGTGTGTGTGTTTGGGGGGGGGGTTTAAATACAGATTCCTGGAAAGTCAGGAAATAACTGACTGAAGGATCCAGCCTGCTTTAATAAATGAGCAAGCTGCCCAATCACCGCACTGCCAATGCCAAGGAGCCAACTAATGAAGTGGAAGCCCTTTCGACCAAATAAAACTTCCACAAAATCAATGTGTGCTGCACTTTACACTAATGCATTGTATCAGCACCAATGCAGCATCTGGAAACAAAATCCTGGTGACCGGGTGACAATTATTTGGATAAAAACAATGCTATTGTCTTCGGCTCTGTCTCCAATTAGCCTTGCAAACTTTTGACTTTCCCATCCAAAAATGAAGTCTTACAAATGCAATTTTACTTATTATTTTTTTTTTTCCTCTCGCCCAATCAATTTTAGAAGTAGAATCCAAAGCAAAGTTTTTCGTCGGTTGATTCCTCCAGTTCTGGAGCCGCCAAGCTATTTATTTGAGATATTTGGAGAGCTAAAGCGTTAAATCCCGGTAAACACCGACGGGTACGAGGGGGATCATGCACATTACATGGAAATCTGGTGTGTTTATGACTGAGTCTCCTGCTAAAAGTCTCTTAAAATCATACCCAGACAGAATGTGATCACGAAACAAAACCTCAAGTGCAAATGAGATAAAACTTTGACTTCTTGTATATAAAAAGTATATACAAGTATACTGTTTTTATTATCATCAGCTAAAAATATGCACCCCCTCTTGGGTTTTAAACATATGCACACATTCGCATTTTTTATATTCACCCATTTGTGGAGAAAACGGAATGTAACAAAAAGTGGATTCTCTTACAGGCAGCTTCACTCTGCCAGAACATATTCTGTCATTGTATTTGACCAAAGTCATCTGTCAGTGTTACATTAATTCCTGCATCAAACCCATCAGTGCAGCGAGTCTCCCGTTGCATAGAACAGTGAAGGGAAGAAGTGCAGTGGCATGTTTCAAAAACAAAAGCCGTTCAGTGCTGTTACACCGAATGCCTTGTTTTGATTAAATACTTTATGCAGGTATCCCCCCCAACCCCCGTGGGCTGCAGTGTGATTTCAGCATTATTGAATTTTGATACAAATATTGTACAGCATGCGACGGAGGAAGCTTGCTCATAAAATAATACCGATACCGACTCAGAGAGAGGTCCAGGACGGGTAAGTGATAATCTGGCGTCGACCCAGAGACCAAAGGTCTGGAATTCGCACTCTGAGACTCCGCTTCCCAGCAGGCAGTGGGGATGCACGAAGGTGCGCTTCAATTTTTGCCGTCTTGTTTGTCTGACACATGATGGCAAGCATCAGTATATTGGAGAAAAAAAAAATAAAAAGTAATTGCTTTTCCATCTCTCCCCGATGCTCCCACTCCCTCCACATACTTTATGTGAGGTCCTTAGATAAACATTGCTCAGTCCCATCATCCTGACAGAAGGGGGGTGTTCTCTTCTTGCTGGCATTACAGCACTTTATGCCAGGTGTGACTCATCAGCCTTCACGCCACTCAGCCATGAAATGTCAACAGCGGCGGATTCCGCAAACACGCCGGGGCCGACGAGCACGCCATTGGCGGAACGAGTTTTCGAGATGTTTCTCATTAGTACAGTGCCTCCTCCCTGACAGAAGCCAATCAGGTCTTCATATAGCATCATCCTGACTTGCGGTGTTTGTTGAAGTAAATTCCAGAGTCTGGTACAAGATTGCTGTATGGTGGTAAATTTATTCTCAGTGGTCAATAGAGCACGTTGAATCTCACTGTTACACAGCAAATCTGTTACAGAAAGTCAACCTCAAATGGCGGTGGGTCTGTAGCTTATATGTTATTAGGTCAAAGCAATTACAAGGAAACAAAGACATTTGAATAAGAACAAGGAAGGGAAGGCAGTTTCCCTTTCAGGCAGAAGGAGAGAGAAGGTTTCCCCTGTGGCGAGTTAGATTTGGTCTAAACAAGGAAATGTCCAATCTTAATGTAGTTATCATATTCTATCTAATCAACAGCCCCATTGGTAAGAGCCAAGGTAACAATAAAGGGGTCAGCTCTGCAGGGGTCAAAGGAGACAGACACAAATTTGTCATTTAGAATATCTTGAGTTAATTTTCTTTATCACATTTTGAAAACTTCAGATAAACTTGGTGTCACCATTTCTGTTGTGACATTGAGGAAATGTATACCAAAGAAAATACAGCAACACCCCCCCCCATATGATTTTAGTTTCATTGCTGAAGGTAGATATACTTTGTTCTCATTGTAAAGTCCTGCTTTTCTCCCTGAGCTAATATAATGATAAAGGAATATTCTTAACGGTAGTCGCATTGGGCATCATTTTGTCTTTGGAAAGGTTCCGTTGTCATGACAACATCGGTGGCTTGCATTAAATGGGGTTTGTTCAGTGCTTTGTATTTTTGCATCACATGATAAAAACTGAGCCGACGGAAAACAAACAAAAAAGTTTAATCAACAGAAAATAATATTGATGGAAACTTGACTTGACTTCAGGATGTAGCACAAACAAATAAAAAAAAAATAATCTAATTCTTCAAAGTTACTGTGACAGACAATACTATCTCCCCTGCTCTTTGGGGAGATTATTAACAGCTCAAAGAGCCGCTGCTGCAGCACACTCCAAAAACAGCACCTGCCAACACGTTAAGGAACCTGCAAAAAGGTGGCATGCTATAACACGTTTCAGCACCACCCAAAAAGGACAGCTCCCTATACTGGTCCAAACACCATCAAGGAAACAGATTTCAGCACCACTTAATGGACAGCTCCAACAGCAAATCCTCAGACTCATTTCACTGAGAAGAGGAAAGAAGAAAATACCAGCATATTGTGCAAAAACTGGTGAGTGCTGCAGCCTTGAAGAAAAAAAAAACTCTTGAATAGGAATCAAATGTCATTAGGATTCTAAGATTATAATGAATTCATGTCTGGAAAAGATGAATCTATTCTTAATAATAATACCTCATTATTCTTAATTGTGCTGATGTCTACATGCTGACAGTTGTATTAATGGGGGCGAAGGCAGTTATTAGAGTACTATATGTGCTTTTAACCACATCTAAAAGCTCTGTAATATTCTTGGCAATGAATCTAAAGCAACATTTTCACTGATTATAGATTTGGCTTCAGAGCCTAGGATTTCAAGACATTGGGAATTGACTCCTACCCCAGGAGATTATTACTATTATTATTATTATTATTATTATGGTTAAATTCCCCTTTTTTAGCAATAGACCTAGATTCCCCCCCTCAAATAACATTAGAGTTTCAAACAATATAGAGCAGTTTATGTGTTATATGTTTCAATTCTAATTCTAATTAGAAGCCATTCTAAAAATCTCCACTTATCTTAGGAGACAAAGCCAATAAATATATCTGTATCAACCAAAGCTAAGTACTACTACTCTCTAATGAGCTTAAGGTGAGTATGATCCAAACAGTAGCAGAAGACTAAATTTGCAATCTGTCTAATTATATAGAAATATCATCAGTGAAATCGAATCAAAAAAGATCCAAAAGGATAATATTATAGAGCTTGTTTGCATTTCTTTCAAAAACCCAGTAGAAATTTACACATTACCCCAATAAAGACAGTGCTTTGAATGCTTCCCTACATTCCTTATATGGACTGACTGGACTGGATATGTTTAAAGTTTCCAATAAGTGACAGTAATGAGGAACAATTTGAATATGTCCTGTAATTTCCTACAGTGTCAAAGGGGAACTTGCTCTTGTTCTTGTTCCTAATGGAGCAGTGATTACGGAGAAAAAGAAGAAAGCGAAGCAGAGAAGCGAGAAGAGAGAAGAGAGTGACCCTCTTGAATGAGCAGGCTGTTCTGACTCAGACTGATATTAATGTATTTTCTGACTCTCGGTGGAAAAAAAGGAAATGTTTACAGTTTCTTCTGAATTCCTATATATATATATATATATATATATATATATATATATATATATATATATATATATATATATATATATATATATGTTAAACAAATATTACCCATTCCAAAACCAAGCAGATCTGTGTTTCACAACATGTCACAATGTTCATCTAAACATTTATGGGATGATTAAATGGGAGGAGAAGAAGAAGGGAGGAAAAAAAAACATTTATATACATATACACATTCATCTAATCTCTTTTACTCCTAACACAGACACAGGCAACCAGTGACAAGGGTTTCACTTGATTGGGAAATATCTATACAGAATAAATTGTATTTTAGAGAAAGAATAAAGTAAACAAAAAACACCGGCTGCCTCTTTGCAACCGGCCCAGTGTTATGGCAGTGCGCTCCATTAAAGCTTATTCAATAACAGTGAGCCACTGCACTGTGTGAGTCATGCCTGAATGAGGAATAGAGCTGTGACTCCAAATGCTGTAAACACCACCATGCATTAAGATGACGCCCAGTTTCGCCAACATTACGGAGACTGATTAATATTAAGCTGCAATCGTGTCGTAAGCCCTTATGACCCTTGAAGGCAACTTGTGAAATCGCGATTCATAGAAATAAATATACGCATGAAAGCAAAAAGTGATTTTTTTTTTTTTCCTACGAGAAGTTATCTGTATCATCCACAAATGCAATGGTTGTGCTGGAGTGTGTGTTCCTCTCAGTCTGTAGACCATGATAAATCACAAGTCGGGAGAACATTTGTCACAGTGGGCCACGTGTCCTTTCATCACACCAGGTCTCTCTCTCTCCCCCCCACCACCTTCACTCAGTCTCACTCTCCCTCTCGCCTCTCATTTCTTCCACCTCCATGGTAGTTTCATTCCTCACAGAAAAAGCTTTGTTGTGAATTTGTCACTGCCTGGGCCTGTGCGCTGCGTTAGCCGTGCCCTTGGGTTCCTAATAGGGCCGACAGGGCACGCCGGCAATGCAGTTAGACGTGCAGCTCGGCGGGGGCGCCACGCTAGCCAAGCGAGGGGAGGAACAGGTGACGTCTCTGACAGGTAAACCGATGCTGATGCCACAGGGAACATTTGAATACGGTTTAACGGACATACGCCAGAAACGCGTGTTCAATATAACAGGTGTGCGTTCAAAAATGTGAGAAAAGCTGGAATCCTTTTATTTTTTTTTTGTTTTGGAGCATTGGGAACACTGCCTTTTATATCCTAAATCAAATCAAAATCAAAATATGAAGAAAAATGTGTCATTTTTTAAATTATTTTACAGAAAATTAAGAAAAAATAGCTGTTCAAAGACATGGCAGTGGCTTAGTTTTTTTTTTTACAAATTCAAATATTTATTGTATAAACTGAAAAATCGTCAGGATTTAGCATTCCTGTCAATAATTAAAGTAAAATTTGTTATGACCACGGTTTCCAAGAACTGCTTCACATCTGTGTTGCATGGAGTGGACAAACTTCTCGCCCCTATGAAAGGGTATTTTAGCCTCACAATTCCGCTGAATTTCTGATGTTAAGCCACTAATGTTCAATGGGATTAAAGTTTGGGGATTGGGTTGCCTAATATGTATTTATTTTTTTTTTCATTTTCTGTAAAGTAATTAAAAAAATGGACACATTTTTCTTCATATTTTGATTACGGATATAAAATGCACTGTTCCAAATGCATTGAAATACAAATTATTATAAGGATTTTGGCTTTACTCAGGTTTTGAAAAACACTGCTATTATTTTGAACACAACAAAAATAATTCCACCCTTTTCTTTTCCACTTTTCTTTTTCCACATTTTTGATAAATTGCAGCCTTCTTCTGGAAAGGTTTTTAAATCATTACAGAGAAAAGTGTTGCATCCATCTCCGAGCAGGATCTGTCATTCTGCTTTTTTTCTCCTCTTTATGGTCTGTCTCTCTTTCTGCATGGGTGTGTTTGACTGTTCCGCCTCCTAAAGTTATGTCACTTCTGCCACACCCATCTTGTGTAACAACCTCTGCTTGTGCTTGTGTGTGTGTATATGTGCATGTGCGTGCATACATTCACATTTATACAGCTGTTCCCTGCTGTTATTAGTAGGGATGGGAATCAAGAACCGGTTCCTGTAGAGAACCGGTCCCATGTTTATCAATTCCATGGAATCGTTTAGCAGTTTATCTAACGATTATCTTATTGATTCCAATCAGCGCGAGTCTACGTCATGTAACTTACGCAAGTCATGCACGCTCGATTCCAGCAAACACGACTAATTATGCCATGACGTTACGCCGGTTTAGCACCGGTTGGTGCCCACCAGATTCAAAAGCTCCAAAAGTTTGGCTTCACTTTATGAAAAAAAATGGGCGGCAACAGACGACTTACAGTCTTTGCAAAATGGACATAAGTCAGGAGGAAACACAACAAATATGCACAAACATGGAATAACATTAATGGAGTGTCGTGATACATCTCAACCCAGCAGCAGCTGCAGTAACCAAGCTATCACCTCTATGGTTAAGTATCCTTCCTGAAAAAGCAGAAATGCTTATTTTTCTGCAAAAGAATTGTTAATTCTTCATTGTATTTTCAGATTGCACTATGCACTGTTCGTCGTATTTGACAGTATTTTAGTGATTTTTGAGTGCATTGTCATATTCTTTTAAAAGTCTCACTCTCCCGCTTGCCTCTCATTTCTCCTTTTAAAAAGGAGAATTTTTTTTCTTTTTTTATTTCTATTAGGAAAAATGTGTTAGTAGAATGTTCCACATTCTTATGTATTTTCACAGTTACATATTGCTACAGTTAACACAGTATCTAGGCTTTGGAGGTTCTTTTGACCTCGCTGTTGAGTTTGTAAGGTCGTGACTTCCAAGTAAACAAACTTTATCCTAATCAAACTCCTTTTTTCCAAAATTAGAATCGATAAGAGAATAGATAAAGAATCGTATCATTAAGCAGAATCAATACTGGAATCGGAATCATAAAAATCTTATCAATTCCCATCCCTAGTTATTAGATAGTGTGTGGGATTAATTAAAAGCACAATCCAAGGACAATGACATGCAAACATCTTCCTATCATTCATCAACCTGTTCTTTTTCTTAAATTTTTCTATTTTAAATAATTAACTTTATATGATTAAAAAACGTGCAATGACTAGTCAACTAGGGGCTTGAACTAAAGACAATTAGTCCACCGGTGAAATCTCGAGTCGGGGGCAGCTCTGCTTCATTTATGATCAAATCTGTGCCTTTATACAATCCTGTCTGAGCCGCGAGATCTCATATAGACAGCTGTGTGCCTTTCCAAATCACGTCTAATGAATTGAATTTACCAGAGCTGGATTCCAATCAGCGTGTATAGACATCTCAGAAATGGGAGCACCTGAGCTACATTTTAGGCGTCATAGCATAGAGTCTGAATACTTTTGTCGGTCCGATATTTTGTTATTTCCATATTAATTTATTTGGACAAAATTTCCAAAGCAGTGTTTTCACTTTCTCATTAAGGAGCATTGAGCGTATTGATGAGGAGAAAATGAATTTAAATGATTTTAGCAGAAGGCTGGAACATTAAACGCAAAGACTTTCCGAACACACTGTATGCGCAGTGTGCAACAGCGCTGTAGAGACAGAATATGAATAAAAAGTGCACAATGGATGCTGAAAATGAGGGAGAATTGGCAAGGCCCAGGGAGGGAAACGCTGTAATTGGATCTTCTTTTATAGGCTCTGGTACCCATATTTTACTTGACACATCCCTCTGAGTAGTACTGCAACTAACAAAAGCCGACCGCGCCGCAATGTGTCTTGTTATTTCACTTCAAAATAATGCAGTGGAACAACAAAGCATCATGGAGGAAGTGAGGTTCTGAAAGTAAAGCTGGCAAATAGGTGTCTGTCTGCATCCCGAAGGCGAGCATCAAAACAGATCCATACTTTTAAATCTAAAAGTCAATGCCTTTGTCTGGAGCTTTGAAAATGGTGCGAATTAGCCCAGATCACAAGCTGATTTAAGAGCTAATTATAGAAGTAAGAGTATTGCAGATATGTGAATAATAATACCTGTGGCGTTTCCTTTCATATAAGGATGAGGTGAGGATGATTTGAAATATTAAAGGTGAGATTGCAAGTGGGTGGGTGGTGGGGTAGGGGGGGGATACTTCCTCCAAGCAGGCAATAAAATAACTCATTAAAACTTCACGTCTCCTAAGACAGAAGATAAGCACCTGGGTAAAGAGGCTGGATTCTAACAAAGACCAACCAAATAACCTCAACAGCGGAGATTTGTTATCAAAATCACCCCTTTTATCAAGCTTTTCTGATTCAATGTCAAAGCCAAACACATATCCACGATGGCATGGATTTTAATAAGGATTCTGCCTGAATAGAGTTGATTATGTGGTGCAGATGATAACGATCGTGTGTGCAGAGGCATATTCGAATCAACATTTTATACGGAGCGCTCCCGTAGATGTTAAGCACTGAAAATTGAAAAGCGCTCTTCACATGTAGCATTGACCCTGAGCTGCATTCTGGCAAAAACCAATGTAGACCGGGATAGTTAGCGTTAAAAGGAACTAAATGTGTCTATTAATTACAATAGTGTGACATCTATTTACAAGGATTAAATTAGTTCACATGTATGTGTGTGTGTGTGTGTGTGTGTGTGATTTGTAATTCCTTAGAGTCAAAGTTGTCTGACTCAGGCCCAAAAATAGAGACTGCCGGTCTGTTGCTGCACAGAACAATAAAGCCTCACAGAGAATTGCAGTAACTAACCATAAAACCTTCCCAGAGGTGATGTTTCATGCCATACAGATATTTTCAAATTCAAAGCAAATGATGGTTGCCTGAGGATTTCGAAGGTCTCATTATTACAGCTTTTATTTTGGGTTGTTGTTTTTGTTTTTATTTGTTTTTATTTTGAGAATGTCTCAAGGATTCTGTGAACTTGTGGAGACAAACTTGTGTCATTATTGTGTATTTTAAAATTGAAATTTCCTGTATATCTATAGATTGGTCAAGATGTTAATTTATTAATGCCAAGTAATGCACCTATGTAAGTCAGAACGTAAGGAATTGTCAGTAAAATGGATGTTTTATGTCATATATTAAATGTAATATTTTAACATATGTCATTGTTACACACACACTACGGCTCCAAAAACAATGTCCTAACTCAGTGGTTTTCAAACTTTTTCACATCAAGGATGACCATTAAACTCATGAAAACCAGACCATGGACCTAATTTCATAAGATAATAATATTAATAATATATAATAATATTAATTTCATAATCAATAATAAATAAATAAATAATGACTGGGTGCATAAATAAATGTGCCAGTAAGTATATATATTTTCCATTTAATTCAACATTATACAATTAATTTATGTGCATATTACTTTCACATTTAGTTGATTTTACATGTAATTTTTTTAAGGTATTAATTGTTTTATTTATTTATGTATTTTGTCACACAGTCTATTTTCTACTTAATATATAAAATGGAAAATATAATTTGAAATGAAATAAATTTATGTTCAAAGGGAAAATAATATATTAGGAAATAACTGCTAAATTACATAAATGTATTTATTCAATTACTTATTCATTAAATAATGAAAAATTGCCCTATATTCTCTTATTGTGGATATATAGTGAAAATAAATGATCTTTTCTGATGACCCCCTGGCATCTCAGACCCCACTTTGAGAGCCACTGTCCCTACCTCCTGGTAAAATAACTAAAAAAAAAGTATTTACATTTTTTTTCATTATATTCTAAGATTTAGGGTGGTAAAATCATATCTCAAAGACATTTTTACATTTTTTTTTTTTGTTTTTATAATTCAACTTTATTATTCTATATTATACATGTGAACTATACTACACTTCAGGACTTAGGTGATGTAAAACAAAGCGCAAGACTATAAGAAATCCGAATAAAAGTACAGTATACAAGTGCTGTCTTGTACTACAGTATAAATTTAAGAAGTAGCTGTTTTTTTTCCCTTATTTGCTCTGCAAATTCATAGAGATCAAAACTGAAATGCAATCATTAAGTTAATTGCATTCCAAAAAACAAAGAAAAACAAAAACACCAGGACTCATTAAAGTGACATGTACAGTACCATATGGGAGATATTAGCACAATAACTGTACTGTTTTCCATTCTGAATAAAACTTAAACTGCTGCTTAAGGTGCTGAAAATTTGGTCTGATGGTTAATTGTTGCTCAGGATTGAGGTTAGAGCAGTAGAACACAGGGGAGGTGGCAAAGGAGACAAGAACTCACCAGACTGCCAGGAGCCAGTTCTCTCTGGAAGTATTCATCCTCCTCCCAGGCAACAGGCCAGTTGCCTGGGGTAGATGACTTGACCTTCTACTGTTCCCCAGAAAGGGACACAAGCTGCAGATGGATATAAAATTGGCTGGAGCAGAACCTGTCTAACTAATTTACTTGAAACGGATTTGTGAGCGAATTCGCTCTGCGACAAATATCAGGCCTGGCAGCTCGGTGGGGGTTCTGCGGAGCAAAAAGAGGGAGAGTCTGGAGATGGAGATGAACAAAGACTGGATCTTCAGGTGGCTCAAAAGGGGGAAAAAATAAAATGAAAAATGGATAACAAGAGTGGAAAAAGAAAGAAAGCTTACTGTAGCAAATGTACTGTTACCAGGCCAATCTGTAGTTTATGGTCCTACGGAAGTCCCATAAAAAATATAAATGAGACAGATGAACCAACGCTTTGGTTTTCTAAACCTCCCCATTATACTGACTATATCTGCCTGAGCCACTCTGTCTGTGTCTGCAGCCTTTCAGGAAGGTTGCAATAAATAAAACTTTTAAGAGGAAATATATTACAGGGTCAAATGTGTCCAGACGGCCAGCTATTGCTGACCATCTCAGTCCATAACCTTGGACGTTAACTGCTGTAAAAGCCGTCACTCTTCCGGGAAGCTGTCCACTAGGTTTTGGAGCCCGGATGCACAGATTTGCTCACATTCAGCTACGACAGCACTAGCGAGGTCGGGGCACTGATGAGGCAGAGAAGTCATGGCTGCCAGCCGGAGTTCCAGCTCATCCCAAAGGTGCTGGACGGGGTTGAAGCCAGTCAAGTTCTTCCACAACAAACTGGGAAAAACAAATAATTTTTTTATGGACTGTGCTGTGTGCAGAGGAGCAAAAATTCAGCTTGTACGGATGAAATAAAAAAATTAACCGGAGACCAACAATTAGTTTGAATCATTGTTTTCCGGCAGCTCTCCTTAAATGATTCACACATCAGACTGGCAGGTCTGAACTATTAGGAGACGGGTAAAAAGCAAGAAAAAAAAGGATGGTCATGAATCAGAAACGGTAGGTATTTGAAGGTATTTGAATCTAAAACGACAACCCGGGCTGCATTTGGACAGCTCTACCCGACCGTCTACTGTCAGATGACAGTCTGCAAATACCACAGCACAGCGTGTGTCGGCCCGGCAAGGCGTGCGTCTGTGGGGGGGAAACAGTGCGCTCAAGACTGTCAAATTTGAGCACATGGTCGACTGATCAAAGTGGCGATGAAGACCTCCGCTTCCGCCGCTTTCCTGCTGAGCGGAAACGCAAGCTGTTGGGCAAGAAGACGCGGGCAGCGCCGGGAAGACGGATAGTCAGTGATTTCCACTAACAATACAGATTAATGGCCGGGGGAGCGGAGGGAAATGATTATGCCCTTCTTTAGATTTGATGCCGCTGTGATTGCGTTGCTATGTTTTTGTTCAACCGATAATCCGATAATCATGTTATGTATCCATTTGTTTCCATTTTGTACTCTTTTCTTTGGAGAAAATAGCATTTTAATGGCTATTATAGTTGTCACAAATCTGCCTTGTCTATCTATCTTGTACAAAATTCTTTTTCTCGAGACTTGAAGGATTAAATAGAAATATACATGTCAGGGTTGAAAATCGTAATAATCTAAATAAAATGACTCTCTGGGAGGGTTTGTCTTCGCTGTGTTGTCAGGAGGAAGGGACAGGAAGTTGGTGATTTTTTTGCCTAAAACTTGCCTAAAACCACTAAAGTGGTCTACTATCATGTCAAGAAATAAAAGTTGTATGAATATCATTTTGATTTTTTTTTTTTTTACTATAAAATCACAGTCATAAACTTAAAGGCTCATAGGCTTCAATAGGTTAATTGCAATCTATCATTTGTGTCTTTACGAAGGTCTAATTAGACAGCTGTGATAGTCGAATCAAGATTAAAAAAAAAATAAAAAAATGACACTGAGGAGAAATAACATCACAAAGTTTATGGATTGATTTAGTGACACCACTGAGACAGGAAGTCCACCTCCCACCGCCTCTCTCCCCTTTCCATCAAAAGGACGAAAAGCAACAGCGGGGGAGCAATAATTAGCGGCTATCGATGCCAAAGGGAGAGCGGGTGCATAATGGAGTTGTTGGGAGGCAGTTGTACGAATTACACCCTGGACACACCGGCTGCAGCTGTGCTACAGGATCAGAGGGGAAAATAGATTCCTAGGGTAAACAAAGGTAGTGGATTAGATCTTAGATGACAACCGAGTCTTCATGTACACGGTTCTCGTTATAAAGAGTATGAATACCTTTCCTGCTGCTAGGGCAATGTTGTGCACACACATATGGATTTAGGCCTCGGGCTAAAGATAAAAAAAAGGATATCCTGTAGAAAAAAAGACTCTCCATCCATCCAGGATGGCCTTCAATCTTGAGACGGACAGCATGGAAGAAAACAACACGTTACTGATTTCACTCATCTTTCAACAATGAACCTGTTATCATCGGGGGAGCTTCCCCCTGCATTCTGTCTGTTTGATTCCCTCTGTCTGAGGTCACTGTTTTATCACCTCTCAGCGGTTTCATCTATGGGCCTTTACAGCTGTCGGCCTTCACTAGTTCTGCTGTTATCTGCTGCAGCACAGTCAGCAGTCAGGACCCAACACCTGCACACACTTGCTCACACATGTGCACACACACATGTGCACACACACACACACACACACACACACACACGGTCACACACATGCTCATACATGTGCTCAAATGGACACACATACTCACAGTTGTGCACACACAGTGGATTACAGTTATATCTGACCCCAGAAACATCAAATTTAATTTTTAGCTGTTGAAATGTTTGTGTGATGTAAGTTTTCTTAATAAGGTCTAGTATTAATTCAGGTTCTCAATGTTGTTTTCCAGCTCTGCTGAAGCCCCTCCCATATTATTGTGTCCATCATGCTGCACCTATTGTAAACCAAGATGTTGGCGTCATTCCCCTGTCCCACAATATGTCCTCCAACTTCCTGCAGCTCGTCTGATTTTCATACAACAGGGGCCGGGAACAGACAAATGTGCCATTTACATTGCAGAAAGAAAGAGGCCTTGTCATCTAAACCATTATAACATAAATATTTTAATGCAACATAAAAGGTCTCTCTTGTAAGTTAGCTTGGCCATGCATACAAAGAAGGAATTGAAGTCTCATAGTTTGTACCCACCACAGTGGGTCAAACAATTTTAGATCTACATAAAACCAATGTGTTCTTTGGTGCTCATTAAATATTAAAAATGCTGTTGCTAAATCGTATAATCTACACTGATTACTGCGTGTAGAGCTTTAAAAATCCGTGCAGGCACACAATGCCTACCTTGAGCATAACTGCAGAATTGGGACTACTGTGCGTGCCATGCATACAAAAATCACACTCACATGAACATCTCAGTGAAGTATATTTCATTTCTTGAAATTATCCATACAATGTTCAGCAATACACCTTTTAAAGGTGGTTATTAGCAGACAGACTGAAGGAGAACTCGCACCCATCATTATCATGGCGTCTTTGTAAAGAATCTCATCAGCATTTTATCAAAGAGGGAAAAAAAATCCAGAACTTTAACACCAACATTATAACTCACACAAACCTTCATGAAACTTATCTGAACTTATCTACACACATATCTTGAAGATATACTTCCTAGTTCAACTTTGGCCTATACTAAACTAGATTTTTACAATTTTTTCTAAAAAAACAGTCAAGTCAAGGACTAGATATGAAGAAAACATCTTCAAAACATGGCTTTAGTAATGAGTTACTGAAGCCATGTGTTTTTTGATGAATTGTTAACCGATTCAGTAATGAGTTACAGCCCTGAAGCTGCATTAATTGCTGTGTTTTCACAGTTCTTAGCAGCAAAATAGGTAATTATTTTCCAATTAGATATGGGTGATATGCATGCTATTGCAAAACAAAAGAACACTTGGATTGTGAAATATCAAAAACATTTTGGAATAGAGGACTGATTGGACATGATGCACAGCCTTAATGACTCATGCTCTCCACTTAAAGGTTGCCCTCTAATCTCTCTGCAATGGCCACAGTCTCCCGCTCATGAATAATAAAGGGATTGCAGGGATCCCATTCTTCAGCCAGACATCCACCTCATCTAACATTTGACACTGCAATATTACTCTCAATAGAGCAGACCACCGCAACCTGTGATTCACACTTGCACATTAAACTAAGTTTATTTGGCGGTGTCACTTACAAGGTAAAGAGATTATAATTCAATTACTTTTAAATATCCTACTTGTCTGGTTTGCAGAGCCTGGATCTAGGAACATAATAGGACAGTCCTGTTAAAGTCATCTCAAGAATCTCACCCAAATCTTTCCAAGTACTGTAAATTCTCACAAGGTGGTCTAAACCTGATGATTAAATGCAATTCAGAATTCCCTTAATTTTCTCTGTGTGTCTAATTTTCTCTGTGTGTCATCCATACATGCCATAGACATGGACTGCTTCAAATTTTCACTCTTTTTAGTAACAAATTAATTTCAATTCAGACTAATGTGTTGTTTTGCAGTGGAAATATTGTGTTTATTTATAGCCTGTACCAGCAACTGGCTTGTATTTGTTACTAGTGGATATATTTGATACTTAACCACTATTTGAACACACATTAACTTGAACAATTTTCTCAATTGCATGGTCTCTGCTTTTCCTTTAGGATTAAAATTACTGTTGTATATTTTTGAAAATGGCCCTATCAGTACTACGAACAGGAGCACATTTATAAAGAAGATTTTGATTCAAACCACTTAGAGGGAGTGAAGTTGTGTTTTCCCATCTGACCATACCCTTAAAGTGAGGTTAAATATACAGTGCATATAAATACTGTATGAGGCTATAAAGCACCTTGTCTAAGTGGGTCATAAATTACCTGTACACATTAATTCTCAGACCCATATCAGCTGAGTTATGGCCTCTATTTTAAAACCAGAGAAAGGACAACAGCTTACAATCCTTAGAGCAAAGACATGAGTGATAACCAAAGCAGAGATTGAATATGAGGTATACTGTAGTTGTGTCTGATGCAAATACATTGGAATCTTAAAGTTTTATAGTATGTACAGTATTAGGACAGCGAATAAGGAATATTTTCATCAATAATCAACCTACTGATCAAATAAGGCTGGATGAATTCAAGATTCATATTTAAACATTCACATTAAAATAAAGCAAATCACAAGTTATGGTTTCTGGTTGCTTTCTTTTCTACAACAAACTTTTTAAATTCTCCCCCAAAGGATTTAAATTGTTATGATATTGAAGTTGAAAAGGTCAAGAATTTGGAAACAGAATTGGAAAAAAAAAATCTTCACTGATTAGCCTTTTAATTGTTTGTTATTTCCGTCGGCTTTCCATTTGTCCGTCTGTTAGCACCGTGTCCCGCAGAGAACAGGAAATGCCGAAATGACATTTGCCAAATTCCCCTGGAATCAAACGCAACAAAACCTTCCTGCCATGTCCCATCTCTGACAAAAGAAGTGACGAAGAAAGAGAGTCGTTGGGGGGGGGTTGGGAAGTGTGGAAAGGCATTGATGAATGAGTAGAAATGTATTTTTGCTGCTTCATGTGCTGATGAAAAAAGACAAGGTACAAGGCAGAGTGCACCACTCTCAGCTACAGTCAAATTACTGAGCGCAACCATAAGATAAGATAAGATGAGATAAGATAAAACTTTATTGTGTTATAGAGCAGTGTTATACTGTAGGGGAATAAAAGGCTGCTTGTACTCATTCTTTTCTCCAGCCTGGCACTGTAAGTGTTGTCCAGAGGGCACTAAGTTGGCACTCCAACCGTCTCGGCTGACAGAATCAAGTATGGGTTGATTTCCACATTCAGTCTGAGGGTACACGCAAGCCTCCTACGTACTGGGAGATTTTCCAATAATCTTATACGTTTATTGCAAGCCACACTGTGCAACGTGGATCTAATAAACTATGTTGGACATCAGGTTTAATGTACGCAGACTAAACAACGATACCTACTGAGACGAAAAGAACTCCATGAGTAAAAGTGAAATTTTCTCAGACCATCTTGGGTTGCAAGACCTTGACACTAATCTATGTGAACCTCTCTTACTCTGCAATGTAAGATCACTGTATCGAAGCCACGGCCAAGGATATCACCCATTTAGTCATGTTTGGTTGCACAGGTTGTAACCAGCTTTGACCTACATTCATCCAGGATCAGGCATTGCAGCACCTTCCTGCAGGGTTATGTGGAGGTATAGACTCTCATTGTACTCCTTGTGGCATGGTTTCTTATGATGTGGGTTGATTGTTAAGTTTTCATGGCTGTGTTTGTGTGCATTTAAAAGTAAACTGCATGATATGGGACCTTTAAACACAAATCCCCCCTCAGTTTTTCACTGAGTTTATGCCCCTGTCTGCCCCTAGGAGTATAAAAACAATTCATGTCATAGATGATTTCAGAGCACTGGCATGTAGCCACACTTCAGTAAAGCCCAGAAGAGCAGAGAAGATAATTCAAATGATATGCATAGAATGCATACAACTGAGGAGAAAATGGTGTAACACAATTTGGGATTGCAAATCGGTAAATCTGGGATCATCCACTGAATAGAATATGCATCTAATGTCATTGTAGTCTCTTTGCCCTGATAAAAACTAGCTCCAAAAATACTAAAGGTACTGTGTCTCAGAGTGCTATTTCTGTTTTTGCTGAGAAAAAAAAGGCGGAATTCAGTAGAATGGTAATTTTCAAAAACAATATTTGACCCCAAGTCATGCTCTGATTTCACTTGTGTCTTATCTTCACAGTACTATGAAAAACTGTGGTCAAAGGTGAGATAACGGGCACATCTAAGAGAGATAGAATGGGTCTGAGCTCTGACACTACATTTACACAACTTATGTCAACTGGGTATATCTATCAACTTCTCCTGATGAAATGTTTTAGTTATTTAGTTCACACTTTCATTCTAGTATAAACTCAGACACATCGTTAAGCATATTTGGATTCTGTCATGCTTTTATACTTCTGGTTTTGTTCTCCTGTGACAACCTTAAGTTAAGCTCTTGTTTGTCTTCCCGGGTAACCTTGGTTCCCTTAGAATGGAAACAATCCAAACATAAAATATGAAAAAAAGATCAGAAAATTGGGGTTGAGTTTTGATATGCAGCTTGGATTTGATTGGGAAGTCTACCAAAGCAAACTACACCAAGGACAACCTTACCGATTAAGCAAAGTTCATTGGAACCAACTAACAAATTAAAATTGCAGTCTTAATCACTCCGGCTTCTGTTAGATGCGTGAGCTTTTTGTATCCTTTGTTCACAGGGTGACACAAGAAATCTGAAAGTGTACCCACAACAAGTGAAACAGTAGGAGGACAGGTGAGTTCAACATGTATCCTACAGTTTATTGACAGGTGAGATTGGCAGGTGCGAGGAACGAACTTTTGACCTTTCTGTTCTGGGACTGTGGATCTAGTCACACACTCTGCTGCCTACACACACACACTGTATCATCACTATTTCCTCTTTAGCGAGCTGACACCTTCAAGGCTACAGAAACAATGATGAACAACACAGAATTCCGGATGCACTAGACAATAAAATTTTTGTGGTTTCTTCTTTTTTTTTTTTTTTGTGAAGCCATAAGAGAATCACTCCAAACTGTGCACGTAGCAAATATTGCTGCTGACTGGTTCAACCTAATGATGGTAAAAGACAGCTTTGGTGACTTATTTCAGTACGCAAGGAACATAAAAGTCAGATGACCCTCGAATGGTTTGTTGCCTCAGCAATTTTAATATAATCAGAACAGATTGTCAGTAAGATGTGAGCATAATTGCTTTTGACTGGTAACAGGGGAAGCAGTTAGGGGGTGAACCCAAACTCCACTGACCCTTAAATAACTTGCATTCTGACTTGATGAACTGCCAAAGAAGATGAAGAGTTTTACCCTATCAGGAAACTACAGGGATATCAAAAACCAATACAGATAGAAAGACCTTGAGAGATCTGGCAACATTACAAAGGACGGATAATCACACGCTAATTTTTGGTTCTAAAGAAGACAACAATGGGATGTTCATCTGTTATACTGCTATGAATTGACAGATAAGTGGAGAAGGTGCAACTTCAAAGAACAGAGGACACTGCATGAAAAGCCGTGACAGTTTTTCTTTTTTTTTATCCCAGACTGGAGTCATCTTTATTGCGAGTATAGATTTTCACAGTATTCAGTCATTTTCCTGTCAGGAGCTCAGAGCGTGATGATCATCATCGTGGATGTGGCTTGCATAATCAAACAGGAAGAGTGTACTGCAATATAGAGGGAAACATTACCCAGAAATTGCATTTTAAAATAAAACCGGGAAAAAAAAGCTAAATAGATCAGTATTTGAGTCCCCTTAGGATAATGTGGGAAAGACAGCAGGGGGATGATGAAATGAGAGAAAAGGAGCCTTATATCGAACCAGGGACTTGACTGTAATAATTTGGGTGTGTATTCAGGGTTAAGGAAGCTCAGAGAGTAGAAAAAGACGAGTTCAACGCTCAGCATTTATTTACTACACATCAGAATTAGCAAGCCTGGTCCTATGGCTTATTTTACACTTGAGTTGAGAGACAAAAGAAAAGTAGGAGCTCAGTAATATACATCCATCCATGGCTAGTGCACCGATCAACTAACTTCAGAAAAAAATAAAATAATAACATTTTAAAAAATAAATAAATAAATAAACAAAAAGAGTGCTGTCTAATGACATTGCTTCTAGGAAACACATCTTAGAGGTACATTTAACAATTTTGACTATACATACAGCTCAGGGTATATAGGCCAATGTGGTTTGCATCCTAACCACTTTTCTATACTGTTGCCCTGAAAAGCTTATATATTAAGTTTCCCTAATGTGCTGACTCTACTTGAGTTTAAAAATGTACAATGTGTATGATTTCACCATAATTTAAGTTTGAAACATCGAAAAGTAAACTATCTACAGAATATGAAAAAAATAACAGTGTTGCTAATGGTCAGGTAGTTTGCTAACAATAGTGTGTCTCAAGAATAAAGCATGAGATGCTATTTTTATGAAGGAAATTGAAAAAAAGAGGCTTTGATAATCCAATGTCTTTATGAAAAAGTGAATTATGAAGCTACTACTGACTAGCCTGGTGTGTAGATGAATGTGTGGTTATACTGTAGTAGTCTGGATTGCTTTCAAGGGATTTAATAAAGGCAAACACAGCTCTAGCGGTCCATCAACTTATCAGTCCTGCTGTGCTGCAACACTGTACTGTACCTTCAGATGCTGCAGAATAAGCTTTCCATACAGTATAAAGCAGATGGAGGCTGCAGATAATGTAAAACCACCCACATTCATGTCTAGGTCAGTGCAGACTGATTTACTGTCTTTCCTGCTTCAGTCACATTAAATATTATTTTCCGTGCCGATTGGTTTGAAAGCATTTAATTGAAATGCGCCTCTCCTCCCATCTGTGACCTTGAGTAGGAATATGTTAGTAGGCATATTGATAAAAAATGAATAAAAAATACAATCTCATTTCATTGTGCTAGTATGTCTCTGGGGCCAATTGCATCTTTCTTTGAAACACAGTCTCCATCACAGAAACTGTGTTTCAGGCTTGGTAGATAATAGAGTGTGCTACATTAATCTAGTTAAAATTTCTCTTCCCAGTCTCTTTATTCACATTTTCCATCCCAGTAATATCTCACAAATTCATTGAGGCAAAAGTACCAATTGATTAAGGCATGTTACTACCTGGAAAGTTAGTCCAGAGAAAACAACACAATGGGGAAAGGTGAAGGTAACAATGTTACAGGGTTCCTGAGGAAACTTTTACATGACATGATGAAATTGCCAGGGGACTTTAATATCATCTGGGGCAATCATATCTACAGAGAGAGCACGGACCAAGCAAGATCCATTATCCCTGCCTTTATGAACAATGACTCAAAGAAAAATATTCTACAGACAAGAGTTAATAATGATACAAGGGAAATTAATTATCATTGGTGGAACTTTAACTTGGTGCTTAACCCCAATGTATAATCAACACTAAACTACTAAAGAAAATCTCTGCAGAAACGACTAATAGATGTATAGAGAACATTACATCCCGACTATACATATTACTTAGATATTCTACTTATAATAGATTGGATAACTTGAAAATATATTTCATTTATGAATCAGTACGCAATTGGCCTGGATTTATCTGATTATGCAACTGTTACCCTGAAGGGAAAGTTAAATTCTAAGAAAGGGAAACATCTCTGGAGAATAAACAAATCTCTTCCCGCAAGACTCACAGTTGTATTAAGAGCAGAAATAATTGTGTATAGAAAAGACAGAGATAGTAACTTAAAGGGGGAAAAAATGCATCTAAAATGTCTAACATGTCTAACACATGATCAGTAGGTCTGAGTTTTCCATGCAGACATGTTCTGATCGACACTCAACTGAGTGGAGTCAAGTGGGGTGGAGAACTACATAGTGCAGATCAAATAGTGAAGAGTAGAGGTCACCGGTATGAGATAGAGGAAGTTTAGCCTGCGCACATGATGGGTGATAGAGATTAAAGTGAAGGGAAAGCTCCTGGTTGCTGGAAGGCGGCAAGATTGATGTAGGCAGAAAGAAAAGAAAACAAAGCAAGCGAGACAACAAGGATCAAGAAACACTCCAGATTTCATTCTGAGGAGCCACCCGGCCGAGTCTCCTTAGCCGCATGCATCTGTATTCAGTGCCCGACTCGAGCAACAAGAGTCTGTCTTTACCCTTTTAAAGCCATCGTCCTCGGGGAATGCAATATTGACTGGCTCCAGCAGGAGCTCCAAACACCCTCTGTACCATTTTGGTCCTACCTCCAGACAGCATTGAGTTTCATTAGGTTCCCTCCTCTCCTGGGATAACCTTTAAAGAAATGGACAAACTTTGAGGCTGCCTTCACTTCGTGGGCACGTCTCATCCGAGGGATACTTTTCTTTTTCTGAGAAGTTGGTCTTTTACAGGATCATTAGGCTGATTTTCTGATAAAGACAAGAGATGGGACAGCTCTCCAGACAATAGTAAAAGCTTTTTTGAAACAGGATTTTTACAGTAAAAGCGCGTTCTTTGAGACACCAGTGATCAGCCCTAATAGCTACCCTTTTCCTCTCAAGCAAGCACCATTTCTTCATTTCAGTCTTCATTTAAGCACATTTAAAGCTCCATCATGTGTAATTGTGTGTTTCGATATGCTACATATGTGCTTCGCTAATTGTTCTGAAAGCTTCTAGTGGAGTTGTGCGTCTATCGATCTCACAAAGCTCTTTAACATTGATGCACTTTATATTCCCCAACAGGCTACATGCTGTTCACACTGCATACAAAATATCTCAGCTTTCTCACTTGATGCAGCTGCACGCACACACACTCACACACACGCACACATACACACACACACACACACACACACACACACACGCTGGCAGAAGCTCTTTTCAATCAGTCACAATCAGACTGAATCCAAAACTCACCCTCCAGTATTTCTTGGCCGTCTCCACCCTGGAGGGCTTCCTGTGGAGGCCCAGCGGTGTCCCCAGCGAATGCTCGAACATCATTTTTAAAGTAGCTAGTTAGCTTCACGCCGCCCACTATGCCTGTCACTCGCCGTCCTGGGGACGCTGCAGCCGCTCCGTCGGGGAGCCACTGTCTGCTTTGACAGTCTGGCGGCTGTTTCCCCCCATTTATGAAGCAGCCCGCCACACCCAGAGCCATTACACCGGATTTCCCAGCAACTGCATGTAAACAAAACAACTGCCCGTCACTCTGTCTCCAAACAGCGCTGCACGGCCCACACATTAACGAGCTCCTAATGGAGGCCGGAGACACTCGCGACCGAGATCAGCTTTCACCCCGGAGCTCGGAGGCAACCTCGGCCAAGGAGAGTCCACAAAAACACAAACTTATTTAAACTGCACTACGCCCTTATCGGCATAACAATACGATTAGAGGGCTTAAGAGAATGAAGAAGAGTTGGGAGATATGGTTGCAGGAGTGTGGAAGGGAGATGTAGGGCGAGCAGAGGTAATTGAACACCTCTGTATGAGGTGCCATTGAGGGAACAATCAGTGCTAAATTGTTTATTCAGCCATTAGAGCCATAGCACATAGCAGGGCGGGGTGTACTGACAGATAAGTCGCTGATCTGAGATCATAAGTCTGCAGCTGGGAGGGTAGGTGTTTGCAGAGAGCAATGTGTAATACAGGTGGACCAGAGTGAGAAAGAGTCCAACGAGACCTTTCACTTACAAATAAGGTTCTTAATGTTGTTTAATGTGTGCATCCACACACAAAAGGAAAGTATCCACAGTCTTAGAGGAATTAATCTTTTTTTTTTCCTCTGGTAATTTCTCTGGGTTCTCTGGCTTCCTCCCACAGTCGAAAAACATGCTTAGGATAATTGGAAATTAAATTGCCTGTGGGTTTGAATGTGTGTGCCCCATGATAGACTGGCGATCTACCTAGGGTGCATCCCTGCCTTTCTCCTGAAGTACATTAGCATTGGCTCCAGCAGACCCCCATGAACCTCGTGAGGAAATCCATGTTTGTTTACTGCAATCATCCTTAAACAGGTAGGGATTTTAACAATAAGGATATAACATAATGAACAATTTATTTATTTATTTTTTCTTTATTCTGCGTGCAATTCAGAAACAGTAACAGTCTATAAGTATAAAAATGTGTGTTTTTGGCTTATGCACTCTGAGGAAAAAAAACATTACTCACTTGACATTCTGCCATTAAAAACTTTTTTTTAAAGCTTTATTAACAATAAATGTTAAACAGGCAAAAGACAAAACACAGCAAGAATTCTGCCTGAATTCATATTTGAATGAGTTCAGTCAGGATCACATGTTTAGTAACCAAGAAAATTTCTAAAAAAAAAATGTCTACCATTTCTCAAATGTGCTGCTCATCCCATAAATGCATGATCCTTACAAATGGAACATGATTGGAAAGGGAAATGAACAGATGATTGACAGGTGATTCAGGAAAATCTGTTCCAACATAATCTTGGGAAGGCCCCCCCAAAGAAGTGCACCTTTAACATATCATTCCTCACACCAAACTAAAAAGAAGCCTCATCTGTGTCCTTTTCTTTGACATACAGGATGCTACAGTATTTATCAGTAGTCTGTATAATTTAGGCTGCAAAGTCCAACCACCCCATTGCGTTGTGGTGCCATTCAAGGCCTTCACCACTCAGTGCAAGCCTGACAAACAGTGACAGATACACCGGGCAGGCAGTATTCTGAGGCTGCTATATGGCTGACAGCCCCTGAAATGGATCGCTAATGGATCAGATGGAGCAAAAAAAGACAAACTACTGCAAGGGGGGGGGGGGGGGGGGGGTATTCTGGGGAGGCTGCTACCTGTCTCTTTGACAAGAGAGAGAGAGAGAAAAAGAGAGAGGGGGGGGGATGAAGATAGGGTCTCGGCAAAAAGGCAAGTGAGAGAGGAAAGCAACAAAAGCAGGAAGAAAAGGAGAAAATGAAGAGGAAGCCATGAAAAAGTGATACTTGAAAAACTCAAAGGCAATTTTGAGGAATGGTCAAGTGAATGCTTGTTCTGATGGCCCTCTGGGACAACTATCCACTGGGACTGGGAGGAAAAGGAGATGTATTTTCCTCTGGACAGGTAGCAGCACATTGATGCTTCTGAGGTATTACTGTACAGCCACCGCGGCACTTGAAAAGAGCCATTCATGTCGTGTCCCTTCATATTTATTTCTTGTCAGTTCAGAGGTGACGAGAGAGCTCCTTCCCCAAGGCCATGCAGCGATTCAAAACCCGTGTGTTTGAAAGTTCCCATAAGCAGTAACGTGTGAATGCGTGTGTATTCTCATGTCTTTGTATATGGATACAGGGACTCCTGGACCTCAGGAGTCCCTGAGCATTTCATGGGGTTGCTTTGTGCTGACACATGCCAAATGTCCATCACATGGTAGCATCAGCAGTGTAATGATCTCAACTCTTGCACACACAAGTAGCACAAAGCTCATTTACTAACCCCCCTTCCCTCCGGTACCACACAGACAGCATGCTATAACCAGTTAATAACTGTCTCATTTATAGGATTCAAATCCTCCACTGCAAAAGGATTTAAATGCAATATCTCTCTCTCTCTCTACGAATATTTCAGGGTTCACTCCTGGAAGCACAAGAGAACAGCAGCCTCCCCTCACCTCATTTGTGCAGATCAATATGTGGGTACGCTTTGCATTAATGCCAACCATTATCAAAAGCATACCACCATTTTTATAGGCAATCCCAACAATTCAGACAGCCAATTTAACATGCAATGAAAATTGAATTTTGTCTTCTTTATTGTCACGATTGTGTTATTATCGCATGGTAATGTCGTTGCCAGAAGGGATCGTTCTGCTAACTGTCCTTGGTGGTGCATTCAAGGACACTCCAACATTCATTATTTGAGGGCTGCTGACTAGCTTTGGTTTTGTGATCCAAGTTGGTGGAAAATGAAACCTATACCATGAGCCAAAAGCTAAACTAGATATTGTGAAAAATATAATGGGAGTTATGTCAAGCATAAAAATTTGAGTGGCCTATTGACATCATTTGACAAAGATATTTGAATGTAGGTTGTGATGTTGGCTGACACATTTTAATGCCAATGCCAAATTGGCATGTATTGATTTTTGTAGGTTTTGAGTTGCTCTGTATCCAAAATCCAAATGTCATAATGTTAATGTCCAGACAACATGAAGTACTTACATCCATAGATATAGATATTTTGAAAATGATGTTGATATTTAGTAAACAAGTTTGATGTTGATATCAACCGATTTTTCTTTCCAACTAAAATGTAATGTTAATAAGATGTAAGAGTCAGCAGCTTAAGTCTTAAAAAGAATTAAAATCATCTCACCAGCTAAATTATTGTTTTCTGTTCTAATATTGGAGTTTGCCTTTTTAAGTTCAAGTTTAATTGTAAATCAATCACATGCATGAATTAATGAAACAGTTTCTATAGGGTTCGGTGTAAGCCAAACTACCATTGAACTTTGTTTTTTTCACAGGTTGAAATAAAAGTTGTTTTTTTGTTTTATTTTTTTTTTCTTTTCTTTCTATGCACACAAAAGGCTAATTTTTCTCAAATTGTGTTGGCAATTGATGAAATCCATGTTAATGAGCACTACTCCTTTTTTACAAGTTAATTGATCCACCTGACAGTGGAATATCAAGATGATGATTAAGATAATGATTATTGCACACTAAAATGTGCAGTTTTGTTTTGAAGAAAGACATTTATTAGCCACTCATCTATGGATTTTGCAGGCCTTGGCAATTCAAACTGACTTTAATAAAATGCACCTGTGTATGTTCCCATACCATAAATCCACCGCTGATTGACTTCAACAAACCACTCAGACAAATGAGACCATACACACTGTCTGCCATCTGCCAGGTGCAGTGAAAACCAGGATTCATCTGTGAAGAAAGCACTTCTCCAAAGTGCCAGATGTTATCAAAGGTGTGCATTTGCCCCCGAGCAGGTTCCAATGACTATCTGCAGTCAGGGCAAGACCCTGGGGAGGATCATGAGCATGCAGATGAGCTTTCCCAAAAGGTTTCTGACAGTTTGTGCACAATTTCTTCGGTTTTACAAACCAACTGTTGCATCAGCTGTCTGGGTGGCTGATCTCAGAAGATCTCGCAGGTGGAGATGCTGGATGTGGAGGTCCAGGGCTGGTGGGGTTAAATATTGTCTGTGGTTGCGAGGCTAGATGGACTTACTGCCAAATCCTCAGAAATGACCTTGGAGATGGCATATGGTATTGAAATCCAACAGCTCCGGTGGACTTTCCTGCAGTCAGCATGGTAATTGCACGCTCCCTCAAATCTTGCAGCATCCGTGGCGTAGTGTCGTGTGAGAAAACTGCACATTTTCGAGCCTTTTATTGTTACCAGCCCAAGGCACACCTGTGTAATAATCATGCTGTTTAATCAGCAGCTTGATACGTCGCACATGTCAGGTAGATGGATTATCTTTGCAAAGCAGAAGTGGTCACTAACACGGATTGAAATTAATGTAATACTATTTGGCATAAATACACACTTTTGTGCATAGAACAGGTTTTACAGCTTTTATTTCAACTCATGACAAATGGGGGCAAAACAAAAGTGTTGCATTTATATTTCTGTTCAGCGTACACACAGCGTCTTGCCCTCCAAACTGTTCAAGGTACCAAATCTCATTTTCAGGAGAAATTTTGAAACTACCAGTTAAAATGAACTTTTTGGGGGGGTAAGAGAGACTATAAAATATATTAAGGCTTCAATAATACGCAAAAATGAAGATGGATTCATTGCAGTGAACAAATTTATACAAAACAGAAGCAATAAAATGCTCCATATCATCAAGTTGAAGAAAAAAAAAGAAATGAATGAATTTCCTGTGGCAGGAATGAAAATATGTATTCATTATTGTGAGCCACTTTGAAAGATTGCAGTCATTTTGTTGCTTTTCACATACATCAGACAGTCTGTGAACAATCAAACGAATCTTTATAGCAAACTTTCTTCTGCCTTTCAGTTTTTTTAACAGCATCCAGTAGAACCTTTCAGAAAATGCACTCCGATCACAAAACTGTCAATACGGTCTCCTGTTCTATCAAATTATTCTCCAATTATTGTTCAAATACCTTCTCGAAGCAGACTCTACCCTGAGCATATACATCTCTGCAGCTGGAGAAAAAGCAATATACTTGGCTGAAAATAAAAACATTTTTTTTTCCCCCCATTCCCTTCGGTTCATATCTGAAAGTAATTCTTCACACACATAGAGGGAGGTGCGTTCATAGCGGGCCCCACTCTCAGCTCCACAATGTCCTTGTAATGGCTGTATGGATTCGAAAACAAATAAAAAGAGCTGAGGTCATTTGTTACGGACTGTGACTCACAACGTGTGTCCTTGTTCTCTACATGCCAAGTGTGCCCACATGCAGCTGAGTTATGGACAATATCTGCAGCTGAGTGAGGAACAGATGTTCTTTATATGTGAAAACATATTATTATTATTATTATTATTATTATTAACTATAATATCTGAGAGAGGCAGAGAGCTGGATATGAGGTTGATATATTAAAAGCTGGTTCAACGGCGGCAGATATCCTGAGAGATGAAACAATGGGGGGGGGGGGGGGGGGTCAATTTTTTATTAGAGCCCCTGTATGATCTTGATCTATGAAAATACAAGATCATTGTTTTGTTATACAGGTCACTGGGTATGTGTGAGAGCAAGACCTGGTTCATCACAGGTAAACACTCATATAGGTAAATCCTACTTTATTATAAGGCATCTGAAATTTCTATTATCACACTATAATCATGGGAAATTACACTGTCATTTCAGAAACATTTTATTCACATTCCATTATATTTGGCTTGATGAATGTGTCTTTGTTTGCCAGTTAGAAATCCAACTGCAGCCACCACATGCTTTGTCATGAATAAACAAGAAATGTTTTCGCAAATCACCCCGATTTGTTAAACCACTAAGTAATAACAGTGTTTGGCAAAATCTGATTTCCAATCCGCCACAGGAAATCTACTATTTGTGTCTATTCCAGGCTGTTCTCATTAATTGTCAGTATTTTATTCCTACATTGTGACAAGCAATGCAGCACTAATTTGTATATAACCCATGAAATGAGAACATCATCTTCTATATGAGGTGCCGAATGTCTTCATTTGGCAGTGATAGTTTGATAAATGCATGCAAAAGGTTGCAAAGTTGCACGAACAGCAGACTGTTTACCACATTTTACTGACCCTAACTGTAACCAAGTGTTCTTTAACCACAAACATCATTATGCAAAAAGTGAGTGATGCATCCCATACAGATGGAATAAATGGATTATAAATGAATATTAATGGACTTCATTAAACTGCCTTTCTATTTTTTTCAACCTCTCAAAGTGCTTTACACTACAAGTGTTCATTTAGCCATATTTGTACACAGGCTGCAGGAGGCTAATCATTCAAACACATTCACACACACCGGCAGCGAAGCCATCAGGTGCAATTTGGGGCAAAATGTCTTGCCCAAGGACACATCAACATGCAGCCCAGAGGGGCCAGGAATCGAACCGTCAATTCTCCGGCTGGTGGATGACCGCTCTGCCTCTGAGCCACAGCTGCCCCTGGGTGCCTTATCTAGCAAAGTCCAGAGGAACAGTAGAGAGACTCTCCATAATAAGTAAGGAAATAAAGATTGTATACATTCACTGAACATAATGCACATTTCTCACTATTAATGCTATCAAAAGGCATTTTAATACAAACCTATTGCATTTTACAATGGGAATAATAGGAACGTCCCTCATCATGCTTGAATTTCTCTCTGCAGTGTTTTGTGCAGGCATCACTCATGTTGCTGGACAGAAAATTGTGGCCAACTTTTCTTAAGCTATCATATGAACCTTTCATGGGAATACTGACAATTTGTTATAAAAGTTTGGTAATTGCATTTTGAGATTATTTTTTTTAGATGAGATAATGAAGTGCATCGTTCCAATGAACTTTCGAAGTTTTGGACAGTGTGAGCAACAGCATGCGAATGAAGAGATAACGTGCAAATGCCACCCAAACAGCAGAGAGCTGAGTGTGCTTCCTTCTTGCTGTGCCAGAGGGGATCATCTGCTAAATCTAAAATCTTGCCAATTACCAGACTGACTTTTTACAAAATCTGGAGGGATGATGCCGTCCAACTCACTAGACCAGTTCTACAAAACTCCATATTGTTTTTTTTTTTTTATTATTTTTGGTTTTTTTTATGTCTTCAGTCCAACAATAAATGCATACAGCAAATACAGCAATGTTTCTGTACAGTTTACTGTATAGATTTGGTTGTAGGTAAGGTAAAGATAAAACTGAACTAAAAGTATGGGGATGGCTCATATAAGGCAAATAGAATAAATAGGGTTATACTTTATTAATGTCATGAGGAAGAGGTCCTGACAAAACTAATGTAAATTAGTAATATATGTCTGGACAATGTATGAAATACTAGAGGCTTTTATCTGTATGTTGCTAGGTTACCATGAGATACCATGGCAATTGCAACATTGTTTAGATGTTTTTTGTTATATTATATTCATCTGTATCACAATTTTTTCATACAATCATCATAACTCAACCCACACTAAGTCGCCGTGGCGATGACACACAGATCCTCCTCTATTCTAAATGTTAATCTTCCTCTGAAACAATATTAAAACCAAAAAATGTTACATATTATCCTACAGCCAAAGTTATAGCTTTATGTCCACCATTTTTGGTTAAAAATGCCTTCTGGGAATTTTAACTTCGACCAGTGGTGGCACTTCATCACTCTGTCACTCAGTCAGTGGTGGACAGAATTGGTGGATCTGGTCCATGGCCAATTCAGTCAAAAATAAGTGTGCTGATTGGTCAAAGGAGAAACTGCTAATTTCCAAACTTGAAAGCAAAGGGTCAAAAAGACCTCCAGATAACAGCTGGGTGTCCGCCAACTGGAAGCTGCCCAGCCTCACCTCAACTGGCATAACAAGATTATAATACAGACATTTGTGCCGATGCAATTCATTTCTGAAAAAAAATAATAAAATAAAATAAAATAAAGACCTGAAAACTTGGACAACACAGCCCGCAACAGGAGCGTGAGCCATGTTTTGAAGACAAGGAGGCAAGGTTGCTGATGTAATGTTACGCTTCAATGGGCCGATGCCATTCACGAGGGCACCGGGTCAAAATGGCGGGCAATGAGAAGGAGGAAAATAAAGGATATAGATCAGAAGAGGAAGGAAGGGGTGGTGGTGATGCTGGCTGGGGGCTCGGCACTATTCAGAAAATCGCAACAGGTCAGTGGAAAGCAAAAGAAAGCAATTCCAGTTTGTGAAGAACTCTGGGGGGAAAAAAAATCTCAGTAAAGGCTATTGAAAAGATCTGTTGGGTAACAAAATTGGGCTTGTTAACGATGGCTGTGTGTTAGAGCAGCTTTATATCCAAGCACCTTTGTAACAAGAGCGCGATAAGAGATGCTGTTGTGAATTGCGACAAGTTTTTTTTTTTTTTTTTTTTTCGAGCTCAAGTGGAAACTTCCCTCGAGGGCTTCAGCTTAATGGTGATTGTTGGTTGTTTGTGGTACTCACTAGTAATCACATTAGTAACGACTAACACTGCTGATCAAAGGAAAAACATGTACCAAATAGAGGATAGCATGAGTCTAATGTCGATGTTTATGATGTGTGTACTTTCTAAAATTTGTTTCTGGTAGATAACAAAAGAGAACTGAAATGTGAAATGAGGAGTGATTATGCTCTTAAAAATAGCAAACTGAGGGAGGCTGAAAGCAGCATCTCAGCGACCAAGTAGATGTAGGAGATAGGAAAAGATAACCGACAGATCAATTTGAAACAAGAAAGGCAAAAAAGAAAAAAAGAAAAAAGAAAAACACGACAAGGGACAAAAATCAGCAGCACTTCCCCTTTCAGATGCACCACAATCTGTCAGCAGTGACAATCAAAATCCTTTTCCTGTCCTTTTACAATCTGGATATTCTGTTTCTTCAGATGCTGCATTAATAATGCACAATCGCACTCCTCTATCACAGATGAATCCAGAACTGCCATGTTCGACTCAGAGCAGACAATCAGAGACACACTATTTCCTATTCCTAACCCACCTCTGAGCTGAGAGGTAAACCTGCAACCCTTCTCCATTTTGACATCAAAGAACATGTCAGCAACCCCCCCCCCCCAAGGTTTTTTCAGCAATTGAGGTAGTTGAAAGTGTTTCAGCCGACACCTAGCTGACTGGATCTACCAGAAAAAAGCAAAGTTTGGAAGAGCCAACAGGACAATGTTTTTTTTTTTTTTTTATTCTCTGCAAAGTGCAGAAATAACAGCACTGAGAGATGCTCTGTTCAGTCCTGCTCTGTAAACCTCTGTACCTGCAAGGAAACTCTGCCCTCTACAGTGTGTCTTGTGGAATTCTGATCAGTTTGTTTTTTCTGCTGTCGTATTACCACACCATCCCACATATTTAAAATCATATCTCATCACCTACGTATCCACAGTTACATTGATCGATTGAGATACTGTCTAGACAAAGGCAAGCAGGGTGGTTCAATGATCTGCAGCTGTTATGGAGTCATGTTGCTGTCGTTTAGACTGATAAGTGGTCTGATGAAAACTATTTCATCGGGTAGACCAAAGAAACTGAATCTAAAATACACAAACGGTTAATCTGTAAGTGTTGCAATTACCTTTTTCGACTGTGCCCAGTGCGCCTCATCTTCTCTGATGACAAAAGAACACGATCGGTCTTTGTTATTAGCATTTGGTTTTACAGAATGCCAGAGAGCAACACGATAGCACAGCAAAAGCAAGTGAAACTGCCACTGCATTGTCTGTAGGCATTTCAATATATTAAAGACAGATTGTATCAAGTCTGTAAAACTGCAGCAAGCTAAAGCTTCTTTTACTGAATGATGTTTAGGTAAGTAACTGTAGCTTGTTACAAGTTACCTCTCAATATGAAATTAAACAAAAAGGGAAATCTATCAGACACTGCTGTTTGGATCAGAATTCCACTGGATCATTTTCTACTGCTGCTATGCGTTTATGGTTTAATGAGTCATTTTTGATCAGTACTTGTCTTACAAAAAGTGTTGTTTATTGACGCATACAGCTGAAATGTTTCTGCAATAGAACCATTTCTTATTAAACTTGTGTTAAAAAGAATGGAAAACAGCATCTGTGCTACTTTAATGATTGATTTCTCTCTCTCTCACACGCACACAGACACACACACAGGCACACACACACTCTTCTCTCCAGGCACTGAAAACAAATGCTGGTATTTTACAGCTGATGCTTTAGCTGCAGGCAGGACTTTGACTTCAAACAATTAATAACTGCATCTACTGAATTAAACAACTGTTTCATAACAAATTATTTCCCAAAAATCCAAACTTGGCAAACTGTTTTGGTGAGCATTCAGTGCTGAATTCGACAGACACCATAATGTTGAAGGACTGCACACATGATTGAATGTAAAGTGTCTCCAAGTACTACTGCAGTATACTACTAATACTACATTATTGGGGGGTGAGACAGGTACCATGAGGCAGGAATCAAGTGATGCAGGTCCCTAAATCCAGTTCTGCAGATCAGACCTTTGCTGTGATCCTCCACTGGGTCACATCTGTCTTTTAGGTCATTATGCATGTTTTTTTTTTATATATATATTATTATATGCAATTATCTGCCTCTGGTTTTGATCAAGCGCCTTTCTCTATCTGTCCCTCTGCCTCGAGGCAAATCCTTTATCTGGCATATCGTCACCCCTCCCTACCTTCTGTCTTTGCGCTTTCCTCTCATCATCCCTCATCCCTGTATCATTGATTTAACCTCACTCACAGACTGGCCTTCAGTCCCCGTAGACCCTGCCTCCTTCCACAACAATATGCTTTAGCCTTTTCACTTGCACTTTAAAAATGATTCCCCTCACTCTGAGACAGGAGCAGGACAGCCTCTAGTGGTGCAGCGCTGACACTTCAAGTGTCAATTGTTTCTCCTACATTGTGAAGCATAATGCTCGACTTTAACTGAGATAAGGACACGACCGATCCCTTAGGAAGATGTTGAATTTCACATGCAAGTGAGCCATTAGGATTCATTCAATATTTTCAGCACAGGTCTTTAACATGGGGGGCTCCAAATTACAGGTTAAGAATATTTAGAACATTTCTTTCGCCAAAAATAAAAGTCTGAAAATACACTTTAACGTGAACTTAACATATAATCTTCAAAGAAAAATTTATTAAAATGTTAATTTAGTTATTGCATGCACAATAACAAGAGATGCATATATACATAGCACTGTATGCTGCCCAGTTCAATATGGAAGACAATTTTATACCATATGTAGGAGAAGGTCCCTGCTCTACCACTTTATCAACTAAAGGGTCCCTGGCCTGAAAAAACAGATACAATTTTAAGAAATCTATTTTTGTTATGTTTGTTCTTCAATATTTTGCCAGATCAGCTTTGATTCGCTGCTACATGCTTTAACTTTGAGGAGGATTCTGTGTCAAATCACATGAAACAGACTTCTATATCAATTTAAGCTCATCAGTCCACACACGGACCACATCTAAAGACCAAAGTAAATATAAACCCAGGGAGGCTCATAAAGAAGCTGACTCATGTTTGACTTTATTCCTATGGGAGGGATTTTTGGCAAATATAAGAACAAGCTATAACAAAACACATGGGGGAAACTGTACTCTATATTATAGAGTGTATAATGTAAATGACATGATTGTTGTTTACCAGTAGGAATACTTCAGAGTTATTTGCTTCGCTGATGTTTCCTCCCTAATCTTAGAAATACTGCGTCCAGTCATAAATAATGACTAAATCAGCACTCCGGTTTTCTGACCTATAAAAGCGAAACACAGTGCAGCTTTTAAGGCCTGTGCTTGTGTATTTGCGTGTGCATTAGTGTCCAGCTATGTGCATGTGTCAGAGAGATGGATAGGAGGAGGAAAAGCTTTGCTTAAAACCCAGTGGACAGGGGAGCATTTTGGTGACTGCCTCCCTGTCCTCGTCTTCCTCCTCCTCCTCTAAAGCCTTCCTCTCCCGACGGTGAAAATGCCTGGTGAAGAGGCCGGATATGAAATCATTTTACGTGGAGACAAAGTTATTAATGCCCACCATCTGTTATCATCAGTGAGCTGGCTGACAAGCAGCGGCAACACAAAGGGGAACGCAGCAGCAGTTGGAGAGTCGCAGACATCAGACACACAATGCCACCTCGGTATTGATGAATAGCCTTTTTTTTTTTCCGGTGATGTAAAACCTGTCTTCCGTTTACTGAGCATTTGTTTCTCTGTTCCCTGCAAAACACAAGTTGCGAGTGACATGATAGGAATCAAACAAGAGACAGGTAGAAAGCAGAAATGTTGCTCTGATTCAGCAATTTCTTATCATCAACATTTTTTTTTTTTAATTTTATAGTCTTTGGAAAACGACAGAATGGACCCTGAGCTGATTTTATTTAGCAAATCCCTTCCATGAGTGGTACAGGATTACTTCATGTTGCTAACTTTGTGCAGATTTAATCGCTGCTAGACCGATTTTAAAGAGAAAGCAGAGGGAATATGAGGGATATTTGAGGAAATTCGACTCCAAACCGTTTCCTCTAGTCATGTGACCTCTTTCAGCCCGCTGTGATTGGTCCGAGTGTGAGCCTGTCATCTTGGCAATGCGCAGTTTGCCCTCCCCTTTAATGTGTACCTGATTTAGTTAGGAGCTTCCTGATGATGAATAAACCAAACCGATGTTTCCCCACTGTCTGCATAGTTCACCACCCGGGAAAAAACGGTGGACGGGTTTTATCAACATGAAGTGTTGGAAGGATTTGTTGATGGAGAAGAAATGAGGTGGATGAGGAAACAGAGCTGGAGTCCAAAAGGGCTCATCACTGAAGATTTAGAATGACAAGAGAAGGCTGGATGCAGTTAGTGTTGACTGCAGAGGAAACTATTCAATTAGCCGTTTTCGGATTCCATTTGCACTCGTTAGATAAAAGATAGAAGCATCTTACTGCTGATGTAGCTGATGTATCATGTACCTTCTTCCTGACCACAGCAGGGTAAGAAAAGGCTATTACCCGAGTGGTTGGGATGCTGAAACTTTTTTTTTTTGAGTGTCAAATCCCACATTTAGTGGATAATCTCAATAGGTTTTATACAGGAGTGAGTCGTGCTGTTGTTAGTTATCATGACATTAACCATTAAACACATCTGCATCACTGTACAGTTTGTTCACTCACTCTCACAGCTACCCTGTAATTATGTTTCGTTGCACAGCGAATGCTGCACCAGATCCAATTTCAAAGTAAAATGATTCGATCTGACAGTAAACAGTGAAAGAGGTTGTGCGCTTAAACTTAATGTCAAACACTGAAAAAGAAATATTTTATCAAAGGACATACAGCACACGAAACCAAAAAGACGGACTGCAAAAGTCTACATGTAAGAACCTTCATCTCTAACAATGTTTGTGATTATTCACACAATATTTGAGCTACATTTGGGTGTATCTGTGGTGGCGACTGAAACTAAAATGTTAAATTATTCATGTACTCCAGTGGTACACAAAACTAGTGTGGTGATAAAAAAGGGACTGCAATCTGTTAATAAAAGTAATTGGCTCAGGAGTTTCTGCTTTGTGTTAATGGCAGTGCTGTTTAGAATAGCCATCATATGCTGCATTTTCAGAATGATAAAAAAACATCCAAATTAAAAGAACAGGGCGGTATAATAAAAGAAACAGTGAATTGTATCTGCTGAGTGAGGGGAAGAAATGGTTCCCATGACTTATTCAAAAACCTATTATGTATATCCCAAAATAACCTCTAGATCTGCTGACACAGTGATAAAGGATATAAAAGCATAATTTATTCTCATATATTTACGGTTTTCTTTTCACCGTTCTTCAGCAGTATTATTCGAGTTATCATAAAAGCCAAATAGTATATTGTCCAGCTTACTGAAAGGGCACATCAGGGCTCCACTTTCATAATCCATAGGCAGACAAATATCCTCTTTTGTATGTGTGTGTGTGTTTTGTGTGACATATGGAAAGGAGACACCGTCTATTAATGTGTGGCTGTGGATTTATCTTTTATTTTTTCATCCTTCTTAATGAAAGTGCATTCGCAAAGCCATTAGACGGCAGAATAAATGAGATCTTGGGAGAGTGTAAAGAGGAGAACTATGGGAATACAAAACTCAAACCACAGGGAGAAAAAAAAAAAACAACTTCCACCTCTCTGTGTGTTAGAAGTCTGAATCTTAGTATTTCTAGCTGAGATATCTCCAGAGGCTCATTACAATTGCGCTGATCGTATCAGACAAAGACAGATGAAAAAGTGATGTTTGGTCTTGTAATGGTGTCTGCGGAGAAAAACTAAATTACACCACAGGGACAAACCTTTGATAGTGGAAAGAAAGATCCATTTCTGATTTTTCACTGTCTTCTCGTTAATGTAGATGCCATCGGAGAGGATATTGAACTAAGGCGGGGGAAATGTGAGACTGCATGGACTTTACACTTTAAAATGAAGCTGCCAGGCAGAGCAGAGGCTCAAGTAGGAACAAAAAGGCTTTTCCATAATATCATTATCCAGATAGATTCAGACTGGCCCAAAGGAGGGTAAAGGCTATGCAATGTTGGATGGTAAAACTCCACTCAAATTCCTCCTGAACTGTGAAAGTCAACAGAAAAGATGTCAGTGGAACCAACTCCGACAATTAGAAATTAACACGCAGAAGAGATCGAGATAACAGGCTTTCAGATTTAACATTTTGACACACAGAAAAAGGGGAAAAAAAAGTTTGATTAGATTATAATGAGTTCACCAGCCGGGGAATCATCATCAGAGAGGATTTCAGACTAAGATCACTATCAAATGTATTGGCAGAGGAGGATTTAGTCCGCAATGGAGAATAAGTCAAGCTCATGCCAAACAAAAGCGATAATCAGTTGTTTTAAATGCATTGTCTGTTTGAGGAGGCCTAATTGCTCTGTCTGGATCTATAGACCTTACGACAAACACAGATCAGTTAGAGAACGCATGACTGGAACTTTAAACTAATCTAATCTAGCGTCCTAATATTTTAGTTGTGTGCCTCCACTGGTGCTCCTTTGTTGCTGCAGCATGACTTCTGTTGCTATGACGACAATAAAAGCATGAAAGAGGTTAATTTGCATAAAATACATACATTAAATGTCCAGTCATGCAAATAGACACTTTTATGGCTTGCTTTATGCTAGATAGGTTCTAAGGATTATAGAACAACTGTTGCATGCAACAAACACAAAAAAGGCTGGAAATGTTGATGTTTAGTACTTCCTTGACTTGTTCCTTTTGTGTCAGCGAGTCACTTGAGAGACCTGTAAAACAACATTGTGTAAGATTTTTAGTTTTCTTTTTATCCTACTTTAACACTTGGATGCATGACCTACCAATACCTACGTTCTATTATAAGTAAAAATGACCCCAATTAAAATCAATGTGTTTTTGCAATACACATAAGACATTTTTTTTAATTTTTATTCACATTTTACTACATATTAAACCAGGTATCAAACCATGTTTGTGTGTCCCTGTGTCTGTTTGACTATATGGAGGATGAACAGAGAACATTTCATAACACTGTCTACTTCTGATGGCCCTCTGTGCTTCACTTTTATAGCTGGATTACAACAATTTTATCACTCCACACCTTCCCATTGCTTCAGAGACATGGCTTGGTAGGTTCCCAAGAGGCGCAGTGGTAAAGAGGTCCGAGTCCACTGCACAACTGATGGACAGTGTTTTCCCCCAGATTATTCTGGATGTCTCCCTGTTTACAGGATGCCATCAATTGCATATGGGGTGCATCCAACCTACACCGCTGAAGCAATGGGAAGGTGTGGAGTGACAAAAAACTTGCTGTGATCCAGCCACAGGAAAGAAGCACACAGGACCAGTTGTGTACAAGAAACAAAGATCAGAAAGCCACCAATTGCTGGAAATGCAGGATTCCTGTGGGCAATGATCATAGCCAGAAGCAAGCAGTTTGTGACAGCTGCACACAGTAAGAAGACAGAAGATGTTTGTTTGTGCACATATGTGTGGACAGTGTTATGGTCTCTGGACTTATTGAATGTTCTGTTTGTCCTCCGTAGTCAGACAGAAGACAAACACAGGATTTTGACATGTTTTGATACAGCTGCACACAGTGAGAAGAGAGAAGATTTTTGTGAGAGCACATATGGTCCCCAGATCTATTTAATTTTTCTCTGTTCATCCTCCATATATTCAAACAGACAGAGACACACATGCATGTTTTGATACCTGACTGATTGATTATTATATAATAAAATGTGAATAAAAAGTGAAATGTCCAAGATGAAATTACTCATTTGTTGGACAAAATATATCACCTGCAATAAAAATGAAAGAAATGTCTTACATTTATTGCACATATTGACTTTTATTTGGCAGCATTTGTGACCTCAATTATGGAAGAGTGTATCAGTAGTTCATGCATCCAAGGGTTAAAGTAAAAAAAAATGTTTTACAGTTCTCTCATATGAACATTTTTCATATCAGTGTTCTTGACCCCCTTATGGAGGAGTGGGGTAGTGGAACAAAACCAGCAATTTCTGAAAATTAATGAAAAAATAAATACAAAATGAAAATGGCCTCATGTCACATGTTGTACGAGGGATACCTGATATATGGAAAATTCTAACTTTTAACTTAAAAGATTTTGAAGAATAACAACCCATGGGATCATTTTTGACACAAATATGTATCTAAGGGTTGTATCTAAACCACCAATATATAATGTCAATGTAATCAAATAAAACCCATGATATGGGAGGTTTAATATTTATCCAAATATAGTATCTGACCAGCAGTGCTGGATGAATACGTCTATGTCCTACAGGGTATAAGCTAACATTATTTGACTATATCACAGTGGCTAAGTTGCTAATTACATTTATTGATGTACTTCAGTACAGTTTAGAGGTCTTTGTAATTAAAAGCACAGTTAAACACAACAGTCATTTTCAGCCACTAGGGGTCTCTCAATCATAAGTCACATGGGTTCATGGGAGATACTACTAATATTAGCTCAGACATTCAGGAGGTTTCTTTTTTTTCCCTACTTATAATTGAGTACAGTATTTTATATTGATGTGTTTGTATTGCAGTTTAAGTAAAGGTTGTAAGGTCTTTCTCCACCACAGGCCCAGTCTGTGAATAGTTGATTTTAGCATGGAGAACATAGCTATGGGCTAAGTTGTTCTGTGACTGAAAAGGTGAGTCATGTGATCCCTGGCACATTGAAGGTGTCCATTAATAAGAACGTGTCCTTCAGCAGGACAGTGGACCCCAGCTGTTCTCACACTCTCTCTGGTCCAAAACAGAATTCACAACTCTAACAGGAAGATAGGACTGTAAAGAAACAATCATAAAGGCAGCATGTGTTTGCGATGACAGGGAAGCACTGTGGAGACCATAGAAGTAACAAATATACACATCCTCTCACACAGAGAAGGGGCAAATATTATCCGTGGACCTCATGTGATTTGTAATTATGACAGACGTCATCTGTTATTCTAATCGATTGTGAATCTGCCATGGAAAGTAAAGATTCCACTGGAAAGAACATACCATATTTGACACAACACGTACGTCATGATATGAGTCCCGTACACTACAAAAACTGAAATCTAAACAGGTGTAAATATCTTGAATTTGGTATAATTAGTCAAATATTGAGCAGAATTATATTATTGCACTGGCAATAATTTATCGCATTTATTTTTTTTTTTCCCTGGTTTGGGTCAATTTTGTCTTGTTTTAAGAATTTGAAAACTAGCATGTTCTTAAAAGAAATTAAATTGACTAAAATCTAGATGAAAAAAAAAATAAATGAGATAAATTATCTACTGCATGTTGGACCAATCGTACCAAAAACAAGACGTTTTCACATGTTAAGATTTCAGTTGCTGCAGTGTAAAAATCTGCATCATTTTTAAGCAAGCTCTTCACTGCATCTTTTATCCTGCCTCTGTCCCGGTCAAGAATTACTATATCGTGAACCAGGGCACACACTAGACTAATACTGCATGTTCTGGTATTACTGTAGTTCAGTTTTAATCCAAACAGACATGCTGCATCACGCTGTGCTCTGTTTCCATTACAGTTATATATTTAGGTCATTTAGAGACAAAACTGTAGGCTAAAAGTTTGCAGCCTGTTACGTTTTCACACACATACACATATCCAGGGGAATAATGTTAGTAAATTTGAGCAAAATGGTGGAAATCCACTGCATTGAAATACAGACATGGTCCATAATTTCAAAGTCATGTGAGGTCCCCAGATAGCACTAGTCCTGTGTGAAGAGTGTGTACGGTGACTAGTGTAATTGCCTTTACAAGCAAGCATCTAATAATGCCATAGTGTGATAACAGAACGTGTTTTGCAATAAACCATGGCTTCAGGTCCAAACTGAGATAAAACAACGCTTCTCTTAGGGAATACGGCTTTGGCACAGACGCGTCATGTGGGACGGAGAAGTGCTGCGTAAGGCGATGAGCGGTGGCTGAGGAGAAAATGGAGGATAAAGTTTTGAAGTGGCAGAGCAGGGCTGTGCGGTGGCCCTGTGGGGAGGCTGAGTCAGTGGATGAGCTCTTCATCCCAGTGGGCTCTAGCTCTCATCCACGCAGCGTGTTGTAAATGTCACCTCCGCAAGATTCACTCATTAAGGCCATGCAGCTGGATAAATGCCAAAGCTTGGATTAACATAAAAAAAAAATGCACTAGCCAGTACTCAGATAAGATAGGGGAGGGGTGCTATATAAACGCAGCAGGTGTATATACTGTACTGTAAAGTGATGTGTAGGTAACAATCACCAGTGGAACAATGGGGCAGGGCTTTTATTTTGCAAACATAGCTCTCATCTGCAATAATCACTGCAAAAGCCTGTGTTCAAAAGCTCTTTATATCTGACAAAGCTCTTCCTGTACACAGTGTCTCCTGCCACAGTCTCAGGTTGATGAATAGGGACCATACATCACTGTTTGTATTGATTTCACATCATGTTGGAGTTCTCTGCACCAACAAACACAAAGACAGGACCAATGGTCAATAAATCAACCTCATGTTATATTCATGCATGCCTCAACTGGTGTTTTACCTCCTGCAATTACTGTACAGCAGCACCAGCTACAGTACACACACACACACACACACACACACACCACACACACACATTTAAACACAAAAGCCCATGGATATACTCTAGTATGATGCTTAGACAGAGCTTAATGACAGAAGAAATTACTATGAAAATTGAGAAAAATTGAGATTGAGTGAAATATTGAAATCTCTGATGTTCAAAAATGTTATTTCAGCTAGCTACTATGCTAGACTGCTAGCCAGGTCATGATAATCACACAGCTCATACTACCACAAGTAGAAATTATCATTAATTAAATCAAATTAAATATCATTAATTATTAGTAGTAATTAAAATATCACTGTGACTACTGGAAAAGCAGTAAAGTCAAAGCTTGCAGGAATCTCAAGTGTTTAGGTTTCGGGCTTGTTAGTTGCTCAACACTAATGATCAATCAACTTTACTACAATCATTACTGGCTTTCTGTCTGTTTATAACCAGTATACTGCAGCAGACCTAATGATCATATACTGGGATACTAAGCGATGACTTATACTGGGCAAGGAATGAGCAGAAGCTGATTTGGGAGCAGAAAAGACACCAGGATACACTGAGAACAGCAGAAAGAGGTACAGGAGCATCTCCACTTGAACTCTATAACCTTATTAAAAAATAAATAATAGAATACAGAAATATACAGTATCTTATTTTCTGCCGCTAGGGGTCTCTCTAACAAAACGATACAAAAGATGGAGTCAATGACATCATAAGTAGCGTCTGCAGTCAGCCAGTGTTGGCAATATAGCGTTAATAGTTCAGGCCATTTTTATGAGGAGAGGTCATCTCCTCCTTGTTACATATCTATTTGGTTAAGACCAAAAAAAGACCAGGATGTTTAAAAAAAAAAAAAAAATTGTCAATTCATGACAAATTAACACTTGCTGATATTGACAGGCATAGATACATCCATGGAAGTCCATCCAAATTGTTGGACACTTTGATAATGAACAAAGTTCAGTAATATGTAGGAATAACATTTTGTGCTTTTAGGGTCACCATAAAGGGCCTATATCGGTTTCATTATGTAGAATGTGAAATGTCAGGCTCAAAATGTGTCAAACACACTCAGATTTGGAGACAGAAATGTATGTTTTCATAGAGAGTAATTAAAAGCAGCGAATAATGCAAATGTATTGTAAATGGCTGAAAGAAGCAGATAAAGCTGCTTCCCTGGGTTTCAGCACCGCGGACAGCGCCGTGAAGCTGCTTCCAACAGCGCCCTTATAATAACACCGCCTCTATGAAGGTGACCCCGTTAAAAATGAATTGGAGAACAAAAATCCTTCCACAGACACATAAACTGGGTCTGAGTCATGACCGGTGATGCAGATCACACTGACGACACAACACCGAGGCTTAAACATGACCGATGGGCCATTTCTAGTGAAAGCGAACACGCAAGCGAGCATGTTCGGAAGGAAACGGAAACAGATTAATTAAACAGACTAGTGTGATCACGTTTGTCTCAAACATTAGTTCGGATTCGAACAGCGTCGTAAAAACCAGCAGACGATTATACGAGCGGGCGCGTCGTTAAGAACGCGACGTGCCATTTGTTCGGTTTATTGAGAGTCCAGACGGCGACGCTGCGCGTGTTTTCCTGTGGAAACAGACGTAGCTGACGCGTCATCCATTGACAGACAGGCCAGCCAATTGAGACAATGACGCACAAGTTTAACTTTGCCTTTAAAAAAAGAAAAGGGGGGAGGTGGGATGTGTGGGGGGCAATAATGAACTACAAAAGGACATTAAGTAGTCACCGCCAATAGTACATCTCGTCGTTTCAAAGTCAATAACTGTTACAAGCACATCGATTCACGCACGAGCTAATCAGACAAGCAAATGGAGGAGAGGGGGGGCGACAGGTGCGTTTCTTACGTCCTCGTCCTCGCGGCGGCGGCGGTAGTGATGATGCTGGGGCCGGGGTCGCTGGGAGTCCGCCGCCCGCTCCACCTCCGCGCCTCGGCCGAGGAGGTGGCTCGCCTCCGGCGGGTTGGGGAAGGATTTGTCTGTGCTGATCTTGCCGGTGAATCTCTGGTAGAGTGACGCCATTTCGGCCAAAGAGAAAAAAAAAAAAAAAAAAAAAAAAAAAAAAAACTTGGCGAGTCTTTGGTCTCAATTAATAAATGCAAACAAGCCCCCGAACTGGCTTCAAGTTAGGGGGAGGTCGGGGGGAGTAATGGCTGATGTAATTCGATTAGACGACGCTCCGGTTCAGTTGGCGAAAAAAAAAAAAAATCAGTCCCAACTGTGGTCAGGATGCACAGCACGTACTTTTCAGGGATCACTGCTCGAGACTCAGCGACGCCGCAACGACGCAGTTTCAACACTTTCCCCCAACTTGATGCGAAAATAAATAGAATAAAAAGCAAAAACGAATAAAGCAATTATGATCCGGAGCAGAGAGGAGGAGAAAGCAGCCTCGCTGATACCGCGTCTCTCTTTCCCTCCCTCGTATGAAAGAAAGTGACCGCTGAGAAGCGTTCAGAGACTAAATACTGAAGGTCTTTGCCTCACAAGTGAGTCCAGTGATGTACCAAGCGACACAGGCGCCACATTAATACCCTAGATTTCGGAGGCTTGCAGTCAAAACTTATCTTTTTTTTTTTTTTTTTTTTTTTTTTTTTTTGCAGACGAAGCGGGCTCAAGTATTCCTATTAGTTTCTTATTTATTTCCCTCTCGTTCCGTTCGGGTCCACGGATGGACGCGTCATGCGGAGAACAAGAGCGCCCCCACGTGGAGGGAAACACAAGGCGACGGCATCACATTATACAAAGGGGACAGATTTTTATAGCCCGCGATATAAAGGAGATTAATCAGTCTGACATCCCACACGAAGACTTTCCATATTATTCTTTTAAAGTTTCATGTGGGAGGTGTCAAGTCGTTTGTATTGTCTTTGTTTCAACGGAATTGGTTGTTTTCTCCCATTAATCCCACCAATTCAACATCCTGTTAAAGAAAGCGAATCACAAGGCACAAGTACAGTGCGGTTTGAGCAATGAGTAATGCAGAACTACAGTTAAAAAAAGGACTTCCTTTAAATAATAATGTATCACTGGTGAAACAAAAAATGTTATTTATTATATTTGAGGATAACAAACAAGATAAATTGATCTTATAAAATACAATGAATTGATATAGATTATACTCAAAGAGTATCAACATAGTTAAGATGTTGACTTGCACAGTAAGACATGTATTGGTGCATCCAATAGCAGTCGAATTGTGCAATATATCACAGAGAGTATGTTTACTTTTTACGAATTAGATTTATGTAATTTTATCTAAGGGGGGTTTGAATGAAGGACATACTCATAAAATTGAGTATTTTTTTTACATAAATTATAAAAGATCTGAATCCTTCCACTGTCAGTAAACACGCCATATCCAAAAGCAACAAAGTAAACACAAAAACACAATCAAACTGATGACTGACCTCATCAAATCAAGTTAGAACTCATTACATCACTCATCTTTTTACGTAATCCAGCTAAGGGAGAGTCATTTCCCAAACAGCAGATCCCAAATCCGTAATCTGATTTGCTCTTGTAAAACCTCACAAGATACAGAGCTTCTCCCTCTTGTGTATCTAACAAGCTGCGCATGCTGGGATTTAACTCATCCACTCATCACAGTAACAGAACAGTTCCACAACGGGCACGCCGACTTTTAGGATAAACTTAAAACCCTCATGAAATGCAAATATCCTCCTCCTATAGATTTGCAGCCTATCCACAGCTCCACGAAAAAAAAAAACAGCGTGCATCTGTTCGGATTCACCTTTCAATCAAGATGCCATCCTAAAGAGATTAAAACACACCACACTGCTGCATGACTCGATTACTCAGCTGCAAAGCCACATACACAGATAGTACAGACTACAGCCATGGTTCTGCAAAAACATTTTAACATTGATTTTCAAGAAAGGTTTCGTAAAAAAAAAGAAAGAAAAGAAAAGAAAGAAATGCTTCCATGTGTTTTTTCATGTTATATTCATCTCAGAATCTGGTACAGGACACAGACCTCTAATTCAATTTTCAGGCACTGTACTGATGTGACCAAGGGAAAAAAAAAAAAAAAAAAAAAAAGGGCAGCAAGATTTGAGGGTAATGATCTAGAACAATTTAAGGTGGACTGAATACATGAACCACACTCATCTTAAATAATTTTGGTAAACGCTGACATGTTTTTCTGGCCTTCAGTGAGTTCTGTTTTGCCGTCTCACCTAATTAGAACACCCCTATCGATATCGACTGAGACAACATAGAAAACTAAAATATGATTATTTTCCCCCCTTATGTGAGTTACATATGGCAGAATGAGGCTTTCTGAATCCTAAGCAGATCAGCAGCAGAGGGCAGAGCTGTGTGTTTTGTATCCCAGGCAGAAGAAAGGATCAGCTCATAGCAGCCATGTGGGGCATCATATAACCTCCAGAGCGAGGCAGTACATTGAAAATGTCTATGTTGGTTCTTGACGATTGTGACTTATCTTCACTTGCACTTTATTTGGCTCACAATTATTATTGAGTTGTCATGACATCATGAATGAATGCAACCTTCTCCCAATGGGCCACTATGGGGGATTCCTGGAAGCCAGTGGTGCAGGATTATGTCTGTGTTTTACCATATTATGTTGTTATGCAATATATTCATTGCAAAAAAGAAATAATGATAAATATATAAATCTTAACAGGTACAAACATCTTGTTTTTTGGTGCAATTATTCCCATATCGAGTAGATTTATCTTTTCATTAGCAGATCATTTTGGTCAATTCAATCTTGTTTCATTTTAGAAAAAAAAGACCAAAGTTTTGAAGAAAAAAAATGAAATAAGAAAAACACTCTGCCAATGGAATGACTTAATTCAAGATAATTCTACTCAATATTGGATGCATTGTATTTTAGTAATTTATTGCAGTGTTTCACTCACAATAACGTCAAAAACACAACAAAGTCACAAAATACTGTACACACACATCATCAGTACCTCTAATGTGGAAACATGAAACTTTCTAAAACAGAGTCAACACTGGCATCTTGTGGATAGCTTTATATTTATGTATTTATATCAGAGTAAGTTGTTATGGTTTCACATTGGAAAAAAAAACATGTGCTAATGGGGAAAAAAAATAAATAAATAAGTTTATAATTTAGCATCACATCCTATTCTGTCGGTCGACCACCATGATTTATGATGGATGGTTTCTCATTTATGCTGCTGTTTGACAGCTGCGCTTATCACGCCACATGTCTCTCCCCAGGAGTGGAACTACTTTAGGAGTCTCTAAATCCTCCCTCCATCATAAAAATGAAGGCGGTGTAGAAGCAGCTGCCATGGCGAGGTTACAGAGGGGGTTGTCGGGTTAGAGTATTTTTCCAAAAAGCTGGCAGCACATTTAAATTAATGTGCCTTCGGGGAGGTGGTCAATCATCCTGACATACTTTAAGTAGCATGAATTAAAGAAGAGGATCAATAGCTTTGATGCTGCAAAGAATAAGCAAAAGTTCTTTAAAAAAAAAAAAGAAAAGAAAGTTAAAGACTTAAAGAGTGTTTCACCCAATTTAAAACAAAACATACAGTTTTTTTGTTTGTTTTTTTCCCCACCTGAGCATACTTGATTTTAAACTTAGGAAAAATAATCTCATCCTACAGTCAGACACTATCACATACAGCATATGGAACCACTTGTTCCAACTTCTTGAAGCCATACATTTTTTGCGTTTTGAGACATCCTGTCTCAGATTTCCATTTTGACAAGAATTATATTAAAAGAAAACACAAATAATAGAAATGTGTTGGTCAGTGTCAAGCAGTTCCATCTGCTAAAAAAAACATTTCAAACAAATCGATTTGCATGGCTGTATACCATTAGATAGGGTGGCAATTCAGCTGGACCTTCTGAATTGAATAAAAATGAATAAGTAAAAACGTATGGTGTTGCCTCTCTGACTGTGCACACACTGGGACTTGATCATCTTGTGAATGATTGAAATGTGAGGTATAAAAGAAGGGTCTGACCTTGAAGGAACACCTGCTACTGAAGCTGTGGTAGAAGAGACAGCGTTAACAGCAGGAGGGGGGAAAAAAAAAAGGTTCAGGTGAGAGAGAGCGAGAACTCATGAATTTATACGGCGGTGTCACATTTGTCTGTTGCAGTCCATTTCTCACTGAGAATACTGTCATAAACCTCTAGCTTCAAACCCCAGCTTCACAGAGGGAGGATCAATCTGGCCATTACCCAAGATATTTGGGCCCGTTGGACAAGAGAACCCAATTTGCAACTACAGCCGCTTTACACGCCCTAGCATCTGTCCCTAAGTGTCGCCAAGATGTCATGGTGGCAATTTAAAATGTTGTAGAATATAAAAGTCTGATTGATTTAAATACTTTTTTTCATTCTCAGGACAGGACCAGGCTAAGTTTCAGTTTTAGATTAAAAGCTTTTGGCTGTGTGTGTGTGTGTGTTGTTTTGAATGACAGAGGGAGATTGAAGGTGCTGGAGCCTGACGCCGTTGGACTTTAAAATTAAACGGACAAATTAATAGGTGCTGTCACTTGCTGCAGTGAAACCACCTACCCGCCTCAGCACCAATCTGACGACGGCGTCCATGTTTTTGATCGACACGTTCATCTGCCCGACGACACAGCGTCGATCTCTCGCAGCGGATCAAAGCATTATGAAGGAGAAAGAAATCTCAGATAGGGAAGGAAAAAGGGGGGGGAAATAAAAGTTTTGACAACTTATATTTTGCTTATTCTGCAGTTTCGAGATGTGTCCATATCAAGTATGAAATTCTCCAGCCAAGTGACATAAAGCATGGCAAATTGAGTCCCAATCCTATTTGAAATGGGTGAGATAAAGTCCCCCGGAAATATAGAAGGACAGAAGGAGCAGGGAGGAGGGCTGAAGGGGGATAGATAGAAAATGGCCGGGCGTTGTAATGGAGGGTGAAACATCGAGCACATATAAAGTGTCTGAGGCACAAAGGTAATTTGCAGATGGAAAGGCTGGAAGGGAGAGAAAATACATTTCAGTTATCTTATGCTCCTTTGTTGACTTGGATCCCATTTCCTAGACAAGGCCAGTAGAATAATTTCACGTATGGTGGAGATGGTGGTCCAAGTAGAAAAAGGTCTGTTTGCAGAGGGTTGATTTGTTATTCTGGTGGCTCAGCAGTGACCCAACAAACCCAGAAGCATGGACTGAAAAAAAAAAGTGAAATTGTGAGTTGATAAATGTCCTCGGTGTTGAATCCATTCCTACTTTTCACAGCAAATGCCATGAATCAGACCATTATTTTACACTTAACATTCAGCTTCGAGGGTGGTAAAATCATCTTATTGGTTTGACATTCAGTCTTAGCTTGCTCCAGTTGCCTCTTTGTAACTAAATGAGTGGGATATTCAAGAGACATTCTTAAAACCATGCTAGTATCTCTTAGGAGGAGATGTTGGTATGTTTTTGGACTGTTAATCACAAATGATCTCAACGACTATTGGACGGATTGGGTTTCCTTGTATTCAGTGAATTCTCTCAACGTGGACATTATCTGCTGTTCTGTTCCTGTTCCATGATTGCTATAAATATAAATATTTCTATAGGTTAAAGAGATTCAAGGTGTGGTATTGACTTTGGTGACCCCTTGACTTTATTTCTTCAGCACCACAATGAGGTTCAACTTGCGTGGTTTTGGTGAAGTTGTCCCTTCACTTTTCATTTGAGCGATCATTACATAAAAATAATGGTGAAGATTAGCCTGGGTATACCCATCCTTCATTGCATGGGAACTCACTTCACTCTGAAATTCAGACCAATTTTCCCTTCATCCAGGAAGCCAATCACAGAACAGGGGAGGGCACAGCAAGATGATGACGAAACACTGACTTTGCTTGTTAATAACTGTGGATCCAAAATGGTGGCAGATGGTAATTTACCTTTAGATGTAGCCTTAGAAAGTCAGTCAGTCAGTCAGTCATTTTCTATACCTGCTTATTCCTCATTAGGGTCGCAGGGGTCTGCTGGAGCCTATCCCAGCGCGTTACGGCGAGAGGCAGGGATACACCCCAGATGGTCGCCAGCCAATCGTGGGGCACACACACCATTCACTCACACACTCACACCTACGGGCAATTTAGAGTCTCCAATTGAGCATGTTTTTGGACTGTGGGAGGAAGCCGGAGTACCCGGTGAAAACCCACGCAGACACGGGGAGAACATGCAAACTCCACACAGAAAGGTCCCAGACCCAGGACCAAGGAGGTCTTGAACCTGCGACTTTCTTGCTGTGAGGCAACAGCGCTAACCCCCTGCCCCACCGTGTCGCCCGTCTTAGAAAGTGTTCTAAGTAATTTACATTGCAAGTTTATGTAAAAAAATTAGCAACTTTTTGCGCTAAATTATTTCATCATCATCAGGGTATGTTTTATACGATCGGCTATTAAGCTACCAGATGCATCTCTGGGCTCTGGGCTTTCATAAACCACGCCTCCAATACGAACAAATGAACAGATGGTTCCCAGACCTCATCTCAATCTACATTGTAATTAATTTAGCCAGGGTAGGTGGATATGGTAAATATTCAGTCCAGTCTCCAGAGAAAATCATTGACAGTTTTTATGTTTCTGAAGTGGCGACATAATTCAGACGACACTCTTCTAAAGTTTCACTTTTCTTAGTGATGAGAGGCAGGTTGGGTGGAAGACGTGATGCCGTTCAATACTAGACATTTGCACCATAATGTCATGCACTGATCAGTCTAACCCACACAATGATCTATCTCCTAACACTAACCCTAAACCTTACCACACCTTAACCGCAGTGTTGTCATACCATACAACATAATTTGTGAAAATAAGCACATATTTAAAAAAAAAAATTGATATGATACATATGTCAAATATAAACTGCCAACATTTCCCTTTGGAGACTGGATTGAAATAGCATCTTAGCAAATAGCAACATTTAAGCATTATCATTGTGAGGGTATTAGAATGCTGTTGTGCTAAAGCCTCAGCCTCAGAGCTGTTCCTGGCTATAGACTTTTTTTATTTGGCTTGCTTTCAAATAAAGTTCTGCAGGGTTGAAAAATGTTCGCCTCCACAGTATGGCTTTGCAATGACTGACCCAGTGACAGGTGGCTGCTCGTTAAGGAGTTAATTTACCAGCCACTTCATGAGACAGATTTTCAGGATCAGGTGAGAAGCGTTCAAAAAACGCTGAGAATTCAGGCTGCAGCTCCCTTGCTTATTACTCAATCTCTTTTCTTGATGTTTTACTGCAAGTGGTGCTGACTGCAGCTTGACACATACCCTGAGCCCTCGGTTTATTTGTACCTCCAGATGTCCTCAAATTATAACTGTGAGAGGTTTACACAGGGTACAAAAAAGGTGAAGGAGCAGTATAGAGGAGAAGAAATGAATGCATTACTGGAAATAGATGAATTTCCAGTTAAAAGAGAGGGGTACAGGGAAGGTATATAATTAATTTAAACTTACCACACATGTACAGTACACAAATATTTCTAATCCATGACTGAAAAAAAAAAAAATCCATGAAAAAAAAAAGATTTGTTACTACTAGAACCAGCTATTTTGATGGGCTTTTTAATTTGTTTCACTGGGATTTCACTCATACTTTTGACTTAAGGCCTTAATGTGAACTGGGCAGAATGCATTATTCAAGATTTCAATTAGCAAAAAAAAAAAAAAAAAAAATCTAAAATCGATACATTCAATCTCACATAAGTAATTTCTCCACTTTTTTTTTTTTGTTCCGGCTTTGAAAGTGAAAAGATTGTGGGAATGAAAAAAAAAATGGAAAACTGTAGATTGAAAGTAATTATTGATTTGTTTGAAGAAAAGTAGGATTTAAATGCCACAGAGGAGACAAATGTCCGCAGAGTAAATCACGTATTCATATTTCAGCCTGTGCTGTGTGTTGCAGTCAATCATCTGTCATTTCAAAAAGATCAATATTGAATCTAGCATTTTTTCTATAACACATCCCCCATTTTAACAGAACTAATCTGCCACATAGCACAGACATATTTCTTTACGCTGGGGTGAAACCTGAGTGGAATCTGTAACATAAACCAATTCAAGTGGTTTTCCAATAACATTTATATCAAAATGCCCTTAAAATACATTTCTACGCTCTGCTACACACCCACTTTCAATTTCTTACTTAGCCAGTAAAGCGTTACTAGTGTTTAAAGTGTGGAGTTTCAATCAGGGATAATATGAATAAATCAATGAATCAACGAATGAATTGTCATCTAGGATGGTGCCCAGGTACTTTGGCTGTTTTACTATCTGCTCTGATCCATTTATAATAGTTGGTGGCATGTCAGGTGGGTTCCTGTGGATGTCAAACGGCACGTCTTTAGTCTTAGAATCACCGGGTAGTATGAATGACTCGTCGCACCATTTGATAAAATTGACCAAGACAAATTGAAAGCCTATAATAGTTTATGAGGTGGAAACCATTTTAATGTAACAGAGTGATTGGAATTAAACACATTAGCTGGGAAATGAGTCATCTTAACATAGAGTAGTGATTTGTGTTGTCTGCCCGGGGAGGTATGGGAACTGGGGAAGCTTTATATTAAATCTGCCACATCAGAAACCTCACACAGACCCTGCTGCAGCCTCTGGGCTGGAAACCATGTGATCTGCAAATATCAAAGGCCTGACCCCAAGCTGCGGGACATGGGGGGGGAAGCACTGGATCCAGTGCATCACTGTTAGTGTGTGCGCCTGGTGACGGTGCAGTTCATATGGAGACTGAGAGATTCAACCCAAAACACATACAGAAGTGATAGGGTTGAGACCTGTCAACAGAAAGCGGAATGAGGCTTGCAGGCAAGATTTACAAAACATTTTTTTCCCCAAATTGATAAAATACAGAGCAGGCATGATCAGAAAATGTCAATAAAGCAAAAACATCCAACGTTGTTGATTGCTGTAAACCTTTTCTGCCATTCATACCAGGGATGAGAGCTAAGATAATATGGTGAACTCTGTACCTGAGATTCAAGCCAGAAAAAAATGGCTTCAATTTTAATGACATGAATATTATGCCGAAAGGCACTGAATTAAAACAAGGGGCAAAAGGGGAAGAAAACACTTGAAAAGTGGGTCCTATGAGTCCTATTTAATAAAAAAAAAGCTTATGATTCAAGCTGACAAACTAATTAACCTATAACCAAGGTAATAATGCAAAAGTTCAAATTCAATCAATTCAATCTCCATAAGGATCACATTTACGTAATAACCTGATTAGCAGAGATTTTATTCACAAAGCGAACAAACAAGGAGCGTTGTTTTCCACATTAAAGCTCAAATCTCTATCTGTCATGTGGCACAAGGTCTGTAGCTGAGACATTGTTGTCTTTTGCTGTACAAGGCTGAAGTCTGTGTAGAACCCTGCTGTTCATTTTAAACAAGACAAGGACAATGCACCAGATATTGATGTGTAACTTGGTTTATGCTTAAAGGTAAAAAAAAAATGGTATCCACCAGTGTGAAGGTTTAGTTTAAACTGACTTCATTTGAATTGCCAGGCAGTAAGGATATATGTTCATAAATCAGTTTTTTTTTTTTTTCCCATCTCTATTAGTGTGTTTGTGGGCTGGTATGAACATGTAAATTACAATGAACTGCCTCTTTATCTACACTCAGCTGAAATAGTGTTCTAGCTCATTACAAGACTACAAATCCCTCCCCACTTACATACAGTAGCATACAACAAGGTGGCTTTAGTAAGGTGCATGTTAATACAGCCGCCTTTCTTTGATCTCAGTGATACATGTTCTGTCTCACTGCACCGATGCCTCGACTGCATTGGGAGTCATGTTTTAATACAGCAGCGTCTCTAGGCATTTACTTTGTGAAGGGATCAAACCGTTGACTTTTATTTTGCAGTCTAGTGAAACTCCAGGTCTGCAGTGACAAACTTGTCATTACACTCGTACATTCTCCATTATCCGAAACTCGTGTAAGTCCAAAATCAAAGTCACTGCGGCAGAGGCCACTTGACAAGTGTGTTGCAGCATTTTGTTACATTTCCTTCCCTTCTAAAATAAACAAATGAAAAGCAATAAAAGAGTGAATCATAGCTGGAGACACATTCTATCAGGATGACTGATGTGACAAAACTTGAAAGGACTTCCTGTCTGTGGCTCTAAGAAAGGCAGCCCAATTACTGACTCAATATTCCAATCAGTTTTGCACTTTGCTCATACATGTGAATGGCTCCAAATTGGACTTGAGCCACTGAGACGCTGCCACAGCTGTAACTTCACCGAAGTCATAAAGGCTGGACCTGAACTTTCACTCTTTGCCAATCAACCCTCCTGGGACAGAGAGAAACTCGCTCCAGGACCAACTCTCTCAACTTTTTTTTTTTTTTCCCCTGCAGAAGTAAAGAAATGGTTACTTTTCTTCCAACTAAGTCAACTTCACCCTTACTTCCTTTGCCCATTGGAAATATCTGGTTGCCATGAAAACCCAGAGGCAGAGAGCACAATGATCTCCATCCTCATCCGAGCCAGAGCTGGATCTGCAAAGGTGGACACATGATTCTCTCCCGTGAGTGTGGCCGAGGCCTTTAGTCCGGGTAGGGACAGGTTAAATAGTGTTATTTTTTTCTTTTAGCTTAATCACTGCTACTTGTTAACTGTGTTTACTGTTGTTGGGTTAACAGACCGTGTCCGGTTGCTGCCAATGATTTAATACTGAGAAAGTGTTTTGCTGCGGTTTCTTGTTTTTCGCCATGTTTAGCTCAGCTGCTGTTTGGTCCAATATTATTGAACGGCGTTGGGTTTGTGCCATATGTGTGTGTGTGATGTTGCTAAATAGTATTTCCCATTGATAACATCATTTTTAGCTGATATTCGCTGGTTGGTGACTAATACAAGGGTAATGCCCAATTATTATTCATTCTTATTAAAAATTAAATTTGCACTTTAGCATTTAATGAGTTACCTTTGATAATAATTAACAACTGCTAATAACCAGATGTGCTCCTAATAAAGCTTTGTCACCTGGGTTAAAATGAGGGTGTCAAATAGGCAAATAAAAAGTGGAGGGAGGCTGATTTAATTTGCACCTTAGCCCTGGAGCCTTGAGAGATGGTGAGTGAGTTATGAAGAGAGCTCCGGGGGCGGCGATAGCCCAACAACAAATAGCCCTTCTGCCATTTACCAGGACAATAAAACACCCATTCTCATACCAGCGGATAGGAGGATCCAGATGCACACTTAGTTTGCAGATTAGTTCATATTTCCAATAGAATGAGATTGTGAATGAGACATTTTTGTTTAATACCTACCAAGTAAACTGACAAAGTAATTCAGCCAAAATATGACAGAGGAGCAGCGGTGCATAGTTGTGTTTGAGTAAATTGCTATCATGCAAATCACACAGGCCTCATAGCACTAATTAAGAGGCGACACGGCTCGCAAACGCTGAGCTGCAGTCACAGCCAAACATCCGACTCAACACTTACGCCAACTACAGTGCGAGTACATGCTTCATGCTTACCATTTTGGAGGTTGTGGTATCGATCTGGTGGGTGGCAATTAGCATCGACATGGCTGACGTGACAGCAAAATAAAAAAAAAAAAAAAACACTCTACGGTTGTCTCCTTATTTTCCCTCAATACATGAAAAGTCCTCTGAAAGAGTGCAGCATGAGTGCGAGGCTTCACCTAAAGTGGGACGATTAGTGGCGCGGCCCCCCCACCCGTCATCTGACCTGTTCACTCCGAGCTCACTTCCACAGCAGCCAATCAATCACATAGCGACAACAATTCAGTCTGATGCGCATTGGTCCATTTGCCAGGATAGGCTCTTTGGAAACGTGTGCTCCCCCCAGCTTCACTGGCTCCGGCTGTATCACTAGCTCCTGCTCCCCTTCTCCTTTTTTTTTCCCCTCCCTCGTTCCCCCTCTTTCCTCCACGGCGCTCTGCCTATCCCTGTCTGACTTTTCACAGCCTCCAGATATTTATCATTGACTCAGCTCCGTTTTAGGGTTTATCAGTCTTTGTCTCTCCAAGAGAAGTCGTCTTCTCCAACTCTCACTTGTAGTCACTGCAGATAGTCGATGTTTGGCTACTCTGTCTCTCTCTCTCTCTCTCTCTCTCTCGCTCTCTCTCTCTCTCTCTCTCTCTCTCTCTCTCTCTCTACTCACACTCTCTTTCCCCTGATTCATTCGCAGCCTTATCCCTACCTTCCACCCTCCCGGCTTAGCTCTTCCCCCTCAAGAGGCTGGGTGGGTTTCTTTGGCAGGTTCAGCACCTGAATTAAATTGGAGGTTCAAACATAATCTGTCGGGCTGGCTATGGTGGAGGCATCTGCCAGTAAACACTGCCAAACAGCCTTCTTTACATCTCCATCACAGCTTTTGGAAGGCAAAGGTGTGTGTGTGTGTGTGTGTGTGTGTGTGTGTGTGTGCATGTCTGCTTAGAGTTGGCAGGTGGGAAAAGAGAGAGAAACAAAGGAAGGGAGGGCGAGGGGAAACAAAAGACCAGACGGGAACCAAAACATATTTGCACTGATAAAATAAGCAGCAGAAATGCATGATTGAATAATGTGTTTGTTTGTTTATTAGGATCCCCATTAGCTTTTGCATAGCAGCAGCTATTCTGCCTAGGGTGTAAATCATTTCCATAGTGACAATAAAAAAGATACAGATACACACTACACATCACAGTACCACAATAGTAAAAAGACAAAATTAATATTCACACCCGCACGCCAACATGTGCATGTATGCATCCATAGTATAAAAAAATCCACATGTATAAAAGTTGTTACAGTGTGTGTTATTGGATAATGACCATGGTTTCCATGACTTATAGAGTAGAGTGAGGTCTCTGCAGATCAATTTAATCAGTGCAGTGATGGGCTGTAATAAAGTGTGCTGATATATACGTGTCACGAATCACACCCTGTAAATCACTGCTACCTCTCTGGAAGATTGGTCCAGGACTAATATAAATTTATGTACGTGAGCCAAAGTAGAAAGACCAGTTGTACCAAACGGCTCGCCGCATTAATATTATATCATGTGACTCCAGAACAAACGAAAGGAGCGTTTTCCAAATCTGGCCCTTATATGGACAGCACCTGGCAGGACATCATCATCTGACTGCACTTTGCAAAATTGCACTAATAATAATAATAATTACACTGTTCACTGTTAGACAATATGTTTTATGATGGGACACTGTTGTAGTTAAGGTAGTTAGGTTTAAAGAAAGGTCATGGTTTGGGTTACTACTTCCCTAAAGAGGACCGATTATGCTTGTCTTTATTTTCTGTCATATGAGGTTACAATGTCAGATATTCATAGTAAACATCTCCAAAGTTTCAAATAATGAGGGGAACATATGTAGTAGTGATCCCTAGTCGCACAAAGCACTGTCTTCTGATCCTGTTTCCTTTTTTTTTTTTCTTTTTAACGAGCTGACGTCAGCTGGTGACGGATTTCTTTATATGGCCATCTGCTCCAGGCACAGCGCGCCAGCTCACTGGTATTTTCGGTTTTGGGAAGATTACTTTTGAAATGTTAAAATGTTTCAAGAAAGGTAATGTTGAATTTTCTGACAAAGGTTTTATTATGGGTTTGAAAGGTGAAATCTCCTAAAAAAAAAACACCAATTTAAACCAGACAGCATGAACCTCACAACAGCACTTAGGGTCACACTTTTGAAAGTTCTTCAATGAATGCTAAGCGTTTTTTTACAAAAAAAGATTCAAATTTTACACCTACATTTGAATCATTTGTATTTATTTTGTTATTTAATTACATTTTTATAAACACTGTTCCAAATTTTGGGGGTAGTTATGCTGAATCATGACTCGGGTAGAGCTGGCACACCGTGAGTGTTTCTTCCATTACCCAGCACAGCTAAGCAAAAAAAAGTCTGTTACCTTGGAGGTCTGCTGGTTGTCTGCAGCTCTTCAAACATCTCAATGTGGCTTGTTTCTGCTTGTACTCTTCCTCCCTGCATTGTGTTTTAACTGATCCACTGAACAAACAGCCTCAAAAACCTACAGATGTTGTTGTCTCAGCCTGAATTTAGCACTGCCAATTCGGTGAAAAACTGTGAAATTCTGTGAAGTCTCCTGTCATTTTGTCATTTTATAAGCTTTTAATATGAAAGCAGGAAATGTTGGGAGTTTCATTAGCACTAACTGAAGACAACGTGGACATGTGCTTCCCGTGACATGGCTTCAAGAAGCCATGTCACGGGAAGCACATGACATGACATGACATGGCTTCTTGAAGCTGGCCAATCAGAACATCGACAGGGGGCCACCTACATGGCGTCTGTCACTCAAACATAACAACTGACATTATGACATTTAGAAATGAGACAAAAGGATGCCGGGGACGATGTGCACTTTGGCACTTTGGGGGGTTGCTAGTTAGAAGACACAGCAGTTGTGAACAAATTATAGTGTTCTGAAATAGAAAGCTTTTTCTTCCTTTTTTCTTCCCCCTCTGCACACACATCATGTATCAAATTACAGATCACGCACATCTCCCACACTTTGAAAATGATATAAGATGAACTAGGATACTGTGTGGCATTTAAGCAGCATAAAAAAACAATAATAATAATAAGTTGTAAACAGGACAGACCTGAAATAATATTATTGACTGCTCTGAGGGAGCTAAGCTTCATCGGGTGTGCATTTTTACACACTCTACAACTTAAATAAAAGGCTTAAACTGTTGACTGCTCCATAATCCCTCTCCTCTCGTTACAATACCTTTTTCACATAGTTTTTTAGTTTCTTGGCCATGTTTCTGCTCGGGAGCAGAGTTGGGCATCTGCCTGTCAGCCATCTGTCAAGTGCATCTTACAGAGTGAGTGATGCGGTGCGCCTTAAGAGGTAGCATTAACCTACCCTTTAGATACCACTGTGCTTTCTTTGCACCCGACCACGCCTGGAAAACTGCCTGCGGCTCAACTTTTCACAAAGCCGTCATCGCTGCCTACAAAACGCAGGCATGAAATCGACTCACAATTACACGTGTGTTTCGACCGGACAATTTTTTTAAAAGACAGTCCAACAACCCTAGCTAATTCTTCACACAACTCCACTACAATTTTAATATTCTCTGTCAGGACTATAAAAACATGAAAAGTGGTGATCAGGAAGGCAGTGTGAGGCAGCTATGACAACAGCTATTTCACTATTCTAAACAACAAGTATTTTGCCTTGTCTGGACAGCACTTACGACTTGTGTTTCTAAAAAGACACCAAAAAAAAAAAAAAAAATACTAAGGCAGGGGTGGGCAATCCTGGTCCTGGAGAGCCATTGTAGTTGCAGGTTTTGGGCCCTTGCTATGGAGCTTCATTCCTAGAATCAATCAGTAGAATCACATGTCACTGCTTGGTTGGAACAAAAACCTGATTTTTTCATCCCTATGCAACCTGTATCTGATCCGAATCTGACCAACACATCATCAGTAGGTGGAAGAGGCAAGAAAGCAACAACAATGGCCAAAAACCTTTTTTTCCCCTCAATCTTCTTTAAAACAAATATATGTACATGTGCTGGCTCCGGTAGGACAGCAATTTTAAAGTCACCAGATAGTCATTGCCAGCATCCCCATTTACTTCCATAAACACAGAGAATGCTCATTGCATAAAAATATACAGTACATGTGTATATACATGTATTTTTTTGTGTAGGTATATATCTATGTGCTTGCTGTGTGATGTCATCATGTCGTACATTGCGCCTGTGAAACACTTTTGAAGTGTTTAAATTTCACACTGGAGATCACATACAAGTGTCATTTAATTGAAATGTGAACGACCATGCATGCAAAAAAAGTGGATTTCACAAAAAAAAAAAAAAAGTCCAATCTGAGCATTAAACCCTGCAGTCTGAATGTAGCCTAAGTTCTTTAATTGGAATTCAACAACGATTTTGCTTTAACCTATTATAAAGTAGATGATGATTGTATGGTGTAATGAGTTCAATACTGTATAAGCCTCAGGTTCAGGATGCAATTCTGTCTCCCATCCAGTGGGATCTCTGGGAAAAAAAGATGTACAAGATTAGATTAGACATTAGATTAAAATGAACATAATCAAGTTTTTTTTTTTTCCTCTCCTCCTGAAGTTTTCTTCCAACTCCAATGCCAACCTGCTGTACAGTAGCGTTTGTCTGGTTCCAAATTAAAATAGTGTAACAATTTCATTTTAGCTCTTCAAGTTAACATCATTCTTCTGGCTGACTTACAAATCTGGCGTTGACAATTTCTTCTTCTGGACTCTGCGGAAAACAGGAAGCCATCTGGTGTTGTGTCAAAGTTTGTTACCCCTTCAAATAATGTTCCCTTCCTGTTACTATTTTGTTTTGCTTAGCACCACATCCTTTGGGGCCAGGACTTACAGGAAGTTATGGTTATGGTTAGGCATAACAGAGATAGACAGTTGGAGTTAAGATAAGTGGAAACATATCGATGGGGGAACAAACTTTCACACAACACCTGCTCTGGTTGTCTATGCAAAAGCAGCACAAAGCAAACAATAAAACCACTAGGAAACACTGAAAGGGGGGAAGTTGACAGTTATGCCTATGTTGTCACTGAAATGGAAAAAGTGTTGAGCATGCATTGAAAGCAAAAACAGAAGCAATGCAGTAACTGCTACCGGGAGCAAATATTGCATGAAAAGTAGCAGGATTTTTACTAAAATATGACCACATAAACAGAAAACAGATAATCCTAAATGAAAATAAAATCTTGACTCTCCACTCACTGGAGGCAAATAAAGGCCCTGGGCGCTGTTGTAAAGCTCATGCAGGTATAAAACCTACTGTACGATCAGCAATATTTGAGACATTTCAGGAAATCATGTGTAAAAACTCAGCAGGTCCATCTGGTCCATCAGAGACCTGGCTCAGGTGCCGTTTCATTCCACACTAGCGGTTACTGCTGCTGCCGCAGAAAAAGGCATCAAGTAACTTTGATTTAAACGGCTTATATTGTATGATTCATGGACTCAGCAGACCATGTGATTAGTTGCATTCCAATCATGGAAAGCTAAAGCAATATTCATTTTCAGGACTGATTTCCTAGTTGGGTGTTTGTGTGTTAAATTATGTTGAGGAATAAACAAAATATGTAGCTGAATGTTATCCTAAATTTTTCAGCCTTTCTAAGGGTGAGATAACGTGATTGAAACAAATGTAAAATCCTTTTATGTCTTTGTGTTAAAGTTTAATTAGAGCTACAGTAAACACATTCATTACTTTAAGTAGAATTAGTAATACTTTAGGTGATTAGTTGACTAATATAGGAAACATTTTTTGTTTGTTCAAACTAATGCGACATAAGTAATTAACATTAAATACAATGGAACTAATTAAATATCAGACTTGTTAAAAAATGGGAAATGTGTGGTTTAGTGACAAATATGCAGTTTGCTGGGGATCTAAGCATAAGCCTGGTGCTGTGTCTCTTAAATAATATGTGGATAAGGACACAGTTTTCCACCTCAGCCCTTTACAGACATTTATTCCATTACAGAACACTGACTTTTCAATTCCAACAGATCGCAAGAAAGGAGCGATGAGACAAAATGAAAAGAAAAGGTCCCTGTGGTCTGAAAGCAATTCCAACATATTGTCTACTAGGATAAGTTTAGATGGAGCCAGAGCAGGAAGCCAAGACTCACCACAGCCCTCCTTAGTGGGGAAAAAAACAAGCCTAAAATAAAATAATAATAAAATTTAAAAAAAAAATGGAATCAAGAATCAAAATGGTAAAAACTATGTTTAAAAAAAAAAACATGTGCAGTAGGCCACTGCGGAGGCTTTAATAGGGCAACTATCCAAATATCATTTTGGTGAAAAACAGCAAGGAAAACATATCGCTGGAAGTCACCCGATGAAAAATGACTATAATGTACCACAAATCCATTTAAAAATAGCTTTCCATTTTTTTGATTAGGAAGCGGTTCAGCATTTTGTTAATTTAATCTGGCCTCCGAATTGAATTTGTATTACAGCCATAGTTAATAACTTGACATTCAGCATATGACTCTCTGCTATTTCGATAAGTGATGGTCCTTCTTTGAACACCCACATGCCTCTATGCCAAATTGCCCCATTGCTCATAATAAAACCTGTGTCTGAAAGACTCACTGCTGTTATATTTTATCGGAATTATTATTAATAGGACTATCAGAATATAATGCTGGGCCCATATGTAGAGATACCACAGAGGGGGAAAAAAAGCAAGATATCTTTGTGGGGATTTCAGGAGATGAAACAGCATTCATGCTTTAGCTTGTGAATAAAAGATTAAAGTTTTGACTTGGTTCCAAGTTTCTTCTCTCTTGTGGCTCATCTCAATTACCGGGCAGTTTAGAGGAGAGGAGAGTCAGTAAGTATACTCTAAAGAGGAGATGAAGTGGACCACTCAAGGAAATCTCTCATTTCTAATACATGGAGGAGAGTGACTGACATTTCAGAAAGAGACAAAGATCCCTAAACACAATGTGACATCCCAATACAGAGAAGCTCAACCTACATTTATCACCGTGCTGAACATAAAAAAGTGCCCTGGTGTCATGAAGCACTTCAATCACTCATGTCTGGAGAGCAACAGCCTCATGGCAGATAAATAGCGGTATACTCTTGACGTTTAAAGGGAGAAATAATTCACTTTGGTTTCAGTGAAAATTTTATAGCTCATCATTTTTGTTTTAATATTTTTTTTTCCTGTTTTTGGAAGGAGAAGTTAATATTTAATTTACTTTTCCCACAGAGTAGATCAATACAGCCGTCCACACAGCCCATGTAATGGCTTGAATAATACCTACATTTTACATGTGTAACCAGTAATTGTGTATTGAGCTCTTCCAAAACATAGGTTACCTATGCCCAAAAGTGTACCTGAATGCCTCCTTTGTAGACACATGGAGCTGCTGTTGCAGCTCTTCTACTAAACATGCAGCACATGCCATTTTTCTGTATGTAGTCAGAGCTGCTAAAGAAATACCTGGAGGACATTGGTTCAAATAGATTTTAACACTAATGTATGTGTTCACACAAGGCTGTTTGCATTTCTGAATATGCTTAGCAATGGAAATAGTCAATTCTTACTAAATGATGTACTTACAGTCTTATTCCCAGACGTTTGTATTATTTACTGCTAATTTCATACCCAGGAAAAAACTAACTCCAAGAACCAAATGTAAGAGGTTAAGAGGGGTTAAGGATTTCAAAAGACACAATGAACATCAGTATTTTAAACCTATGTAGAGCCAAAAAGTATATTTATAGTATAAGTATGTGTTGTGTGTTATGCCATAAATCAGAAATATATATATATATATATATATATATATATATATATATATATATATATATATATATATATATATATATATATATATATATATATATATATATATTAGAAACAAAAACATTAAATGTGGTTATGTAAAATAAAATGTCAGTGGATTTTAATAAATACCTTCAGAGAGAGATTTCTTCATTATATCAGTGGTAGACAATGTGATTAACAAACTACAGAAAACTACTTTCCCCCCCCCCCAAAGGTAAGAAAACATCTTTGCCAATAAACCTCAATTTGTCAAAGTCAATCGTAAGTGGAGGATTAAGCTCTAGTTAAACAACAAAGAAGCTCAGAAGTGACAACATATTCATTTAATGAGAACTCTGCAGAGAGAGATTAATTTAAGTCAATACTGTGTTCAAGAAAACAATCCGTCTTGGACAGAAGAGAGACAATCCCCCTTTTTGACTAATTGCCTTTTAAGTTGACTTCTGCCTGACGCAAAAGGGCAAAGTAATTCACTGACATCAACAAACAACTTGACCGTCCACTCATTCGAGCGGGAGTTTTAACTAAAATGCCGATACATTAATCCGAGGCACCTCCTCCATTAGTCTCAGAGAGTCTTAAGTGAAAGCGGAGCGGGAAAAGCTCTTCACTGGCATATAGTTAATTTCATGCCATGCTGAAGAGCGGCAGAGAGAAAATACTTTAGGTCAAGGATTTTACAGCTCTCATAAATACGCATCTTTTAGTTTTGGAATTCAATTCCTGCTTTGACCATGGAATTTCGTTTGAGAGGGAAGGACGAGCCCAAGGTCGGAAAAAAAAACAAAACTCTTCGGTCTGGCCATTGATCTGAACTCCGGGCCGATTCAACGGCGTATGATTGATGACAACCTCAGCCAGTCAGATAGAACAGGCAGGAGAGGCCAACACGGTGACAGATGGAGGAGCATGTGCAGTTAACGTAGAGGCCTGTCATACAACGGCTTGATCAGGACCAGGAGGTGGACTGTAATTCAGACACTACCTGCCGATATAGTTTTATGCATCCGTGCTGCTTCACCTATAGATCTGCTACATATTGGATATATACAAACATCAGCAAACATTCATGAGGTAACTTTTTAGCTGGAAATCCTAACATTATTAAGGAACAGCTGGTTTTGCCAAATGATATTCTGTCTTCTGGGCTGGAGGATTAACAGCTGGTTTTACTTTCTATCTTTTTTCTTGTGATATTTCCTCTCTCTAATGAGCCAAAATAGCAACATGTATTATAATGTAAAAAGAAGCCCTGATACATCACTGCATTTGAAGCACTCCAATGTATGAAAAACTGGAAAACCAATTTCCATTTGAAACTCCTCTCATTCAATTTAATTAATATTTGAGGCTGTAACATGAAAATACTTTAAATAATTTACAAAATGTAATTAACTTGTTTGAAAATGATTGCGCTCTTGTTGTACATAACATGTAGTAGATTTTATTTGGTCATTTGTTTTAAATTCAATTTAGAACCATTTAAAAGTAAGTAATTAGAAATATTTCAACACTATTAAATGAAAGCGTTTTTTCTACAATAGTAATTCACATAAACATGCTTTTTTGGGTTATTTTCTTTTATTATTCTCTCTACAGCATGAAAAATTGCACCAGATTGTTGGAGAACCTAATGCAGACATTTTGTTTCTTTTTCTACCTTTAAATTTCTGACCGGAGCCCCATTGTCATATTACTGCCTGCAGCTATAATTTCATTTAGCTTCTGTCACCCTGTGACCATGAACTTTGTTTCATAAACCATCAGCCTTTTGGGGCTATCTTTTGGCCAACAACCCCACAACAGCCATTTATCTAGGATGGAGAGCTACACATCCTGGGGATGAAAAGTAAATAAAGGAAAATCCAACCCCCGGATACCTCTCATCAGGAATAATGATGGTTGTTGATTTTCTGCCCACTTTCCCTCAGTCTTCTCTTATACTGCTGTGGTTGGTGTAAGCAGTGCTGGGTAGGTTACTTAAAAGCATGTCATTATTTGTTACTCTTATCCAACTCCACAGCCTTGTATTCTGTATTTATACATATGTATAGTACATGAAGCATTTTGATTCAAGCAACCAGCCAGAATTTAAAATGAATCCTTGACCATCAGAATGTGAAATTCAGCCATTTGCATGTGACAGTTGACCTCCGACTTTGAACAAAACCATTTGTCTGAATGTAGGTTTACAGAAGAAAATGAAGAACACACGACATGTGAATTAGACAACATTAGATTACCAGGAGACTTCAAAACTGATCAATGGGCCATTTCACAGACAATTAATCTGAACAACAAAATGAGCAATGTGTTGTTAACTAACTTCACCTAGAAACCTATGGCTAAATACACATACAAAAGCAAAAAAGAACGTCCCATGTTTATACCTTTCTTCTGCATACTTAAAATTATTTCCAGAGAGGATCACCAAAATTCATATATATGATGAGACACCAAAGGGGTGTCCCCCTATTGCAATCAGGTGTAACAGTGCTTCAATGCCAACTATGTGAGGAATAAAGTTATACAGACTTGGTACATGTTAGAGAATAAAAAGAATCAAACACATTGACAATGGTAAAGATGTTTTTTTGATAAATAAATATTGTGGTTTGAGGTTTCAATGCTGGATACTATAAGTCTGAGGGTTGGATGTATCAGTGATTTGTGGATTTTCAGAAGCCTGTAAAAGCACAGGACAAATTGGATCTCATACAGTCACAAAAAAAACATTTCTTTTTATGTGATCTAACCTCTACAGAGACCTGTTTGGATGTATCTTAGCTTTATATTCCTCTATAGGGTGTAACAGTCTTCATCTCTGAGCTCAGACGTACAGCTTTCATCCTATTGTTCAAAGCTCATAACCACAATCGAGCTCCTTTTATCCGCAGAGCAAATAACTTTTTTCAAGTTCATGATGCCATTGTACTTCAGTGTTTGGCAGATTCATTGTCTTACAATACATCTTTTTACATATTTTCTTGGAGATCAATTTCTACAAATGGCGGTATATAGTGAGGGAGGGATTATGATTCGAATATATAGCAAAGCTTGATTTCTACCCGAGTGGTGCAACCTCTCTACTGGATCTGTCTAAAGGGGCTGTTCACACAAATGCAGATACTTTTGAAACTGTGTGCACAGTTCGGCCTTTTACCCACATGAACTGCAGTCTGTTTTCAGCAGTCATGTAGACAGGAAAACTGCAGTTTCTTCAACTTCTACTTCTTGTTCTTTGGGGTTTTAAGGCAGCTGCATCCAAAAAGTTGCATTGCTGCCATCTGTAGGACTAGTACTTAAAAAAAATGCTTTTCCTAGCCAATACCTTTAAGATCCGATCAAATCTAGTCTTTCACAGACATAATTTCCGCAAAAAAAATAAAACATGTACTGCAATTTCTTGCAGACATTGTTCCACATCACGCTGTGTGATGGTAAACAAGTTGTATCCATGGAGACTTCGGGAGCAATCTCCCCTTGAAATTGGCTAAAATGGTAAAGTGCTATCTCCACTGCTTTAACGTGTGCATGGCATTGTTTGTGGCGGTCTTTGTGGTTTCATATGGATGGAGATATTTTTTAATCATACCAGTGGTGTGGATGGGATTTTTTTTTTTGTTTGTTTTTAAACTGGGGGCTATAAAAGTTTGGTTTAATGTAGACTAGGCCAAAATATAAAATCACATTAGTCAAGACATTAGGTCTAGATGAGAAAATGATTCAGTTGAAGAGATCTTAAGAATTTGAATATGTCAACTTACAACTGACAAAAAGCTTTTCTCAATCCATGTTGAATAGTCTCCTCTGCTTGTGCTGTGTTCCTTTTCTCTCTTTTCTTGTGGAGGAGCCCTGGCAGTGGCCAGAGGTGGAGAGCCTTCCAAAGGTACGTGGCCCTCATGCAGGGCAGGGTTTCTGAGGTTTTCTCTTCATTATCAACATCTTTTTTTATAGTATTTATGGTGGGAAAAATATATAAAAGAGTGCAGGTGTTGGAGTGTTTGTTTGCCAGCGGTGACAAACAACAGACACTTTTCTCCAAACCAGACTCTTTTTTTCAGTGAGGCTAAAGACCTTGAACCATATCAGTTGACAAAAGTACAATTTTAGGATTATTATTAAAACAATATCACAATTTCACAGCAATACCAACCAATCTGTTTTATTCTGGCAATTTTTATTTTATTTTTTTTAAATAGACAGGGAAATCAGCATGTGTCAACGTGTGTCAGCATGTGTCGGTGTCAGTCATTGACACATTGTGTCAATGTGTGTCCACTTGTGTCCATGTGTCAGCTTGTGTCAGCATGTGTTAATGTGTGTCAGTGTCAGCTTGTGTGTGTCTCTGTCCCATCTGTTTCTATGACAGATGTATGATATGTGGGACATTTCTGACCTTTCTGTAGATGGGTATTCCCACCCTTTATGGCATTCAAATTCACCCGACTCTGCAATTCAGTCTGGACACATAGGAACCAATTTTCCCCTCAGCGAGGGAGCCAATCACAGAACAGGGGAGGGTGCAGCAAGACGATGATGAAACACAGAAGCAACTTTGTTGACAACTGTGGATCCAACATGGTGGCAGATGCTAATTTACTTTTCCATGCAGCTTTAGAAAGCGTTCTTAGTAATTTAGACTGCAAGTTTATTTTGAAAAGTTAGCAACTTTTAGCACTAAACTATTTCATTGCCATCGGGTATGTCATCAGGTATGTTGCGATTAGCTATAAGCAACGTACAGACATTTGTTAACACTGACAGAAATGTTCGGTTCCCAGACCGAATATCAATCTACATTGATATGAGTGGGGTGATATCCAGGCTAGAGTTTCTGCACATTTTTCAACATTTCAATTTGTATTTTTTATCAACAAACTGGAGGAGAGGAGACAGAGTGGAAATTGGGTGGTCACCCCAGCATATAGCAACATAGAAGCACAATGGTACTATCCCAACACCCTCTGAGCACCACCATCACAACACCACCCCAATCCAACGATTCAGAAGTGTCAGATGTGAAGTTCGTCCCACAAGTAGGAGGCTGTCACCATGATGGTCTGACTTGTGGAAGACCACAAAGGAAGAGCCCGATAGTCTGCCTCGGCCACTCCCCAGGTTCCTCCCTAAAAGGAATCCCAGTATGCAGCCACCTCTGTCCTCTGGGCATCCCCTAAGTCCCACACAACCGTTTAAGCTTTTTCCATGACAGCAAATCTATTAAAAGTTTTTTGGTGACAACACAAAGAAAAATGGTGACAAGGCAAGAAGGCAAGAAATCTATGTGGTCTCCAGTAACACCTGATGAATTGTGTAAAAAAAAAAAAAAAAAGCGGGACTGTTGACATCTGGCATGCCAAACATCTTCCTTGTCCCTTTTTGTTACCAGGTCATGTCCAGAGATAGGTTCCTCTCTATATCGTGTAACATGTTTATGAGTGGACCACAAAAGTATACAGGATAGTGTACAGAGCAAGAAATTGATCTTACTTATATAAACCACAATTTAAAAACTGATATGTGGTTTGAGATCTGCACTTTCAACCTAAATTGTAGCCTGGGTGGATGTGGCTTGAGGTACTTCCTACCGGCACTGCAGTTGTGTCTCTAAAATAACCCCCCCCCCCCCAAAAAAAGTACATTGTTCAGATAAGTTGATTATGTTGAGAAATATTGTTTTCTTGTTTCTACGTTCAGAATCCTCTTGGATCAATATGCTTGATGTGTTGATGTATTCGAATTTGATGAAAAACACATACTTGCACAGTTTCAATCATTTTATGCCACTATGATTTATTGATTTAATACTTTAACTTAGGTGGTATAGATTCAAGGGAAATGTCATAAAGCAAAAATATAGGCAATGGGTAAAAAAACAGAAAAACATGGCCCCAGAGGAGGAAGATTCTGGATATATATACATTACCCGCAGTTAAACCCCATAGGCTTAATAAAGAATTGAACATCTCCTGCTTTCTGTGAATCCACAGGATTTATCCTGAATGTCTGCTGTAAATTATTATTTATAAATATTAATGTTTTGGGTGATGGGTTTTATTTGGTTGTTTCTTTGATTTATCTATGAGTACGGCTTCAGTACTGGATCACTGCAATTTCACCTCCTGTATGAATCTGTACCAGTAGTGTTGACCTTATTGAAATCCACCTATAGTGATTAGAGTGCTCTGGTGTCATTCACTCTGTGAAATGGACCATTGATCAGTTTTGAGTCTGCTGTCCTACTGTCTGAGCATCAACATCCTCTGGAGGAGCAGAAACACCAGTGACTCCTTTTGTTTTCTTACTATGAGACATGTAACCCTACACTCCCAGTAAGACTGCAACTCAAACACCATGTAAGATACTGATTGGTATTCATTCTGGATACATCACTGTAACAATCCATCATTTCAACAGCCAAAATGCATCATGGTTGTAACAGTTCCAATCTGTTGGAGCTGTTTATTTCTCTTTCATCACACTAAAGACCAATTTCCTTCTAATCACAAATTTGTGGCAAAAATCTGGAAAATACTAGACAAAAAAAAAAGAGTTATTGCTCTTTAATTCCAATGGCCAGACACTACAATCTGACTAAAATAAAATCCCTATATACAATGAATTGTCTTTTAGGAAAACAAAGGATTACAAAGGAATTCACTAAAAGCTGTATTAGCGGAGCGCTTGCAGGTGGATCTTTCATCTTAAAATGGATGAGATGCACTTTTAAACTGATTGGGCGTGTTTTTAGGAAATTGGCTTGCAAGTTAGGCAATGTCAAAAAGAGCCGAGCCTTTGGGAATACAGGAAGTGTTGACGTAGCATATCAAACGTGGCTCCACTCGGCAGGTACTATCTTTGGGGCGAGAGATAAAGAGATATGGTGCGGGTAGCATGTGGAGAGCGCCATCGAACCTCGGAGATCTCAACCACTGCACCGCTGATGGGTACAAGTGGAAATGGGGTGGGGAGTGGGGGGGGTGGAGTCACTGCCAGTCAACCATCGCCTTGTTTCCGTGTAGACAGGGCTGCCCTGATTGCATTCTTGAGACTTTCCCCCAGAGATTATAAGAGAAGGGTTGGAGAGGGTACACAAACGGGGATACGCTATGGTGGACAAAGAAATAGCACATCCCTCTATCTCTTCTCCTCCTCCACCTCTCCTCTGTGTGCACAGCGCCATAAGCACCAAGGGGATATTGAGACAGACACATCCCTCCTAGATGAAAGGGGCATTTCAGTCACACAGGCCCCAAAGGTAAACGTGGTCTGAGTTAGCAAGCAGCTCCTCGTTTATTGTGGAGCGCGCGAGAGACTCAAAGGCGCCATAACAATAAAAGGGCAACTGCTCTGTTCACACTTCTGACAAGCTATTTGTGGCTCTACCAGGCCATAAAGACATCTGCTTATATGCAATTGTTTGCGAAGCTCTAGCAAAGTTTGCTCCCCCCAACACATACCCCCACCCCCCAGTTTCCCTCCAGCTGTCTTCTTCCACAGTAGCAAACATTTCATTTGATATGAAACCCTCGGTGCCCCCGCCTTATCATTCATTATATGTGCGAGCAATTATGCATGAGACAAACCTGACAGTTTGAAATCTCTCTCCCCCGTCCCGGGAGATTTGCATGGCAGTGCTCAGATCTGCAGTATTTTGTTAAAGTTAATAAATTGCACATTGTAAGGTGCAATAAATAAGACAAATATTTGCCAAAAAAAAGAACTTTATAGAAGATTCCTCATCCTGCATTTATTAAAGCCATCTGTGATACTTCAATACAGCTGATTAACTATTCCATCCCTTTTAACATGCAGCCTGCTCTTTATTTTGATAAGGGAGTGAATAAACAGGGCGGAGAAATAATACTCCGGAGTTTCGAGACAATCCCTCACACCAGGTGTCACTATATCTCAGTAATAAATACACACGGTAAACTGAAGGCATACACCTTCCTAACGATAACTGAGAGCCACCGCAGTCAGACAAACTCCTCAGATGCCAGAAAACACAGGCTTCAAGGTGGCCATATTCATTTGTATTCCTTTCTGTGTCGGAGAGACATGCAAAATGTCAATGACAAATTTGTCTAGACGGCATTATCTGGGCCTGGATTCCACAGCAAAGCCATACTGAGGCCGAGCGGGGAGCCCGTGGATACATTGAGCAGGAACAACACAGATATGATGATATATTTCCATGGAGACAAGGTTGATTTTTTTACTGCAAAGATCCTTTCAGTGAAAAGTACCACAGTAGCAGAATTCACTCCACAGTCTGTGAATTTCAATGAGTGCCTTGCGTTACAATGAAATCTACATGGAAATAAGAGCTAATTCTGCAATTATGTTCTAGTCTGAACCAGGGGCTAATTAGTATGCTATATACACAAAAGTGAAGATATCAGTATAAAAATGCCACTTCGTATATCCATGGATGTTAATCCATAGTTTCATGAAATGCATAAAAAGGTCCCAATTAACAACTAAAGTCTGTGTTCTAGGTAGAAAATTATGTTAATTAGTTTCTTCTTGGAAATATATTATGCTTGAGATTAAAACAAGGGAAATTTATATTTGATATCACAATTAAAAACAACAGTATATCTGTTAATATTGATATATTTAACACATACAAAGTTATGTTCAGGAGATCTGAACATGACCTGTTTGCACTTTTGTAAATCTAAAGAAATGTAACATATGTCAAAAGATAAAGATTTCACACTACAGATGTTTGTTTTTTTTACATGAAATAAAATAAAAAAAAAATTATATAACCCAATTTAAAAATGCATCTACAAGAAACCTATTATGCTAAAACTTTACAGTGAGTTAGTGTTCTTTGAGGTAAACTGTGTTCTTTCTTTTCTGAAAGGAGGGACTCCATTTTATTTTGCTTTTGATTTAGTCTCCCCCGAAATATCATGGAAGTTATTGTGTTACAGAACCCGGGGCACATTCAATCTCTACGGTTTTCAGTTTGAACGGCATGCTTCTGAGAAAATGTGCACAATGGGCTTCAAAATATGATTTATCTCATTTGGTGGGTGAGTCAAAGGTGTTAACCAATCAGCAGTGACATGTATAAACCCTGCTGTATTAAAAAGGCAGTGGGCCTGCATACACAACAGGGTGTTCACCACACTACTGTTTCCATTTAATTTTGTCTGTTTTGTCTGGCCTGACAGTGACCCCAGTGTTTCCAATAATAATTGACCTGGGACATAACCGCCCACAGCAGATCTCACCTCACACTCTTTTGTGACAGCCAACACACACCTACCAGAAAAAAGTCAAATAAATTGATGTTTGAGCGCAAATATCTATCAACCCACAATTTAGTTATTAAATTCATTATAGGCAATTATTATGATTATAATTATAATTACTGTTATGATTACTATGTCATTGCCCAACAGTGAATCCCTGTGTTTACCTTGCTGGTGCAAATTAGTCACTTTCTCAAGCTTTCCACGATCTCTCTGTGTTTGCAAGACTGAATAAATTGGCTCCACTATTACATAGAAAATAAAAAATAATCCTGAATATTTTGCGAGATATTGTGATTATACCACTCATGAAGCTCATCTTTATGAGTCCCTCCTGCTTATCTCTGAAGAGCCAGCTGTGCACACGCAGTCTCTCTCAGCAGCGCCCGTTTCAGAGGGCACAGATAACTTTTGGCTGGAGTAGACAAACAGCTCCCTTGCTGTTTCTGTTGTTTCCATTCCATTTCATTGTTATGATTTGGTGAAATTTAACAAAGAAAGAAATTTTATAATATCTCATTCCAAAGCCATGAATATGAATAGGCTGCTTATAAGGCTCAGATTTTGGAATCAGAGCACAAGTGTCTGCTCCCATTTGGTTACAAGAACATTTATGTTGTTTGGCTCAGTCAGTGTCCCAGTTCATCCCAAAGATGTTGGATGAGATTAGGTTAGAGCTCTGTGCAGGCCAGTCAAGTGCTTTGACTCGAAAACACCCACACCAAACACACAAAACTAAAGTTTCTCGCTGAAATTTGGGACAACTAACGCTCCCAGAATCCAAAGTGCACCAAATGGTGCCGATTGGCGGAGGTGGTGAGTCAGCCAAAACGTTTATCCAAATAATACCCCTTTTGGAAATTTTCTGCAATGTTTTCAGACATGTTTTGGAGCTGCCAGCCGTTCATCTCATTTGCCAACAGCCAGAAATCATCAGGCAGCCATGCTGCCATTCTGGGGTAGAGTTAGACTGGTCCACCAGGAGTACAGGAGAAACCTCCGTTAACCATGAGGCCTGCTTGAGCAGCTCATTACGCAAAAAATATTGGTGTCACCAAACACAAAACCTCATATTTAAACAGGCACGTGGCATGGGAATTATATCCCAAACCTTCTGTTTAAAAAGTATTTGGTCGTAAACCCATTTCAATAAGCACAACTATTCTCACATTTTTTTTAACGGATATAATATAGTACCTATAATACCAATACCAATATTGTAATAGTACTAATATTGCATACACAAACAAATCTGTGTAAGAACCAGTTTTTAACTGTATTCATGTGAAGATTTCATAGAAAAATATAAAGTTACTGCCTTCCAGAAGCTAGCATAGTATTGTCAACGTCATGTCAACTGGCATTATATGATTGGCATGTATATTCCTCATATAGAGGATGAACGTTTTCTTTGTAATTATATGTGAAACCACTAGAACATGTTTATTCAGTGTGTACACATGCGCATTTTCAGATGGATCTTAAAATATATTTAGTTGATAATTATTTTAGCCAAATGTTAGTTTTATATTACAATACAAAAAAAACAAACAGATCTAAGCATACAATTGTGAACATTTGATATATGCCGCAGACACTTGCAAGATTTTGACCTATTCTTCTTTCTGAGCATTGGTTGTCAACACAGATACTTTACAAAATATCCATGCATTTTTAACTTTTCCTCCTAATTACTTTCCTGTAAACTTTTTGAGAGGCAATTATCTTTTTCACACACTCACACCCTCACACACACATACACACACACACCATTTTAATTCCTGAGGCAAGCCTTGATCACCAGTACATTAGCTTTACATTAGAAACAATCATTAGAGGGACATCATCCTCATGACCAATTTGCCTTTGGAAAATAGTAGTGCTTGAGTGTGCCTCAGCCCACAGAGGACCAATGAGCCACACTCTACTTGATTAGGCCTAATAGTAATGTATCATTCCTCCTGGCTAGGCTTTGCAGATGAACGACTTGTCTTCATATTACATGTTCTATCTGAAAAGGGCTAGAAACTGAAGTTTCACTTTGAGGAGGCTCTCTCCGGCGTAGAAGAATGCGTCAAAGGATAAATGACTTCCACAAGCTCTGCCGAGGCTATTGAGATACTTCCCAGGAAGGCATCTGAAGCCTGAATTTCAAAACGGACGCTGTGGCTCTACACTGTCACGAGCAAAACAAAAAGAAAATTAACATTTCTTACACTCCGCTTGTTAAAAATACTGAAAAAGGTAGCAATTACTTCATCAAACATTTTGATGAAAAGAAAAGCAACCAGTTAGTCCAAGAGAAACTGAAAGCAATTCCCCTCAAGGTTTCAGAACAAAAAAGGAGGAACTGATAGATTGCATCTCTTCCACGTCGCACGTGCTCCACACTCCCATAGTACTAAAATCATAATATGCAATGGCACCCTATAAATAAAGCATACCTTATGAAAGTCGATAAAAGAACCTCCTTAAGCATCACTGACACACACTATCCTGTGTAGCTGAGATGGGCTCATTTTAAAAGCATAAAGCCTCTTCATCACCAGGCCCAACCATAAACGGGCTATCAAATCCACCTCACGACAGCTTTACGAGAGCATAACTGCAGACATTTTGTGGCTCGGGGTAAGTTTGAGGGAGCAGATGGGAGTGAACTTTAAACTCAGCGGGGAGCGAGCAGTGCCGTCCAGCTGACAGTGGGGCTGGCCCGTATGATGTTTGATTAAGAGGCACGTTGACCTTTCCAAGGCTCCAGGGGGCGCTGAGATACGCTCTCACCTGACAGCCTGCGAGTCAGAGCTTCACATTATGGCCCAAATCTATCAATCTGCTCTGGAAATTTTCTCTTGTTCTCTGCGGACAAATAATAATAATAATAATAAAAATTAAATGCCATGCATGGATTTGTGGAAGAAATGCGCATTTTGAGGAAGTTGTCAGTGAAAGGAACATGTCAAAGGGTAAATGTTGGAAGATATGCGATGAGGAAGGGGAGGAAAAAAAAACAAAAAAATTAAATAAAAGGTTGGAAGGAAGAGATGCGGTGCATGTCTGCAGTAACCCATCATTACTGCAACAGCCTCTCAGTGCTATTATTGTGAAATACATCCCGAAGCATGACTGACCAGCACTAAAACACAGATCAGTCGATAACTAGGAGCTCAAACTACTTTCATAGCTTCTATGATAAACACAAAAGAATCCTCTGAGCACAGTGCTGATGCCTTTACCAAAGATTATAATTGATGGCGAGGAAGAAGCCGAGGCGAGTCAATACAGTGTGATAAATTGGAGCTGTATAGTGGCATTGGGTGTGCGCCTCTGCTGTTCATGACAAATTGGCCATGTCAGACTCTAGGTATTTCCCTTACAATCAATACATCCTGACACCAATGCTGCTGAGTCCACTTTTAGTTTATAATCACAGAGAACAGATGGACAGTAACACAAACAGAAGTCACTGAGACCTTTCTCACACTATAAAAGCGGACCGGAGCATGCGAAAGTCAAAGGCGCTCTGCTTTTAATGATGAAATTGAATTTAAAAGTGGCTTTAATCAATATGTGTTTCTATTATGAATGGATAACCTCAGTACTTCCAGGCGAAACGTTGCCAACTATCACACAGCCTTTGGTGTTGCACCATGCATCTCCACTGTTTTGTCTTGTTGCTCGCATCCATGTTTCCTGATGCAGAAGGCAGCCGTCTTCTGATCAACCGGATATATTACAGTATCTGCTCGGCAGCAAACAGCTGGCAGAAGGAGGAAACGATCAACTGGTTTAACAGAGCCAAGCGTTTGGCCAGTAAAGAAGGAAATATTTCCCTTGATAGTAGATTGAGACTGAAAGTACAAGAAACATCTCACTCTTAGTTAGATCCAGGACAGCAACAAGTACCAGCCAATCAGTGGCAGCATAGGGCGGGTCATTCCAGAATCATCCTCAAAAATTAAGCATAAGGTTTTAGCCCTATATTTCATATGGGTTACCCCAGCAACAGCCATTGTAATACAGAAACGGTTCAGTAAGCTCCCAAACTGGTAAAAACCTCTTTGTTACAGAAAATACTACAAAACAAATGATGATAGAGTGTTTCAATTACTTGGGTGAAGTCGTCTAATACATTACATGCAGGACATATCTCGACTCCCGTACTTATGTCGTACAACACTAACACACTAATAAATTACTCTTTAACTCATTAACTTGAGTACTTTCTCCTGGTCCGTGTGTCGGCTCTGTGTTGCAGCTCCCTCCTCACACACAGGGAGAATTAAAAAAAAAAGAAAAAGAGAAGAGAAAAAGAGAAACTGACTAAATAAACACTGCTGTTTTTACTGTCCCCTGCTCTTTAGTGAGGGTGGGTCTGTATGTGTATGGTGAGGTATCTGCAGCACACAGAGAACTGAATTACTCGAGTTGAGGATTACACTCATTAAATTACTGTAAGTGCAATAAAACTAATTGGATTTGCGCAAAACTTTCAAATCCTGATGCTACAAGGGTAGCAGCTCAGTGGACGATGACTCATGGATGATGGCATCGTTCATCGGCCTGACTCTAGACGGACTTCTTCGTACAACTGCATGTGCCAACTTCGAAAAACGTAATGTCATTCAGAGATAATGGACATGAACTTTGGAGCTGTGACATTGATGTCTACACATTGGAGCGGCAAGATGGATCCCGCTGTTCAGGTCAAGAGGAACACGTTGCACCCATTAGGAACAATGAGCACCTCCAGTGACTCTGTGTCCCAGAAGAAATTACTCCAAGCTTGGTGTTAAGGGGAAGCTTTCGCTAGCAGGAGCCAAAGAGGGACAGTCGGAGATGAAAAAAAGATTCTGCTACCCTATAATAATGCAGCCACTCTAAAGTGTTCCATCTTGTTCTATTAGATATGTATTATTTGGAATGTTGAAGTGCACTATGTGCACTGTTCTGCTGGTGTGGAGATCTGCCAGCGAGCATCTGCCCAATCAGTGGGGACTGGCACATGAGCCGGGATGCTACTGTAATCCATTAATTCAGCTTCACCAGGCTGCCTGCATGACACACTACAGCACTGTGTGTGTGTGTGCGTGTTTGTGTGTGTGTGTGTGTGTGTGTGTATGATGTTCACCAGATCTGTAATATACAGTCAGACACGGGGAACAGTAGGTGAGGAGAAACAGAACGTTTCAGCTGCAGGTGCGTCCGGACTGTTGGAGAACTTACTACAGGCAGCACAGCTGTGAGGTATTGATTACCATTCCTCATTACCAACTGTCATCAGTTGAGATAACCGCTGTTAAATCAGTTTTTCGGATTCACTTTTTTTTTATTAGTACTTACTGAAATTGCACTTGCTGCAGCGGTTTTATGTGCCAGAGTTTTGATAACCTCAACCCTGCAGAGTTGCAGACTTTGTTGAGGAGGAGGAGGGGGGGGTCAGAGTAAATCTTCAAAAAGAGATGCATCTCTGATACTAGATGATTGGAGAGCTCTTCATCTACTGAGCGTCTGGGGAATTTGGGGATTTCTAAATGCAAGACAGTCGCTTGGATGGTGGGAAGGAGAGCCGCTGACAACCCTACGCCCCTCACAGCATGTCAATGTTGCTTTCCTGTCATTTTCCCTTCTCCTTTGTAGAGAAACGGCAACCACTTCAAATCATTCTAGTACTACAACCTTTAGTCTGAGCCACTGCTGGCTATCAGATGCATAGATTTGTCTGTTTTATACCCTCAGAACCTTTTTGCTTTAGTTGTTTCAGGATTCTTTCCTCAATTCTAATGATGCAAATCGCAGCTCAATTGCAAACTGGCTGAAGAACTAAACTAAAGCATGAATTTCTCGGGAGTTCAACAAAAAAACATTTCAAATATGCATAACATGCCCTTAGTGTTACATCTAATGCGTATGGAAAAAGGCAATCCGTGAGGCATTCAAGAGGCCTCCAATTAATTCAAATGAATCCCTAACATTCATATCATGATTAATAATGTATCAGCTAGACAAAGCGCGGACACACAGGAGTGAATTCATCAGCGCAGAGTGTTCTCCCGATGCACCGCGAGGTAATGTGCTTTTGATGTTCGGGGAATACACAACAATCTCTCTACAACAGGTTACTTTTCATTTTCTGTCTGGCTAACTTTAATTATCTCATTAGACAGCCACTCTAACCGGGGAACTGCCGATGGCATCTCTGCCACACAACAGGGAGAACAATAGCGCAGAACAGGGAGGCCGCGTCCGTCTGACGTCACACGTGTACCAGAAGCTGCACACTTACAAGATGGACAAGAAGTCTGCGAGAGCATAATAGAAAGGCTAATTCAATTCCCCATGTATGCTTGTGCACAAAAGGCTGGCAAGCTAAGAACCCTGTTAGACTGAGTTGTACATCATTACCAGAATCCAAGCCGGCAGTTTCCCCAACATCCTTTGCCAGGAATTAAATGGCACAGATTAATCATAGGTTGCCTGATGGTGAAAGGAGAAGAGGAAAGCGGTCCTAAAGGCGTATGATGCAGCTTCCACAACAGATTCTCCTGCAGCAGAAATGCGCACAACACAACCTCCACTTCAGAGTAAATCTTTGACACTTCTCTCCAAGCTTAATGAGTGGATAGTTATTTATTTATTTTTTTTTATGGATTGCCATATGTTTGCATCCAGTATCATCAGACACATTACGGTTTCTTTTCATTGTAAACTACATGAAAGATTCTTAAGAGTATGTTTAGTTATTACATAGTGTTATTTCACAGTGGGAAAATAAGGAGCGATAACATATTGCATTCACTACCACACAGCATAGAACGGCTAAGTTTGAGTACAGTCTGTAAATGATGACCATTAAATTTGAATGTCATTTGAAGGTTAATATCCCAAACATGTCTCAGCTGGAAGATTTCATGTACAGATATATGACGGATGTTTTTTCATCCTCGCTCTGCTTCATCTGTTCCCTGTAGACTGTTGTGAACTTGTTGGTGTTGTGGCTTCCAGACAGTCAGTGTAAGAAAGGTGTTTTTTTTTTTTTTTTTTTTTTTTTTACAGCAGGCAGCTAATCTTGGCAGACGTTTTGATTTCCTCAGCTTAGTTTGAAATAGGACTCCATTTCCAAACTTCCTCATCGTGTTGGACTCCGTGCTTCAATTGAATATCACAAACTTGGCATTGCACTTTTTTTTTTAACTATCTCTCTCCATCTGCCCGCCTGTCAGTTTGCCTCCTTCCATCTCATTCACCTAAATGCTCCTCATGTTTATACTATTATTGCATCAGAACACAGAGCTTTCCAGCTAATCATACCACTTCACCAACTCTCTTTATTTACCTCTACAGAATCTAAACGTCGTAAAAGTACCTACTGTACATACTGCGCACGCAAGTTGGTAAACAGTGTAGTGAGATGGAGTGACTTTGGAAAAATCTAGTCATGAAGTACTCTGCTTGCTCAGTGTGTCCACACAGTCTGCCTGTAAAATGCAATTACACTCAATGCCACGAGTAAGTGGTGGAAACCGGCTTTTGATGTCAAGAGTCCTAACGAGGGAAATCATCTTTAATGCTGAGAACAAAGAGAAAATTCCTCTGAGGAAAACGAACCTGCACTGCTGTACTACAATGAGAGAAACAAAAGCACACCCCTCACTTGTATACCCATCAACCTCGGCCCTTATCGCCTGGCCTCCATCACCACAACAGGCTGCCCGATTTGCCTCCTATTAAAATGCTGTCCGTTTTTATACCGTATGAAATCTGCTTCTCCAGACCACTACCAGTATACTTGATGTGCACAGACACAGCCAGAACTCACTAAACCAGCTCTCAAGTACATACATTCATCATCCTGATATTCATTTTGTTCACCTTCCAAAGCATATCACATATAAATATACCATTTACCACATTAGGGCTGCCCCCTGAGTCAGAGATTCAAATTAGACTAGATACTTTAATGACCACACAGCCGGGCTCGTGGAGTTCATTTCCAATACAATTTTCAGTATGTAGGTTCATACATAGAATATCAATGCAGCATACAGTCAGTGTGATATGCAGTGCAACACAGGACCAACATCACAGTACAGTGAAGTAGAAAAAAAAAAGATTGCACAACATACATAAATGGATGTTGTGAAACAATTTATTTTTCAACCCTTCACACTTGTCAATCTTTTTGCATTCCTTCTTCCTGATGTCAGCTGGTATCACCACATCTATCACAACTGCCCCTTTTTTCTGCACTTTATCAACCACCATCATGTGCAGTTGATTAGCCAACAGATGTCTGTCAGTCTGGAAGCTGAAGTGATATTTCCCGATTTGGAATCGGGTACTTCGTGTCCATATTAGGTACAGATGTTTCTATGCACTATTCCAGCGACTTGGCTGTGCCTCTTCATGTATGCTTTCACAGCTCACATATTACACCCTGCTACTGTGTGCTGGACCATCTCTGAGGCATCTGATTTACTGTAACCTGGTAGATCCTGGCCTCTATGGCCCGTGTGCTCAGGGCTCGTCTTTGTTCTGCCATGATTAGTGCCTCCATGCCGTCCGTCATTCCGGTGTTTTCTAGCAGTTGGTAGGTCTTCTTGATATCAGTCAATTCCTCTATCTGGCAGCTGTACATGCCATGGACATGTAGGGGCTCATCCCTGCATGTTTTCTTTCCTTTTCCTCCTTACTCTCGTCAGGATTCAGCTGTCTGAGGCATTCACTTAGGAGTTCATCCTTTGGGGCCATCTTTTGATGTATTCTTGGATTTTTGATATCTAATCCTTGACAGTGGCTCTGATGTTCACTAGTCCTTGGCCTCCCTCTTTTCGCTTAGTGTAGAGCCTCAGGCCAGGACTTTGGTTGAAACACTCCATGCATACACATGCACTATACATTTGTTAAACATGTATAAGAATATTGTATGTTTTTTAGTTTAAGTTCCAATATTTTGTGCAGCACATTAAAGAAAACATGCAAAGTCTTACAACTTTTTGAAAACTGAGTAAACCATCACATTAAATGTTTCTTCACCTTTACTTTTTGTCAAGATTATGTAGTAATGCAATCATAACCAGGACCTGTTTGGAAAACCAACAGTGAAATAACGCAGCACGTTCTCATATCACCAATGTTTTTAATGTATGAAATGGAGCATTTACATTTTGCTCCTCACAATGTTGTTTGCTCTGAATGTCGTCAGCACAGTTTATTTTTCTGACAACACGGTTTTCAGCTGCCAACTCAAATCTCTTGGAGCAGCTCTGTGCAGAAAGGACTATTTTTAAAGTTGTCTCTACTTTTAAATGCAAACAGGAAACTTCTGCCTGCCATATCTAATCATTTGTGACGATAATTTGCACACTGCAAGTCACAGAAATACTGTAGCCTGGGGATATTTCATTCTTCTATTTAAATATTTTTTGTTTGTGTCTGAAATTAAGATTAATTATTATACACAGAGCCATATAATAACATACTGGGGCTTGTTGATAGCTGCTGTTTACAATTTGGTTATTTTGTATGTATTTTTGAAGATTGGAATTTATTTGAATCTTTGGTATTGCAATTAGATGAACCATGAAGACTCTTGTTTTTATAATTTATGGTCAGAACTTCCTAAAGTGGCTGTTCTTATGTTCTTATGTTGCATTAAGTGCAAGAACCTCTGGGCCACACTTTTCTGTAAAATTTAGAAAAGTGGTTTGCACATTATTTTGCTGTTATTTTTTTTTTTGTTAGGTGAGGGTTTTGCTGTATTGTCCACCCCCGAATGGTTCAAGGCGATGTCTTGTCTTGTAATTTCCATCACTTCCTGTTTTTGCTGTTACCACAGCAACAAATGAAAGAAACAGTTTCTGCTCAAATCACAAGAAAATTGTGAAAATGATTTTTAGGTTACATTTTACAGACTTGGTCTGTTTCTTTTTCAAGTTTGAATGACTACTGATGGTGGTGCATTTGTGCAATAGTGTGTACAAATGATGTGATTATGATTGAATGTGTGAGTCCCATCCTCTATTCAGACAGGCTACATGGGGTGGCATTCCAAGGACAATTGCTTTCCATTCATTCCAATGATACGTTATTTGGAAACAAGTGGCTTCTTTGGATTTGCAGTATTGTGTAAGTTCCATGCACTTTCGATGCTGAGATTCTTCCCCATAATGCAACACCATCAGGAAGCTGTGTTCCCAAGTATATTCCTCAGCATGACAACCACTCCAGACACCCATCTAAAGTCATACAGAACTATCAACAGCTACAAAAAAGTATTCCTGCAATGGCTGGTATACCCTCTACAGAGCCCTGATCTGAAGTCAGTCTGGGATTACATGAAGAGACGAAAGCAACTGAGATGCCTAAATCCATTGAAGTAGTATTGCGGTAACTACTCCACAGAAGAGAACCGGTGCTGTTTCACACAGAATATTGTTTTTCTCTTTATTGTAGTTACTTACTACATTAAAACTGTCCATGACATTACATTTAAAAGGATCCTCAATTTGCTTTTAGTGTATTTGCACAGCACTTTATAACAGTATATCTAAAATCATATACTGTTCTTGGGAAAATTGTCAGTCGTGATGTAAAGTGGCACCATGTACTTATCTAACTCTATTATTCTATTATTCTTTAAACTATGGAACTCAATGTGGGATTATGGCTTTTACTTGGATCTCATCTATATACTTCCCCCCCAAGAGTATGTGTCACTCATAAAATATTGCATCTTCACTGTACACTGAGCAGTTTCACTGTGATGAATAATAACATAAAATAGGAGAAAGAAATCAACACGGCTACTTGAACAATTACGACGTCTCCTCGTAAAAAGGCCAACATCGCGGCAATCAGACCTTAACTAGCACGGGTCCTTAATCTCAAGATGCAAAGAATATAGGGATGGATGTGGCAGATGTATGAAATATTCAGCTACTGTATACTCATTTTTTTTTTTGCTGGAGTACTCACAGTGTAGCCTGGCTAAGTGGTGATTGATTGCTCAGGGCCAGAGAGAGGCTGTGACAGACAAAGAAGGAAAACACTTCTGAATATCTTCTGGATTTTTTTTTTTTATGTGGGACATTTCCATGCACGAGGCAATGCGAACCAGACACTTGTGCACAGTGTGGTGCTGCTGTAATGGGCTTAAATGGTGTGAATATAAAGGAATGGAACAACAATGAATGTGCAGAATACCAGACATCTATCACATGGGTTTGTTTGCCAGTTATTGTGAATGGATCTTCAAAAGTCTTTCAATGGCAGCATTTCAATGACAAAATGAATATGTTTTGTTTTTCTCTGGAATCTGACTACTGGCACAGACATTGTGTCAGACTCAGATATAAAAAATAACTAGCAACAAATCAATTCATTGTTTTTGGCACTTTAAGGCAGGATGAAAGATCTTGGAACACACTTTATTAATTAATAAGGTTTCATGTCCCCTCCAGACTTGGAATAATATTATATCTTTTTTTCCAATGAAACAAAAGGTAAGCATAAATATGGAATCCATAAAACGGGCATGAGCCCAGAGACCATTTACACTTCCAGCACATGAATGTGACAAAAACTTTGCACATATAGCACCCTGCACAGTGAACCTCATACATCCAACTGCAGGAACGAGAAGAATAACATATTTTGAGCTTGAAGGGAATTCATAAAGGCAGATATTAAATCAGATTTCCCTTAAGGTTTTATGTAGCTGTGGTCAAGGTGGACAGTTCTCATCCGTTATCCAGGAACAAGCAGCACAAAGTATCATCAAACTCTATTACTTACATGAACAGCAGGGTTAAGAGGGGAACCGCTTCGCCTTTCTGCAACTGAAAAATGAACACCTTGATCTAAATACCACTGCAAGGACTAGGCATCCGTAAATAAATCTCTGGGAGATTGTGATGAACCTATATTAACTGCTCAGGGGCTGTTTCAATTACACAGAAGGGCAGGGATGCAATAAAAGTGTCATTAGGTTTCCAGTTTAACCTGCACTAGCTGGATTTGTCTTGTCTATAACCTCCGTCCACAAAATCCACAAGTCACATTTGCTGGCTCATCCAAGCAGATATCTGCCAAAAAATGTCTGAAGGAGAGTGTGATTCACAGAACCGTGATGTAATCGCAAAACTATTCTGACATTGTTGTCTTTGGTTTGATGTGTTGAGGTTATAATTTCCCCTATATTGAAATATTTCTACCATACCCGTTATTTTCCATGCTTTATATGTATATATACACACACACAGACACACTTTATAGTTTTGTACAGTCTGCCCTGGTGCCTTCAAACTTCAGTTCAATTCTTTGCTTACTGAAAAATGTAACCTGGTGTGTGGCAATATAAAACGTTATTTTTAATCCAGAAAACTGCAGTTCTGCTGCAACTTATTATTATTTTAAAACAAGGCTGCAGAGAAATGAACTATAATTACATTATACAACCTCAAAGCAAGCTTATTAGATTATATATATATATATATATATATATATATATATATATATATATATATATATATATATATATATTCACAGAGCAGTGTGTGTATACACACACACACACACACAACTCTGTGAATACACAATCGCTGCAGACATTTACTGTATGTTCTTCAGCAACAACTCACAACCAAACAAACAAATAGAAATGGAGACTCTTTCTGAAGATGAGTTGGCTTCTCATGGGACTAAATAAGATCATCTAACCACCCCTGTCACAAGATTCCAACTCCTCCTGCAGCAAACGCTGATAACTCCAGCCATCTGCCAGTCTCGCTTGATTGCTCGACAAACAAATAGCCAAAGGGAAAACACTCAGTATGATGGATTCCAGGGTGTCTAATGAAATGCTGTTCTGCAATGGCCCTGCTGAAAAACTGTGGCCTGCATAAAGGTCACTATAAATCAGCTCCCTCCATCCAAGCCACCTGCAATTCTATGTTTACAAAAAGCTGACCCCAATAAATATTGTAGAAGTACCCACAGACGCAGACACATGAAGGACAGTGCTGGGGGGGGGCAGCGTTTACTGGAAATTTCAAAATAAGAGCACAAGTTGGAGTACTGTGTTTGCACCATTTTACTATTTGTGACATTTACCTTTCAGCTTCATATTCTGTTTATTTAATGCTTTATTAGAATACTAGGGCTGAAAAGATCATGAAAACCATTAAACATTAGTCGACAGAACATTTAATTTATATATTACATTTCCATTCAACAACAACTGGTCAACAACTAAGCAAAAACACTAAACAGTTGCTAGGTTTGTCTTTTTAATATGGTGATTTTTTTTTTGTTTTTCATTATTTAGATTTTTTCTTTTTTTATTTAAAAATTATTTTTTAAATATTTTTTTTTACTCAGTGCTTCATTGCTTCACAAATTTCCCTGATGTGGGATCAATAAAGTTCATAATCTATCATTTAAACCATTAATTGAATTGAAATAGCTTCGGACCGCGGGAATAACGTCAAAAGGGTTACAATGGTGATGCTGACTCACTCACTACAAGACGTCAGATAAGGTGCACAGAGACCAGATGTCTGGAAAATCATAGTGCAGCGTGCAGCAGGCATTGCACAGCAATCAATAAAGCAGCATGCATGCGGAGGTGGACAAACAGCGTTGTGATTTTACTTCTTCGCGTGGTCCGAAATGGCAACGCATGAAAACAAGTGAAGTGAGCTTTGACATAACCGCCTACAAGGTGGCCTGCAGCCAAGAAATTTGCAGTGAAATATATATATATATATATATGTAGTGGAGCACCAAATCCTGGAGGGAGGTCCTCCATCAAAATGCACTCAGCCTGAAGGCACATAGGCAGTTGTCAAACAGCTGCTTCTGGTGCAGAACACAAGCATCCTTCAGTCTGTAAAGAGGCACACATCTGGGAAAAATATAAAAGTCAGCGAATTAGGCAGATTTTCAATAGAGCTTACAGTTTATACACCAAGGTGTTTTAATGAAAATTATCTCTATATAAAGTTAGTAACAGCTATAAAGAAAGCCTTGGGCTGCATTATCTTCTGTGTGTTTTTACAGTGCTTCCTTCAGTGCTATGCAATAATACGGTTTGTTGATTTAGTCATGGTGGAATCACATCCTGACAATATGATGATGTGATAATATAAAAAAGTTCTATTAAATATATATGTTTTTAAAAAAAAAGAACAATTATTATTTTTATACATCTTTAGTGAAGGTAGCTTAATATGCCACAGATAGCACCAACATTTACTAGAAGTGACAACACTCAACGATAACGATGACAACAGGACCCATCCTGGTTAGCTGTTTAAAACTCTCTCCTCGTTTGCAAAGGCCATAAATGTTTTTTGGGGTTTTTTTTCAGCCCACAGAAGACAAATAATTAGTTGTTGAATAGCAGCATCTGTACCCTTGAAGGGGGAAGCTTGCAATGTCAAAGATGGAGAAAAGAGAGAAAAAATATGAAGGGAGAAAATCTGAGCCCTTCCAAAATATCTCACGGTTGTGACAGAAACTCAAGTTAAAAGCTGCGTCCGCCGCACCGATCAGATAATACCATATGTACCCGTGTGTATCCTGTGGTAACATTACCCTTGATACAGACTCAGGATGCGGTTTCCTGTACAGGCACAACACCTTGGGGGTGTTTTGGCACCCATTTCCACACGCTGCCTGTTTCACTCACAGACTGAATCCCCAAAAGCCAAGCGGCATATTAGGTGGTCAGCAACCCCGCTGTGCAGATTCCTCCCTGTTATTGAGATGATTTCCCGCTGACACAGAACAGTTCATCTCCGTCCCAGGAGTGTGAGCTTATTGTGCAGGAGGCATCACTTAGTCCAATAAACCTGTCATACTGAAGGCAGTCGACATGCTGCCTGCTGCTCTGCACTTTCCATGTTGCCGCTAATTCTAAATCTGACTCCAGAGGCCAAATAATATTATAGCCAGCTGATTGGGTCAGTAAGTCAAAGCCATGTGTCACATATGCATGATTAAAATGATGGAAACAACCAGTCAATATTGAAAAAAAAAATAATGGCATCAACACAAGACTTCCTGTCGGAAAATTACAGCATCCAGGACTTTCTGTCACCGGTATCATTACCCGTCTGCTTCACACATTATGGTGCCACCTTGTGGTAACACTAAAACAAATTAATCCAATAAAAAGAACAAACAAAGCAAAGGCAAATAAATAGTATTGCATATATATATATATATATATATATATATATATATATATATATATATATATATATATATATATATATATTCATTAATGTGTGTTAATTATATTTAGAGGTGCTACAATAGAATAGAAGACAGAGGCTGCTAGCTGTTTCCAGTGTTTGGCTCAATTGACATGATCCACTGGTGGTAGTTTCATATTTAACAAGTGAAATGATTGCTCTTGTGGTTGTTGGTACCTCGCTTCACATCACACCATCTGTGTGTTATTGCTGCAGATGTGAGTATTATCACTGCAGATGTGTGTGTTATCGCTGCAGATTATTGCACTCTCATATGAATAATAGGAATGTTTAGTGTATTGCACTGTGTATGCTTAGTTCTTATGTTTAAATCTACTTGTTTTTATTTCTTTATTGTGTTTCATTTTTCCTTGTCTTATTTGTTCTCTAATAGTAAGATGCCGCAATTTCACCTTTGGGTCAATACTGTTTCCCTTTCAATTTAACAGATAGGTAATAACAGTATCCATAATCCTGTCTCACTCTCATCAGGAAATTTTCCAACTATTCCTTTAAGAATGACCCGTGTTGGCTGTAACAGCATTAGTCTATAGTCCAACAGCACTCTCACCTTCAACTATGAGGAAAAAAAAAAGAGAACATTCAATAAGAGAAATAACTCTACTCTAAAGTGAGCTCCTGGTACATCTCGAGGGTTAAAATGAAAGAGTGGCAACTTTCTTTGTGATGAATCTGCAGATACGGTTTCACAGCTCCAGGCTTCAGCTCCATCATTGCACCTTTGCAAAACGTAACCAGGACTGCAGCGATGAAGATGAAAGTGTCCGCTTTATATCTCACTCAGCACAAGTCCCTTTCTGATCTGGGGAGTTGACCACAACCCTTATGATAAACTCCTGTGTTTACTTCTCATTATGCAAGGGGAGAAAAGGTAATAAACACAAAATAAAGCCATGGGGAGGGAAAGAGCATCTTCATTGAAGCGACCATTTAGAAAAAAGCATGACTCCACACAGCTGTGTCCCATATCTTCCATAACGGCCCGGGGTGTTTGCAGAGCATGGCTCATTCAGCCGTAAATAAAGCAATCATAGGGAAAATCGAAAAAAAAAAAATCAAACTAAATTGCTCAGGAGCAAAGAGTTGATCTGATCAGAAAGTGAGCGAGTCGCCCACGTTAAAACACCATCAGCGCTGGGTCTTAAAAGTAGAAGCGCGTAATAAACTATACTCCCCAAATCAAAAATGTTAAGAATCTGAAAGATGATTCTGGCCTTCAGTATGTGAAAGAGTCCTAAAGGACATTCAGTATTAACTCCCCTCATATAGTTGCCTGCAGCTCTCAGCAGAGGGATGAACAGGGTCATATATCTGCACCTCACAGCTTTAGATGCAGTAAAATATTAATGGGACCCTCCTTGGGCAAAAGGTTACCTCCACCCTCACAAGCTTCATGAGGCAAAGAAGACAAAGTCAAAACTCAGCAGACATTATGATCTGCTCATAAAAACAGGATAAAACTTCCTAACTCCTCCTTTAACTAGGCTATGATTCACATCCTTCCTGAATATTAGATCCGTTGAATAGCAAAGAGGGAAGGACACATGAAATAAAAAAGGGCGTGAACTCTCACAAATCTCTGGGTTATCACAGATACAAAATCCGAAAGGGGGAAAAAAAATAATAAAACGCCGAATGCGCTTATTGCCAAAGCTTCAGACGTGCGTCAAAGCGCAGGTGGATAACTGAAACCGGACCTAAAGGTTTGAATTAGGAGAGAAATCATTTAAACTGGCGTCATGCAATATGAGCAAATAATAAAAAAAACAAAAAACGCAGCTTACCATAACGTTGCCCTGCATTTTTGCCGTCTCAATCAGACTCTTTTCTTTCATTTTTTGTTTCCTGAGGTCGGCTGAGATCTGCTCGAGAAAAGGTTCAATTTGCAGACTTTCGGGCAGCTTCTTGTCAAAGCTCCGTCCCCGCCGGTTCGCAGCCAGACCTTTAGGTAATGAGCCCGTTCATATAGTGGGTGGGCTTACAACCTCACGGATTGATTACAAAAAAAATGGGGAAAAAAACAACGTGGGCTCTCCTCGGTGTGGTGTGGAAAACGTGTATCGTACAAAGCTCTCCCCCCTGTATACAAAACGGTATTATCCAACGATGCTATAAAGCGAAGAGGGAGGCGAGTTTGAAAACCAGAGAAGATAAAGCGTTTAGTTCATTATTTCTTTTCCTGGTGTGCAGGAGGCTAGGTGTTTTTATTTCTGTTTAAAAAGTGGCAGAATTATCTCACCACGGACTGTCGTCAATGGGGATTTGAGGCGCTGCGTGTCGCCCAAGCTGCTGCGAATGAGCACTTGAAGCGTGTTGGATATCAGCGCGTAAAACTGACGCCAGCTCAGGCTGTTATCGGCTGAACACTGGACCCGACACGGGAGCATCTGATCGTAGCCTCTCCGAGAATTTAAATCACGCTATTAACGATGGCTTCAGATACGTAATTAACCTTAAAAAAGGGTCATGTCACGATTGGAGGAGGATTATACGCCAAGCGCGGCGAGGATCTGTGAGGGCTGAACGTCACTTCGCGTACTGTAAATGAAGTAACTGTGTCTAGAGACAGTTCTCCTCGAGCATTCATCCATTCAGCTCCTGTTTATATTCGCATTTAACAGTTTTATGGCACTAAAATATCACCCAGTTTATTAAATTGTTCCAGATTCCATCTGGCTGTTTCTGTCCTGTTGCCTTTTTCAGCACAGTTGCATAATTCAACTTAAAAGAGCCATTAGAATAATAAATAAATCTGCTTCTTGTGAATCTACAAACCAATTATTCATCCTGCACCCTTAAAATCTAATTAAATCTTAGTTAATTCAGCTCATTTTTAAATTAACGAAAAGTAAATTATAATTTAAGATGGTTATGTGAGAATATGATATAAAATATAAATACAAATGTGTTTGATTTTGAGTTAAACTATGGAATGACCTTAACGATGAGATGGAATTGAAACCTTGAAAATTGAAAATAATTATTTTTTAATATATTATTTATAATATGGTTATATTATAATTTAGAATAAACATCCCTTTATCTTGCTTCCCATTCCTTTCCTTCTTATATTGCTGATATTCTGAGTTATTCCTTTTTTTTTTGGTTGTTGATTGTGTATAAAATAATGCATTGATCATGAAATAATTGTGAAGCATTCCATTTTAAAACTGAAATGAAACCATTCATCCGTAAGTGAAGTAAGCCTAATTAAGAAGGAGATTAAGGGAATACATCTTTGTGGATGTGAGATTTATGTGACTGTAGATAATGGGAAACAGTTTGCATGTATTCATCCATTTAGACAATAGAGAGGTGGACTGTGCAAAGGAGCTGCAGCTCAATATCATCTGCTGTTCCTAATATTTTGTTCATCCAGTAATGGTGCTGATGCGGCCAGAGACCTAGTGTGTGCTAAATTCACAGCAGTGAACTGAGAGCAGGTTACCCCAACTGGGAAGTGCAAACAGCATGTACCACATAAATCTCATTTAAAAGTCGCTGGTATAAATTAGTGTGGATAAGGCTGTCAAAACAACCTAATGGGGCCATTGGGCTCCCTCAACTCCAGTTGGACTGCTGACAGAGGGAGAACACAGCAGGCTGCACCACTTCCTACTGTCTCAGCATTTTTTTCCCACTGATTTTCATCATACACCCTCTAAGGAGTTATGGTCATGGTCAAAAAGCATGTGCGCATGGTACATATAAACATAGAAGCAAAGGTAACTTGCCACACTGGGTGTAAAGATGGACACCAATTGATAATGTCCCCCATTAATTTGCACTGGTGGAGCCGGTTTGAAGCCCAGAGTTGGTGCTTTCAGCAGAGACATTTTTTTTTTTCAATTTTGGGGTCAGGACCTTCCTTTCACACTCTGGAAATTCTCTTTTATTCAGAGGGTAGTTCGCCGAGGAATTTTTTGAGGTACACCTGGATCACATTCACTCAGTCACAGATTTTTACCTGGAAGCTACTCAGTACAACCACAGTCTGATCTGTCAGCCGCTGAGCAGTTGGGGTTAAGGGCCTTGCTCAAGGGCACGTCAGTGGTGGTAATGAGGTTTCCCCACCCAGATTTATCCTGCCGAGATAGGGATTGAACCGATGACCCTCGGTCACAAGCTCACTTCTGTAATCTTTAATGAAGGCCACCGCTGCCCCATTGACATGGATGTGCATGAAACACCATCATACACACATACTTTAGTTCAACTACATGGTAACATCCGTAATCTGAAGCCACCCACCTGAGTAAATTTAACTAAACTAATTGAGTAAATATGTTTTTTTTCTATTTAGAAACCCACATACACACTGCACTTCCAGAACACTGTGCTCCCAAAATATCAGCATATTAGAGCTTCCCAGAGACTTTAGAAGTAGAATGGGAGGCAGAACCTTCAAATATCAAGCTCCTCTCCTGTGGAACCATCTCCCTGTTTCAGACACCCTCTCTACATTTAAGAACAGATTAAAAACATTCCTTTTTGATGAATCTGATGATTAATGTATGTTTAGACTGCTGGAGACCTCATGAAATACTCTGAGGTTGTCTTTCTTCTTCAACATCTAAGTTGCCATGGATCCTGACCATCTCAACCTCTATAAATCTATGTTATACTGTTATGGTATTTAATGCTGTATTATGTAAGTTCTTCACAGGTCAAATGTATGGTATTCCATACTGTACACACATGTGTTGCAAATCTGTCTGTCATGGAAGAGGGATCCTTCCCCGGATGCACTTCCTGAGATTCCCTCCTTTTTTCCCCTCCCTGTGAAAGTGGTTTTCTTGAGTTTTTTTCCTTGCACAATGTAAGGATCTACAGACAGGTAATATTGTATTGCTGCTGTACACACTGTAAAACCGAGGCTAATCTGTGATTTGTGATTTCGGGCTATACAAATAAAACTGACTTACTGCAGGAAATATCAGGAGGAAACTAAAAACTACAGTTCTAAACTTGACAGTACACAGGACACTCTCCAGAGGAAACAGAATTAAACTTTTAGCTTCTGTAATATTTTTTAAGCAGCTCTGGTGGAGCTCAGGATTTATCAGGACAACTGCATTACTACAAACAATTTCACTGTACGAGCCTGGACTGTGTGTAACAGCTGTTCCTCAAACAAAATGATGAGGCGATCTTCTTTTCTCCTTCCAAAACTTTGTCATTTCAACCAACCGACTTCGCTATGAGCTGAAGGACTGAGACAGGCCAGTTTACACCACTGCAACGGAGTCCCAAATTAAGAGATTGAGATCATTATGACTCATTGTTAGTACCCGTTATCTGTTATTTATTGCTAGATGTTGACGTTCATATTGTATATTTATATATATATTTTTCATTTTACATTGTTGTTTTTACGACTTTAGTTTATCTAATGTTATTCATACTCTATTGGGAGAACACTGAGTGGAGGAATGAAATTTCATTCACCTCATGTCCTGACATGTGATTTAATGAAAATATAAATCCTTGGATCCTCTGTAAAAGTTATTGACTTGACAGAAGGGTGCCACAAATGGGGAGGAAAAATACTTGTTTTTAATACTAGGTAGTAATGTTGTTTCGAAATATGAAATAACCCCACAGCATGTAACTCAATATTAAATTATATATATATATATATATATATATATTTTTTTTTAAGTTGATGCAACTGCACACCACAACTTCTAGTCTAGGCTTTTAGGATGCGGCCACACATTGATTTAATTGTGCTCACGCCTTCCAGTGACAGGAGAGGCAAAAGGAGAAGAGAGAAAAAGAGAACATAACATGATAGAATGTAAGTTTGAGGTGAGCATCAAACAAATGTTGCTCATGTTGCTAAAACAACACATATCGCTGCTGCATGTTGTATTAGAAATATTTCATTATGAAGCTTGCCGAGGGCACCAAATGTGCAAGGTCCAGCCCTGCATACCAGACAAAACAGGCCTAATTGGAATTCATCGGGTACAGGTGTGATGACCAAGGACATAACAACGATGTTGGCCAGGCAGAAGCAGACAGCGGTCGCCTGATGAGAAGGCTAGGATAGAAAGTGACTGTGCTAGGGATGGTTAAAAACCTTCTAAGCAAAGCTGGAAGAAAAAGAAAAAAAGAGAGAGAGAGAGAGAGAGAGAGTGGATGGCTGCTGCCCGACAGAAATATATGAAACCACAATAAAAGCCTGGAAGAAGTGAACTGCAGCCGACACGCTTAGCTTTGCAGAAAGACTGGACACATCTGCTACTGCTACAGTACCAGCACAACCTAATTCACACTGTGTGAAACTCCCTCTTTGGGATGACAATGTCTATCCATCTCTAAAAGCAGGGGCAATTTCAACATCTGGTCTTTAGGGGTTCTCAGACTACAGTGCTCACAGAGGTACATTATTTTTCACTAAATGAGGCGAACTAGTACATTTGTAAATGTTGGCGATGTATTCGTTTTGCTTTGAGTAGCGTTCTCCCCTAAAACATTCAATTTTGACCTCTTCATTTCAAAAGGTTGTGGCTTTAAATTCATACTTTCTCATCTCGCGAATTGTCAGCGCCGCCACCAGAAATTATTAGCACTACTAGAGCAAAAAGCAGAACCCTACACAACTCTAGCGGCAAGCAGTCGTGTGAACGTGCCAACTAGTTAGAAGAGATGAAGCTGATAAGTGAGCTTGTCACAAGCCTTGTTTTGAAGCATGGTTGCCAGACACACAGTGTTGCCAGATTGGCCAATCACATCAGAGTATTGTGCAGGGACAAAGCAACATTATACATAATATATACATATAACATATAATATTTTTTAAAATGTGCTGAGCTTGGGGGTGCTAAGCTAATTCACAGTGTTGCCAAAGCACCCCTAAAAATAGCCTAAACTTGCCCCTGTCTAAAAGTCAATAATTAACAATTAATCAAATTCGATCACGACACCCGATGTTCACACAGCTTCCACCACCTAATAAACACAAACTGATTTGTGTTGAAATCACAACACATGAACACAGGTGTGTGAAGCAGAAGTTGCATCAGAAAAAAAAAAAAAAAGTTGGACAGCAGAGACCTTTTCCCTCCAGTCCCCACACGCACTTCATTTTTAAAATAAACCTATTTGAATTTAACTTGGCTTCTTTCAAGACAGATTTAGCTTCAGGAGCAAACTGCAGATGAGCTGTAACAGTTGCTGCATCAAACCCATCCACAGCAGTGCAGCAGGTGTATACGGCATCAGCTAAGCTGATAACAGAGCTCCCGCATCACAGGCGGAGAAAATACCCCTAAACAGATCAGTCTGAGAAAATGGACCAAGATAAACTCAAACGAGTTTATTTGGAAAAAAAAAAAAAAAGACTGCTGCTTTGTTTAAAGGGATAGTTCAACATTTTTGAAAATTTGCCCATCGTCATGATTCCCATAGGCATAGCAGTAGTCGGTAGTAGAGCTGAACTGCAAGCTGCTGCACTACTACTACGCAGCAAACCAAAAAATAACCTTGGACGCATAGTAGTAGCTGAGCAACTTGCGGCTCTGCTCCACTGGTCTGGAAACGGTTTGTGTGGCGAAAAAAAAAAAGCTAAAGCATCTATTGCTATGACTATGGGAATCATGACAATGGAATTTTCAAAATTGTTAAACTATACCTTTAAATATTGTGCGGAGTCCTCTCAGCTGTGGGTTGGCTGAAGCCATCTGTGTCTCCATCAGCATTTGAAAATGAGCGGACTGCTTTCACAGACTCACACTAACGCTGGGGGCTGGAGAAGGTGGGCGTGAACATTCTACCATTTATAGAAATTTCATGACATAGTGACGTCCCAAACAGTCATCCCTACATCAGCACTGGCCTCGATCGGCCCTGTCTTTTCCAGAACTGATTTTACTTACTCAGTAGATGGCCATTAGAGCCATTTTCCCATTTTAAACACATAAAATATACTGATTTTATATACATTTGATGTCAATGTCAATATTTACACCAGCATTGATGTGTTTCATCACAGTATTCATGACTTTTAGTTTACAGCTCAATAAACTAGTTTAAGCATTTACTATCTTTTTAACACCAGCTGCTAGTTTCTCAGTCAAACTACAATAATGTTTTGTTTTATGAACTCTGTGAAACAGAACTCATATTGAAAAAGTAAGACTATTCTAGTCATTTGAGCAATGAATCTGAACAATTACCCCCGCCTTTAAGTCAACGATTGAAAGAATTCTTTCAGGACACAGATAACCAGACAGGACAGAAAAAGGCAGCCAGGAAGATCACAACTTTTATTTAATGATATACTTTGTTCATAATAAAGTCAGAATGATGTATGAAAGATTGTGTCGCTGTTTCACTCGTTTATGACTCCTGTGAAAATTAACATCATCAAATGACAAAATAAAAGTAGCATGATTTATTACCTTCATGCATCTGTAATTTATTTAGTTCATATTTATGGTCACCAAGTGTGTGCTGGACCCTTCTGCATGAGAAGAAAATACAACATTTTCTGTATTAGTGCCAATACTATTGAAGTTATGTTCCCCTCTCATAGAAATAAATCTTCTTTTAAGCACAAACACCAAATTGGATAAAGAAGACACCATACCCATGCATTATGTGTATGTGTGCTGTGTGCCTAAAGGATAAGTCTGTGTGTTTGTGAGTTATGTTGGTGTTTCTTCCGAGCCAAGACTCGCTGACAAGCCCGAGAGCCTTTTAGACAAAAGTGATTAAAACTCACTCAAATCCAGGATTGATTGGCCAGGATCCCCAGTGGAGTGAGTCCAGACAACAAGCTTCATTCTGGTGATGGCAATCATCCAGCACAATAAACTAAACTGAGACCCTCAGCAGACAAATCAATGGTTTCATTATCAACTTAATTACTTGATACCATGATATCCTCTACACCCTGTCACTGTTGTGTTTTGCTGTTTTAACGACAGCCTGAGATATTGAACTTGTTTCAAAGAGGAATAAAATGGCAATATTACCGGCAGGCTGAGTTGGATCTAACAAGACTACCACTAAATCCTTTTCTGATTCAACTGGATTATTTTTTTAAATTAATTGTATCATTTCAAGACAATAATAAGTAGTTGGTTTAGTTTATTATCACAGATTAATCCTAAAATGTGCTTTTTTTTTTTTTGCTCAAATATGTCAAGGTTTCAGCTGCAAATTAAGAGTAGTAAACGATAAGCAAATCACAGGCCGCTGTGTATGAAAACGTAGCTATTACTGAGCAGTGGGAAGCAACTAAATCAACCGATTTGCATCTCAAACATCTTTACATGAATTTCTCTCATGAAAAAAAAAATCCAGTGCACTTCTCCACTGATTGGGAGCTCCACAATGTAGATAAGAGGCTGGTGCTGACCTTCCCCACCCCGGACTGTCAGGGCGACAGATCGTTACCATCTCTAATGAATTCAGGAGTAGGAAAAAAATGATGCACGTGGCATGTAAAGCCCACATTAATCTTGCGGCGTCGATGGAGGAGGTCTATTAACAGTATCTCTGCCACATGCAGAGCCAGAAAGATCATGAACTAATGTGGTGTTTTCGGGTTTTTTAAAGATACCGCTCCGTTCGCTGCTTTGCAGAGTTGCGAGTTTGCTCCGGTTTCCTCCCACCATCAAAGACATGTATGTCAGTGCTTATACTCACCAAACAACTGGAGTTGGTCCTCGGTGGCCAACTGCTGCACTGCGGCGGCCCACTGCTCCTAGCGTGTTTGCAAAGATCAATAAAATGCTTATTTTCCTTTGTCGAAAGAAAAAAACATGTTTTCGCCTCTTATTTGAGTTTTTAGATACTGAACCTCCTTCCAAAGTTCTTAATTAATTCCATCTCTTGGTGAAAAGATATGACATAAACTGTAAACTGTAAACAGAAGTCCTTCTCAGGAGAAGTTGGCAGCGGAAGATGGAAAAAGTTACTGTAATTATTTTCCGACTTAAGGGGACTTTTGCTTCCCTCCACCCCGTGACAGAGCCAGTAAGCACATCTGAATATTAATGGAACAGTTGCCTTGAACAGCAGGCGTTTGTCAGGAACTTGGATCAGATTCATCACTTTAACCTGCTCTGCTCTGCTCAGGGATGGATGATGAGTTCCCACAGCACAGCAGCTGGCTCCAGATTCACTATTCACACTTGAGCGGTTCAAAAGGATGTGAACACGAGAGTAGAGCGAAAAGTATGGAGCGAAAGGGAAATGAAAATTAATGCATGCATGCATAAATTATTGCATCAAATGTTATATTACCCTCCTATAGATCCCTGCTTGTCTATTTCAGACATTTTGCTACACGGTGATACAACCGACATATTGTACATGAAATAAGATTCTTTTGCAGAGGGCTGATGGGACCAATCTTACATTTCTAACAGAAACAGAAGTTGTTTGTTTTGACAAATGTGAACTTTGTATGAGACGGTCTCTTATTAATAAAGCTTTGTATAATATTGACAGGTATGAAATGTTCACTGACTGCAATCAATACATACTTTCTTAATGAAAATGATGATATATTACAATGTCAATCAACATCATCAGCAGAGGATTCATATTCATGGTTTTCACAGCAGTTCCTGTCCATCATCTCCCTACAGATACATTACACACACTCTGTGTGTAATGTGTCTCTGAGTGTGAACGTGGAAGAAGACACGTGTCACACATAGTAAACATGTCCTTGTTGGCCTGTTAGAATCTCAGTTTCAACAACATTTACATATATGTCCATGTCCAACTCCACTATCAACAGACTGTAAAACGATTACACCTGGTTACTCTGTAATGCAAACAACCATTAAGGTTGACTGATGGCACTTTGCATCTGGCTCTAGCCTGCACATGCCTGGTGGATCATGTTTATCCATCAAGGTGTCACACGGCTCGCACATTTTCACAGCACCTCTGCGTTTTTTTTTTTCTTCTTCTTCCCTTTCATGGCTTCAAACCGGGTGGATTCATTGATCTGAAGCAGAAGAATGTAATGCTGAAGATGGCTTTTTCTTTGAAATGCTCTATACATGATTAGGTGTCACAGCCGTACTTATGTTTGACACATGTTCAACAAGATGAGTCAATATTATATTTGTGTTTGTACCAATTCTTGTTTGTTCATTTTTAAACACACTGGTTACTCCATAGCATAATTTGTCCATTGCAGGGTAGTCCCATAGGTTTATACAGTATATAACTACCACATTGTCTAAAATAGACTCAATTAAACTGATGAGTTTCTGGTGAGAAATGACCTTGTTGTAAGATGATGTAAGATGGTTGGGAGGTGGTTAGCTAAATAAATGCAAAAAGTAAAAGGCAAGAAGTGACCTTCTTTATGTATTACATCTAATTAAGTGATAAGTGTTTGCTGCCAAGCCATTAAGTATTTTTTTTTCCAGAGCAGTTGTAGTTCATCCTCTGAACAACAAAAAGAAAAAAAATAATAAATATTTGTGCCATCTGCAAATGACACTTGAGATTTTACATAAGTTATTGATGTACAAGATAATCATTTTGGACCCAATACTGACCCCTGGGGGACACCACAAGCAATGTCCAAATATGAAGAACACTCACATAAGTTCGCAACTGCTCTCTCTCACCTAAAAAACTTCAAACCCAATCAAGCACGATTACCCTGATATTTATTTATTTATTGATTAGTTAGCAATTGTTGATTGTGTCAAAAGCTTTTTTCCTCTGTTTTTCCCCCAGATCAATTAATATTCCTACAGCACAAGGTTCAAGATCTATAGCATTTTGCCTGTAATATTGCCATTGAAGTTGATCTATTTTATATAAATCCATGCTGATCCATTGAAGTATTTTATTCTTCTATAGAAAAGGGCCCGGTCTTTTGTTGAAGAAATGTTTTTTTGTTTTGTTATTCCATTAAATACCATTTACATTATTTCCATATGACCATATTACTTCTGACCTTAATTTTGGTCTCTTCCTATTACCTATATAAAATGTAACATGTTTCTATTTACCTCCTTAATAGATCATTGTTTATATTTTTGTTTATAGTCATGCGTTCCATCCACTCTGGATGCCTCTCTTGCTTTGCACCTCTTTACATCTGCAGCATTCCTGCCAGATACTATTATTAATCAGTGGATTTAGTTCACTCAAACACAATGACACTAATTTTGTCCATCATGCTTAAACATACCTAGATCTTGCCAGGGCATTTCTATAGAATATCACTAAACTATGAAACATATAAAGCTTCATTCTTGTTTTTTTCTATATATATATATATATATATATATATATATATATATATATATATATATATATATATATATATATATATATATATATATATATATATATAGTTTTGTCAGTTTATGCTGCTGTGAAAAGAGATTCATTCGGACGTGCTTCTGGAAAAGGCTGCATGTCTTTCATATTCAGTCCAGGCCTGTGGAGGCCGGATGTCTTCTATGAATGCCCATTTGGGAAGATAAACTACAGGAATATGCTTTAGTGTCTGATAATGGGAGAGCCATATCACATCGCCCAAGGTGGTTTCTGGGGCAACAGCATGGCCATCAATCAACTGTGTGTAATCTCACTAGAAATCATTGTCAGCATGCAAATTAGTGTCACATTTCACACACTGCCTCTGTGTATACAGCAGAAAAATTGGAAACTGTCTGTAAATAAAAGTGTAAAACTGGATGGTTGTCTGTGTGCAGCTCACGTGGGGGATTCCACAGAGATCCTGTATCAGAGTCAAACTTGTTTAAAGGAATAGGAGAATTCATGTATCAGACCAAAGGAAATGTGTTAGGACACAAACTGGACACCTCAGGCAATTGTACCTTAAAGTGTAATTACCACTAAAGTAGGATCTGTTTTCAACGCTTTGCTCTTGCAGTCCTTAAGATTTCAGACCTTATTGATTTGGTGTTTTTTATACTTCAGGTCCCTTGGTTAGCATCTGCATCACCTCTAGTATGTGCAGGGGCTTAGTTTTCTGTGAAACCAGGTAATATGATGTAACTAGAAGAAAGGTAAGTGCAGAATTCAATTACACTTAATAAATATTGCTTATAGAGAACATAGGCTTTAGTGAGAATGTGATGTATAACTTTAAACTCCAGGGTTCTGGCACCACAGTGCACTCATTAAGACATGTATTAATTTTATCATTAAGAGAAGAGTTAATGATGCTAAAAAGGTTTGTCTCCAGGTCATCAGCTTCCTAAGGAATAATATTAATATCCTAATATTATGCAACAGACTGCACACTTGTATGCACTGCAGGTGCACATCTTTACAATAAATCAGGTTAACCTAAAGGATCAGGGCTGTGAGGGCTATTTTCTCAACATTGCACCTGCATATGTGTTCCACTTTCTATTGTCCACAACTTGCTGCTCATTTTAGATTGCATAGTCTCTGGAGGCACAAAACCCATTAAGTCGCACTAATACATACAGGCAGCAAGGTGAGGTTTAGCAGTAGCAAAACGTCAGATAGTATCGTGATTTGGTTTAACTTTAATGATGCTCAATGTTTGGATTGTGTCGAAAAGTTGGAACAGTTGGTGGCTTCACTGTTTCTTTCATCTCTCTGATTCGCTGCCATTTTACCACAAAAACAGCTCATTATGATAGGCTGACAGTAGATGGCAGTGGCCCTGCTCTTTATCATCTGTATTAATGCACCAGTGTGTCCATAGATGTTTTAGCTACACAGAATGGATCTGTGTTTGCATGCCTCCAGAGGATGATTTATAAAGCATTGATTTTGAGGCTCACAGACTAGAGCACAATAAAACTGTTGTTTATGTTCAGGAGGCGAGTGGTCATTGTCAAGGGGAACAGAATCTTGTTTTAGGGCAATGTAAAGCACCACAGGAGTTAACACAACAAATCATCTCTGTTTAACTGCCAGGCACACAGGGACAGATCAAGCTTGTGCAGATCGGTAATGCACCAGCTTTTTGCAATAAGTCAATAAAATTGCCTCCACCAGTTATATGAAAATGGGCTGTGACAGGGCCATGCTATACATTTCAATAAAGGCTGCAGATTGGAAGCACAGCGAGACAAGGACAGAGCTCGGGAAAACAATATGTAAAGTCATGGCCAAGCCAACAGACTGCCAAGTAATCAGGCCAAAGAGGTTTAAATGACTGTCTTAGTACAAATGATGATGTGTAGCACATACAGCAGGGATTAAACTGACTTCTAAAGGTTGTAATGCAATTCCCTGGTCTATTAAAATAACAGTTCAAACACATATAGTGACATAACATTCAAAATGTATCTCATAAGAAAACTACAAAATCAAGACAAAAACAAATGCCTCATTTGTATTAAAAACTACATTTACTTGATTGTGCAACTACTGTGAAATTTTAAGGGTTGCAAAGTGACCCAGAGTTTAACGGAGGACATTCAGAGCATACACGGATCTAATATTATTTTGCCTGAAAGCAAATTAAGTGATTCTAATTTAAGGTTTCTTTGTTGCTCCATGAATGTCAGTGTGCAGAGACACGCATGGGCAACCTGGAGCTAACATATGGTCTTAAAAAGCTTACTGTTGAATGGGTCAGTTGAGTTGGAGAATATGAAAGGTCATACAAAGAACATTTTTTTACAACAAAAAGGGAATGAAAAAATTTTATCCAAATACATGCATATGCATTTGACTTATAGGCCAAACTCCCTCACATAAGAATATCTTTAAAGGTCATATATATGGATTGTTTTCTACTATAATATCAATTCTGCTAACATAAGTCAGACTGTCTTATGTTTACAAAAGTAAAGACACCGGGCCCTATTTAGAAATGCTGAAAAGCAGACTATACTCGTGACGCACAGAGCTGCAAATATACATCTCTCCACATCTTTCTTATGCACTCATATATGGACTGTCCGTAAATTGGACAAAAACTTTTTGGACTTTGTAAAAAAATATATATGGATACAGTATCTATTCAATTTTATGTATTGAGTGTGTGATGTAGAAACTATTTAAATGCTGATCTGCCCTGGTGAAGGGTTCAGTGAAAACAGATGTATAGATGTTTTGTGTTACACAGAACATCAACAAGTAACAGGGAATAGCATGGTGTGCTCCTGGGTCATGACCCACTTTTTAAACTTGGATTAAAAGGGATGGGAGATGACATTGATTGGTTGAGAACGTTACTACAAGTACCTACTGAAGCAGCTATATGTCTTCAGCCCACACATTTCACTTCACCCATTGTGGTTTGGAAATGCTCAATGTGCATTTGTTTATTAAGTTGTTCGCATGGTTATGGAACCCACTGGGGTGATGGCCAGAAGTGCTACAGTGTGAGTACACACAGTGTCCACAAGTGAAGTTATTGTGTTATGTAAACAATTATTTTTAACTGATGTACAACACATGTAGTATATCTATGGCATTATAAGGTGGAAATATTCACAATAACAATGTCCCAGTCTATAATACTGCCATTTAAAAACAAAATACAGGCCTATCTGCCACCCACTGTACTTTTTTCAATTGTTGTTGAAACAAAACACTAAGTATAACCTACAATCTTCCCAATTAGAACAATGCCTTTTTACAGTTCTATTTTTACTCATTACTAAGCACGCATGGATGATGCAGAGCAAAAGCTTTCAGATGCCTTGAAGCAAGAGATATAACTGTGGGGATATCATTGTAGCTAAATTGTGTGAAAACATTTGTGGATGGTTGTGTGACTGTGTCGCAATCTGTGTGCATGTAATCAGAATTGTAAATGTGTAAAATATTTATTTAAAATCGTTCTGAGATTCTTGAATGTGCACATGAATCTGAAATGTGTACTCAAATACCTATCAAGTTTATTAGATTAGTAAATGTGTTTAAAAAATAAATAGTTTGAATTCAGATTTGCAAGTAAATAGATATATGTCAATGTGTAGAGAAATGAGTTAATGCTTACATAAGCAAAGTGTTGAGACGGTCTAATGTTAATGTAAACACTTTGCAGTACACTTGACCTCAATGACTGGACATTTTTTCCATGGCTGTACAGGTAATGGCAATGTTCTAATGAATGGAAAAAAATAAACTCTATTAACTATTCTCTATTCATATCACTGTCTATATTAATTTTATTAACAATGCATACCAAGGTAGACAGGAAATACTTTTCTCTGTTGTTTCCTGAAAAATGATTCTGTTTGAGTCTATATCTACTAATGTTGCACACAGAAGATCAATGAAGACTGATTCCAGTATCCTGAAATAATACTTTCAGCACTTGTTCTTATTAATAATCCCTGGGCCGACAAGTTGACACTTTGGAAATGTCACACATTGTGGAAGTACAAGTAATTGTCTTAGAAGCCTGTCATGGTGTAAAAATGTCAGACTTAAATGATTATTTGTCTTATGTCTCTTTGTATTAATACAAATGAAAACGAAATCAAGTTGCCAGTGGTAAGTAAGGCTGTTTCATATTTTTCAAGGTTGTCTCATTGATAATAGAAAAGTTCCAGCATGAAGCGGATCAATTTAGACATAAATATAAAATAAAAATAATACAATATACTTCAATAGGTTTTAAGACGCAATAAATATGAATAATTCAGGCAGTACAGCAAACCATAAGAACAAAGGCAAAATAAACCCATAAAGAGGTATTATATAAAGGCTGTTTGTATCTCAGGATATCTGACACACACGTCTGATCACTGTTGTGTGGGTTCAGGATAAATAAGAAAACTGTGACTGGAGAAGCAGAAAGTGGTCCTTTTCATCATATGTTACAACAGAAAGATCAAACACCAACAAAGCATATGATCTTTGTTGTTTGTACACATTTCCTTTCATGCAAAAGGAAAAAAAATGCTGTTTCTCTTAGCATAGTGATGCCAGACTGTCACTTCATGAAGCCAACAGTTCTCTCTGCTGCTCACAGCAATTTTCCTTCTGTTTTCAAAAAAGAAAGCACCGCAGCCTTAAAGCTAACTCTTCCTATTGCAAACCACTTCATTTAAGTCACACCATTAAAGAAACCATTAATTTAATGGTTTCACCATTTCAGATGCCTCATTATGCACTAACTCACTCTGCTGAGTAAGATGTGGGCCTCCAACACTGAGGATCATGAACTCTTTCATCCAGCAGAGGGCAAACTTAAATGCGACCTGCAGCCCTGAACTCTCCCACGTCAGCATGTTTGCAACATTCGACCGAAACGCCTCTCTGTTAAATAGGACACATTTGCATTATATGACTGTAACATATATATATATATATATTTACAAAGGAAACTTAAGTTTTTTTTCAAGCCATTGCTACAGACTCAGGCGCTGAATGCAGCAAGTGCGGTGTAGTCTGATGGGTACAGAGGCCTCTGGGGCCACATAGCGGATACGCTTGCGATTTTAGATATGGCTCAAGTGTGTATCGCCTTACCATGGGTGGCTTTTTGCTGCTGTGAAGCCATTTGTTTTGTTGGGGCTTGTTGACTTGCTTGTGATACGCCACCAGATGGGCTGTCATGACCCGAGCATTTTGCTGAGCCAACCGCTCACTCTAAGGGGCAAGAAGGTCTTGGTGACTCATGCAATTACACTCCCCGTGGTGTCAATCATCCCCAGGAACAAAGTCGCAGCAGCCAAGTAACACTGACACTGTGCTCCACTGGGCTGAGAGGTGCATGCATGTGAACCTCACGTTGCGTTTTCATGTTTTTCCTTGCGCTGACATACTGAAATAAAGCTGCCATTTCTTCATGTTTCCTGCATGCTGTATGGGCACAGGAAGAAGTGCACGGCTGTAGCATCTGATGAATATCTGCACATAGGTAGACCGTTACGAATGCAACAAAGATGTTACCTAGTGGTGTAAAAACCGAGAAAATGTATTCTCTCCTTATTGAATTATTCATTTCATGTGGGTAGAACTGTTTGATGGGGCTCCAAATGTAAATTCATTGCGTACGCTCAAAACCAGCAGCTGGAGATCCCCAACAAATACATAGAAATCTATTGTTTTCCTTTCCCAGACAGAGTCAAGACAGTTTTGATCAGGTTGGAGCTCCACAGCAGTTTTAATGTGTCCCGAGAACCAGCATGAAAGACCACCTTCAAAAGTAGAAGGCACAGCATTGCGAGGCCACCACTGTGTTGCAGGGATAAATTGAGATCGACCAATGGAATGGCCCCGTTCTCAAGAGTCATCAGGATGAGAAAAAGATGCACTGGTGCTAATGAGTGGGAGAGAAATTCAAAGTGCAAAGATGATTGAGACAGGCATTTTCCTGCCATTTAACCAACGGTACAAAACAGGAGGAGGAAAAAAAAAAAATCAATGATCATTTCCATAGACTCCAGCGAGGGTGTCGGAGTGATAACTGTGCATTACAATGGGCCCGCAGTGTAATGAGAGCATGGATCGATACTACATTTCTGCTGCTGTTTGCCCCGCTGTTGGCCAACAAAGACACAGTAATTAAGAAGTCTACCCTCAATGAAAACACCTTTCAGCTTAGCGCTTTGGCTCCCTGAATAACTAGAGGCTTTGCTTGTTTGTATGCTGATGTAGGCTCAATGACTGCAGGAACAAATGTGTTAAAAACACACACATTAATGTAATGTACTAATGTATCTTAGGGCAGTGGTTCTCAACCTGTGGTACGCCTGGTGGTAAGCCAGCTCCCACTGGTGGTAATTGGGCTTGATTTTAAAAAAAAAAATGTGTTGCAGATAGTATGGACCTGCCATGGCAATGATAGGTCACCAAAGCTAAGTAGCAGCCTGAATTGACAAGGTCAGCCCCTGATGGTGAAATCTGTGAAGTTCATTAAGGCCTGAATGATGTATTCTCACGTATTCCATACTGGGATGAGAGCATGTCCAACTCTATATGGAGGTAAGGTGATCATCAAGAAGGAATGTGCTTTCAAGACTTTTCGAGTGGCACACGTTCTTACAGAACAAAGGCTCCCCTTTATCAGACGTTTTCGAAGAGACTGTGTGGCTCAGTCAACTGGGATATTTGTCTGACGTTTTCTCTCATTTTAAACAAACTGAATTTGGGACCACCGGGACTTGTCAATCGATGCGTTTGACATGGAGGACAGAATCAACCCCCTGCAGATAAAGATAGGATTGTTTGTAATCAAAGTGATGTTTTAGCTTTCTTTGCTTTGGAGAACTTTCTGACAATCAATGATCTGACGCTTGATGATAAAGTCACATTGTTGCACACCACACTTCATTCAAATGACAGCTCCTTGAATACTTTCCCCAATCACAACCAAAGAGAACAACCAGACAAGGAACCCATTCAGCACGGAAACCTCTAAAATACCAAAGGACTTTTAGCTGCTGGTAAACAGGAGGGTTTATTAGAGCTGTTTTGCGATGGAGCATTTAGGTCTGCTTTTAAAAAGCAGTTGGTGGACACTCTCTGTGCGAGAAAGTCTTCTCCTCACTTGCTGCAATAAAAAATAAAGAAATAAAGAAACAGGATGAACGCCGAGTCATACCCAAGACTGAAACTGACCTTGATGGACCCGGGAAATCACAGGACTGTCTGAGCAGAGGCAGGTGCAGGCTTCTTATGAGGCTAAAGTGAGTGAAGTTCACTTATTAATATTCTCACATGCTTCTCTGTATGTGTTTGAATGAAAAACAGTTGTTTATGCCCTCATGCTGTGTGTATATATCTGTGGGTTAGAATGAAATACAGCCATTATAAATATTCTCAGATGCTGTGTGTGTGTGAGAAAAAGGGGGCTGCCTTTTGTTTCAGAGTTGTGTAGGTAAGTTTAAGTGTCAGATGTAGTGTTACCAATTTGGACTGTGGCTTGTTGCTGATAAAGAAACTATAGCTATTATTCATATCCAGAATAAATTAGCCTCCTCTGTGAAGTGCACATAGCTGAATTGGGTAAACTACTGTATTTTAACACTGGTGATAATACTCGGGGAGACCCCCCCTCCCCTCCCCTGAGGTGCTACTTGGTGTAAAAGATTCGAGACCCATTGCCTTACAGGATTTCCAATTATTTGACAGGACAAACCTCCAACACTTTCAAGTCACAGATTTTGTCAAGCGATCAATTTTTATATGAGAAGCACCAGTTAAAGCTGGGCTAGGCAGCTCAGTTCAAGTGGTCTGAGAGAACACAACACTTCTGCAACTCTGCACCTCCTCTTGGCTCTGCACTGAGGCTTTAGAAAAACTAGGGAGACAAGGCATTTTTCGGGCAATCAATCAAAATCACTGAATGACAACAAAAAAAAAAAATAAAATGTGTCTCAATTTTTGGAGGAGCACCATTCTCCACTGCAGACAGATGCTCTGCACTTGACCTTATCTGCTTCTCCGGGACATAATCACTTTCTGAGTCCATGGTGCACTGTCAGTAATATATGTAAAAATTGTATGTTGCAGTATAAAGAAGACATTTTATCATTATGACAAATAGCATCATGGCTTTATTTGTTTAGATGCATTTCTGTTCTAATCAAAGACAATGTCAACATTAGTATCTATCACTACTTCACGTTAACATTCAGCAGAGGGTTAGGGTTAGGGTTATTATTGGTTGTTGGTCATTCATATCTTTAATGTCTTTTCTAACCACTAATTTGGGAAATTAAATATTTGAATGTAGAATATTTAGTTAATATAGAAAAGCTGTCAGAAGAGTTTCTTAACTTTTAAATACATAGTATTGTGAATGTGCAAGTTCAAGGATCCAGGTTAAGAGCAGCGTGGAGAGCTATAGAGCAGAAACAGGGATTGCATAGCCCAGCTCTTTAATATATCAATTTAGTTTTTCTTTTTTCTTTCTCCCCATCTCAAAAGAACCACACAAATTAAACTTTATTATTCTCGATATCGGACTGTAATTGGGGGATTGTCCGGCTTTGCAGATGTAGAGATTAGCTCTGTAACTGGGCAGGCTAATTGTAATGTAGTGTGCGCACACAGGGCTGCAGCTGTCAAGGGCCAAGAGACAAGGCAAAAAGAAAAGAGCAGCGCAGTGGGAGAGAGAGAGAAGAAAAAGTTAAGCTCTGAATTGATCTCAGGAATATTAAATATTACCGTAGCACAGTTTAAAATCACCACAAAAGGGTGAAGGCAGCAGAAAAAAAACATTTAGATAAACTATTCCTGGCTAGAATATATTGTCCTTATTAGACTGAGGTATATCCAAGCCAATCAGACAAGGTTTCAAAAAAGAAACAAAAAAAAACATGAATTGCTTCAAAATTATAGACCTTTGAAAATATATTTGACTAAATCACAGGAGGAGTCCCTCATAGATATGACTATCCCAGACTGCCCTCTAGTGGGAATGTCATGCTCACACACTGTTTTATACTGTAATATCGATTTTCCTCATTCAGATTGCACACAACACCTTCCCTCTTAAGCTTAAATATGACCATGAACTACTGCATTTGCTTGATCAATTTAATTATTTTGGGATTAAGTGTGCCCAGTCCCATGTCTCTATTTCTTGAAATGACTTCCTACATTTCCCAGAGGGGCTTCAGACTGGAATTCCCATGTTATATGAGTGCACGTTCACAGGAATGATAATGTAAAACAGTGAGTATAGGTGAAACAGTGCAACTTCCTAAAATGCAGCGAAAGAACAGAAGTTCAGTGCAGTGTTACATCATCTCCAGTTAGCTATGACACAAATACACAACATGATGGAGGTGCAAATGCTTCATTTTCAATGTTTTAGGGTAGCCTTTTCATTTAAAAAACAGCTAATTCTAATTCTAAGAATTGGATTAGATGGAATTCTCAAGGAACCTAAAATAGTCCCAAAACACAATGCATATTTTCTCTCATTTCAGGTGTTTATAAACCTGTCAGAGCTTTTCACAAGCTGATGAACACGACCATGTGGGGTCTGTCGCGTAGGGAGGTCTACAGAACACATGCAGACCTAATCAGAGCGTTATTAATCCGCCATGAAACGTCTCTGTGGCCGACTGTCAACATGCCTGGAAATAGAAACTCCGTTGAGAAAGAAAGAAAGAGAGGGAGAGATCGACAGAGAAATTCCATGCAGTGCCAAGCTTCAACAGGCAGTTTGGAATCATGGACAATCAGCTAGAAGTGTCTACGGGACAGATAATGAAACAGACGCTGCCATCTCAAGACAAAAATTGTTTAGTGTATGTCAGTGGTTCTTAATCTTTTCCATGTCAAGCTCCCCCAAACTGACACAAATTAGACTACAGACTGGTCTGATAAGATTTGTTTTTTTCTTTTAGTTTAAAGAAAGTGTATGAAAGCCATGACAAAAATGTCATTGTGTTACTTATGGATGGACTTAGAATTAAAATAAATAATTCCCCTTTTAGCTGGGGACCCCTTGGAACCACCTCAAGGACCCCTGGGGGTCCCTGGACCCCACTTTGAGAGCCACTGGTCTATGTAGTATGGGCTCAGCATTCACACAAACAGGTAACACTACACGTGTCAGTAACAGCAACAATAAATATGAAATTAACATAGTGCACTGTGAAATGTAACTTGATGTTTCAACTTTTTAAAAATATGAGTGAAAGGGCTCAACTTAGGTCTGCAAAATCAAACAGTTCTCTCTGCAACATGAAGAGATATTATGGTTAAATCTCACATATATCAACCATTGTCTTAATCCAGTGGATTTCATGATTTATGCATCTGTTCATGTACCTGAAAATCTAATTCAGATTAGATTTTTTATTTTATTTTTTTTATTTACATTGAATTATGTTAATGTCTATTAAATACATACAGCATGTTTCGGTTTCGATCCTCCTCTTTTTTCAAATTAGAAAGAGGAAGATTTCTGCAGTTTTAACAATGTATCTTGGGAAATATTCTAATCTGCTAAATATGCTGCTTTAAAAACATAATTTAATGAGTTGAGTGAACTCACAGCAGCTTGTTTAGAGACTGAATGGATATGGGTTTTGAAATAAAAACAAAGCAAAAAATATATAGGTTGAATTAACCTGAAATAACAAAACTTCATTCATTCATTTCTATACCCGCTTATTCGTCATTAGGGTCGCAGGGGTCTGCTGGAGCCTATCCCAGCGTATTACAGGTGAGAGGTAGGGATACACCCTAGATGTTCGCCAGCCAATCATGGGGCACACACACCATTCACTCACACCTAGGGGTAATTTAGTGTCTCCAATTAACCTCAGCATGTTTTTGGACTGTGGGAGGAAGCCGGAGTACCCGGTGAAAACCCACGCAGACACAGGGAGAACATGCAAACTCCACACAGAAAGGTCCCAGACCCAGGACCAAGGAGGTCTTGAACAAATATAACAAAGCTTATGTTTTTAATTTAAGTTAATGTCAACTAGTTGATTCTACTAGTTGTAGGGGATAAAAACACACCCGATATGCTTCTTCCCTCACCCCCCCCTTCTTTTCTCCAGTGTGAGAATGCAGACATAATACTTCACACTGAGACTACGCTAATTTACCAAATCATTGAAAACACCTCATCAGTCAGTACAAATCGACTCCTAAATATTTGTTGCTGAAAAAAAATCAATATTTGTAAATTCAGGGAAATCTAGTGTGGATCCAGAGCCAGATGCCCACACTTAGATACACACATACACACGTGTATACACATCAGACAATAAAAACACTGAGGATAAACAACAGTAGATGTTCCCAGTCTCACGCTATGGATACAGGAAGCAATGTCTCCTCCATATTAATGTATTTGACCTGCCAATTAACACAGGTACAGAACATCATTTTGTAAATACCTTGGCTTTTGGTGCGGGCATTCCTACCCTGTGCAGGCTCCTTAGAACTAGTTTGTGGACATTTACCTGCATAAAACACCAGCGATTTAAAATTCTGACACCAAGCTGTATAACAGCATCTTTGAGCAGTTGAGCAGAATCTCAGTAAGGCAGCACCTTCCACCCTGTAACCAACATTCTTTTTCTAAAATGATGACATCTCCACTGTCCTCAACAACAGCATCTGGTGTATCAGCTGTAATTTGAGAAAAAAAATGTATTTGAGAAAAAAAAAATACAAACACAGAGACACCTTCTCCAATTATTCTCAGTCTACCTTCACTCTCTTTTTCTCCATGACTATACAGTAGCCTACATTCACACAGCAGCAACCTGGTAACGTGTCACAGGCTTGTCAACACCTTGGAGCTGAGAGAACACGCCAATCAAGTCACTGGAGAAGTGGTTTGAGCAGGAAACTGCAAAAAAATGCAATCGAGCCACATCTTATAGAAAAAAAACATATTAGATTAGATATTTCTTTGCAGTGTGCAGTAAAAAATCATGCCCCAAAGCTGTGGTTGGATACTAATAACTGTGACTTAAATTAAGCTGATGATCGCAGCTAAAATATATATTTGGCAAGAGTTCACCGAATAGTAACTGTAAATGCTTAAATAAAATCATCAATCAACATTCCAGCCTCCAGTGCTGCACCATGCTGTGGGTGCCGCACCGCCTTGTGCGCGCGAAGGAACAAACTTCTCCGAATAGCACTTTACCTTCCCTCCTTTGGAACATCTGCGGTACGCGTTCGTGGCTCCTGCGGTTTGGTTCATGTCGAAAACTTCTGTTAAAAAAGGGAATAAAAAGTGATGAAGCTCAAAGTTGGGAGTAAAACGCGTCGCATCCCAGCGCGTAAAAGCCGCTTTACCTTTCTGCGCAGGGATCGTCCTACGCGCTGTCGCTCCTTGTTATCCGCTTTGACAGGAAACAGCTTGCTCGGTATTCAGAGTTTAATGGACTGAACGTTTCCCCCCTACCAGAGGTAGTCCAGAGAATTTAACGAGATCGTCCGCGTGTTGCCAGAGAAAGTGCTGCTGATTGTCACTAAACGCGCTTCCGCTGAGAACTTTTCATTCACATCAAACCGATTTAAAATCCACGTGCTGCATTTTGGATGTAAGTCGCTTCACTCTGATTTTGCACATGACACTAACCTGCACATACTGGCGGAGCCCAATGTTTGAATGTGTGTGCGCGCACGTACGTGCGCGCGCGTAAGCGAGACGGAGAGAAAGAGAGCGCAGCAATTGCGCAAGCGCATGTCATCTGACAGCTTGACTCCTTGGGGTTCAAGAAAGAGCCTGTCAACACTGCTCGCCCACTCCAGCGCAAAAACAGCAGTAGGGACCGCAAGGTACCATAATCCTGCTGAAACACACAGTAACAGACAGTGCAGACGCTTAAAAAACAACAAAGCATCATCATATTTCCACACTTACACCGTTTCTTTTTACTACTCTGTCATTCTCATTAAAAATGATCAAATAAGAACACAAACCTAACACGTCATACTCCTCTCAAATTACCCAAATAACAAACACAGTGACCTCTGTGAAAGGCTGACACCGACAATTACAAGTGACGGATTATTTGTGACAATTACAATCATTATCTCAACGTCAGGAACTGCCTTTGGCTCCAATTATAGCGTAATAAATGCATTCGGTAAGGTTACGTGCTTCTACTGAGCTTCGACAGTCAGAGGGACAGCGTGGCGCTCAGCTGTGGCAAAATAGGCTGACGCTCAGTTTCGTGAAGTGTGGGGAGGAATCAACAATGAGCGGCTGCTGAGCTTTGTTAAACAGGGATGCTGTTTCGTTTTATGCATTTAGGTTTGGGTATGGCAAGGCATGGCACTCGCCATACCTTGACTGTGTTAGACACATTTTAAATTACAAGTAGGACTAGGATATTACTCAGTAATGTTAAATTTAACAGGTCAGTATGACTGGAGCTTGTTGGGTTTGTGTTCGCCATATTTTTTGACAGTTTTAAAAGCAAAACTGAGGTTTGAGGTTATTATTGAGACTATTTCTCATTATTCCAATAATCATAATCAGACATTTTTCTAAAGAGTATATGTCCACTCATATGTTCAGAGTATTAAAAAGATATATATCCCTGTAAGGTACATTTAGAACGGATGAAAATGTGTGATTACTTTGCGATTCGTAAGTAGCCGGATCTGAAGACTGATATTACCCATTAATAGTGATTATCGGTAGTCTATAGCTTTTTGGTTTTGCTCTAAAATTGCACCAGATTCTTGTGCTAAAATTTGTAATTTTCTAATTTTTCCAACCCTAACCCTCGATCCCCCTAGAAGAGGCTGCTTTAATGATGTGGGTGGGGAACACTGTTTGATACTTCAGTCCCATTTTTGCCCAATTGTTTTTCCCCCCAGTTTTTCCCCTGTAAGGAAATATCACCGGCTATTTGTGACTTTCAATGTGTGACCTATTGATACAAAAGAATTAATCAACACATTAACAAATTATCAAAGGCTTAATCCTGTAATTTGATATAGAAATATAGAATATTGTAGACAACCCTTCAAACAAACAACACACACCAATGCTATAAATTTGAGAATCCTCACCAGGTTGACAATTATGGCTTGATGTTGTAAGACCGCTGCAGAATGTCTTATGTATGCAGTGAGAGTTGATGAATGGATGTTTCCAAAAGCAGAATAATTAAGAGTTGCCAGAATTTGAAGAAAAAACAAACTGCTGAGCTGGTGTTTCCTCATCCTGTCAGTGGAGTCACCAGATTTATCGACAATGCATGGAATAACATACCTCCATTCAAGGCAGTTTCATTTGAAGGCTTAAATGCAAATGATAAATGAAACAATAAATGAATAGGCAAAGAAAATAACCAATGTGAGGCTAGACTGAACTATGAGGGTGGTTAGTATAGATATATGTTTAATAATAGGTACACTGGCTGACCCCCATAACCCTAGTGAGGAATAAACAGGTATAGAAAATGGATGGATGGATGTTGGCTGATTATGAATAAACCAAAAAACACACAAACCAGTTAGGAACAAATCAGGACTGTTTTACAACACTCAGATGTACAGGCTCACAGTCGGCTTAGGTGACGCAAAACATAATAAAACACATGACTGCTCTACTGCTTAGCCTGTAACACAACAGCTATAAATAGAAAGATCAACAGAACTTCTTGAGTGAAAGGCACAAGCAGGTCTCTTTGTGTGGCTTTGTTTAAAAAACTAAAAGAAATCGAAGCATAATTATATATAAGAGAAAAAGCTGTAAGAGATATGGTACAAAATGCATGCAATGTAAAAGCAAATAATATACTTGGTAGACTAGAACACATTTAGATACACAGAGGATATTAAAAATCATCTCAGTTCTGCTTCAGCACCTTGTTTCTTTAATCTCTAAGAACATGAATAATCTAACAAATAACACAGTCTTAACATTTTTTTCTTTACAAATCTTTATTTTAATATTTATGGTTCTACAGTTCAACAATTAAAATCATAATCATATTTGTATTTCTTCTTTTACAGGGAGCCTACTGAATCAAACACCAAACACAGGGCTCAGCTGCTGCCTCAGGTGTTTCTCATTTCCAGAAGAAAGACCCAGGTGAGGTCAAGGACACTTCAATAGACACAGCGTGACTGTGCCAGGGATCTCAGAGGGGAGAGAGATGTCTATCTGTGAAAGGACATCTTTCCCTCCCTTTTACATCACTGTGTTGACAGAGTGTTGCCCTTCAGCCAGCCTGGAAGTCCAGTAGTCAAGTGTATGGAGAGTACTGACCCATGACACCTGAGACTCAGGTTGATGTAAGCTCTTATTTCCCAGGTTAAATCTGACCTATCGATGGTCTCACACCAATTTGTCGCACTCCCACTTCTTTTTTTTTTCCACTAACATGTTAACTAAATGATGTGTAAAATAACCCTATAAACCACGTCGAGGAGCTTCACTTTAGTTGTGTTTAACTTTGTGTTTATGCTTCATTTGGCACAATTGCTGACTTACAGTGGTTTGCCTGCTTGGTATTCCTGTTTACTACATGAATGGGAACCTCTTATTGATTGCATAGCTTATAATGTTTCCTGCATGCACATTTTAGTGTGAAATCAGCAAGAGCCACGTGAAGCCCCTGCATTTAATTAAAGGCCATCTGTTTACAGAAACTTGTGCGCATTCAACCGCATTCCTACCTTACCGAATATGAAGACATTTTACAGTTACCCCATAGATTAGATTGTACACAAGTTAAAAAGTTGACGTATGCAACAACAGGTCAACCTAATATACACTAACATTCAAAAGTTTGGGGTCACCCAGACAATTTTGTGTTTTCAATGAAAAGTCACACTTTTATTTACCACCATGAGTTGTAAAAACAATAGATCTTGTTATTACATTAACCTTCTGACGCAATGAGCAAACACATTGTACCATTAGAACACTGGAGTGATAGTTGCTGGAAATGGGCCTCTATACACCTATGTAGATATTTCTAGAATAATCAGTTGCCACATTAGCAATGTATGGAGTGTATTTCTGATTAGTTTCTTATGATAACTGAAGTTATCTTCAATAAAATAAAAAAACACTGCTTTTCTTTAAAAAATAAAGACATTTCTAAGTGACCCCAAACTTTTGAATGGCAGTGCAAAGAATAAAATAAAAAAATCAGTGTATGCTCAAACACAGATATCTGGTAAAGTTTGAATCAGGCCATGGGGACGCATTATCACTGTTGGTCAAATGGTGTGATGAAAACTACCTCGACCTGAATGTCTAAAAAATAAGGTCAGGTTTTGGGCTTTCACCTATGACCTGTATCATTTGTTGTGAGGATGTACAGATTGTTGACTCTTGGAACTATCTTTGACTCTAAACTAAAGATTTCTTTGTGATCAACAAAGTATTCACCTGTTACAAAAGCTGAACTCTTTTAGTGTTTCAGGCGGCATCCTGTCCATGTTTTTATCAGTCCTTTATTGAAAGTCTATTAACTTATTTTATTTTACTTGCTGGTTTAACAGACTCGCTGTAAAAGAGAGAAACAGTCTGAACCAGATTGTTAGAACGTGTTTTCCAGAAATCCAGAGGAATAATGGATCAGCCTGGCCACATCATCAGCCATCAGGCTGCTTAAATGCAGAGAGCTAAACCAGATGGATTTTAATGATCGTAACAATACTTGGCATTGTATTTATTAATTGCATTTTTTGCGGATCCTGCTGACATCATGCACTGATAGGCGACTGTGAATGTATCTGTCCAGGATAATGGGTGTGATTTGCACCGTTTTCTGTCTCCTGATCTGTTTTGATTGTTTTAAAAAGGCGGAGTCACTGCAAACTGAATTGACCTTCAGGGATTAATGAAGCCGTGTGAACTGAACATTGTACACCTCAGCATGTTTGGGGTGGAGAAGGAAGATGGCTGAGTGGTGAAATGTCTGTTCATAAGATAAATATAATGATCAGCTTGGGGACTGTAAAGGCTGCATATAAAGATGCACGCAGCAGGCGTCATATTACCTGTTTGCATCAGAGTTGTAGTTCATGGTCAGTACCATTTTTTTCTTTTTTTTTCCTGTTTGGAGCCATGATCTTCCAGTTTATTATGGAATGTTTTCTTTCATGCACTGGAAACCTGCACAATAACTGGGAACAGTGGTTGGTGTACACCAGGGGAGTGTACCTATATGCCCAGTTTCAGGGTCCTATGTTACAAGGGTTTTACGCTCCCAGGGTCCTTATATTAACAACCACCAACAACAGATGAAAAGGAATGGCAAGACATTTGCATAACTGGCATAATCAACTCTAGCAAATGTCCTCCATGAAAGAGGCAATAGCAAATGCACTCACATTGTCTTTGACATTTACAAGGACATGTCAATCACATGCAATATGGCTGCAATCTGTAAATGGGCTCTTCTCACTAAGCCATCTGTAAAACCCAAAGGACCATGGGTGGACCACAAATGACGGGGGGGCACTTGGGATCTTGCAGCTGCACGGTTAAGACAGTGCCAGATACTGTCTGGTAGTTGTTCTCCTCCAAGTGTGTGAGGTTGTGGAAATGAGAGTAAACATGCTTCAACCATGGCTTGAAGTGCACAAACCTGTGGAAACTACAACCCTGTGGAAATGTACACAATGAGGAAGAGCCTGCACAGCTGACAGTTGCAGAGGAGGACAATGATGATGATTTTGTTAACATGTCATTGTGGGTGTCTTAGTGTCTCTGGAAGGATAGATTGCATTGTCCTAATATTGTGCCAAAAAGACACATTTTTATAGGTGCTGGAGATCTTTTTTCCGATTCAAAATGACATCCCCATAGTTTTGGTATTCTGCAGATTGGTGAATCATTCTGACAAATACAGATCACTCCAGCTCATCAAACTCAATGGAAACATTTTTTTCCACAATTTTTACCACATTTGAGAATGGTAGAATCAGCAGCACCTACACAGCTCATATTGAAACAGTCCTCTCTACTACAACATGCAAAGGTTAAGAAAAGATCTTAGTTTGTTTGTTTTTGAAGAAAACTAATTACTGGTTTGTGACAAGATGCACTATGTATTCATTTACTACACTTTACTCTTAGATACATAAAGGACACACTGCACTGAGTGGGTGGAATTCAACTTCAATTGTACATTGCACAACCTGGAAAAATAAAAAAAATCCAGATCCAAGAAAACATCAAAAAGATATGTATATATTATAGATTCAGAAAATGTTTTAAATGTCAAGAGGTAAAATTTCATGTGTGGCTATAATAAAATAGGTGGGAGGATTTCATATGGGAATCCTCTTTCTCTAAAGCCTCTGCATCAACCTGGCAGAGATTATCTTGATTTGTCAACCTTTAGGTATTCAGGTCTTCAGAGATTTATGTCTCTGCTCCTCCTGTGAATGTTAATGTATGGTGCAGCTTCCTGTGTTGCTGTAACCAGATAATAGACTTATGCATAATAATGTTCAGTAGGGATAATCTCATTTTGTAGACTGCTCTTTTTTTCACCCGATAGCATCCTAATGTTATTAAGGAGGATTTTTTTTTCAGCTTCTCAAAAACTTTGCGCAGCTAACAGCTTTGCAGATTCTTTAGAGACAAAGATCAGAATTGAATTTGACTTGAATTGGTGTCAATGCAATTAGAACATCAATTTTTATATTTTCATGTGGCAGTTTTTAAAAAAACTATGTTATTTCAGGGCTTAATTTATGCATTAGACCCCCAGTGGTTGTTCATTTTGTGCACACTACAGTTATTTTCATTATAATATTCTCAGGCTGATTTAAAAGGCTGTGAATACATCAGACCGACATAGCGTCAAGCTTTCCCCCAAAAGCCATAGTGCCAAACAGGCTTTCTGTAAAAAAAAAAAAAAAGGAAAAAAAATGCTTAGATACAGTAGCTCTCTTCATATCCACAGAAGACTTTATGCAACTAATTTTAGAATAGTAGACACCGCGTTCCCCTCTATTTGCCTCTGCCGAAAGGCAGAAATGCCAAGTGGTGCTTTCATACTCCTTTAAATCCGTTTATACTAATGTGCAGACAATAAGAAAAGGGTTATACAAATTCTTGATATGTGAGGAAAAAGCATCAGCTAAGAGGGGAATGACTGAGCAAATATAAATCCTTGAAAGATATGATTGAGGATAATCAGGTTTTCACATCAGTTCTCAATGGCATTCAACAATGGAGAATTGTTGGAAAGATATACTGCACTATAGTTTAAGAAGAAATCAACACCAAGACAAAAGCTTTAAAATAGTGTATTGATTGATTTGAGGGAGGAAAAAGAACAGCCCTAGACAAGGATATGAAGTGATTCTTGATTCAATGGGAAGAGGTGCCAATAAGTTCACTTTGCAGCTTAGCTCACATTTTTAACTTCAGCAATAGCAGAATATTGTCTGTAAGCCTTTTCTCTGTGCCAGGGGTGTGGGTAGTAGTCACATTTCTTATGCTGCTGGGAGATGTGTTAAATCTGTGTTAGGATCTTCAGACATGCTGAGAGATAATCCAATTCTGTTTGGACAATTTGCATAAAACATGTTTGAAAAGTTCCTTTTTGAGATCACACCCATTTCATATTTTTTCTTCAGATAGAAGCAGGAAGTGTGTCACAGAACACAGCTTCAGCTCAGATTCAGCTCACTTGGTTTATTCAAAGCAGCTAAAATAACTGTAACTCTTTATTTGACAGGTCCTTACAACAAATCAACTATTTTGTAGTTAATTATGGACTAATATATACAGACGGTGCCCAACCTACGAACACAATAGGTTCTGAGAGTCTGATCATAAGCTGAATTGTTCGTAAGTCATTATATTTTAAATTTGAAAATATAATTGCCATTTGAAGTCATTTAAATGTCATTACTACTCTAAATAAGAAAGTACTATCCCCTAAGACTTACCAGAAACAACCACAGGACATCTGAAACAACCCATAAACATGATTATACAATATATAATAAAAAGAAAATCAAACATTACAATCAAGAAATATATATATTTATTTGATATGTAGTTGCCAACTACTTTCAATAGAAAATAGCCAAAGCCTCCTTGACAATTCACTGGATGACTCCATATGTGACATCATTGCCTCATATGCATTCCGCCTAGTTTGGGTTGTTGTTAGGCTTTTAAAGCTGGTTGCTTGTCTCCTCTCTGTGCTCCCATTTTAATTTAATGCAGCCGAATTCCCAATAAAGCTGTTCTCATTTGCATATTTTTATGTTTCTGTTGTCACACAATGGGGCGGGTATGAAATAGTGATTGAAACACAGCCCATTAACCCTTAAAGAAGGGAACATAGGACTCTGGGAACGTTGGTACGCCTCTGACTTGATGCCCCAGCAGAGACAGCGGCAGCTCAGATGAAATGTCTTTCTGCAGTATGCGGTTTTGGACTCGTTGCACTCACCAACACACCAGCTGAGCTGTCAGGCTCGATCCAGCTCTGCTTCATCAGTGACTTTGCCAGCTGGTAAACGGAATGAAAGGAAATAAAAAAAATAAAACATACGAGCATCGTAAAGAGCCATGACACAGGTCATTAACAGCTTTGCAAAGTCGATGCACTGTTGAGTCAGTTATTGTACCAGATGGTAAAAATGCTGCCGTCGAGAACACTCCAGTTTCAGGCAAATTCTTTAAGGGTAAATAACATTGTAAAGAGCATCGTAAAGATATATAATATTACTAAATCTCCAATCTAGTTCTCAATCTATTACCCGCCACCATTATCATTACTATGTTGATCATGATAGCAGGACTTTTATACATGAAACATCCATGTTGTTTTGTAGACTTTATACACATTATTTATACACATCCTGTTGGATTTATCCATTTAGCTTCAAATTTCAAGTTAACATGAATCGTAAAATATATCAATGCTGCCAACTCCACAACCAGAGGATCTATGTGTTATGTGCTGTGTACCACTTAAAAAATGACTTCTTTTTTTTTGAAAGTCAGAAAAAGCCTAAAATAACAGTTTGAAGTAGATATCATGCCTAAAAATGCAATGGGGAAAAATTGTATTTTCTCAGCCTTTTTGTGTGTATTTTTTAGTGAATGTTCAAGGGTTTGTAAAAGAGAAAAATAAATGCTGAGAACAAAATGTTTTTCTTGTATCAAAAACTAGAAACTGTGTCTTTTCCTTTGATATACTCTGTTTGCATATTCATAAAACTGGATATTCAGGGCATACGGAAACATCAGTGAAATCTGGTGGCGGCTGGCAAATTCTACAAAATGCTAAAAGATATTGGGAAAAAAGTTAAAAAAGCAATAAACCATTTCACCAATTTAAGTAAATAAACCAATTATGCTTCACTGTAAAAGGTACGTTAGTGATTTGTAGTTAGGTGTTTTGTGCTCTATTGTCAAGCAGCTCTTCAGGTAATATTCTTAGAACTAAAAGTCAAATATTTAGAAGAATGCTGTCAAGTAAAGTAATTTGAAAACTGAAAAATGGAAGATACCTCAGGAAGAGCAACAGAGGGTGGATCCTTTTTCCAGGAGGGACAGGCTTGTGCCTTTGAACTGGGTAAAAACAGCAAACAACAGAAATTACAGAATGCATCATTGAACAGGATAACAGAATTACAGGGATTTATAGTAGGCTACATGAAAGATGAGGTGGCGAGGATCCAGGGCAGCTTCCAGATGCCACCAGAATAGAGGAGTATGGGCGGGGAGGGGTTCTGCTGCCTGGAAATATCAGTGTCAGTGTGGAGGAAAAATGTGCTGCACTGAGTTGTGGGATGTGTGTGTGGGTATTGTTGTGTGTGAAATCTTTTCACGGGGACTGAGAACTTTTGGATTGAAATTTTTCTCTTCAACACCTCTTCTCATGAGAAGCAAACATATCAAACAGCAGCAGAAAAAAAAGCAGTGAGGAAGAGATATTCAACCAGGAGATATCCAATTAACAGGAATGTCATTGGTTGTCAATTATTTAATAAAGTTATATTGTGTTGTGATTCAGTTGGTGTAAAACCTTCACTTTTCTGCCTATAAATATTTTTAAAAAATTATCTCAGATATTGATATTTGAAAGTGAACAGTGTTTTGAGACTGAAATCCCCTGTTGGTAATTGGTCCGTACTACTAAAGTGGTGTCGCATTAATAATATTTCTTATTAATAATTCAACTTTTATTTTCTTACTTTAAAATGTTTTGGATAATTATTATGTATTGCTTATAACTAAACATGCTCATTGGTATAAAAGAAAAAATAATTTTATTACAAATTTTGAAGGACAAATAAGAAGTTTACTGAGGCAATTGTAAACCACCATGGCTGAATTGACCAATCACAGCTCTTGCTCTTGCCCGAGTCGATGCGACCCGTAGTCAGGATTTTTTTGGAGGTGACGTCAGCCTACGGCGTAGGGGTCTGTGTCGACGTCATAGCTACGTGGCAGAAGTATAAACTAGCCTCTACACATTGTGTCGAAGTTTTCACATTAAAATGATAAAAATGGCATGTTATGATTTCCCTGTGAATAAGTTAACATTAGTATAAAAGTGATAAGTAATAACGTTGAATAAGTTGTGAGCCTCATGCATATTCCATAATTAGTCCTAGGCCTAAATGTTGAATTTTCACAGCAAAGTGATAAAAATGCCCTGTTGTGATTTTCCTGCCATTTTCATATTAATTCAAATCAGTCCTAAATGTTACATTTTTGACATTAAAATAGCAAAGTGGTCTAAAAATGCATTCATTTACGTCTGTATTGTTTATTGGGTCAGAGGTGGGCCGCGAACATTTAGGAGATTTCCAAGTGGGCCCTGAGCTGGAAAAGGTTAGGAACCCCTGATATATACAGTATGTGATGAGTGTGATGTATTAACAGTAAAGTGCAGAGTATCTAAGTACCCTATGGTATCTCCATAGCTCCTTATCAGTCTAAAATGAGTCTCTTTTGAGATAAAGCCTCTTCTACATACCTCACAGCCCCCCTCTCTTTGTCCCCTCAGCTGTGGTATCGCCTATCATGATGTTTTAATAGCTCAGCACTTCTCATGTATGATATTGATGAGAAATCACGTCACGGTGTCATCTGTACTGTAACAGTGATGGATTGCACTTGGAATGCTCTCTACTAAATGAGGGGTTACATTAAACAGCGTTGCCAGCAAGATTAACAGCCACTGGTTGCCGCAGGCTGACCACTTTATTGGAAAATCATAATGAACCTAAATATGCATCTCTGGGTTCCCATGATATGAAAACAGAGCAGGAGAGAAGGCAGAGGAACATTCATACATTGTGCAGAAAAAAAAAAAACTGAATAAAGGAAACCTCAAAGACAAACCAGACACGTTCAGTGCATTTGAAATGATGTTGTTCCTGTTGAAGAACTCAGGAGATATTCATCTCGCCTGTTTGAATGCAACAGGTACAACAGATTAGATTTTTTTTTTTTTTTTTTTTCTCCAGCTGCTGCCTCTGTGCAGTGAAGTGATACCATAAACCCAACAATTTATTCGCCCAGCAGAAGATGTCGGAGTTTGTGGAAGTTGCTTTATTGCTTTTCCATCCACCCACAGCGTCTCATGACCCACTTGGCAATCCATCTCATTTCTGTCCCTGCAACAGAATTATCCTGTAAAATAATCAATCACACTCACAGTAATGTGATTACTTCCTGCAGTAACGAGTAGTATGAGGGATCACAATTACTTATCCCTGCAAAGGTAAGGACTGACTGGAAAAGTTCATTGCTAGGGACATGTAATATTTAACACTAGAACCGTTAGCCATTTTTACGCTCATGTTGTAAAATATTGCACAATACTGTGCATTAGCATTAATGTGACTCACTAGGCAAGACTAGTAGACTAGTAGCAATGTTTTGCAGGAAAATCTTCTACAACTCACTTTACAATCACATCTGCAACCTCAACTGGATGGGAGACAAAAGAGAAAGCAAGAGCAAAATAATAGTGACAACTGATATGAAATTTGAAATAAAGTATATTTTTTTTAGTTTGCTTCCCATTTTGATTCTATATCTCATGCTTTCCTCAGAAATCGAACCTTTCTGGTGATGTCAGTCTATTTATGATTATAAATAATAATTCAAATTCAGTGGTACATTAAATTCTGTTCACGCAATGTTGATATTTTGCCCTTTGCCTGATGAGTTTAAGCTCGATACTTTGCTCTAAATACGTCATTGGTTCCCTTCCATCCCTTTGAGCTGCTACAAGGCTTCTGTGTTCATATGGCCTCAATCACCATGGAAACATCCTCTGTCACACTTGCTTTGATAGGATTAGCGTACAGCTGTGGGCAGGAATGTGGAAAACTCTATTCCACATAATGTTTTTTTATGTGTATGAGATGTTTCTGAATTGACACGTAGAGGCTTAAATCAAATGTTTACACAAATACCTCACACCTCCTCCTGGACACAGGATCAAACGCATTACCTTCCTTCTCTGGGAGTTGGTGGTGTACAAACGGCACTGAGTCAGTGCCAGAATGTTATGTACAATATATTTAGTTGGTAGCGGCTTGGTAACCACTGTTGCCAGCTTTGGGACATAATGATAAGACTGTGTCCTACTTTCACTTTCCCCCCCCCTCTCTCATCAAAAAAACTACTTATGAAAAGTACTGTTTGATAATAGCATTGCCTTCCTCAGCCATTCTTATCCACCCTCACTCACCATCCAGCAATGTGTTTTCCCCCAAATAAAATTATTTTCTTTTGTGTCCTCGTAATATATTCATTGCAGGAAAACAGGCAGAGGATCGAGATCAAGCAGCCTAGAGAATATCAAATAGAATATATTCATGGGGCTGTGTGGGCTCTCTGTGGCGGACAAAAAAAAGTCAAGCATATTTTATATATAGGAAACACATTCACAGTGCTTGGAGGCTATCACTGTTAGGTTCTAAAAGCAAAAAGCCAGCATACTTAAGTATGTCATCACTTGCTGTGTTGTGTTAAAGAGGGACCGACCGCTTACCCCAAGTCTTGTTTTATATTTAAGTAGGAAATAAAGGATGATTGCTTGCCGTTTTGTAATTACTTTAGTCATGAAGTGGAAGTATTTAAATGATAAGAGGACATTGGGTATTTATGGAAGGGGGCCACCGGAGGAAAATAGCGGAGGGTCGTGTCTTCTTTTTCTTTGTTGAAGGGAGGGCCAAACAACATTTTTTAGTCTAGAGGGGAGGGTCATCCAACATTTTAATTCATGAAACAGCAACATTTCCCCATTGCTAGCAGACATCCTCTCTGGAAAATATTTTTGAGAAAATTTGGTGTCTGTGGTCCCACCAACAGTGATTTCTTTTAAGCAAGTGTTCAGTACTCCAGCCCTGACAATGAAGGTCCCCAACTTTAATGAAGTATTTATGTTAACATAAACCTTCTCTTCCACTAAAAAACAATGGACTTGTTAAGAAAACTGCAATTCAACTGCGCTCAGGCTGTTTTTTTGGTGCCATGTTGCACTTCTTTAAAGCAGGGAGATTTACCAAAGACAAAATATAATGACTAAATTTGATTCAGTAGAAAGGCCGAAATACGCTCTAAAAATGCTGGAATGTTTTTTTTTTTTTTTTTTAAACAAAAACAAAGAGTGACTCTGTGATGACAAAACAAAATATCAAGTTTATTTGGATTTTATATGGTCTTAGTTCTAAGATGGAGACAATTAAAAATTTCAATTTACAGTACATAGAAGTATAGCACATTTAAAAGAATTTTAGTAGGATTCTAAAGAACAGATTAAGCAGTTTTTTCCACATATCTCTTGAACAGATACTATGGATTTCACTACACTTTTGTCCCATATTGCCATGATGCTGTAGGATTAATCTGGTATCTACACAAGTATATATGTGAATAACAAGCCATTCCTAATGAGTCCATCTGGGAGCCCATTGATCTGTGCATCAGAGGCTTTTATCAATAACATGGATCATAGATGAAACAATGCCAATACACATCTGGATGCCAATTAAGCTTTTATCTCCACACTATGCTCTGCTGGTGTTGAATATAAAAAGGAAAAGCTGTCATTATCTGTCATTAGTGATCCTATTTGTGGAGAGATGAAGGTTCTTAATGGATTGTGTGCTTATTGGACTACTCGCTTGACTGATTTCTTTTTAATTGCTTTACATTTGCCAAAAAAACACTGTTCTCTACATATGCCTTGATTAGTAACGGCAGGCGCAGTCTATATATAGAAATATCAACTATAGCAGGGTGAAGTTGGGTTCCCACAGAAAAGTAGTTTTCAGATAAAAAGAGAGGGAACATTTACAACGTTGCCTTTGAACTTCGTGCCTGTGAATCCTTTTCAAGTTTTTTTCTTAAAGCCCAGTTCTTGTGAGTCTTTGATATCGTGCCTCTTTGACTCTCAGATGAGTTGGAGTATAAGGTGTGAACTTCAGATTCAAATACAAATTTGTTTACCATGCACCACCGCGGTATCAGAATTATCCTTTATAGTCGCTCTACCTGCAAAAAAAAAAAATCAGGCAACATGTGGACATGGAAATGTAATGTTTTCCACTGCTAATCTCTGCTTCCACTGTGGAGGCTTGTTTACTCCACCATACATAATGTGATTTAAAAACATTTGGCTTGGATAGCAAAAATCCCACCTAATCTCATTCCATAAATGTCAGGAAAATTTGTAGGAGAGGGCCCATTTGACCAAACAAGTGAAGCGAGAAAGGCTCACTGGGGACTCAGCAGAAAGGATTCAGGGATTGTAGCTTTCTCCAATTTGACATTTCGTTCATGAGGATGACTTTAGCGTGAGTGATGTGATAATGTCAAGGACCTTCTGCCGCATTGGTGACCGAGAGCAGCAATTGATGTTCTTACTTTCATATCCTTTTAGATCGCCTCCAACATGCATGCATTTCACAAACGCTGCCATTAACACACATGAAGACCCAGATTTGATTTGAAAACCTTGAGAGGCGGTAGTTCATTCTCTACAGTATCACCTCTTGAATAGGACAGTGCTGAATATAATTTTAAAATCCCCATTCCCTTTTTCTTTCCCCCTAAGAGATGTATGGATGAAAGCATTTACCATTATTCCCAAAGGATTTGCCCAGACACAAATCTAACTAAAGGCAAACATTTGTACTCCCCATTGGTGCACTGAGGGGGCAGATTTTTAAAAAAAACTATGGCTCCTGGCCTACTCCTTGTCTAATTTGTCTTGGGGATGCATTATTGACGAGGGAATTCTGTACCTGCTGGAGGCTGCTGTGCTCTAGGCTGGATCTAAACATTCACTTCACTTCAGCGGATCTGCTTGAGTCTTTGTTACAGCTACTTCTATCATTTAGAAGTAGGGATGTCCCAATCGTGTGTATTTTGCCCTCAAATCTGAGTCTGAGTCTTTGATTCCGAGGATCTACCGAAAGTGAGAAGAAAAATTTGGATGCGTATTCCGGTCTGAGCATTCCAGTCTCATTTGTTATAGTACACATGTTTCTTGCTTTTGAGTTTATTTAAATTACCTGTTTTTGTCACCAAAAACACCTACAAAATGTGTGAAATAACTGGACATTTTCCAAAATAACCAGAAAAATGTATTCTATAAGCAACTTGTATAATCACTATAATTGATATATTGTAATATGAATTGCTTTATTTAGAATAACATCAATAGTGTGATTTTTAGTGTCTAAGTCAAAATGATTTGCTTCCACAGATATCTGCCCACAGTACATCATTAACATGCTGAACCTATTTTTCTTTGTCCTACTTTTAGCTGGCAAAAGATGCTGCATCAAAGCCAACATCTGTAAAGAGTGGGACAGTAGTCCAAAGGACCAAAAGATTATTTTATAGTCATGATGCTGTCTGACAAAATTAACATAAACGGCTTAAAGGATAATGACAACAGCTCTCACTCATCCAGGTCATCTTATTCTTGTGGAGTTGTAGAAAAAAGCAACTCGACTTCTTAGCTTATTTGAAGACATTTCTCCTCTAATCCAAAAGCCTTCTTCAGTTCTGAGACTAATGCAAGAGACACCCCTGAAACTGGGGTGTGGACATGGTGGTGAGGTGTGTATCAGGGTTAAACTTCCTGGGGAGTCCTTAAAAGACCTTTATTTTTATGATATTATGGTACGACACAGAAGAGCCACCTCATTGGGACATGACTCAGCTGTACATCGGCATCTAAATGATAGAGGTCATGCTTTTAAGGTCTCCAATGTCCTTGTTTTAGACAGGGAAGACACATGGTTTGAAAGAAGAGTAAAAGAAGCTATCTATGTCCACTTAGAGAACCTTTCTCTAAGATGTGTTGGTCATGTGACTTTGGTTTCACCCGAAAACCAAAGAAAGGACCACCCAATCTAGGTTTAAATATTTTCTTGCATTTGTTTCAGAAGGGAAGAAGCCGCTTAGATGAGAGGCGAAACAACCTCAAACAACCTAAGAAGTCGATTTTTTTCTACAACTCAAAAATATTAGCTTCTTAACCCTGCTGCCGTTTCTGTGGATGTTACCAACAGACAAATTCAACTTCTGTCCAATCTCATCCTCCCTGTGCTCTGTAATCACTTATACTGTCTGTTCATGCAACCTAATCCATGTCCATAGTGATGAAGACTAAACTGTAGCACATTTTTTGTGAACATTCACTGTATTAATGATTGAAAAAAGTTTCCAGCACATTTTCAGGGTAGTAAGAGTGCTTCTTATTCAAATTAAACAGGTGCTTAGGGATTCAAACTTTCCATCACAAGCACTTCATCCTTCTAGGCTACTGTCCCCAATGAAACTGAAAACCACTTTATGAATGCATAATGCAAAAAAAGCCTTAATAGCTAATGTTTTTACACATGGAGCTGAACACATGGGAAACAAGCGTCTCTGGGGAATAGATTGAAATGTGCATCTTTATCTTTAGCCACTTGTAAGGTGAAGCTCATTATCATTAATAGTCTCAAATAGGGTAACAATTCACCTCTGTTAGCTGACTGAACCCCTGTCAGTGTAATTGATGTCCCTCACTTACTGCTGTTCAAGGTGAGTAATGGCAATCTTCCCTTCCGTTGCCGTTTCTCACTCCATCCTGTAATGGATCCTCTGAGAGCCATAATGGCATGTGAGATGGCCAGTCGATCGCTAATACTCTCATATCTGTGTTACTTATGGAAACCGGAGTGACGTCTAAGGCTCTGCATAGAGATATGAGCAGAAGAAATATTAATAACATGGTTTACGAAACCTTTAAAATAGGAAATCTTAACTTTTCTAATTATTATCGGTAGAAAGCGTGAGATGCTTCCATGATTATCCTCCATGTTATCCTCCATGTTATCCTCCATGTTATCGTCCATGTATCAGTGCTCCCTTTATCCCTTTTCCTTTCTCCAAGAGGGAGGATGGATGATCGAAAGAGTTCAGGTTTATTTTCTTTAAGGGTTTAACTTGTACTCACTGGACCCACCTAGAATAAAGGCTGCTTGAAGTGTAAATATCATGTCAAAGAGTACAACTGAGGAGTTAGGTGACAGCATATTTTTATCCATGCAGAACAACTTTGATATATTTTGCACACTTTGTTCTTCTCAGACTGCAGACAATGTTTGGGATCTGCCAGCGGTGGATATGAATAATTTTTCTTATTTTTACGGTGTCGGTTTGAAGCTATATTAAGAGCAGTCAGCATTGGATTTGCTTGGTAAACAGAAGTGTGAAAGGTCTGGAAGATACAGCGGCTGTGTGTGTAAATAAGATATCACAGATTGAGGACCAAAGGCAACAAGAACCCCTGCCTTGGTTTCTATCACTTCCTCCTAATTTAAGAATTTTATGAGGGTCTTAGGAGAATAGCAAACAAAATGGTCAAAGAGTAATTACTTTTAGTTCATGGTGTTTCTTCTAAAGATACCAACCAACACACTCATCCTCAATGATCCTTTCAAAATCTCAAGTGAGCCAGTTAAGCCAAATATCACGATACAAAATCCTAACCTTTCTGAACTCAAGTAGATGGAGAAGCCCCCCCTGCACACTGTGTTCTTCATAAAAAAGCTAATCGCTAATGACTTTTGCAAGTGTGTGTGTGTACTGTATGTGTGTAGGAGTGTGTGTTTATAGGAGTGTAACAGTATGTCTTTTTGTTTATTTTGACATTTATATATTATGTACGAATACAAGCGGCCGAAATGGGTTTCCTTCGCCGGGTGGCTGGGCTCTCCCTTAGAGATAGGGTGAGAAGCTCGGTCATCCGCGAGGAGCTCAGAGTAGAACCGCTGCTCCTCCACATCGAGAGGAGCCAGTTGAGGTGGCTCGGGCATCTAGTGAGGATGCCTCCTGGACGCCTCCCTGGTGAGGTGTTCCGGGCACGTCCCTCCGGGCGGCGGCCCCGGGGAAGACCCAGGACACGCTGGAGAGACTATGTCTCTCGGGTGGTCTGGGAACGCCTTGGGGTCCCCCCGGAAGAGCTGGAGGAAGTGGCTGGGGAGAGGGAAGTCTGGGCTTCCCTGCTGAAGCTGCTGCCCCCGCGACCCGATTACGGATAAGCGGAAGAAGACGAGACGAGATATTATGTACTGTTTCCTACCGATCATTTTGTATAAAGCACGCTTTGCCTTGTATAAAAAATCTGCTTTATCAATAAAGCTTGACTTGACTTGGAGAAGAAAGGGGGATTTTTTAGGGGGTTGATCACAGTCAACCATAAATTCTTTAAGGAAACATTCGTATTCAAGTACACAGACCAATCAGGGATTGGCTGCATTTTACAGGGTAAACCTGCCAGTCAAGGATTGTACTGTCTCTTGCAAAACAGAAATAGTGACTCCCAATACAACAAGCAGCAATGAACAAAGCCATAAGTGCTGTTATTGCAGAAATTGCCTCAATAAAAAAGTAGCACAGTTCCTCCGGGAATATACGTTTTTGCTGTTGTCCTGACTGAACTTTTTATGAGCTTGATTCATGAACTTGATCTGCTGATTGGCTGAAGGACGTTGTCAGTCAAGGTGTGTACTCCTGCCCACTCAAAGGATTTGCAATGAAATCCAATTTCCCCTGTCTTGTGTGTCACCAGCTGATTAAAGTACTGATGCATCCAAATGTGAGAAGCATAGGCAGTGTCAGGATATCAAAATGTAAAATTAGTGGTGTGCAAACAAAGTTTGAAAGAAGTTTCACACACACACAGACACACAGGTCTGGGAATTGGATGTCTCTCACATAAGAGTTCTAGCATAACTTTATAGCTCCAGCACTAACCAGTGCTGGAGCTATAAAAGCTGGAGATTTATTGAACTGTAGGCTGTGTGTCCTGCTGCCTTCAGATGACTGCAATGACCTGAAGGAGACGTCTTTCATAAAGTATAAAGGAGATGTGGAAAGTACTACCAGAATCAGTCATGTTTATTCATAAATCAATCCAGGCCACTTTACTGCTCTAAACACAACAATCTGTATGTATTATGCCATTTTAAATGGTTTAAAAACACCAGCAACTCTCTTTGCGCTGCTTCATCTGAACAACCTGTCTATTCCTCCCCCACCCGTGCATCGTGCCTATTGCACTTGGCACCAACATACGCAGACAAGGAAAACAGACGGAGGAAACAGTCGGTGCACCGCTGGCATTGATTGCATAGGTTGATTATTGTAATCAGCAGCTAGAGGCTTCTTTCTCGCTTCCTCATGCTCCCTCACCAAAATATCATGTTCGCTATTGCATCCAAATAACAATCTGCAAGCCAAGTAATTCAGCATAATAATTCCATGATCATTTTGGGGAAGCTTAGCCTCCCCTCGCCTCTTATTAGGCTGCCTATAAGTAGGGTTTTAATATTGATAGCTGGGCCAGGTGGAGCTACTTTGTGTCCTGGGTAGTCTCATCTATTAATAATGCAGCATATTTTATAAAGGTGTTTTATACATAAAATGTTAATTTGCAGAGATATTAATAAATATTGCTGTGAAATGTTAGGTAAAAGCCCGATTTTCTTCAAAACTGTAATGGGAGTATAGACTACAGTAGCATAAAAAACAGAAATTAAGTTAATAAGGTGACCCTAGTAAGGAATAAGCAGGTAAAGAAAATGAATGACTGACTGAAGCAAATACATGTACCTGAAAATTATATGCACTCTGTTGAGAACTTGAGTCTATATATCCATTTACTTTTTACCACAACCTTTTTAAATATCAGTTTAAACCTGTGACCCCTTGGGGTCACAGGTTTAAAAGAAGTAAAGTGAGGACAGCTTAGAGCTATGAAATATGTTGTTTAATACGGAAAAAATATGCAGAATTCAATCATATCTTTCAGATCAGAAATAGCAACTCTTTAACTTTGATTATTTTCATGGAAATAGAAATAGAAAACACTTAGGAAACACTTTTGTTTCTTGAGAGCATTCTTTGAAAATGATGTATTTCTGTATTCAAAAGTAACCCCAAATAAACTACAGAAAGTCTTTATGCATACACATATGCAGTATTGGAGGTTACATCCAGTAAATGTAATTTTTTGTTTGCCATATGTACTTGTTATTATGCTAATTTCAGTTTTTCAATTTCAATCTACTCAGTAAAATTAGCGAAGGTAGATAAAACATCATCATGATGCATTTGAATGTTACATTAACATTGGGATGTTTGAATGACAATTTGTTCGTCTGCCAGCACTATAAAATAGATAGTAAAAAAGTATTGTTAATGGTATCAATAAAAACTACTAGCTCAATAAGGAGTCTCAGTTTTCAGCCCATTTTCTCGCAATATCGCCATAATATCAATAACCATCATAATAGTCATACTAAACTTGATAGTAGGGAGGAGGCTGGATGGGAGTGAGTGTGTGTGAGAGAGAACTTAGTGCTTTCAGACCATAAACGTATCTTTTTTTTTTAATAAATACCACTCAATACTCTCCCCTCTCAAGATTCTCTCTTGAGAGGGGAGATGTATAACTATATTGAGAAGATGTTTGGTACTTAAAACCACAAATATATCAGGTTGAGGATAATAAAATTTCAAATAAAACCCCGGAAAAGTGAACAATATGGGACCTTTTAGGCTGACAATGAGGCAGAAGAACAGAGACGATGAGATATATAGTGAGACATACTGCGCTCTTGGTTCATTTTCACAGGAATACAAAAAGAGGGCATCTACTGGGCTGAAAGTGAGCAAATCATGGCATAACCAGCTCACACTAACACATTAATGAATAGACTGGTCACCAGTCATGTGTTCCTTCCTCTGGAGTACATTATGCATCTGACCACCCCTCTCCTAAATTACCAGTGAAGAGCACTCATGATGTAAGACCTCACACCTCAAAGGACCATAATTTATTAAATAATCATGGATTTGGTCTATCCCCTGCTCATGCCTAAGTGTGCACCAAAGCTTGTAAATACTGGCTTCTTTTGCATCATCCCTTCCCATGGGCATGTTAAAACATTCATCAATCATTGATAACAGATAAACAAAGCACCAACATTAATTAAAATCCAAGACCGCTTGCATCCTTGCATTATTGGACAAAGGTAATGAACAGTGATCAGAGATTCTGTGAGTTACTGTATCATTGGTGGACAATTATGTAGTAGTGACCAATACTGCAATCGATAAAATCACATCACATCTGGCTGCACCTTATATTGGAGCCTAGGTGGAGGGATTTGATTATGGCCAAAGGTAAAGTGCACACTTCAAAATAAAATAAATGAAGAAATTCTCATTGGTATAAAATAAACTTTCCATCCCTGCATCACCTGCATCAACAAACAAGTACTGAGACCCCTACCCCAATCGTCAATATCTACTTCAATAACTCACACAAAACTTGCACTAGCATTTTTTTGCACTCCTGACCTATGTTGTGAGTTTTTTTTTTTCTCAATGTACATATATATTTTTAGAATATATTTAGTATGGATTTGTTGTTCTTGTTGTTTTGTTTTGTTGGATTTTTGTTCTTTTTTTAATATTGTTTGTCAAGTGTCAACTACACCAAAAAAAATTCCTTGTAAGTGAAAACTAACTTGGAAATAAACATACTTCTGATGCCGATTCTTCTGGCAAAGTAAATTATCCACTGGAAGACTGCATATGCTATTTGCATTTGGAAAAAAAAAATCAATACTATTTGTTAGGACACAGCTCATTAGGTGAAAGGGAAGCAACACAAAACAAGATGTAGTTATGTAGCTCAAAAAACACAAGAGGCAAACCACAAAGGAAAAGGAGCTATTAAATCAAAACAGTAACTATAATCAAAAGAGGACACTTAAACACAAACTACAACATTCTTAAACTAAAGAAAGCAAAAATGAAAATATAACCTCACTGTTGTAGCTCTTGTATAACTGTATTATAAACTATACAGGTACCTGGCTGCAGCAGAGGAAAAGAAGATCTTCTGTTCTCCAGGGAACTCATCTAAGATCATAGATGCGTCTGATGTTCTTGTTCAGAAGAGTTTATATAGTACCTTTCAGAAGATTGTCCTTTTCACCACATCCATTGTGTTGGGTTAGGGAAGATCTCAGAAATCAGATTCTTAACCAAGTACCCTAGAGGAATCCTGACCTGAACGAAATTTTGCATTCCCCTAAATCAAGGAGTTAGCTCGAGAACTTGTTTTCACCCTGGTCTGTCCTCATGTTCACGTTCACCTTGTGCTCTTGCATGAAAAGTTAGAGGGGTTACACGCTTTGATTAGTCGAGCTCTGCCTGCTCCCTTGACAACTGGTAGTGTCTGCCTAGGGTCTCCACCAAGCAGGTTTGCTTTGCTGACCCAAGGGTCCTTCAAAGAGATCATTGCAGTAGTGAGTATGTTAGCAAAGGTTTCTCAGACTTATCTTGGAGATGCCTAGCTAGAGATGTCATTCCTGACAGAATCCACTCTCTGTCATCCTCATGCTGCCTCTTTTGAAGTATTGTACTTATTTCCCTCAAACATCTTTAGGTCCCTATAACTCTGTGGCCCCCTGATATAAGCAAGAAGCAACTTCAATTAAACCTCTCTCCTTGGATTACCAATACATACATCCTATCAAACTCGGAACCTGTTCTCCCTGTAGCTGTAACATTCTTTGTTTTCACTCTTGTTTCATCTCATTCCATGTGTATTGCTCAGGAATCTCTGTAAAGAAGCTGCTGCTTTGCCTCAGCTTTACTTCTGTTTAGCTTAAAGGCAGCCAGTAGTTGAGTCTTTTTGGTTGCAGCCTGGGCCTCTGGTGCATGACCTTCTCTGACTACAATGTTCTGTTGGCCCTCTGTATGGATAGTGAGATTGGTTACTGCAGGAAACTGGCCTGAAATGTTCTATTTCATCGTTCTCCAATGAGCATCTTGAGCATCAATCATCCAGAAATTGACAAACCTGGAATAGCGATAAGAAGGCCGTCCATGGAGCATGAATTGAAACACTAGTTAATAAAACTCTGCCTCCTCCTCTTTTTCAGGTATGTTTGCTCTAGTGATCTGATCAATGTTGGGAATAATTAAAGTCTCTGAAGTCTGCAGGAACAGCAGGATGCAGGTATGCTTCAAGTCCCTACTCTGTGCTTCAGTGATATGTACTCTAGCCTGAATCTTCAAGGCTCTGAAGAACTCTTGAAGAGTCACTTTCTCTGTGTTTGAGTTTCCGTGACTTTCCTGATGGGATTATTGAAGGAATGTTATGGAACCAAGGAATTATCATTTAACAGTTTCACCTCCTCCATTCTTGCACAATTTCCACATATTGCTCCCTCACATCCTTGCTGGGTTTCAAGGTGAGAAAACTATGCAAAGAAACAATGCGAGGAGACATCTAAGCATATTGAAAACGACCCGTGGCGTGCTCTTCATTAGGCTAATGTATGATTCTTTGCCTCCTCTCTCTTCCGGTAACCCAGATATTGTTCCTCCTCCACCATCATCAAGGATCTTCCAATCTCCTAAATGCATGTGGAAAAGACAATGAGAGAGGAGATGAAGAGAGATAAGTTGACAACAACAACTGGTGACAGATTTCTTGTGGTCATCTGCTCCAGGCACATGCACAACAGTGCACAGAGATACTACACAGAGCTACGCAAGCTTTTTTTTTTTTGACGGCAGATATTTTCCAGTTCAGTAGTCATTTTAATGCATTTCTGACACATAATGTATACCACTGTGTCACAAAATAAGCAAGTAATGAGTGTAATATTTCCCAACAAGAGAAGCTCCAAGATGGCTTTGAGTTTAGCAAATGCTGTAGTCTTTCCTATTCTTTACAGACTACTTGATGTGTTACAGCCAGTGAGTGTATGGCACACTGGTAGACATGCGGGTGGACATGTGTTTTCCAAGTTCCTCTGATATGGTGTCAATGTGAACATATAGCCTCCATGAATGTGAAAGATTAACCAATATTCCTTTGTTCTCATAATAAACTGGCAATACTTCCACATCTGTATCATCACACCTCACAATGAAAGCATGACTTGCCAGATGCATGGCGTGTAACACCATTCTTGTGCCAGCCTCCTCCTGATCACTGTACAAAGTCAAACTGCTGACTCCTGGTTTGCCTATGCTCTCACCGTTGTCGATTCCCCTTGCCAAGATGATAGAGTCATCGGGGTGTATTCTCTGTGGGCCTGCAGTGATGATGTAGTTGCACATTGCCAGTGATAACATGTGTAGGTCTCCCTTCAGTTGCACCTCTTCTTCTCTTTGACAGGACATTGATTGACTGCGGGTTGTCATACCTGTCAAACACACTATTTATTTCTTGTTTTCTATTTAAAATAAATGAGATCTTCTTCAGCTAGGTCACTGATAGTCTAAATCATGGGGACTTTGTAGCACAGCCATACCAGATTTTCTTGTAATGTCAGGCAGTTCCTGCAAAACTACAGAAAACACTACAGACTCCACTTTCTTTGCAAGGGCAGCTTTTGTGGTTTGCGTCATCCCTCCACAGATGCTTCCTCTTTAATGTTAGATAAGAGTAAATTATGCCAACCTCTACTTCTTTCCTGTGTAAATGTATGTATCCCAACGTGTACACACATCTATTGCAAGTGTGTCTATTCTGGAAGCAGAGTCTATGAAAGCATATGAAACAGTATGAAGTTCCAAGATTCGAATGCAATCTTTATATAAATGGCAATATTTGAGTGATAAATATACCAACAAACATAACAGAAAATGCCTTGATGATTACCACAACTATGACAAGCTTGGTAAAGTGAAGGAGCTAAATTTTACTTTAAATCAGATCAGCTGAATAATAATTAAATCAAAGTAACTAAACTCTGACTGAATTCCATCTTGTTCAGTTAGTGTTTCCTCATGTTGATTCAGAGTCTATGACAGTTTTTAGAAGTATAAACAATCAAATAAAAATAAGACCGAATTGCAAGTAACAGATGATGTATTTCATTTTCAGATCAAATTTGTCAAAACCTCTCCATTTCTATCTATCTATGATTCTAGAGAGGTTTCCTATCTCTATATAGAAAACTGATGCAGAAATGAAATTCGCAGCATGGCATGTGGTGCATTAGCAAATACTGAACTCATACTTCATAGAACAGAGATTTGTGGTATCTTCAGCACAGCTTGAAAGAAAACTGAATTTACATTTAAGAGAAACTGTTTGAAAGTGCAGCTTTTGGTTTGTGCCAGTTTATATTTATCCAAACACACATGACAGAAACTGATATCAAGTTTACACACTGCAGGAGAAATCTTCAGACCATCACTATCACTCCAAAAGAACAAATAGTGTTTTCTGGAGAGTCATTTCACAGTTTATGACATAACTTAATCTGCTATCAATAAACGATTCTTTCTACTGAGATTCAAGATGCCAAATATGAAAATACCACAGTCATTATCACTGAAGGCTGAAATACAGCTTGTTGCTTTTCAGTTTTGAACAGGATTTGTGTTACACTTCATATTCCTCAGATTAATATTTCATCCGTTGCTTGGGGCTGTGAGCATTTCTCCTATCTAACGAAAATGGAATGTTTCTCTCTGTATGTATGTAGGTCTGGTCTTAGAGTTTCGCGATAACCATTCATCCAATTGACTTTACATTTGGCATTGCTGAGGACCAGAGAAAGTGTGAATTTGTTTGGATGAGTAGTTCTTGAGTAAGCTCAAAGCAACAACAACAAAGGCTAAGCAATCAACCCGATCTGAACACGCACCTTTTTAAAATCTTACACAGGTATGACAGCTGATGTTATCTGGTAGCATATTTAGTTATTTTAGTAACACATTTTTCTGATTTAGGTTACCAAAAATTCAACATATTTCAAATGTCATGTATGTATGTTAATAAATGTCAATATTAACATACAGTACACACTCCTTGAACAACCTTAAACATTGAGAGTTTAATTTTTTTTTACCGTGATCCAGAAACTTGCTGTCTATGCTTTTCTACAGGCCAGCCAGACAACCAAAAAGATATCCTGTAGCAGTCCTTCGGTGCTTCTACAGCCGTCTAAAGCACAAATCCAACCCATTGTGGCAAAATCAAAAATCATCATAATAAACTTTTAGGTAGGAATATACATAGTTCTTGACAGAAAACATTATTAAAGTGCAGGGTTAGCAAAGCTAGCAAGTATCAAATGAGGTACGAAAATGAGCGATGAAGGTTTATGTATTACCCTTGATATAAATTTCTAAGTTTTGCCAAGCCATCTTTATGCCTCCATGTGAAAACATGCTGGAATATGAATTATTGTCTTTAAAACCCTTATTTTTCTCAAAAGTATTGTTTGATGACAGTCCAACTTTGGAAGAGCACGTCATAATTCAGAGAATATTTGGTGTAGAAAGATAATGTTGCTATCACCATAAAGCTGATTCAAAATGTGTTACCGAGTCAAAGTGACTCAAAACGATGGAAAAGGTCACATCTGTTGTTTTCTCGCTCCTCGATTGGACCGGAAGTCACAGTCCTTTTATTTGTGCACCAGGTGATCAAGGTAGGATCCCGGGGGAGAAACGTGAGAGAGGCTTCCTGGAAGACCTTCCTCGGTGACATGCCCCCTTATTGGAAAGCAGTTATCGATCGGACGCTGCAGACCACGGCGTCCGATCGATAACTGCAACCTGCAGTTGATTGTCACTGAACTGATTCACCATCTAGTTGAAACTCTATTACTTGTTATACCTCAGCAGTTTTATGAAAAAGTTTGACTTTCTTGACCAAAATCATCTTTTAAATAGACAAATACCATATGTGTGATTCATGGCACAATTCAAACGGGCTTAACCATGTTATCTCTCATCATTTACCACCATATATATGTTTTTTTCTGAAATACAATCCCATGGTGCAGGAAGGAGGAGACATTTTCCCTGAAACCTCATAAATCATTTCCAGTATTCAAATCCCTGATCCTATACTTTGTTATTGAATAATGAATTGACAACTAGAATACCAATAAATTCAGTCACAAATAATTCTAAACACATTCTACCAGTTGAAATGGTTCCTGTGCATCTGAGCAGGACAGAGTACACTGTAGAAATACAGGATGTGGGTATTTATTAATGTATATATGTTTGCAGGTCACAGGCTGCAGAGAGAAAACTGCTGCCCTGGCAGCGAGAACTGTGCACCTTTATTAGTGTCAGCACAATGCACATGTGTGCGAATACAATTCAATCTCTAACTAAGGTCACTGTAGGTGTTTAAGATAACTGACAGCAGATCCAGCTGCATCTCTCATCAAAAACTGATGTTGCTTCACACAGCGCTTCAGAGGAAATGAGGCCTCACATTTCATAAAACATAATTTCTCATTCCTATCTCCTGACATAACTTCCTTGAGTCTGTCCTTGGTGGGAGCACTAAGAAATAAGAAGTAAAGCAAGTGAGGAAAAGATGGATGGACTTGAGAAGCACCCACTGAGGAGGTGAAGGCACATAATACACAAATATATAAACCTCTAACGATATACAGGTTATATGCTACATATGTGAACATGCAGAATGCTTAAAACTCATTACATTCTCAACAGGGAGACTATTTACAAGAGCGTGTTACTGCTGATGAAGTGTATCTGTAACTAACCCGCTGTTAATGCTGCTCTTAGACCTGCAGCTCTGAGCCTGAGGCAACAGACTTTCTTTAAAAGTAAAAGAGGAAACCCGTAGACGCCGGAGATAATTGTGGTCTCGGTAATTAAATGCTTTTAGACTGATGCATCGGAAAATGCTCAGGTTTTCTACCAGCAGGTTGCTCGTTTACTAATCCATACCAGAGGAAATGCAAATGTTTCCTGGAGAATTGAACTCTGTGGTGGAAACCTGAGCTGGGAGATCAGCGATTACATTATTCGCATTATTGTAAACTGATCATGTGTGAAAAAGAAAAAAAAACATGCGGGAGGGAGTTCAGCAGGGAGCAGGGCCAGTGTTTCAGAGTTCAGTGAAATGCGCTTCATTTCCTTTTCTGGCCGCTGGATCTCTTTCAGCTACACCTGCCTTTCTGTAGACATACTGACTTCATTATGATACAGAGCAGCATTGGCACATTCTTATTTATGAAGACATTAAAGGACTCTGCAGGCTATTTATAATGCCTTTTTTCAGCTGGAACGCTTAAAATTTACAGCTTTGTGCTTTCATTCACTCTCACCTTCAAAAAACAGGCTTGAGACATTAAAATAAATATACATTCAGCTGAAGGAGGTGACTGTGGACTTTAAAAACCCATGCCTGTCAATGCTTTACCTTGAAAATAAACTATGATTATGTTTATTTTTCATTTGGGAAAGTCTGACACTCAGTGGCTTTACACACTGGCGTTCTAATACGTTACGAAAGGCTAGTTGAGACTGAATAAAGGTACTGTAAGTAGGAGTGCCACGGTCAGATAGATTGTCTTTCTAAATAAATACTTGGTGCATGTACTACAACAATGGATTAATGTAAATAAATCTACCGGCTGAAAATGCATGGTCTTTTGTTTCATTTACCTTTATTAAATCACCTGAAAATGGCCGCCAGTTAATGTTTTTACTCCCCCATGAAAAGTGCTGGTTGCCTGCATCGAGGTCTGATCAATTTAGCTCTATAATAAAGTGCATCATGAATCTTTTTTGCTCATGTATATTCATTACTGTAAATGTGTTAAATAGGTTGAAGAAAAAATATTTAAAACTCCTAAGTAGTGCATCATTATCCTTGGATGTTGATGTTGGTGTCTCTCCTAAACTCATTGGTGCTGTGATCTCAGAAAACGTTGTGCATACTGCTCTGAAATATATATATATATTTTAAAGGATAACGTATATGTTTAGGACTGAGGTAATCCATAAGGACTTTCTTATGTAAACCAACTCAGCTATCATTTAATGACTGACATGTTCTTATCCCAGGGCTTCAGATAGTGCCATTTTTCACCCCCCTCAGTGTCTGAAATTGATGTACAAGGCATTTTTGCACAGCTGTCTAAGATGCATGTGGCAACTAAGCTAGAAAGTTTCTTTCCATCATTAACGTACCAACCATATCCAATATGTTTAGAATGTTCATAAAAATTGCATAAACTGCAGAAGGTGTGTGTAATAGAGTCACACACACAGACACACACAGACACACACACACACACACACACACACACACACACAGACACACAGACACACACACACACACACACACACACACACACACACACACACACACACACACACACACACACACACACACACACACACACACACACACACACACACACACACACACACACACACACACACACACACTTACCATCTGCCACCTGAAATGATTATCATCAGAAAGGACCGCAATAGCCGCAGGTGCAGTCAATTCAACATGTTTTATATTTTGCTACATTAATTCTGGAAATGCCACAGAATTTTGTCCACAGACGTTCAGCAGTCTTATTTTTGTCAGTAAAAGCACATTTTTTAAGAGTGTTTTCCTGACTTTCAGATTAAAACTCTGCCATTCAAAAGACCCGTTTTTCATGATTTTTGCTGAAGCTATTATGTCAATTTATATCAAAATATAACAATATAATGTTTGACCTGTTTATCATTCACTATAAGTAGAACTCCTTTGATTGGTCAAATCTTGGCAGCCTCTGCTAAGCAACTCTGAAGCCCAGTGCTGTTTTGTCACACATAATGAGGCCTGAGATTTCATCTTAATAGACATTAATAATAAATGAGTGATGCAGAAGGCAAGTTTGCAAACAGTACACAGAGAATGGAGTATCAAGGAATTAAACACACTTGGGAAGAAACTCAAATCTCATGAAAGTTAAGTTAGCCTATTTAGGGTATGGATTATGCAAAGGAAATAAAATGAGCATGACTAGTGCAGTGCCCATTGGTGCCAAGTGTGAAGAAGATTAAATGAATGGTTGTCAGAATATATAAAGGATATATATAGAGGGATTTTCCTTGAAAAGGAAGAGATAACCAGAGCATTTCATACTGTAGCAGCTGTACTGTGTTTCCCCTCATATTTTCTTTAGATTATGTCATGAAGCACTTTGAAGACGCAACACTGTCACATACAAATAAACATGTATCTGCAACTGGATCCAACTGATTTTTAGGATGAGGATAATAGTGCTTGTGGTTCTATGATATCTATACATTTCACTACTTTATAATTTCCAATTTTTGTACAAAAAATGCATATAAGATTTTTGTAGTGTCTCTATAAGGTTTGATCAGTTATGGAAGACATGCTTGACTTCAACAATGGTTGATTTAGAGTTATCCTCTGTGCTTTGATTTACTTTTCATCAAAGGAGGACTACAGCTGTGCTTGCAGTTATTTGCTGCTGTACATAACCATTATTAGAAGATGGATTAAGATCCAGGTTTAAAGTCATGGTGAAAGGTCAATCTATAAAAAATGAGCCATACTTTTGGTGTAAGTAAAGAGGTAACATTTTACATATGATATCATTATAAATATTACGTTATATAATTATATTATTAATACCAAAGGTATCACAATTCATCCTGTGGGGAATATGAATGCATGTGCCAATTGCAATGCAAAATCCATTAGTAGTAAAGATATTTCAGGCTGAACAACAATGCAACTCACACACATTCATGTCACGACCATTTGTGATCCACCAATCATATCCGGTAGAGATGAGCTCTGTTCCCATTGTTAACTGCAGCAGATATTAAACCAGAAAGATGATGGGGATTCTTTCTGTTTGTCTGCAGCTTTTGTTCCAGCAAGCTGTAACACCTCCAGGACCGGAAATAATTGATCAGTTTTTAATTACGATGAGTATAGTCATGAAAGAGCAAAAATATATCTATGGCTGTTGATTTTTCATAAAGTTACCAACAACGACCCTTCTGACCAAGATAGAATTGAAATCTCAAGTCAGTTGTTTGTGTGAACCAATCGATCCAGCTGTCGAGGCTGCATTGATTGGTTGCTAAATAAGTGAACTGGAGAGTGGCCATCACAGAAGTGACCCATCATGCTGGTAGTTTATCTTCTAAATCCCAATACAGAGTATTAAATTCAGACAGACAGAAGACAGTAAAGTAGTAAAACCTCCCCAATACTGAAATTAAAATAGAGTCCAAAGCGAGGAGTCTAGATTTGTGGGGAAATTATGTGAACTGGGCAATTTACCAAATTAACATGAAAGAAAATGTATCTTTTTGAGTATTCCACCAGTAGTCCCACCTTCATATACTATTTTACCCAAATTCACATTTTCCTTAGTTTTTTGTGCAGTATTACTATTTTATTTTATAATGAATATCTGTAGTTTGTACTTCTTACATTACATTAAAATCTGGTGACAACAGTTGATGTCTCAACTGAAGCAAATACCAAGAGGCTATCTTGTTCTGTCTTTTCAAAGTGTCTGGGAGAAGTTTTCTATATCCGCCACAACTGCAGAGATAATCAAAGAAAAATGCAAACTCCAGCTCGGAGGCCAAACAAGCAAGGTGGAATTACCTTTTCTTTGGCTGTGAAGAGGAGTTTTTTTGGATCATGAGTGAAATTTATGCATAAAAAAGCAAAAAACATATTCACACACATTCACAAACATGCACACACACACTTTCTTGATTTATGTTTTCCTCATGAACCATCATGGTTGACTTCATTTTGTCGACTCAGCAAGCCTGAAATCCAACAACTGCCAACACTTACTTCCCTAATACAGCTTGCCACTGGCATCTTCTATCACAAGGAAGCCAAAGTATTTAGTTCATGAATAAAGAAAGGTGGAATTCCTTGTAGAATCACATTAGCTATGATGAAATGGTGGCCATTGTTTTTCTTGCGAGGGAAAGCTTCTCCTTGAAGTATCACTTCGACTTGCGTTTAACCTCTAATTCGCAGCGTAATGGCATGCAAATGAAAAAAATGGTTTCCAATCTGGCATTAATTGCAGAAAGATTGATGATGTGGATGTGATTGCAGTCAGCCAACCATCTATTCTTCCAGTTGTACATGAAGACATGAAGCTGCAGCAGTTTGTGCTCGTACTAAAACAACCTGAATTTATATACCTTTTAAATAGGATCTCAAATTCACAGATTGTTTGCTGAAATTCTGGCAATTTCAATAGGCATGAAGATTTTTCAGAGACTCTATTAGAGTGATTCTCCATATTCATGTTCTGAGGAATGAAAATGCTGGTTGGGATAGGGAGATTGTGTTTGATCTTGTATCCACAATGTCAAATTCAGGGAGGTGCTAAAAGTAAGCCGACAAATAGATAAATCTATAGGAGCTATACATCTATTATTCATAGCCTTTTTATAGATCTCAGACCAAAGAAAAACATCCTCTTCCTGATAGGTCAGAGTCTACATACATGGGCAAAATACTCCCTTATCTGTGTTCCACCTTGCCTACTTTCCATGTTAGATTTTTTTGTGTGCAGGGGTTTCAGCTAAAAAAAAAAAACAGGAATAGCTTCAAGCTAGACCCATTGCTCCCTTCCTGATTTCTTATATTTTTGCACATTTGTCACACATAAATGTTTCAGATAATCAAACAAATGTAAATATCCGTCAGAAACAAATATTACGTTTTTTATTGTTAAGATTGTTAGTGTGAAAAAGTGATTGCCTTGCTGCGAAACCAAAGTTGGTTTCAGCTTGAGGTCACAAACAGATGGCTACACATTCACCTTCAGGGTTTTGTTGTTCTTTTTTCTGAAATTATTGTTTTTGCCAGATGTGATGGGATACACACCTTCCAGAATGTTTATCTCTTGTCTCGTCAGACCAGTATTTTACCAAAGGTCTTGGCGTTTTCTGGCAAAATTGAGGCAAGCCTTAATGTTCATTTTGCTCAGCAGTGGTATTGGTCTTTGAACTCTGCCATGCAGCCATTTTTGCCAAGTTTATTTTTCCTTGGTGGAGTCATGAACACTGACCTTAACCTTGAATGAGGTAATTTTGGTTGGCTGGCCACTCCTGGGAAGGTTTTCTACTGATAGATCTCGAGAATTACTTATTTGTTGTCTATCTTTTGACGATCTTTGGGTCTACTTCACTTTGTCAGGCAGGTCTGATTTAAGTGATTTATTGATTGAGAACAGGTGTGGCAGTAATCAGTGGGTGTGGTAGAGAAATTGAAGTAAGGTGTGATAAACTGCAGTTAATTTATCTTTCATCAAAGGGGAAATCACAGGGCCACGTAGATTTGGATTTTTTTCACCCTTCACTTAAAAACTGCATTTTGTGTTCACTTGTGTTGTCTTTGACTAATGTTTCAATTTGTTTGATGATCTAAAACATTTAAGTTTGACAAACATGGAAAAAATAGGAAATCAAAACAATAAAAAGTACAAGCTCTAAAATATAGTCAAAGTACAACAATGAAAAGTAGCTAAAGTTCAAATAAACTAATATTCTGAAAATAAGAAACATTAAGAGATGATGAGGGAGATGGGACTGTGATTAGTTGAGATCATTTTACACACTTAGAACCCCTCTGCAACACATACTCTCTATTTATTCTATCTTCACTTTGTTCTACTTTATTTTGGCTGCTGTTTATTGAGCCATAGTACAGTACTGAGCACACTGATAGTTCTGGAAATTGAAACTGAATTCTGTTTTATCGCTGGCTGACCTTGTCCATATCTGTCTCTGAGTCTTCCTTCACTGTAGTGTTTCACTCAGGAACAGATGATACCTAATGAGATGAAGCTTTACCTTCAAATGATCCGCAGTTTATCAGGCCCTAACTTGTCCCTTCCTTCCCTAGCATTCACATTAATCACCAGTTTATAGACCACAAACACAAAGAATGGAGAGGGTGAGGAAATTTCCTCATAACTGAAGATCTTATACAATTATTTCAAAGAGTTAACAAAAAACACTCTCATGGTCCCTGTGATAAAAGTTAGAATACAGATGAGTGCATGGCTATGAATATGAAATCACCTCTCTGGGTGAGCTGAAGTGATTCACCCTTGATCATCAAAACCTGACATATTGTCAAAGGGACACTATGATCAAACATATTCAATTCTACAACTTCTCAAAGTTGTGTCTAAAGTAATCAATTCAATTGCTTAACTTGATCAGAGAGACACCCAAAACTACTTAGAGATAACCATATATAACCATAACTATATATAACCATATATTAGATAGTTGGTGATAAATACATGACAAAACAAAAGAGTACCCTAAATGTAAGTTGTTATATTTATTTAGCTTTTTTAAACAGTAAAATAGTACCATTAATTGATAAATAATTCTTAATTGTATTTTTCTGAGTGTAGATGGCCCATATTTGACTGTTGTGTTTGGGAATATTTGATAAAGGTCATAAATTTAACTATTTTTATATAAAAAATGTCATTAAAGCCTGGTTACATCCAGTAGTTTTAAGTCTGGTGAAGGACCCAAGATAACTAATTTTGAGGTAGCTCACTAAAAAAGTAAATAAAATTAAGTAAATTTTACTTACATTTTTTACTAATTTTTTTTGAGTAAAATTAAAAAAAAAAAAAAAAAAAAAAACCTCAGGGCACCATTTACATTGTGAGTTACACAGACGTTGGTCATGCACATTTCCAGTGTAGAGATTTTAGTTCTACATAGTGTGCAACCTAGGGCAACAGACTATTGAATCACTAGATGAAATGGAACCAGTCTCACTAAAAGACCTTGTTTAGAAGAGGATTATATGTCATAATTTATAGAATCAACTTGTTTCATCCTTCAATGAATGAGTTGATGGAGGCTGACATGTACAAGGCCATCAATCTGAAAGGAGCAGTATACAGACTATTCAGTCCACTGGTCATCCATCTATCCATGTAGTCATGCAGCCAGTCTGCTCTTAATGCCAATATATTAGAGGATATGTACTGTAGATCTATATGTACTGATAGATTTAATTTTGGATGTTTTTTAAAAAGATCCTGTCCAGTTTCATGAGCAATCGAGGAAAAAGATACAACTGCAACCTTAAAAAGGTGTAGGTTAATGTACTCTAAATAAGCAGTGTTTTGAACAGTTAATCGTGCACTGATACTCTAGTAGAGCAGCAGAATAATCTTTAACACTAGAATGGCCATGTCTAGTGCAATCATTTTGAATAAAAGAAAAACATCCTAATCCTACCTGACTTTTCCTTAAAGTGTCTATTTTCATTTAGAATTTTTTGTTATATAAATTACACAAAACGTAACAAAAAGATGACACATTTTACCTACTTTTTGCCATAAATAGTCAAATTGTCTGGCACATAACAATAATTAGAGAACTAATTAGAGAAATAGCATAGCATAGATATCTGGAGAGATAGAAATATAGAGAGCTGGATAAATGGAGAGAGACAAAATGTCAAAAACAATGAATTATGACACCTACCATGTTCTCAGAGATACTTCAGAATGTGGACAGCACTGATTCTGATGCAGTGAATGATGCAATGAAGTGGAAAGTCCTACATATATAAATGGATATTTTACATGATATCCTGACACAACAAAAGCATTATTCTCTTAATTGTGTATTTATAATAAGGACCTATAGAATTTGAAATCAAGCAGTCAAAATGAATGAGGCTTACTGCCATTCTAGTAGTTATAGAATCCTTCTCAGTTTTAGTGTTAAAAATATGGTGTCTCCCCACATTCTATAGAGTCTGGCAGACATTAATAATGGGCTCATGTCAAAATTCATCTCCAATAATAATCATTTATTTGACTTAAAACTGTCCACCTCCAAATGTTTGATTCTTTCCTGTGCCATGTAAAAGATCCAATGTAAGGATAATAACACACGTAACATCAAAGGTCAAACATCGTGATGGGACATAAGAATGAATCAAACAGAAACCTGGACAGAATAAAATCTGCCCGTTACAATAACATTGAGGGTGGATGTTATATTGTAATGGAATACCTTTAATGCCTCTGTTACTATTTGATTGACCACATGCATTGCATATGGCCTCTGCTGAAAGGAGAGCTTTGGTGGAGGATTCAGAGAACAAAGTTGAGCAGACCCTTTGAACATGCTTTTAAAAATGTCACAGAGCAATGATCAGATTAGGAATGAGAGCTGATTTGGGTCATATAGATCCTGAGTTGTAACATCACACCAAATCAAAGAAACATGAGACAGACTTTGAACTTCAAATAGAGCCATCCAGATGACCTTGGGATCACAATGAAATTGCTCCATTGGTTATTGAACATGTGACAGAGATAGCAAACACAATGACTGTTTGTAGTCTAATCAATGGCTTTACCACTTTCTCCTTTCTTTGCCAATGATCTGTTACTGCAGATTAAAATGTAGAGCAAGGCAAGTTTATTTGTATATCACATATTCAACAACAAGGCAATTCAAAGTAATTTACATAAAACATTAAGACAAAGTGCAAAAGAAATCCAGTATAAAAGGACATTTAATACAGTTTAAATGGTAGTAAAGAGTTGAGAGAATAAATGAAAAAGACTCTTAATTCTACAATTAAGAAATGAAATGAAATAAAATGCAAATAGAAACCTTGATTTAAAAAAAAAAAAACTGACCTGTCCCAAATGATCTGAAAGGCTTTCTACATAGCAGCAGATCAGAAATGTACTATATTTTATCCTTACGTCATTCAGTTCTTTATAAACTAACAACAGCAAATCAATTCATTAACAGACAGGAAGCCAGTGTAAAGACCTCAAAACTGGAGTGATGTGATCCACTCTCTTGGTCTTAGTGAGGACTCAAGCAGCCGTGTTCTGAATCAGCTGCAGCTGTCTGAATAATCCATAAAGACTCTGTTACAGTAGTCAAGCCTACAGAAGATAAATGCATGTTTTTATAAATCCTGCTGAGACACAAGTCTTTTAATTCTTGATATATTATTCAGGTGATTCAGCGTAGAATGACTTTGTAATTGTCTTAATGTGCCTATGGAAATTCAGGTAAGAGTCCATGACCACATCAAGATTTCTGCTTGATTTGTATTCTTCAAAGGTTCAATATTGTACACATTTCCTGGGTTTATTTGAAGCTTGATATCCCTTAGGAGGAATATCTGTGGTTTTAAGTACCATAAATCATCTCATCATAGTTCTACATCTACTCTCTCAAGCTTTTCTCCAGCAATGTTGTCATGCCATTTTGTATTTGTCCCTTAATATTAATGAGCCTCTCCTCTGAATGGATGTGGGCGGTGATTGTATAGTAATGACATCACAATTTCATTAAAGTCCTGACAGCTCATCCATCCATCTAGTTTCTGCACTCATTTATTCCTCACTAGGGTTACAGGGGTCTGCTGGAGCCAATCCCAGCATACTTCAGGCACAAGGCAGGGATACACCCACAGGACAGGTCACCAGGGTACGCTGAGGCGCACACACCGTTCACTCACACACTCACACCTATGGGCAATTTACAGTCTCCAATTAACCTCAGCATGTTTATGATCTGTGGGAGGAAGCCTGAGAACCTGGAGAAAACCCACCCAGACACAGGAAGGACATGCAAACTCCACACAGAAAAGTCCCAGCCCAAGTCCTTGAACATGCAACCTTCTTGCTGTGAGGCAAGCCCCCCGACAGCTAATTTTAAGACAATTATTGTACATAGGCTTTCTCTGTGGATTAAGTTTTCAACTGAACATTTAACATAGCAGATTGATGCCGAATACTGAATTTTAATCATCCTTCTATGGCTCCAAGAACAGTCTTCTTAGTTGCATCTTTTGTTACAGTCACCTTGCAGTAAAAAAAAAACTGCAACACAGGTCATCCAAGGCCCTTTTGCCAGTCAGACAGCTAAAACATAAAACCATTAAACTGCTCTATTTATTTGAGCAGGGTGTTAGCTTAGCTGCCATGTTTGTGTGTAGAGGGAACTAACCAGAGGTTCAGTGTGCTCCACCCTGCGTCCGGTCCATCTTTGCTGCACCAGTCCTGGCTTGGGAGGGTCCAAAGACACGGTCTCCACTGACAGACTCCACATTTCCGGGCTGCAGGAACTGCCCCCACTGAGCAGGAGGATCACCAAAGCCACAACAAAGCTGACAAACAATATAGATCATATATGAGGATTTAGGGTCATGGATAAGGGTTAGTAACCCTTAAAGCCATAATGAGCCTGCTATTCAAATTAATTGATTGAGATTTTGATGACCTCAAACATAAAATATGTGTGCTTTTTTGTCATTTTTCCACATGTTTTTAGTGCCCTTACCAACATAAGTAGCTAATGATCATCACCATTAACCAACCACATTGCACTGAACAGGAGTCGTCCTTTTAAGGAACTATAGTGTTTATGAGAGCTGGTGTTCCTTTGTTAGCAACATAACCAACCAAGAACCTCCCAGCTGCACTGGATAAGACTTATCTACTGATTGTTAAAATGAATGTTAATAAGTATACAGAAATCATGTGCAAGTGTTCAATGACAATGACTTACTCCCAAACAGACTAATGGGAGACGTGTGGAGACTTACCCGGTTATGCCAATTTTCTTTTAATCCATGCGGTGGTCATTGTGTCACCACAGCCTGGCTGGATGTAGCATTAACATTCAGAGGGTTATCATTAGCAGTAGCCAGTACACCAACTCCAAAACAGTGAAATAATTGTCAATCCATGGCTGTAAACTCATTACTGAACTGGGCAACCACTTCCTGGTAAGTCAGGCACAAGCAGCAGTGGATTCGTAGAGCAGACCCAGACAAAGCTTCAGTTCAGTGTTTTAATCAGGCAGGCTCAGCTACACAGGAGCCAAATAGAACAGGCACCAGTATATAAATCGGCAGGCAATCTGGCGAAGGAGGGGAAGACTAGGCCTAGTCCACACGAACACGGGTATTTTTGAACCCAGACTTTTATGGCCACCGGTTAAAAAAAAAAATCTTGTCTACACCCCTCGATGGTGAACTTTGTTTTCAAAATTTGAATTTCCAGTACCAACGTAAAACTTAAACCTAAAAACATAAAGAGCCAGGTCACTGTATTAACAGGGACAGACACAGGGTTGACACGCTGTGCTTTGTCTCTATGTAACATTAAGTGATCTCATGCTGCTTTCATTAATGAAGAATGTAACATTTTTATGCATAACTGCCAGCCAAACAGAATAAGATATTAACCCAGACCATGGCATTAAGGACCTGTAATCAACTTGAGGCTGTAGAGAAATTTATCTTAATCAATAAGGTGCCAGCTAATTATATTACCGTATTCAACATTGATTAAAAGTTTCTTGCAGGCTCTGTCAGATGTGGATTCTATTGGTGTGATACCTGCCTTGAAAGATGCCCTTTTCGGTACTCTGTTAATGCCATTAGTTACAATTATGAATTTGACTGTTAACATATTGATTCTCCTCTTAATTAGAAATGTTAGAAACCCATAAAGACACAGCTCCTCATTACTTTTGGCACAGATATGGCTGATTGAACATAATAAATCAATTATGTCTCAGAGCGATTTTCATGACGTCGGCATGTGACCAGGAATTAATGAAATTTTCAACTCAGAACTGGAACGAGTTAAACTCTCAACTCAAAACTTGAGGAATATATTTATTCTTTATCTTTTCCAACGTACTGAAGAGTTCAAAGCAAAGTGTGCTGAGGCCAAGATGTGTTCTATAACCGGTGGCTGAGTAAATCAAGCTTACATAAACAGATGCTGTTCCAGCTTCACAACCTGAATCAATGGAAACATACTAACCTCCTTCCCCGGCGGTCTCCCCCTTCCCTCCCCTTGTCGCTCCATCTCTCTGCATTATAAAGTAAGATGTCTGCTGCTATCTGACATGGTAAGCATGTCAAATTGATGGGCTATTTTTATCCCAAAAGCAAAGCACAAAATCCATTTATAAAAGCCTTGCCTGAAGGTAAGGCTTTCAAGGGACAGATAATGCAACTGATTCCTTTAGGAGAGATTTGAACTTCAGTTCTTTATTACAGAGTCAATATAGCTGCTCGTCCAAGCTGCTGGTTACATGTGTATGTTTTCAAGAATTTTTAGATAGATTTTTCTTTTCAAGCACACCTCTGTAAGAGCATCTCCAAATGAGCAACTTGCATTGTTCAAATATATGGTGTTTCTTGTATTTCAAACACTAGTCTACAGTTATTTTCAGTTTCTCACTGTGCAACAGTCACAATTAAATTAGTGCATTCTGATCTTTTTTGTCCTGGTTTCTCACCATATAAGCTATATTACATCCAGGTTCATTCAAATGAGAACAGCTTAGGGTTAAGCTTTATACAAGAGATGCTTGCCAAGGGGATGCAAACTCTTGTTTGACTTCCTCATCCAAGTGATATAAGGTTGTTCACAGATGCCCTTAACAAGTGCTCATTCTATACTCTTAGTTGTTGTTCTGTACCATATCTCAGATTAAATTTGGAATTTGAAACATTTATATATCCATCAAAGGTAGTGTGTAGCTGTTGGCGTCATCTAGTGCTGAGGTAGGATTCAGCGATTTCTCTCAAAAATCCTGCTTTATGTGTATTTCCGTGTTTCACCTGCATTACAGTGAACCAGATGTGGGGGCGCTGTGGAGTAGTTGAAACTCAGAATTCAACATCAACCCCCTTCGCTTTGTTTTTATTATACCTTTAGTTATTTGTTATTTAATAAACACACTATTGGTTATGTGTTAAACGTTAGTCCTTGTGTTGTCTCCCTCTTTAATTAACTCTTTGTAAATACATTTTTTTTTAAAATGACTGGGACTATAATTCCAACAATGTATAATCTTAAATTGATCTTTCAATGTTGCCCCGTGTATATATATGTGCAGTTTTCTATAACAGATCATGTGTATCTGAAGGAGCAGTTCAAACAGTAATGATCCTCACTGCAGGGCTGAGCTGTCAGCATTATGACACTTCATTGAAGTGTGAATGATGTCGGGGAAAGGACCAGTGATAAATATCGCTGTCATTCAACAGAAGCCATGATGTATTATGTAGAGTGGTCATGAACACATACTCTTTAAGACATGTTTCTAAAGAAAAAAAAAAGATGCAAGGAGAAGATTTTCATTAATATGCATTCAACACCAAATCAATGGCATAATTTTGTCCATGATTACTGTCAGAATTATACAGCTATCGGACATTTAATGTGACAATTTCTGTTGCTTCTTTGCCAAATAGCTTAATTTAGTCCTCGTGGAGCCCCACTGTTTCTGTTTACAGAACACCATTTAAGCAGTTTTGTACCGGAAAACCATGTCCCACTGTGTCGGTGGACGTTAGCATGCATCTTGAAGGCTGATCAATACAGACACATGCAGTCAGATTGCGCTCCCACACATGATTGATGTTGTTTTAATATCTGCATTTCAAATGTCTCTTTAACATCCTGCCAACAGCATATGGCACATCTCCCCAGGGCAGCTGACAGCACTAAGAGGGATGTAATCTCCCCCGTCTCCAAATCAACTTTAAATGAGCAGCTTGTCAGAAAACACTTTTCAAAACGTGTCCTTCAAAGAAAACGTGTTTTGACTTCTCTCAAATGTCAGTTAACTATCAAAGTGGAAGTAGACTTTTTTTTCCCTTTAGCATATCATTATGAAGTAGCATAAATGTTGATTCCACAGTGTAGTGATAGAATAATGACACCATCAGCATTCAGATTGGTTCCATATAAGCTTTCACTATGCAATTATGCCTGCAACATTACTCAAACTCTGTTATTACTACACAATGCACATCATTACAATAGTTTTGCCTGCTCCAAATTCAGTATAAAATTGTGACAATTTCAATTGACCCCTTCAGCGGACATGCTCTCTTCTCTTTTATTTCCAAAATGAAAATTTGGAATCAATATTAATGATCATCTTGCTCGATGTGGCAATATTTCCTGTATCTGGTGTCTTTGCCATTGAGCTGAATCTAAATTGATAAATAATGCACTTTCTGGTATATCATGGGAACTAACCGTGATGAACCTTTCAGATTTGGTCATTTAAAGGTACAGATCATATCTTAAGAGAGATGCTTTCCAAGTATTGTTTCAATTTAGCGCCATAATTTCTGCTTTTGAGCCACATTCCTTGTGAGCTCAGTCATTTCCTGCTGAGTCTATTTTGCTTGACTTGTATGCTTTGATTACTCACTGGTAGCACCTCACTGTTATTGGAGTCTTTGTAATGATTAACATTATTTGACTTAATTAAATGGAAGTTTGAAGAAAACAACAGATTTTACCTTCTGTACGATAAACATTTCGGCAGCTTGCGTGTAGCCAGACACACAGTTGTTCATTCACAACATGAAGTAATGTACATGAGGAATGATGCTGCAACGGTGAATATATTTCCTTCAGCTCTCCTGTTGTCTGCTGAGGCATTTGTTTTGGATTTGACAGGCCATTTGTCAGACTTACAAAAGGTTTTGTAGACTGTCGTTTGTTGCAAATGTAAGGTTTTATTAGGAATCTGTTACAATCACAGAATATTAATTAACGATTAGAAGAAAGTGCTAAAAATGGTGTTCCATCATAAGATCTTTTACACAGAGGTACACAGTGTGAATTGAAGATTTGTCACAGAAAAAACCTCCTTTGTCTGCATCTATGTGAACGTTCACAGTTCCTCAACCTTGAAACAGTATTCATATCTGTTCTTATTGCTTTAGTCACATCAGGTTAATAAAAATACATATTTCATGAAGTGTCATCAGCTAAGGAAGTATACCATCTCTGGATAGAGAATTAAATTATCTTCTGTCTTCTATTATATTATTGCCCTGGTAATGAAAACCTGAATAAGTCTTTCCCTGCAGATTATGCAGGGAAATATAGGCATTATTGCTGTTTAAACTTTCCTTATTTTGTTTAAACCTTCCTTGCCTGATTATAGTTGCAAAACTATCACATTGAAATACAGTTTTCTAAATCTGCGTCCAGTAAATTAGCCATTTGGGAATCCATTTGACACATTTACAAGCTCTGTTTTGTGAAACAAAATAACCTTGAGGGCGACTTTACACATGTGAACAACAACAACATACTACATCTCAATACAGTTTAAAGGCCTGTAATAGCCGGAGGACGATGAGCTCATAAGCGCAACTTTAAATTCTCAATTTGCAAAACAATAACGATCCTGCTGATTCAGTGGCTCCCTTCAATCAACATTTTATTCAGAGGTTTGCCTCATTGATCTGATGGTTCCCAGAGGACACTTTTATTTCTGCTGATGCCAGAGAGTGCAGATGTTATTAGACATTCTGTTTGGTTTTAAATAAACCACTTTTTTATGCAGGCTGGATTATAGTTTACAGTTTTATGTAAAACGCAGTTTGAGATGGAGCAATGGTGGTTAAAGTGTCCTCAAATTTCTTCAAACTTTATCTAGAAGTTTAGAACAGTGATGATACTTTGCGACCCAGAAGAGTATATAACCACAAAAATTGCAACTAAACTAAACCAAACTAAAAACAAAATCCTGAGATAATATGTGGGAAAATTCAGTGAAATGTATCCACTTAGCTACCACCTGAAAAAAAATATCAAATCTATCCAACTCCACTTCCAGCTACTTTTTCGACTATAGGACATATATAGGACATTTAAGTATAAACCATTTTACATCACATTAAAGCTGCTAAGTTTCTAGGAAGAAAATCAATTTAAAAAACAGCTAGTTACAGATGCCTCTTCGGAACTCCAGCATGGCTGCGATGAGGTCAGGAAGCCCTCAATCCACATCCTATGAATGCAGAGTACCAGTGACCTTTTATTTTACTATTTTAATATCTCTACTACATCCATATATTAGTGTGTTAAGTGAGCTGAGTGATGCAAGATGAAACATTGCAATCTTCAAATAAAAGGAAAGACTGCTGCTACGACTTACATGAAAATGCAGGTCAGATGTTCAGCTGAGGAACCAACCCTCAAGCAGAAAAAGAACTTTCATTTGACCTGGATTAAATATTGATGGCCTGTGATAATAGAGGATATGGAAGGAATGACAATGTCACAGCACAGTGAAGGGAGTCAATTCTTTCTTAATGAACTTTAGGAGGAAATGTATTTATTTTTTTTCCCTGGCTGAGATGGGTTTTGAACGTCCATTTTAGAACTGAAATGTTAATTGATTTTGACTTTGATCTCTATATAGTTCCGTCTCCTTACTATTAGTTAGCTTTCAAATCTAATGAGAACTTGACCAGAAAATAAGCTTCCCCCAGGACAGATGTGTGATTAGTTCATAAAAACTGTGAACCAGACATAGACTTGGCTGATGTGATACTGAACTGGACAGAAAAAAGAGGATTTAAGGAATATGCAAGTCAGTTTCTTGAATTTGTTTTCTACACATGCTATAGTGAGTATTATTTATGAGGTGGCAGTCACCAAAGGAAAAAAAAATGGCTTTGCTTGTAACTGGGATGTTTTGCTAAGTGAAATCAGAAATGTCCTCTCCTTGCTGATTTCAGCAAGTAACAAATAAAGAAACAAATGTCAGAATAAAATCTGCTCATTGGCCACAGAACCAAGGACAAACCTACATGTGAAGTTTTGTAAATGTGTGAATTATCAGCAGAATACAGTTTATAAAGTCTGAATGCTTTTCATCTAACGAGTTCCTGTAAAAATATAGACTTACACTGACATCTGGTGGATGATGCTTGGGCCTGCAGAGTTCATATTCATTTTTTTTCATTGATATTGGCTTCACTTGTAATAAAAATTGTTGTATCAACCATTTTTTTTAAACATGACATGAATGTTTCTTTTCTTCTTCTTTCAGTGTATTATACTTTGCATACGTATTAAAGATGAGGTGTATGGTTTTTTCAGTCAAAAAAGCATTTTCTCATAATAAAAAAGTTTTAAAAAAATGTATGTGGGAGGATTAGCACTGCTTACATAAATCACAGATATACTGTATAAAATATAAAAGTATATCCTTATTTTGTATTTTTTTTATTTTATTTTTATTTTTAATTAATTTTAAAAATTAATTAAAAAATCATAATTTGAAACCGTGTTTATAAGTGATTCTCAGAAATTGAGGAAAAATCTTTTTTTTTTTTAGGATCCCAAACATAATATCCGGTTTCTAAAGGTCATACTGATAATTTATTGATGCAGAATTAAAGTGGTTGCAGAAACTTCATATAGGCACAACCTGCCTTTGCATTCAGAAATAATATTAATCTGATTCATATTTGTCAGTGCAACATCTGTGTTTCTCTCTCTCCATCATTCACCTTGGGGGCTCTCTTTTTTAGTTCATAGAGGGCAAACTGTTCTACGAGTTGAAGCCATGTCAAACTTTTAATAGCTGGCTGCTGTGAACCTCTGGGGCCGACCTTCACAGGCTGTGATTGAACTGGTGCTGGGTGGGCGTGTGAGGCACTGCTGAAGGTTACACAGCTCTGTGATGAGAGGTGGGTATGCTGGGATCGCAATTGGTGGGTTTCCGTCTAACATGTTTTATTAAAGATTAAATTTATTAAAGATGTGATGTAGATTTGAAACTGTGACTTAAAAAAGACCAATAGGACAGGTAGGGTGATAACATTTTCTAATATAAAGCAATATAATGAGAAACCCAGAACTAATTGCAATAGAATATATCGTTCCAGTTGTGTCTTTTTTATTGATGCCCTAAACACCACGGTAAAAGTCCTTTAGTAGACATAAGTTAAAGTTGATATTAGTATTGTTGTCATTTTATTTCAAAATGATCAGCAATAATGAATTAATCCCTTCACATGTTCCCTCAGATGACGGCTGTAAATTCAATAATTCGATTCATTTCGTTTCAGTTACATTTAAAAAAAGAAGGGCTTTATTGGCATATTGCTACATTGCTAAAGAAAGTAAAATAACAAAAACAAAAATATATATACACAATCAAAGAAATGAAAGACTCTATTAAAATATAGAGGTAACAGTCAGGGGTGCATTTTAAACACAGTGAGAATAGCTTTATGTTTTCCAGTGATGTTAATGAATCATAAAAATATACCAAAAGACATTGAAATAGCCTCACAATAGTCTAAGCAGTGTAAATTGCTGGCTACTATTTAAATGCATGTTTTAGTCAAAAACACACCTACTGTGCTTGCAGCAAGCCGACAAGGTTATCTCAGTGCACGTTATGCTCTACTGTCAATGTAATATGTGTGTATATATATATATATATATATATATATATATATATATATCAGTTGCTGCATTCAAGCACTAATTGATTACACTAAACTCACCCTCGCCTCTTCCATAAATTGTCCTTCATGATACCTGTCTAACATGGGTTTCTCAGAACCCTGTGAACATTTGCTCTTGTGATTGTTTTTTAAATTTTTCTTGAGCCACCCATCCCAAGCGATCACCCATCTTTGACCATCCTTCTCCACTCAGTCAGTAAATAATTACTGTAATCACAAATGGATGCTTGACACAGTTGTCAGACCTCGCCTTGTAGTGACAGAGTTCGTTTGTTAAGCTCGTTGAGGACAACGTCGCTGTTCGAGCCGTCTGATATTCCACTGTCTGCAAACACAGAGCCTGGGGGTGGGGGGACAAATTACATGTGGCGTAAAGTGTATGTTTGACATTAACATGTCAGGTTTGCGACTTGGAAACGTACCACTGCTGTTGGTGCTGTCGCTGATGATGGAGGAGCTCCGATAGGAGAGGTGGGGAGCTGAGGCGGTTGCTGTGGCCATGGACAGATTCCTGTTGTTCTGAGTGGCTGTCCGACTCCATTCTGCACAACATTGTAAATGACTGAGCTTATGAGTTTCTCAATTCTGCTCTTTTTTATTTATTTATTTTTGCTTAATACATCAAATCAAACTATAACAACTACATGGAAACCTTTAGGTGCCACACCTGAATTTTCTGCCAATCGCAGTTTTCCACAGCAAAGGTAAGTCCTCCACTGTTTGCGGACATTCTCTTTAAAGGCACAGTGGGAAACAAAGACAAAGAAACCTATGGAGGACACAATAAATAAGAAATGAATAGGATTTAAGGACACAGGCATGCATTATGACAGGGGTGGGCAACCCTGGTTCTGGAGAACCATGGTGGGTGCAGGTCTTTGTTCCAACCAAGCAGTAACATATCTGATTCTACTAATGAAGCTGCATAGCAAGGGCTCTAATGGTTGATTAGTAGAATCAGGTGTGTTACTGCTATGGGTAAACATGTCTATTGGATCAAAATTAAAAGTCTTTTAGAGTTGTTGTTGTTTTTTTTTTCTTTTAAATAACTGATGTGTCTCACCTTGCAGAGAGTTGAATATTGAGAAAAGGTAAACAAAGGGTAAGTTGAGGGGTCCCCAGGCAAACAGAGCGAAACCCCACGTGAGACCAAGCAGGATGATGAGCCCGGCAATGCTTCGCAGGTCAGTCATGATCCCCCTGTTGGGAGACTGGTTCTGGGGGTTCTGCTTCTTGATCCGGGCCAGCTGGAGCATAACGATGATGAAGACCAGCAGGCATAGACCAAAGATCAGGACAAAGTAGGCCACCACACCCACGTAGAAGGCTATGTCATTTCGCAGCCAACAGCTACAGGAAGATGAAGACATTTCACTTGACTGAACTTCATGAGGAACACAATGAAACGTTTGACTTTTGAAGATTCATCACCAAGGACATAGCCTTAAAAGTAAAGAAGATTAAGGGTCACATCACATTATGGCAGGAAACAAAGTATAGTTTATTGTGGGTCACTCTTATTGATCCAGCCAAATACAAACAACAAATTCAAAGTGATCCAGAAACCAGGATTTCTTCAAGATTATTACCAAAATGTAATCATCTGTTCATGGTACCATTACCAACGTTTGGTGAATGTTTGACAAAAATCTGGCCTAAATTTTTTTAGATATTTTGGCAGAGGTAATAAGATCTGTGAACAGAACAGAAATGCTCAAGTTACTTGTTAACATTAGACAATGATTTGTCAATTAGTTGCCGGATTTCTCTGGTTCCAGCTTCTCAAACCGGAGAAACTGTGGCTTGTGGACTGCTGATCTGAACAATAAAATACATTATAGGTTGCATCTTCAGCTTTGGGAAACAGTGACTGAGATTTTACACTATTTTATGAACCAAAAATCTAACCCACTAATTGTTTCAATAATCGGTAGATTAATGGACTCTCCAAATAGTTGTTAGTTATTATTAGACATCAACAAGACTCGAGAAAATTTGTCTAATTAAAGACAGCCTATGGTGAAAAAGCAAGTGGTAAGTGCATGCTTCTATTATAGAATTCACCATGATTACTCCCTTATTTCTGTGTGTTGAGGCCTACTACATTATCCTATATCAATGTCCATTTAAATACCTGCTTGTTATACCTGCTATATTTAATTATATTATTTATGTTTTCATGTTTCTATACTGCTCTGTTCATTATTGTTACTGTGATAAATAAAACAATAAAACTTCAAATTATAAAGAATAAATATGTTAGTTGCAGCCCTAGTTAACACACATTCAAAAAGGGTAATTTTAAAGCAGGTCATGAAGTTTTAACTGTTACTTACAAGTCATCTTTTGTGCCATCTGTGTATCTTCCATATGTAACCAGACCATAATTGTCTTTATCCACTGATATTACAATGATCACCACAATAAGAGGAATACCTGCAAATACAGAGATATTTATCAGCAGATGCCTGAGTAAATGAAAACTAAATATAAAGTAGAAATGGATATTTCAAACCAATAGTGACTCAAACATTTGTCTATCTATAACTTAATCACACATTATAGGTACAAGTACTGATATTGGAACCTGCTCAGTTCAAAGTTTAGTTATATTTTGGAGCACAGTGTTCAGATACCCACCCCAGCCCATCAGTGTGAACTTCAGCATGTATCTGCTGAGGTAGGGAGTGAACACCCGGACAATGCTCAGGTACATGTGCAGGGCCTCAAGCCCTGCCCAGGTGAATGATGTCAACAGAAAGTAGTGCAGGAAAAAGGCAGTGCTAATGCACAGCCCAACAGCTGGGTAGAGTGCCAGCCAGCCATCTAGCAAGTAGATCAGGTTGAGAAAGAAGAGGGATATGCAGAGCTGAACCAGGATCTTGGCAGGAATATCTCGCCGCAGTTTCCTACATAGAAAGAGTTTATTCAAAATGGCAAGGTATAGAAATCAGGGTAAATATATCTTATTTTGCAATGCATCTTGTAATTTGTGTAGTCTGCAAGATGTTTTTTTTTCAGTTTACTGGATAGTCCTGTTTTGGGTTAATAAAGAGATTATGAGTCTTACTCAAATGAGAGATATGTCAATATGGTGACAGCGAGAAAAATAGCCGAGATTCCGCAGCCGATGTAGGTTATATAAGTAAGAATCTGTGCCTGCTGATGGTCAGTTATTCCCTGTCTGGACAGATCCTGTATTTAGGACAGAGCACACATACAAAAATATGATACAAATATTAATACAAATAATGAACACGTCATGGCTGTAAGTTGCTGTAGAGTTTCTCCTTTAACTTCCCCCGACAACAAAAAGCTGTGGGTTTTATTCGTTTATGTAAGTCACAGTAGAACATTCAGACATTTTTATTTTACAGTCTCACACCGACATAAACGGACACTGACCATCAATATTGCAAAAGAGGTGAGATGGTTGCAGCTGCAGGTTGTATCCTCTGGAGTAGCGTTGACAACAGAGCAGCCGGCAGAGCTCCAACCTCCTCCACCACCTGAACAACAAAACCACCACAATATTCATACCTGCGGCAATTTGGCACTTAACCAAATTAATTAGGCATGTGTACTCACTATTCAGTGTGAAGTCCCAAAATACACAGGAGGTTACAATGTTTGCCTGCTGGCCGAGGACAAATTAGAAGAAGTAAGGGAAAAAGCATGAAAGAGGAAGTTTGAGTCATCTCACCGCTTATTTTAAAGCATCTTCTTGCATTTTATTGCATGATTTTCAGGTAAGATTTTACTTGAAAAGATAAATAACTTTCATCATTTATGGAGGACATGTACAGATAATAAAATTGTTGGCAATTTGATTATTTAAATTGCCAACAAATAGTATCATTAAAGTAATAATGAATTTCACGTGCGTACACACTTACTTGTACAGGGTTGGTGTTTCGAATGGTAAACTGAATGTTTTCCCTCAGGTTACTTATTGATATATTGGCTACACTGGCGCCCAGAACTGGACTGACAAGAGTTTTTTTATCTAATGTTGAATCCTGCAGAAAGGAGATGGATGAAAGCTGGAAGTTGATACATTGTTTTCAAATATTATAGCACAACAATTGCTGTGATGTAAATTATATTTTTTATACATTACATGAAAAAACTATTGACCTAGGAGTGTCACAATTTTTAAATGCATCTGTACTGTATATGTTTAAAGCAAAAGTCAAATTGAATCATAGATTTGGAGAATTGTGACACCCCTATATGGAAATATATTAGACTGTTAGAATAAATGAGGAAATCATCCATATCAATCATTAAACATAAACAATATGCATTATTAAGTTAGCACCTGGAAGAATGCGGGTTTAGTATAGAAGGTGAACTGGACTCTGATGGCCTGCTGCTGCTGCTCAGGACTCAGGCCTTCAGTCAGGGAGGAGGGTAAGAATACAGACCCCACAGCAGGTTCTGTGCTCCTGGGCTGGGACCTGGTCAGGCGATGGAGCTGGACATGCAGAATGTTAACAAATGGTTAATGAAAGTCTCCTGTTTTAATTGTATACTTATCAATTAACGCAGTTATTTTGGAGTGAATTTTAAAATAAGTGCTTTCAACATTTAAAGACTCTGCATTGATGATGTTCTCTGATTTTGTTTTTAAAATTTTTGACGGGCATTTGTGATTTTATTTGACAGCAGGCAGACTGGAAAATGTGGGGAAAGAAAGTAGGGGAATGACATCCAGCAAGGGTCCGGCCAGCCTGGAATCAAATTGGGGTCTTGTGCTCAGAGCAGAAATGCTTTTCTGGAATGCACACTCACCACTCAGCTATCCTTCAACTATTATCAAGTCTGTTTAAGAAAGCTATGAATGTGTATTTGTCTTAATTACTTCATCTGGCTTAATATAGCCACACCTCCTCATCCTGGTTCAGCAATTGTATGCCTGATTAAGTCAGGATGCACAGATTAGAAAAAGTCAAGGCTGGCTTTTTCAGTTATCGTGGATTTCAGAATTCTCTGACCTAAACTAAACTTGGTATACCTGAACATTACTGGTGTTGAAGATGTTGACAAAGGATGTTGGAAAGTCGGTGCCATTCACTGTTTTGACTGCCAGAACCATTGCATTTGAAGAGAGGATTGCTCTGTCACCAGTAACAGCTAGCTTATTACCCAGGATATCCACCACCTGGATGAGCCTGTTGGTGGTCATAAAAAAAGTCATAAAAAAAGGGAAACATAAAATATTGTATGTAGGTGAGACTTGCGTAATATGTACCTGTTAGCAGATGCTGAGAGGGCTTGTGAGTCACCTTGCATCAGGTTGCTAACTATGTTGATGGTTTTCTTGCCCACACTCTGAGAGGCTGTAGGGCCATCAAGAAGCTTCTCCAACTTCCCTACCAATTGCGCTACCTGCAACATATGCTTAAATAGAGTTTACCTCCAAAATCATAGAGCTACCTTTCAAAAGGTGGCAATTACAATAACACAGTATTCAACACACAGGAAGCAAATTAATTCACAAGTGTAAGTTTAGTACTTGACAGGTGTTCTGGTTTGGCAAAATTATACTATCCCAACATCCATCCATTATTTAAACTATACACTTTCTTATCGAAAATTGATGATAAAAATTAAGGTTTTAATTTTTTTTGTTGAATGAATAACATATCCAAATACTCTAATAATTTCTTAAAATCCAGCACTGATTAATTCATGTGTGTTTGGTCTGATTCTAAATTTCTTATACTAGCTAGTCTTACACTCAATGCTCAATGCTCAATAAGTACTCAAAAGTTCATAAGACAATAGATCAAAAGCTCCACCTGTGAGGAGGTAAGCTGAGATGCATTCTGGGTTTCATTCAGCAGTGCATCTGCTTGTTCATTCTGTGCCACTTCGCTGTCTGTTGTCTCCTTAGTGGTTGTGGAAGTAATTCCAGTGCCTTGACAATGAGTAAAAGAAGAAATAGTTGTATGTCTTAGTTGTTTTTTTGTTTTGTTTTGTTTTGTTTTGAATATGGCAAGCTGCTTTGGTCAAAGCCTAAAACATCCACTTTTATTATCAGAATTAATATCCAGGAGCTGCTAAACTGAAAAGTGTCCCATCCATCCATTTTCTATGCCCATTTATTACTCATTAGGGTTACGGGGGTCTGCTGGAGCCAATCCCAGCCTATCCTAAGTGGCATTGATACACCCCAGACAGATTGCCAGTCTGTTGTATTGCACACACCTATACCTACAGGCAATTCAGAGTCTCCAATTAACTTAAGCAGGTTTTAAACTATTGGAAGAAGCCAGAAAACCCAGAGAAAACCCATACAGACATAGAAATTCCACACACTCCTTGAATCTGTGACCTTCTTGCTGTGAGGCAACAGCAATACCCATTGCTCTACCGTGCCACCCAAGTGTCCCAACCATGAAGTTAAAAACTAAAGCGCAACATACAAAAATGCAGAATGAAGAATGTCTTTTACCCTCCCTGCACTTACAAAGTGGGCAACACAGTGGTGCAGTGGGTAGCTGTGAGGCAACAGCAAGAAGGTCGCAGGTTCAAGACCATGGTCTGGGACCTTTCTGCGCAGAGTATACATGATCTCCCCATGTCTGCGCGGGTTCCCTCCAGGTTCTCCGGCTTCCTTCCACAGTCCAAAAACATGCTGAGATGTGAGTGAATAGTGTGTGTGCCATCCATCACCCTATCTGGGGTATATCCCTGCCTCTCACCTGTAATGCGCTGGGATTGGCTCAAGCCGACCCCAGAACCCCAATTAGGAATAAGTGGGTAAAGTGACTGACTTTACCCACTGACTTGTGAAGTCACAAGCATACAGAAATTCATTTAGGTCCATATGCTTTCAGAAGTCCTTTAAACCTTAAAAATAATCACAGAGTTGTTATTCTTGCCATTTTATTTTGATACATCAAACCGTCCTATGCAACTTTGGTCAATTTAGTAATGCTACCTACCAGCAATTATGTTGGTTGTGCTGGTCATGGTGGTGGTTTGGAGAGTCGTGGTAAAGGGGGAGGAAACCATAGCTGAAAGTTGATCATGTCTAGCCGTAGTGATCATGGTTGAAGTTGAAGTTGTAGATATAGATTTCAGTGAGGTATAGGCTGCTGTAGTTAAAGTAGCTCTGGGCTCTTTAGTTGTCATGTTGGAAGCAGTAGTTATAGTGCTTGCAGTTACACTCAGATTGAATCTGTTGCCTGTTGTGCTGAGATTGGATATGGTCTGGTTATCCAGTGGAGCTACTGTACTTATAGTGGTGTTGTCAACAACAGAAGTCCATGTACTGTCCACAATTGGATTTTTTGTGGATGTGTCGTAAAGAGTCTTGTTAACTTGTTTAGTTGTGGTGGACACAGCAGTGTTTTTATAAGAAACAGTTGTGCTATGTTGTGTTTGCCTGATGGGTGCAATAGTTTTGTTGTCTGAGGTGGTTTCATTTTGAGATATAGAACTTGTGGTTACATTCTCTGCAGTTGTGTAACTTTTAGAGACTGTAGTTTCTTGTGCAATTGAGTAATTTGGGGATGTTGTTAAGGTTGTAATTGTTGTGTTACTTATTGGAATACTGTATAAGTGCATGTCACCAGCTGTAGTAATATTGTACAGGACTGTGTAATTGTTAACAGATGTGGTGTAAGTCATGGAAGGTGTAGATAGGTTGAAATCTTTTGTGTGATTGTAGGACATTGTAGTTACACTGTACTCTGTTGTGTAATTGTGGATTACTGTAGTTATGTTGTACTCCATTGTGTTACTGGTGGGTGCTGTAGTTGGATTGTACTTTGTTGTGTATTTGTTGGCAACTCTAGTTCCATTGTATTCTGTTGGGTAAATGGTGGGTGTGGTAGTTACATTGTACTCTGTTGTAATATTGTGGGTTACTGTAGTTACATTGTAGTCTGTAGTGTAATTGGTCAGGGTTGTAGTTACATTGTACTCTGTTGTGTAATTGTGGGTTGCTGTGGTTACATTGTACACTGCTGTGTAATTGCGGATTGGCGTAGTTACATTGTACGCTGTTGTGTTAATGGTGGGTGCTGTAGTTGGATTGTACTTTGTTGTGTATTTGTTGGTGACTGTAGTTCCATTGTCTTCTGTTGGGTAAATGGTGGGTGTGGTAGTTACATTGTACTCTGTTGTAATATTGTGGGTTAGTGTAGTTACATTGTACTCTATAGTGTAATTCGTCAAGGCTGTAGTTATATTGTACTCTGTTGTGTAATCATGAGTTGCTGTAGTTTCATTGTACCCTGTTGTGTAATTGGTGGGGGCTGTAGTTACATTGTACTCTGTTATATAATTTTTAGGGGCTGTAGTTGCATTGTACACTATTGTGTAATTTGTGGGGGCTGTAGTTACACTGTGCCGTGTTGTGTAATTGTGGGTTGCCATAGTTATATTGTATTCTGTTGTGTAATTGGTGGAGGCTGTTGTTACATTGTACTCTGTTGTGTAATTTATGTGGGCTGTAGTTACATTGTTCTCTGTTGTATAATTTGTGGGGGCTGTAGTTGTATTGTACATTATTGTGTAATTAGTCTGGACTGTAGTTACATTGAATTGTGTTGTGTAATTGGTATGGGCTGTAGTTATATTGTGCGCTGTTGTATAATTTGTGGGGTCTGTAGTTACATTGTGCTCTGTTGTGAAATTGGTGGAGACTGTAGATACATTGTGCTTTGTTGTGTAGTTGTGATTTGCTGTTGTTTTATTGTACTCTGTTGTGTAATCCTGAGTTGCCGTAGTTACCTTGTACTCTGTTGTGTAATTGGTGGGGGCTGTAGATAGATAGTACTCTGCTGTGTAATTGCTGGTTGTTGTTGTTGCATTTTGCTCTGCTGTGTAATTGTGGGTTGCTGTAGTTACATTATAGTCCGTTGTATAAAGGGTGGGGGCTGTAGTTGCATTGTGCTCTGTTGTGAAATTTTTTGCTGTACTTACACTGTAGTCATTGGTCCCATTGTGATTGGGAGATTTTGTAACAGTATTAACCATTGTGTTGCTAGTAGCATTTAAAGAATGTGTACTGTTGTGCATGTTTCCATTGTTGATGGCTGTAGTTACATTATGCACTGTTGTGTGAGTTGGAGAAGTTGTAAATGTATCAGCTGTTGTCACATTGTACATAGTTGTGCGATTGAGGGTCAGTGAAATTGTGTTGGCTGTAGTTACATTGTACTCTGTAGTTTGATTTGGAAAAGATGTAAATGTGCTGGCTGTAGTTAGGTTGTATGCTATGGTTGCATCATGTGGTCTTGTGTCATTGGGAGAGGGTGTAAATGAAACAGCTGTAGTTGCATTGTACAATGTTGTGTCATTTTGAGAATGTGTAAATGTGCTAATTGTGGTTACATTGTACTCTGTAGTGCTTTTGGGAGATATTGTAGTTGTGTTTAGTATTGAAGTCATGTGAATAGTTGTAGCATTTTGTAATGTTAAGTTTGCTGAAGTTGTTGTGCTTTGTAGTCTTGATGTCACAGGGGATAACATAGTTGATTCTGACGTGTTGTGATGTACTGTGGTTGTGTTTTGAAGTTTTAGATTTTCAGTGGTGGTCACTAATGTTGAGTTATCAGATGAAGTTGTGTTCCATGGTGTCATTTTGTCAGAGGCAGTCACAGTTACATTCTGATAGCTGGTTGAGAGTACAGGTTGTGCAGTCGAGACAGATAATGGTGTCAAGTTAGGCTGAGTTATTCCTTGTGATGCATTTTTCTGTTCAGTGGCAGGGGTATTTTCAGCTGTTTTCTTAGTTTGTTGAGTGGTAATAGTGGATGTAGTTGGTGTGTCCACAGTAGCTGTAGTGATGCTGCTTTTGGTCTGAGTGTAAGGATGCATTGTGCTTGGATTGGTTGTTGTAGGCTTAGGAGGGCAGCTGTCATTCATAAGCACAGCAAGCGTCTCATTGCCATCACTATGAAAGAACAGAAACATAACACAAATATAATGTGAACTTAATAGTGAATTAACTCTGACTAGGAAATTTGTTTCTGTTTGAGCCATAATATTCATTGTTTTTTTGTTGTTTTTTTTTTTTTTTAGTTTTTTTGCAAACAGATAAATAAACAACAGCAAAACATTATGGTTATTGGTATCTCTCCAACATGATGATTCCTTGGCTGATATGTACCCACTGTGATCCTCTATAATTTAGAGATACTGAATGAATAAACTAACTTTCTCAAGTCGTTTTAGGATAATTCATTATATAGGAAACAGACTAATGTCTGTGCTCATAATTTGAGTAGGCATTGTAGCTTGTAGTAGTTGTCAATTGTTCATTTTACTTTTGCAAATTGCAGACTGAAAAATTCCACCTTCAAATATCTTTAAATACATTTTTGGCAAATACATTTTTGCCTATTAACCCAAGAAAAACATTCAACTACAAACTTTCTAAATTCCAAATATATTTCCTTGCCATTTCAGCAGAGTGGGGTCAGGTTGGCAGATGTCAAATGTCTGCAGGTCACTGGCAACCCAGGTCAGGTTGGACTCCAGTAAAGTACGAACACGCAAACCAGGAGGACCACATACCACTGAGGACAGATATATGATACATAACACAGGTTTCATAGCAGGAAAAAGCATGCAGTAATATTAGTCAGGAACTCAAAACATGCACACTGACCCATGCGAGTGAGTGGTCTTTCTTTTGTGATATTACTGTTGCTGCCAATCATTTGTTGCAGGAGATTGCAAAAGGAGCAAATGTTGACAGCACTAGCCATCTCCAGTATCACCATACAGCTGTACAATCTGCAGACAAGCAGGAAAGCGGTTACAAATCTTAGAATGGTATTCATTATCAAATACATTACTGTCAGTAGTGTAGAGCAGGATTCAGGATTTTCTTCAATCATGTGCCAAATTTCTCTCATCTGAGCCTTTGTTCAATACCTGCAATATCTGTTGCATTCAATAATCAATTACCATAAATAATGTATATAAAACATCATCACCAAAAAGTAGATCCAGGAATATTAAATAGTAGAATTTTCATTACAATTTTCCATATTGATCCTTGCACAGAGCAATATTTAATGCTCTACCTCTGTTGTGACCCATGACAATCCAGATGAGCAGCCTGCAGAAAGAAAATTATTATGACAGATGATTAGCAGCTTTACTTCTGGGCAGAGAACACAACAAATTGAATCAGTATCGTGCTGTAGTATGGTTTACCTCGTAGTGCTCCAAAATTTTTAAATATTCTTGGGCCTCTGACCTGGAAACAAAGAATCATCCCTGTATGTTAATTATTACCACAAAAACTCATTGTCTAATGAGGTATCGTATGATGATGCAGTCATTTAGAGTGAATAATGAACGAGTTAACTAATGACACTTTTAATTTTATTGCAGATGAAACAGAGATTACGGGCTCTATTTAATGATGCAAACACATTGCAATTGGTTTGGATTGCATTGGTTTTAATGCAAATGCAGTATAGAGGGGTGTGTCCAATTTATAATAAGGGATTATACAGTCTCTCAAAATGACTGTTTACAGCCATTCTAGTAGTTATGGAATGCCAGCTGTTTTAGTGTCTTCTTGGTTTGTCATGAGAAAAATCTTCCTCTTGCAATCATCAACTGTTAGAAGTCTAATTTACAGCAGGTAAGATTTCTATGAAGCATTTAATGGCAATTTATGGTGCATAAAATGAAGCATCCTGAACAGATCTCTTTCTATTTAAATGGCTCAGAAATCTGCGATGTTCAACCAATTTCTCTGATTCAACTTTCCATGTCACCAGAAAAGCCTCATTGCCTCTGTGCCAATGGCGCTTCTATGACCAGTCAATCAAATAATTGACCCAATATGTGAACGGCAGCTTTGTGAAGTCTCTTTTCCTTCTGCTTGCACAAACTTTCCTGCTACTACATGTCAAACAATTTAAGAATGGGCCGTGTGTGTAACAGCTGACATTTTTGATGTGAAGAAGAACACATTGATAAAGACTTACGTGCTTTCTTGAGGGTACAGACGATTTAGACTATTTTTTGACAACTGTTAAATAAGGTCAGAAAGTCAATATAATACATATATACATCAGGTGATATAGTATATCCATATTGTGCTCTACATACCAATTTCTGTAGTAAGTTAACATTAACAGCAGCATTGCTAATATTGATTCTCATGGCATAAAATTGTTCTGAAGAGAAATGAAACAACAATAAGAAATAGAAAACAAGGTATCTCAGATTTGTACATATTACATCCCCTACAGTCAAAGTACACACTCACTTATCACATTTACTGGGAGTGAAAGGAATACATATATGCAAAAAAAGAAAAAAGAAAAAAAACACTTGACAGAGCAAACATATGTAGACAGGCAGGCAGACAATATTCTGTTTTCTTACTTTTAGAATTGCAGAAAGCTGTGCAGTCACAGAACCGAGGGACTTTGCCTGAGGCAACAACAAACATGGTTACAGCAGCAGAGGCAACAGTGAATTCTGGTGATTTTATGGGCTTCTGTGTTTTTGGTACTCACTGCTGCAGGATTCTGTGTTAGGCTGTGACACTGGGATGGAGTTGGTCTCTATGCGGGAGCTAGTGTGTAAACTTTGGTAAGATACAGAGTGCCAAATACACCAAAGGTATCTCAAAAAAAGAAAACAAATGTAACTTCTCACCATGTAAGGTTGGAGTGCTGGTTTGTCTGACAGAAAGCATCCAGTGAAGATGAGGAAGTGCACCTCACAAAGCCTCCACTGGAGGGCTTCATATCTCCACACACATCCCAACCTGATGTGGACACAATTAGGTGGTTAGTGTTAGGTTTAGGTCCAGGTTCATGTAAGGATTAGGATTGAGGTTAGACATTTACAATAGATGCGATGGTTAAGGTTAAGGGACTAGGGAATGCTTGCTATTGAGGTACAATACAACAAGCCTTGGGCAATCAGATGAACATAGCAATTGGCTATTTTAATTGTGGTAATGTTTGTAGCTTAGTGCATTGCAGAGCAGGAGTAATGTGCACAGCGTGTGGTCAAGAGAAAAAGATAGCAAGAGAGAAATCGTGTGTGTGTGTGTGTGTGTGTGTGTGTGTGTGTGTGTGTGTGTGTGACTGAGGCAAAAAGTAAGACTTAGCAGTGCAGTGTGTGTACAGTTCATGGTATTTGTCAATGAATAACTGCTACTTTTCAAAACCAAAATCAAGTTCTTGTTTTGCTGATTCAAGGAACTCAGCCCTAGTTGTGACCAACGACGGGTTGGCTGATCAACTGACTAGGCTCTAGGAAACATCCTATTTGCATTCCTTTTGTGAGTATAGAGAAATTCTAAGTGTTATGTAAATACTGTCACATGTATCACACACTTCCACAGAGAAATGCAAACATCTCAGATTCAGAAACTGTGCCTTAATACCATTCTATTACTTTATTTAGTACTTCTGGGGGTTGGAATATTTCTGCATATCACACAACCACGAATTTGCATGTTTGTGCGTCGACAATATATGTATGTTTGTGTCTATGAGTTTTAGTGTGGTCACAACTTTCAAATTCTAACTTCAAAGTTCCATAGCACCACTGTATGAACACATGCAAAAGACAGACAGACATATATTTTAGACTCTCAGACATGCAAACTTTCACCACAATATGTGTTTTGTATTAGATATTTGTGCCCTTACTTTATCCAGGCCGCGTTTTGCATTTTTGCAAAATAACATGACTTGTATGAGGATATGTGTGTTCATGCTCAGAACACATTAACTCTATGTCTAACACTGATTAACATTAAATATGTGAATATACCTACAATTTATAAGCTCAAAATGATAAATACAATTGATCGCTGCTCACCGACTCTCTCCACCTCTCCTATGATTTTCGCCTGTATCCATTGATCAGCTTGGTGCAGTGCAGAGATTCCAGCGTGCTGCAGTTCACATGCTGAGACAGCGGGTCTGAGCTGCAACAGCACACCGCAGTTTGTTTTGCTGGAAATGGAAAGAAAAGTATTTACACCATTGTGAGGAGGTGAAATTTGAAGTATGCAGCGATTGCACAAAATCGCTCCTCACGTGCTGTTACCTTGTTTGTGTTTTTACACTACAGTTCACCTCTTTTACCTGTGAAGTGAAAGTGGGGAGTTGGAGTCATTTTCTGTCCTACAGGAGAAACTTTACTCTAAAAACAGTAAAGAGCTCTTTCTGGGAGAGACTTACCTCAACCTCTATTTCAGCCTGACAGAAATCTCTTAAGCCAGTTGTATTACCTGGCCAACCACAATGAAATGCATTTGACACCTGAATTAAAGATGAAGAAAAAGAGGGACACATACGCTGTTACTGTGTGGGAGATGGAGAAAGCTGCTGGTTTAAAACATGAAAAGAATGATTCTGACTCGTGTCTGACACTTATTTGTTCTGTACACCAGCACTTTGGATTATAAATACAAAGGAGTTTTTTTTTTTTTTTTATTATTCAGAGGGCTTAAGCTTTTATTTGTTAAAATTACACACACACAAACACACACACACACACACACACACACAGACACACACACACTTCAAAATTCATTCTGCACCACTGCTCTGAGACACACATAGAGAGTAACTCCAGTTAAATTGCACTTAGTTGAGCAGACCTCGCTTTCACCCTGTTTGCACTTGCGTTTAGACCATCAATTGTGCTGCCTAAAAAGGACCCAATCGTCTTTTGACTTGTCAAGTCAGTCATGCTCTAAACTATCAGTCCATGGCTAAATCAGTCCAGCTTTTAGCAAGGGAGCAACAGACTGAACTTGTTATTAGAAGATTGGAGTGGATGCTTAAATACATATAAGAAACCCAAGATATTTTCACGCTCACCCAGGTCCGGACTTTTTGTTCGGTCATTTGCTCATTTTTTACCTCCACACTTATAGGCATCCAAAAATAAGCACCTGGAGTAAAGAAAATATTATAAGGAAGTGTTAAATGTACAAGTATTCAACTATGTAACACACAGATGGAACACAAAGGGAATATAGCTTACTTTCATTGGAACAGAGTTTCCTGATGTCACAGTTTACTAGCGATGATGCTAAAAGAGCAAAGAAAAACAGATGTTTTTTTAAAGAAAATGTTTACTAACAACCTGCTTATACCACATCTGTAATAAAACACCCACACAAATATGTACCACCACATATATGTGTCAGACTAACCTGACTTATGGCCGTCAGGCAGCGTTGACATTGAAGATCTGACAGTTGGAGACGTGGTGTCTGTAGATGTTTTACGAGAAGCTGGGGAGTTAGGTAGCTGTTAGTGTTTCTTCCAAATGCTATATACACTGCAACATAGTAATATGAAATGTTTTATAGGTTTTTGGGTTAGATGTCAGTACGGTAATTGCTTCATATCTCAAGCTGAAGTGGCATTACATCATGGCCCCCTAAATAAGAAGTCACTGTAAGCATCACTGTCATTAACAGGTATTGTTATATGTCATGTCATGAAGTGGGTAAAGCTAAATGTGAAAAAAGAGAAAGTATAGACTAGTAAGTATAGACTTGTAAGTGTTAATCATAAGAAGGCAAAGTTAGACATTATTTTAGTAGATATCATTCTTACCATGTGGAGGGGGGTAGGCACGGGAAGTTGAGGCTGAAACAATAAATGTGGTCATTAGGCGTTGACTGATTTTGTACAGTTTCATGTATACCTTGAGAAGACTGTACTGATAATTTTGATTATGAGTTTCTTGAAAAGCAGAATTACATGTTGAGAAGCAAAAAAAAAAAAAGAAACATTCATGGCTTCTTTTTTTTGTTAGTTTGGTAATGTTATCTATTAGTTTGGTTATCTATTTCCATTGCTGCTATTTCACTATGTCTCTCCCTTATTTTGTTCTCTTTAATGCACACATACAGACTTACCAAGTACAACTCAGACTTATACACACAACATGCAAGTAAAGATGTAATTCACCTGATGATTTACCACCAGCCTCACGTTTCAACTGTCTGTGCTCTACAAAACACAAAAACATGAACATTCAACATGCAACATGCTCTAAGTACATGCAGAACTGCAGTGTATACAAATATACACTGTATGTAGACAAATGCTCGAGATGGCATGAAATCCCAAAAATCCAATTTCTGTTGCCACAAGATATTTGTTTGAAGAGAACACCTAAATTAAGAATAAACAGTCAGATACACATGTGAAAGAATGGGCTGTAATACAGGATGCATGCTAGAGTACAGCTAACACACCAAAGTACGTGCACAAGAGTTCAAACAAGTATCTACAATTAGGGTCAAGCTGTCTATAAGACATCGGTCTCACTGCACACGAGGTTGGGGTCTGTCTCTTTGGCACTTGGGCTGGTCAGGCCCCAAAACCGAGTGTTCCAGCCAATCACGGTGCCGTCCTCGCAGAAGCCGTGGACGCCAAGATCCGCCCACACACGGAAGAGGTACACCTCCACCGCTCCGAGCGCGGCACCTGCGGGTCGGTGTCTGGGATGACAGCCGAGCCACAGGGAGCCAGATGGAGGGATGGCCTGAGCTATGACCGTTCTCGCTGCCACCATGCTCCCATTGACCTGAAACATCAGACACAACTTCTGTCACTGTTATCACATGAAGCTTCTAGGAAGGAAAAGTAGCATTTTGTAGGAGATATATATTTTGGATTTGTGCCTAGAGTAAATTAGGAATGCTTTCAAAAAAATGTGTGTAAGCAATTAAGAAAAACTCTAACACACAGCTAATATCAATATCACCATAAACAGCTTCTGTCACTTTTATCACACACAGGTTTTATTACTGTTATTGCATAAACAAAAAAGCTTAGCAATTACTAGTTGACATTGGATTCCAGTTCTCATCACCAACCTGTATGTTAAAGAAGTTGAGCGTCTGGAACAATTTGAGCCTACTTTAACTTATTGATCTCTGCTCTTTCTCACTCTGTGCATGTGAGTGAGAATGACAGAATCCCATTCGAAAAAAAAGAGGCAGAATCAATTTGTGGCACTCGGTTTTCATTATTTTTTCGAAAGAAAACAGATTTTCAAAGCGTTTTCGATCCATTTTTTTGACTCAAAATAATTGATGCTCAAAATATGGTAATTGGGCCAGCCCTGAAATTTGTTGAGTAAAGTAAATAAAGGTTCTAAAGTTTGAACTTGTCCACCCTTGCCCACATATCTGCTCTACCCCATTCCATTTTTCTATAACTTGTGTTTTATGTTTTGTAACTTTGCTCTTTATTCCTGTATGGCCACATTGTTAAGTAATCCAAGGAGGCAAGAAATAAGCATGATTGGACATGATTGGACATGATTGGACATGATTGAACGGGTTTTAAACAAACTCTGCATGAAGGGAAAATGGATTTAGTTTTATTACTCTCTGTCATTAGCTGCATGCATGTTGCTCAAAATGTGAAGGTGGTACATTTGATATTTCTACATATATTGCAATGATACTTTTTCTGCACTATAATGTACTGTGCACAGTGTTGACTTCCATTCCTGATAACTGTTCGGTGTGATTTGTAGTATTACAGTTATTACCTCCAGGCTAAACGAGTTGCCTGGTACATCTCTCCTCAGACACACCCTATGCCAGTGTAATAGCGACAGCCGGACAGGGAACCGATGCCGGACCCCTAGCAGCCACCCATACAGAGCCCTGTCGTCTCCCTCCAGGGACAGCTCAGGACTTGGTGCGTGGACTGAGCTGTAAGAGAAGGCCACCCAGGCTCCGGGGCTGACCACACGGATGTCCATGCAAACGGTCATCTGATAAAGCAATGGCATGGTGGCCGTGCCCTGCAGGGTCCAGTGATCCTGACAGCCATTTAGCACCGCCTTCATGTCTCCCATGAAATAGCCAAGGTCTGAAGTAAGTACAGAAAGAATTGATCAAAATAAGTTGTAATTGAAAAACGGGAGGGGTTCTATGGAAACACACATAACCAGGTTCCCCAGAGCATGAATCCTGATGACTGTGGTGATCCTCTCATTCTGCTGATTTTCACTACTGTCACCGGTCTGGCAGGTCTACATTTGACATTGTCCTTTACTTTGAGTTCTGACTAAATACCTGCAACGCTATTAACATTAGTCTCACTGATGCATTTTATATTTCTGATTGATTGGAAGCTATGTTTCAGCAGCACAGTGACCATGAATATGAACCACATGAACCATTAACCCTCGTCTTACCACCATGACATACAATGACCCTGGGGACTCCAAGGATCAAATAACAGATTATTTTTCAAACATTATAAGTTAGTTTAGTTTTAGTTTATACAATTTTGTTTAATTTTCAGTAATATTTACCTTTTCTTTGTACTCAGATCATCTAACAAAGGACCTGCTGGCTGCTCAAGATGGCCTTTTAAGCCTCGCCCACAGGAATTAGAGGCTGCCAGCAGTGGAGATTGCAGGAGAGAGGATTTGCTGATTAGATTCCTTTCTTTTACTTTAGACTTTCTTCTATAAAGCATCATTTCTAAATAAGTGATGATTTATTTTTTTTTAAAAGTTTATTTCTCTAGGATCATTTTGGTTGGTTTCTGTTAACATGAGCTGCATATTTGGTTTGTAGTTTTAGTTATTTTTCAACTCATTCATTTCATGTGATTACTATTGTGAACAAATTATAACTTTACTAAAACAGTTGGCTATTTATACACCTTTGTCCTTTTGCCTTGATTTGTTTGGTCTCTGACAAATGGTGACTGAAAAAAACATTATTTAAGGGAAACTTACAATTATCTTGCATATTGTGTAAACTAAAATATGCATATCAAGGAGACAAAATACAAAATTACTGACTAAATATATCTTGGTATACAATTGATGTAGTCAAAAGTAATTTTCCATAATGTATTATAGAAATAAACTTCCTTTCTCTTACCTTCTGTTGCCATGACATGCTTTATGTGAAAGACTAATTACCTCCAGGTGGAGTGGCTGCCAGCGGAAAAAACCAGATGACCAGAAAGAAAGAATGATCCCATCTCCATTGTCCTTCAAAGTGAAGGCCAGACATCCTCCTGGAAATGTAAGAAGTCGAGTAACTTTGATATGTATAGGTCACAAATCACAAATCAAAAATTCACCTCAGGGGGTTTTATAGTTTGTACAGCAATACAACATTCCTTGTCCTTACATCCTCACGTTGTACAAGGAAAAACTCCTTTACAGAGAGAAAAAAAAACAAGAAAAAACCTCAGGGAGAGAAACAGAGGAGGGACTTCCAAGATAGATAGACTTGCAATGCATTGCACGTCTACGAGATATATTACAATACATTTGAGCAGGGAAGAAATTGCAAGTGCAGCATTAAAAAGGATAACTGAATTATCAGGATTTATAATAGATATGGAGGATGAGGTGACAAGGATCCCTGGCAGCTCTCAGATGCAACAGTGAGTAAGGCCTGGACCACAGGACTTTCAACAGGGATTTACAGTAATTACAGTTACTCTGAAGGACTGTGCCAAAAAACTGAAAATAAGGACACATTGAAGCTAGTTCAGAAAGGTTGACTGGAGAAAAGGAGTCTAGATATATGTTATCTCTTTTACCAGGTTCCCGTGTTTGAGGGTAAATCAGTGCCAGTTGAGGGAAAGAGGTGATGATTTATGTCTCTAATAGTCAGAAATTTGTCATTAAAGAAGACCATGAAGTTGTGGAGGTACAGGGAAAAGCTGCAATTATTCCCATGATATGAGACATTGTTTGTTGCTGTTGGTTACTTCTGAAAGACTGACTGATGGCCGCCCCCAACAAATTCAAATTTAATTTCATGCTAATGTAGTGAGAACAAATTGTGTTTGTTTGCCAGTTTCCTCTTCTTATGCAGCAGTTTAATGTAGTCCTCTTCCCTCCCATGCAATCTATGACCTGATGATATTATCTGTAACTTTGTCTGCACCGACGGGCTGACTTCAGGGTAGGGCCGGCCGGTCACAGCAGATTAGATTACACCACACCTCATTCACACCATCTCAATTTTATATATTGTTGATACAGGTGTGTTAAAAAATTTTGACAACGCCTAATAACTTTTGGCAAAATAATGGATCAAAGAAGGCAAACTCAAAGCATCCAGAATAATAGAAAACTGATCTAACCCCTTTGTTACTCTTACACCCTTTCTTAAAGCTTGATGGCACCACAGCAGGCTAAAGCACAACACAAATAGCATTGTTATGGACAATAAGTTAATAGCTTTATTCTGTGCTACTAAAAATAATTTGTCTTTTTTTTATAGGTCAACTTCTGCATCATTATTAGACACATTTTCCAGCCAATAAAAATCACTGTTGATTATGTATATTATAATGGCATTTTATGGTGTGACAACACCATGGTTTAGGTCCGATTAGGTTAAAGGTAGAATGGAGGATCATGGAAAAATGGTTCAAGCGCACAGCAATTAGGGGAAAAAGACAATTCAAACTCCAAACCCCTTTATTCAGACTTCAACTTCTTCACTTGAGTTTGATAGACAAATCAGCATCCAATAATGTTCAATGTGACACTTACAATGATTGTATGGAGTTTATTCAGTCCTGCCCATCCCCACAGGTTGCTATTTGTTTTTCCGGTAAACGTCGAAGCATTTAATTAATTGATTGCATGTGAGGGGGATTTTAAGTGATATGATTAAAAATGCTGTGGGAAAACATAATCCTCCCCACCTTTAAGGGATAAAACACATTCCGTTAGGTTAGAGGAAAGATCATGGTTTGGGTTAAAATGATCAGTAATGTGCTTAATGTGTGGCAGGCCCGGCCCTAACTACTATGGCACCCTTGACGAGATTTTAGGTGGTGCCCCCCCCCTTCATCGCAGTAAATGCCACTGCTAGTGTACATATTCTCACAAGAAACTGAATGCCTTTGTCTGAGACAGTCTTTTGTTAAAAAAAAATGCACTTTTAAAATACTAATAACTATAATAGGTGGAGGTGACAGGAGGATTTGCAAGGGTGAGACTGAGGAATCTCAGCAACGCTTCTGAAAAGAGGAATATATAAAACACCAGTCTAATAATAAACACATGAGTTCAAGAATTAAATAAAATAATATAAATGAAAAACCTGAGAAATTAATTTGTGATGTAGACTATACTGTACAGTATACAATGCACTTTTTTCTGATATTCAAATTATATTAGTAATACATATATTACTAATCATATCAATTTCATGGTCATTACAGTAAAATACTAATTAGCAGAATGAAAAAAATCACTAAACTATACAACTAAAATGACTAAAGACTTATGTGTCAGAAAGCAGGTAAATTCTGATTAGTTGGAGGAGAGGGGAATGAGAAAGGGGAGGGGGCATTTCAGGAAAGTGTCATATCATTATTATTAATTCTAATATAGGCTTTGCAAAATAGTTAAATTAAAAACTAGTAACAGTAGTGGAAGTTATATATATATATATATATATATATATATATATATATATATATATATATATATATATATATATATATATATATATATATATATATTTTCTTTCACCCTTTCTTGCGACTTTGGCATTTGCCTATATTGCCAGGGCCATATAAATATGTGAAAAAAATGCAAAAAAAAGTCTTTTTGCATATATGGTATTTAATCACCACCCAAATAAGCATGTTTGTCACATTATACATCCGTCAATGGTGTCATTGAATCTATTTCAGGCATGGGGAGCTATTTTATTACCCACAGGTGGATAAATTATACTAAGGGTTATGGTTACAATGTATGCAAAAAAATGACATTTAGCCAATATTTGACACCCTGGGAATGATAATGGGCCTCAGGAGCAGAGCCACACCACTTAACTAAAATGCTGATTGTCACAAGGGTTAATATCCTGTCCTGCCTGAAGTACATAAATCACCAGAAAATTTATGAGTCCTTATCCGTACATGCAAAACAGAACATAACGTAGTACTCCAGTACTTCTATTTCATTGGCTCTGTTATTGCAACACAGACTCAACTTCAAATGTCTGCAAACAGTCTTGCACTTTATATTCATTAAAAGTCCAATCTCACTCCCCAAACAATGCGATGTGTTAATGACCACTACTACACTACTAAATTCTGTGTGCAAAGGTATCTACTATATCAAGCAAAATACGCATAATAGAAGTGAAGAATATGCTATAAGTGCACTACTTTCTGCTAATAATACCACAATGCACTGATGAAATGTTTATTTTAATTATGCTTAAATTACTAATGATGCTCTAGTCAATTACTAGTGTGTTTTAAGTAGGTGTAATGTTGACTTTGTGTCGTTTGCAGCCAGCACAGATGACCAAACGTTTAAGTGTATTAACCACAGTAAATATGTTGTTAGATAGTCAAAAATGTAAGAAATTGAATTTTACTTTGCCTTTAGTCTGTAGAAGAAATTGCCTGATTTCCTGAGATTTATCATAACTGTGTCCTTGTTCAAATCAAATTATTTTGCCATGATGAACTCCTATGCCTGTTTGACTATCTGTATCTGTATTTGAGTTGTGGGTGAACGTAGGATTTATTTTATTACGTGGGTGTTTTGGATTACTATTCTCTTGCTGTCTGCACCACCCTCTTGTACTTTATTATATTCCTCTGGAGATGTGTGTCCATTGCTGTATACATTTCATGCTATAATAATAGCAAATCACTCAGTAATATTTTTCTTAAAAGATTTTAAACATCCCACCCCAAGCCACTTATTGTCCTCTTTAAGTCAGTGGATGAAACCAGTTAAACCGCTTGAGTGCAGGAAATCGTAACTGAACGCCCGTTGTAACATTGGATGTCTTGAGTATTGACTCGTGCCATGAAATCATCTCCTGTCAGTTCTTGTTCAAACATACTGTTCCTTTCTTCTTCTAATTCTTTGAAGTCCTATTTTTAAACTCCACCTCAGACTTCCGCGTTAATAATGCAAATACAGTCATTGTGTGGCAGCATGTGTGTTCACACATGTTGCTGTGTCTTGACTGTACTTGCACTGCAATTAGTGTATTAAAATGTTGATCCACATGATTTATGAGTACAAGTATGCATGTAATTATATACAGCACAGATCAATGATGAATTATATATTATTATATATTATATAATTTATATATATGAATCTACTATATGTATAAGTGTTAACCCATATTATTCATCACTCTGAAACACTGTTACCTTTTTTGTTCCAAGATTGATCTGAAATAGAAGGTAAATTATTAATATTAATAATAACAGATTAAATGTGACACTAAAAAGTTTTTTTTGTCCCACAAACACAACTGAACATAAACACACATTATTTCTGTAAAAAACAGGACAAGGAAACTTAAACCATCTGATCATTAGCATATGATACAGTATTTGCATATTAAATGTGATCGTTCTATCATGTCAGGAAAGGAAACTAGCTGTTAAAGCCTGGAGGCGTCACAAAAGTAACACTGCTGCAGTTATCCTGCCTCACAGTCCCACATTCACACATTCTGTCTTTCAACACAGCGTGACAAAACGGCGCCCAGGCATTTTAGTTATGCTCTTCACTCTTATCTATATATAACTTTAAAAAAATCTTTGAATGAAATACTCCCAGCATTCCATACAGTTTAAACGTGAGCATCAAATTGAAGTAATTTATGTAAATTGCCCTACTAAAATGAGTAGGTTATTTTGAGAAAGTGATTAACAACTTCAGAAAGTCACAACAATTTTAAATATAAAGGTCAAAGTGACTTACCTGATACTACAAAAGTATCTGCAGAGTCCGTCTGTGTTTTTTTGTCTGTAGTGTTTGTCCTAAGGAGTGGGACATGTCCTCTTCACTCTGGTCACACAGTTCATGGGCTTCTCCATCATTCCAATACTCTCACTCATCCGTCTTTCAGAAATCCTGAATCACCACAACGGAAATATCTTTCAAAACTTGTTACAGTATCATCTCCTGTTGCCTTTCCTCTGGCCTCAGTTGTTCTCCCTCACTCCACTCCTAATATCCTCCTGTCTCTTACTCACGAGATGACGATCTCAGGTGCCTGAGTGTGTGTGTGTGTGTGTGTGTGTGTGTGTGTGTGTGTGTGTGTGTGTGTGTGTGTGTGTGTGTGTGTGTGTGTGTGTGTGCGTATGTGTTGACGTTTGTTCAGGAAATCAGAATCTTTTGAAATGTGAGGTCAGGCGGGAGACACAATACCACATGACACACCCCCACAGAGGGTGAGGCAGGACAAGATAAATGTCTTTGCAGATTTCTCCTCAGTGGCTCTCCGCTGTTCTCTCAAAGAGAACAGCTCAACTTCAGATCACTGCACATATCAAGAGGTCACTAATACAGTTTGGATTTTAGGAATTGATTAATGATTTTGAAATATTTATTTTTTTTTTATATCCACACTACTGTTCAAAAGTTTGGGGCTACTTAGCAATTTCCTCAGTTGTGAAAGAAAAACACTGTATTTTCAATGAGGATGTCTGGTTTTTGGTGTAGTATCTACATAGGTGTATAGAGGTATAATGCAATCTTTCTATCTATCTATCTATCTATCTATCTTTCTATCTTTCTATCTTTCTATCTATCCATCTAAACTTTTTTATATCTCAGTAAGCCTTGAGGGCAGCAGCTGGCAATACAGGATGCAGGGCCAGACAGTTCCTGGACAGGGTATTAGCCTTTATCTGGTGAGTGTGTGTGTGAGTGTGTATGCATACACACTGAAGAATGTGGGATGAGCGGTAAATTGCAAAAAAAACAGGCAAAAATTATATGGCAGGCTCAAGTATGAAATATCGAATTCCGGTTGACAAGCCGGTCAGACAACTTCTCCCCCTCCCTTTATCACTCTCTCTCTCTCACTTTGTCTTTCATTCTCTCACTTCCACACAGGCGCACACACACACATACACGCACACTTCTGGCTGGGCTGTGAATTTGAGGAATGGCATCTGATGTCAGACGTAAAATTAATCCAAACAATACGAGAGCAGCCTCAGGGCAACACAGTCTCACTGTGTCTATGTCTACACTTGGCAGTGTGTGTATGTGTGTGTGTGTGTGTATCGAGCAGGCATCTTAGTGGTTAACCAGTGTCCACAAGGGGGCAATAAAGACTACAGAGATGTTTCCACTGGAGCTCAAATTTCCATCTTGGTTCATTTTTTCTGAGGAGTAACAGGACAGTGTCAGATCAGTGGAGCAAAGCAGAACTGCACACGTCACTGCACTTCTTTAGTGATGCAGCATTTTTGAATGAGTTGATGTGTGTGTGTGAGAGAGAAAGACAGTTGAAACTCGAGCTCAAGCTCTTCTTTCTATTGTTTCATATATTTTTTCTTCTCCTCAGCTACATAAAACCCCATAATATTGTTTAGCTCATCTGTGCCTGCATGTGTATAACAATGACAGTATGAAATCTATAATTTTATGCTCATCACGTGGTTCCACTGAGAGAAGTTATTCAAACTAAAAATTTGCCAAATCTTAGTAGAAATAGGGAGCAATCTCAGTTATGAAAGGATAAGTTGGAACATCTGCATCTAGCATTTAGATCATTCAGTCCCGTGCTGAAAAATCATAGGTAAGGTTACATTAGGCATTGGAAACATCTTCACAAAAAGTATGCATTGGATGAAGTCTAAAGGCTGAGAGAGAGGAGCCGTGGAAGTTTGTGTCCTTTTTTTGGTGGAGAAATGTAAAGTTAACGTGGTCAAAACATGTAGCTGATTGCAGAACTGAGCCTAATTGGTCATTCGAGCTTCTTGGCCCAGCACTTAATTTCAATTGGCTCATTGACATTTGGTGCACAGAGGACAAATCCTAATTAGTGCCACGTGAGGTTTCCAACTTGTGGTTTTAATTGTCTTGACAACTAATGGATGTATTATCGAATGCATTATCATTAAATTTGATACAGACATTTAGCAGAATGAAACGTTGTATATCTCCAAGCAGCCACTACCACAACTTAAGGATGTAATCTTAAAGTGGAAGGATACCAATGGTTCTGGGTCTTGAGTCAGACTATTGGCAATATTTCTGTTCTTTTCAATATTTGCCCTTATTTGATCATTGAACCTGTCAGCTAACGTTAGCTGAAGTTAACGTTAGCCCAAGTGAGCAGCGCACACATGCTAGCGTTAGCTTCAGGCTATGTTAGCTGCAGACATTGTTTCTAGAGTGCAATACCAACAGGAAGATTGTGCCTAACGAAATAAAAATAGAAATAAGCAAATTTTCAATTTGGCTCCAATGCAAAGCATTGTGTGACGTAACACCTTGCTACCTTTATTTACAGTTTGTAAAATACAGCCTCTAAAATTAAGTACATGCAGTTCTGTACTGTATATAGCCTACAACAGGGGTTCCTAACCTTTTCCAGCTCAGGGCCCACTTGGAAATCTCCTAAATGTTCGCGGCCAACGTCTGACCCAATAAACAATACAGAAGCAAACGAATGCATTTTTAGACCACTTTGCTATTTTAATGTCAAAAATGTAACATTTAGGACTGATTTGAATTAATATGAAAAGGCAGGAAAATCACAATAGGGCATTTTTATCATTGTGCATTGAAAATTTAGACATTTAGGCCTAGGACTAATTATGGAATATGCATGAGGCTCACTTATGCAACAATATTACTTATCACTTACTATTATACTAATGTCAACCTTTTCACAGGGAAATCATAACATGCCATTTTTATCATTTTAATGTGAAAAATTCGACACGTCGCATAGAACCTAGTTTATACTTCCGCTATGTAGCTACGTCGACGCAGACCCCTACGCCATAGGCTGGCGCCACCTCCAAAAAATCCTGACTACACGGCGCGTCGACTCGGACCGCGAGAGCTGTGATTGGTCAATTCAGCCATGATGTTTTACAGTTGCCTCAGAAAACAGCTTCTCTGTCGCTTCTACTTCGCGATTTGTAATAAAATAATTTTTTCTTTGATATCAATGAGCTACAAACACATGCAGCATCCCTGGTGTCTATAGAAGAATTAGAAAAAAAATGTCCAGTCCAGTTTTTTTCTTGCGCCTGTGCTTCAACATTTGCAATAAAAGCATTTTCTCTTTGATGTTGATACACTCCGATACACACGCTGCATCCTGGTACAAGAATGAAAAGAAAAAAAACGACAAAAGAAAAAAAAAAGTCTGGTCCCTTTTTTTGTTTTGTGCTGGACTTTCTTTTGTATTTTTGCTTGGTGTTCGGTTTCCACTGATTCATCAGACCAACACATTCCCTCTATGCAGAACTTTGAATGTACAAGGTCTGTATCGCGTTGACGGCGTAGCTACGATAATGACCGAGCTGTTTTCCTGACTTTGTTGTTCTATCAACAGCCAAGCTCACTTTTTGCTTTGAAAGATATACTCCAAAAGACATACTCAGCAATACATATGTTTCAGGATAGAACTTTGTCTATATCTCTGATATTTAGATTTCTAGAAAAGGATTTCGCGGCCCACCTGCAATACCTCTGCGGCCCGCTAGAGGGCCACGGCCCATAGGTTGAATATCACTGGCCTATAATATACGCAATACAGTCCATACACTATACAGTATAGCTTATAGAGTTATGTTGCATCATCATCAGGCCAAAAATTGTAATTTGTCCAATATATTTAGTTGTATTTGAAAAACTAATGACATTACCCCCAGTGTCTGTTGTAGTCTTTAGTGCTAATGTTAGCATGCCATTATGCTAAAACATTATATGTGCTAATTGACAGCACATTAGAATTGTTATTGTGAGCATGTTAGAGAGTTAATAGCCCAAAGCGCCACCATGTCTGTAGAACTATCATTTTAAAAAGGCCACAGAAGGTCTTTTTCTAAAGGTCAGATAAAATTGGACTCATTACATCCTTCACATAATACATTTCTTTTGAAACAGGCTTTTGGGGATATTAGACATTCAGGGTAGAAACACACAGAATATGTTAAACTGGCCAGGAATGCAGGCACTGCAAAGGGCAAAGTCTATAAGAATGAACCCAGAATGGTAAATTAATGCTAAATGCAGTCCGCTAACATCAACAAAATAATACACCAAATGTCACAGCTATTTTATTTTTATATGTGAATCTGAATGGCAGCAACGGTTGATCCGCCCACAGATGACAGGTGTGAAAGGTCTTTGACTACTTCTACAGTGAGGAATTGAGGAATTCTCCAATTCCAATGGGTTATTAAAGGAAAATCAAACCAATTTCTATTTTAAACATTTTTTTTACATAAACAATCGAAACATCTGTACCATGTCTTAGTTCGTGCTATGTGGTAGAACAACCAACCGTATGCATTCATGGTGAGAAGCTGGCGAGAGATCATGCCCTATTCTTACCGATGGCTGCGGCACGTGCGGCTGAACAATACTTTCATTCAGAGAAATGTCAGAAGAGGAGCGTGAATTAACAAAAGCAAGTACTCCCACACACAGACCTTCAACCATAGAGACGGATTCAGGAATAAAAGAGGAAGAGCAACAAGCCCTTTTTTTCCTTCAGGGTTGAGAATAAGAGAGAACAATACTCATCAAAGTGATTTATGGATCAGAAAGACCAAGGAAGCGCTGACATCATTTCCCCGTGGGTTTGCTCTCACAGCCATTATAATACTGATGCTTTTAGCAGTGAGTGAGAATTCATCATCACTTCAGGCAAGAGATCATTAAAGTGAGTAATAGGTGTATCCAGGTTTTCCAAGCAACAACACCAACATTTTGTGTCAATCCGGTGCAGAATTCTCCTGCTTTATTGTTATAGTATGCCACATCAAGTAGTTTCAGGTTTGATTTACAAGGCGATTACTTCCTGGTTAAGAGATGTAATGCTTTATTAGCTAGAGTTAGCTTTTCTTAAGAGGCTGAAGTATTTTGTCTGTGTGCATCTCTTATTTTCAAATTAGTTTTAGAGCTTCATCTCTCTTGAAGTTGTTATCTTAGACTTCCTTGTTATCCACATCGGGCAAACGTCAAAATTGATTCGATTTTTTGGTATTTCTACAACCAAAAGAGCAAAAACACTGAATTTATTAAAGATTAATAATGCAAAACTCTCTATTAAGCCAAGGTCAGCCTGAATAAAACCATTCAGTATTGAAAAAAAATGCAGCATTTATCAAATCCAAAACCAGTTAGACCATGTTTTTTTTTCTTAATTTGACTTTATTTGTCCAGCATTAAAGTAGAAATACTTGAGTCATACAGATGATTTCCTCATGTCATTGTAGCTGTATTTGTGCAATATGGTGAACAGATAGCGGTAGCCAAACAACGTGATCAGATCTAAAGCAAATTTTGGAGACGTGAAAAGTGTGACACTCCGCTCTAATGACATCATATCCCAGCCTGACCTTAAGCTGATCCTCAGCTCCTATTAGCTGTTGGGGGGGAAAGAGCTCACTCACATGCCACATACAGCACTAGCAACAACCGGGTAACCATGGATACACTACATTATATATCCATCTTTCCACTTTTTCTTGTTTAAATCTGCCTTCTTTTGACCTTTCCCCCTCTTCATCTTCCTGCACTTACTTATGCTCTTTTTCTCTTCTTCTTCACAAGTATCAGCAGTCTCATCTGCAAGCATGCACGGTGGCTGCTCAGACTACAATAAGACGATTCCCAGCCATCAGTCACCATGGTAACTGGGGGGCCGAACAAACAAACATCATCCCAGGCCTCAGACAGTAGTGATCTGGTCGACCACCCGGGTGCTGTCGTTCATCTCCACGCACTCCACCTCCTGCCTCTGCCCCTCCCCCCCGGGGCGGTTGCCCCGGCTCTTGGAGGGGGGCAGGAAGGTGAGGAGGGTGGGCAGGAAGGCCAGCGTGTGCAGGGCCGAGCAGCCGGCTGTGAGGGTGAGGCAGCGGAACAAAGTGTGTGTGAGGTTGGAGCGCACGGAGCCCACGGGCACCAGGGCAGCACTGTAGCAGATGAGTGTCTGCAGGGAGGGCACCCCGTGTCTCTCCAGCGCCACCCTCACCCAGCGAGTCCTGCTCTCACCGCGGCCTGACGCAAAGCCGCAGAGGAGCGGGCCGCTGCAGTCCGCCGAGTGGCCCAGGGCGGAGATCAGACACAAGACGGACATGCAGTCGAGCTCCACGCCCCACAGGGTCATGAAACCCAGCACCCCGAACTGGACGGAGAGCAGGGTGAGGCCCAGCCACACGGAGACCAGTGGCTCCACCACGGCCAGTGAGGATAGGCCCAGCAGGAAGAGCACGGCCAGCAGTGAGTGCCTGAGTGGCGAGCTGACAGCTGCCGCATAGCGGTCCAGGTAGACGAAGGAGGGGTTGAAGATCAGGAAGCGGACACGCGACGTCAGCGACAGGCGCCGCAGAGTGTCCAGAAGCACCGACATGGCTTCACGCTTGTTCTCCGTCGTCCTGGCGACCAGGAAGATGCGGGACGCCGCCATGTCCGGCTCCTCGCCCTGGCCGCGCTCGGCGAATATGATGTCGTCAGCGAAGTGGGCGAAGCGCGCCTCTCGGAGGAAGGAGTGGCGGAGGGTGCGGGTGAAGTTTTCCCGCGGCTGGCTGGTGGACTGGTTGCGTTCCGACAGGTAGTTCAGGTAGGATTCCAGCCAGCTGATTCGCTGGAAGCCTTTGGCGTATTCCAGCAGATCTCGTTGTACTGAAGTGTTCCAGTAGGGGGCGCTTTCGTAGATGTAGAATCCAATGACAGGAGAGTAGGAACTGAAGTACCGCTGCTGGGCACGGGTATACAATACTGTCGCTGTATCCATGGCAACCAGTGCGCTTGGGTCAGAACCCTGGGTCACCTGTGAACAGGATGATATTTGTTAGAAATGAAACCGTGCACGTATAGAATCACCACAATCTGTAGGATGTAACAGTTAGTCAGTGGTTATTCTGTGGAAATGTGGACAGAAATGATCAATTATTATATAATTAGTTGAGTTTCATGAAAAATCGTGTTTAAAAAAATGGGGACGATGCTATTAAAAATATTACTTATTCATTCTTTTGGGCCACAGGACGTACTTCATATAGTCAGCTGTCAATTAGTATGTGCTTATATTACATTCAGGCTAATGGCTATTAAATATAATCTAATGGTTATTTCACAAATCATTTGCATATACGCTCCAATTAATGCACTTTTTGAAGTGTTTCAGCTAATTACTGTATATTCATGGACATGCAGCTTTTATTATGAAGGTTTTTTGCAGTTTCATACATTCCATTCAGAAAATTGTGGGATTTGTTTGTTAACATTATACTTCCTCTTTAAGTTATGTTCACAATAGACTTTTGTCCAATCAAAACGCCCAAAAAAGGATGTGATGTCATAGCTCTAAGATAGGTAATCAATAAACATCCCTTAGCAGTCCGCAATTAGGCAGTGGGTGCAATCTGGAAGTATAATACTGAGTTAAACAACTCATTTGAATAATAGCAAATGCTCTGATGACTTGTTTCGATGCAAACACACGTTCAGGTTTCAAGTGCAGGAAACGAGACAAAGCACTTATTCACAGAGGCTGCTGCAGCTTCAGAAAGTGTCTGCTTCACTTCTGTTAGTCATCAGCAGTGTGCAATAACCTCCTTTTTAATATTTCAGCAGTGTTTTAATTGTTTGTGTTCTTCATGTGAATACGTGATGGCAGATGCTGACCGCATACCCTTTGTGTGTCTGTGTGTGTGTATGTGTGTACGTGTGTGTGTCCCTCACCTGCAGGAAGCCCATCAATCCAAAGGAGATATAAACCAGATACAGCAGAACCACAAAGGGTTTCACATAGGTGTTAGTGATCCAGTCTCCATAGCAACGCCTCACACACCCCAGCAGCAGGTGAGAGTCCTGTGGATGAGGGTCAGTGGCTGCCGCTGGGTGTGCGTGAGGGTGGGGATGTGCATGTGTGGAGTTGGTCAGGTGTGCGTGTCCGTGTGCAGCAGGGTTGTTCACCGTATGCGGGTGTGTGTGCGTGTGTGTGTGAGTTAAGCCAGGGTTCGGCGCGTGACCGTGGCCATGACCAACTGCGTGCGATGGGTTGGTCGCTTGTGTCTCGTCCTGGTAGCGTGTGTACATCAGACACCTGTACCAGGCCGGCTTAGAGTCCAGCCGCTCTGGCTTGGGGACCCGCCGGCAAAAGCAGCCGTGCCTGTATCCAGTCTCTAGGTATCCGGTGAACACCAGGCAGGAGCTGTAGAAGGACAGCATGTAGACGTAGCTGATGGTGACGGCCAGCGCAGCGGTGCGGCAGAAGAGGCGGACGGCCTCCATGTTGGTCAGTGGCGAGGCGGCCAGGCCCAGGGTCATCAGGTGGAGCATGGTGGAGCCGGAGAAGCGCAGCATGACGTCCTCGAAGACGCTCGCCACACGCTCCTTCACGTGCTGGTCCTCTCGCGTTCGCCTCCATGATGACAGCATCTCAAAGGAGCCGAATAGCCCATGACCTGGTAGAAAATGGAAATAGATGATTTATATTATTGTGGATTTTAACCCTTAAAAATGCAACATGCACCAGGAGATACACTACATTCTTTAACGCACTGTAGTGGGTGTGCTGGGAGGTTCCCACATAATCCAGTTGCCATCCAGTGTCAAAATCTTGTCGATTTGGTGTCTCTTTTTTATGAGATTGGTAAAAATGAATAAAAGCCCCTTAAAAATGCTATTTGTGATGTAAATGACAAAAAAATACAACAATATATAGTTTATCTTTGTCAAACTGAACATTAATATGTTGATCATCTGGGCTATGTTTATACCTTAATAGGGCAAAGTATCCTGGGAGATAAAACTCAAAAAAGCCAAAATATTGAGATTATATATATTTTTAATGTGGAAATATTCTTCCTAGGGCCCGAAGAGATGAGTGATAACATTAAATTACTACTTATTTATTTTCCACTCCTGCCTGTTTTAGGGTTAAAGGGAAGATATTTTCCCACTTTTAACATGATGAAAAACTTGGACACCTATGTATGAAATTGCATTGATATACACTGTCCTTTGGGATCACTTAGAAATTTCCTTATTTTTAAAAAAGAAAAGCACTGTTTTTTCAATGAGGGTAACTTTAAACTAATCAGAAAAGCTCTATACATTGATCATGTGGTAAATGACTATTCCAGTTGCAAATGTCTTTGGTGCTATATTGGTATATAGAGGGCCAATTTCAGCAACTAGCACTCCAGTGTTCTAATGGTACAATGTGTTTGGTGATTGCATCAGAAGGCTAGTAGATGATTAGAAAACCCTCATGTTAGCACAGCTGAAAACAGGTTAGCTGGTTAGAGAAGCTATAAAACAGACCTTCCTTTGATGAAAGCAAAGTTTGAAGGAAAAAATTGTAATTTTAAATACAAATCATTATTTCTCACCTTGTTAATGACTTGATTATATTTTCTACTCATTTTACAACTCATGGTGGTAAATTGAAGTGTGACTTTTCATGGAAAACATAAAATTATCTGGGTGACCCCAAACCGATGAACGGCAATGTATGTTTAAATTAAAATTCGTGCCTATGACTGCAGAAAACTGAGGAAAAAAAGGCAAAGATTCTCCAACTCTGCTCAACCAGAATGCACTGTGATCATCTTAGTCCATTCAGCGTCCAATCCACTACTGATGGTGTGTTAACATCTTACGTTAAGCTGAGCTGTAAGTATATTATGGTGAGTGTAGACGGTGCAGTACAGAGACAGAACCACAAACATAGAGACCAGTTAGCAGTTCAGCCTCCTGGCTCAGCTGCAGCTGTAATGTCGCTACCGGGTCTGCACAACTGTCGTGCATTTGATTACATTACGCTCTACAGCTGACTGTTTGTTAAATGTTGTTAGAGCAGCCGCTCTGGCTAAATCTGCCTAATCTCACTGTTCCACATATCCAAACTGCAACCGGATTCAAGTCAAAATTCCTCATGAAACAAAAGAATTCTTTAAATATCGCTGTTGCCTCATATCTTTTAATTTTCATCCCCCAATTTCTATTTTTTTTACGATTCTTTGTGCATTCCCTTGTGACATCAATTCATTATTATGAGGAATCAGCATGTTGCCCAAAGAAGTGTAATAATTCAACCTGCCTGGTGTTGAGCATAAACACAGAAAATGGGATTCTTGTGACTTATAATTTATGAATTGCAATGCACTGCATCCTGATAAGGTAGAATTTATACAAATGTTAATACAGAAAGTCATTTAGAATAATCCAAGACATGTATAAAACAGAATAGACTAAACTGATTATAATCAAAAATATCAAATTAAATTATAATAACTTTAACCCACTTAAGCCTATGAGCGTTAAGAGAAAAAAATCAAACTCATACATCTTTTTTTCTAATGATGATAGTAGCTAAATAGACCAAAGAAAAGATTTTAACCAACAAAAAAGTTTCCAACTGCTTCCTGTCACATGATGTCATTGACTTCCTGCCCCCTCCTCCAAAAAACATGGAGAAAACAAACCCTCCGAGAAAGATTCCATTTTATTTAAATTATTATGATTTTCAGCCGTGATATGTATACATCTATTTAATAATTCAAGTCTCCCCAAATAATAATAACCCCCCCCCCCAAAAAAGAAAAAATAATAGTAATATAGTAATGAAAAATGAAAAGATACACAACATGATTGTTAGTAACTCAACTGATATAGTAATATGCATGGAATTTTGAAAAAAGAAAAAATCTGGGCTTAAATCATTTAAAGCAGTTGGGTAACAAAACATTGTATTTATTCAATAATACACATTATTTCCAAGTTTAGATGACTGAGTGTAGTCCAGTCTCAGAGTAATCATGCACATACATGTATTATTATTTATGTACATGCAGCAGATGGTTTTTAATGGTTTTCTCTTCCGTGGTTGCCATGGCACCAGTGAGTCACCAATGACACAAGTATTTCCTTCTCACCCCACCCTCCACTTTCTCCAGTGACCTCACCATGGCAAAACACTTAACACCTTAGCAAAGGCATAAGGGTACCAACACTTTAGGCGTTGGTGTTCCTGAAAAAAGTCTATTGATCTGTTGTGTGCGTGTGTATGTGCTAAATTATTTGACAGAGGGAATTAGAGTGAATGACAGAAAAGAGGTCGTGAGGTTAATGTTGGAGAGAGAAAATGAGGGGAGGAAGGATTTAGACATTAGGGGAGCATGAATATGCAGTTATCAATACAAACACACATATTCAGACACTGAGACATGAGAACATACACATGTCCTGGGCTATAACCATCACAGTCCCTTGATGTGTCATAAACTAAAGATTTCCGGTACTGAAATTTATCTGTTTAATCTGAAATGAACAATTATTATATTATATTCTTTAATGAATAATCTGTTTATTATTTTCCTGATAAATCATATAATCATTTACTCTAATTCTGTACTAAAATCAGAAAATCTGTTAACCCCCCCCAAAAAAACCCAAAGCCAAAAAAAGTTAAAATATCCCAAAATATATTCATTTTATCGTCATTTGTGATGAACAAGCATCATTTGTAATAGGGATGTTTTTGCCTTTTTTTGCTGGAAATCAGACTTTTTTCAGTTACAATTTGGATTAATCAATTGATTGTTTCATCATTAGGCTAGTCAATAATAATAATTCAGTTTATTTGTATAGCGCCTTTCATTAAAAAAAAAAAAAATGTAGCTCCAAATGCTTTACAACAAGAAATGCGAGGCTTCATTTACACGTTTGGTTTGTTTAAAGCTGTCCAGTAAATTCACAAGCTCCATATCAATATTCAGGAAGAACCTGATTCATATCTGATGAAGCAAAGTGAGATCAGCTCTGAGAATCCTTGATGACTATCTTGGTATTTTGAGATAATGTGATGATTACTGATAGTTTTGCTTTAAGCTCAAGAGCGAGATATTCAAACGATGTAAATTTAACAGCAGGTCAAAGTCATTACGTATAAAATGTGTAGAGTCCCTCCTCCTGTCCTGGGGTCTCATTTATCAAAACATGTCTAAGAAGTGTGGTTTCCTAAGATGAAAGTGAATGCAAATCCAACCACAAATGATCAATTTAGATCTGCATGAAGATTAACGCAATGAGATCATCGAGGGACCTCACAGTGCAGTTCCTCATTCCGAGAATTTTCGCTTTCCACTTGTTATCGTGTGATGATTCATGTCAACCCTCAGGTACAAATAATACTCGGGCTCATTTATATATGTAAATATATAAATGAGCTTACCCAGAATATGGGTAAGCAATGGTTAGAATGTGTGGTGGGGAATTGCCTTAGTGGAGTTAGTCCGAATAACTGTTTATTAATTCTTTAAAATTATTTATTATATTATATATTTATTTATTATTTTAACAGAATACCTTTGCAAAGTGGCTCTACATTGTAAAAAAAAAAAGGATTGGACAGAGTTAATTGTTCCTTATAAGATAATTCCTACACACATCTTAGTAAATGAGATTGCTCTGCCTGACTGACTGACAAAATGGGAGGACAAGCCTCTGTCAGTGTTGCTACACCAGTAGAATTGTTAATTATTTTCAATTATCAGATCATTAAACAAGAAGGATTAGTTCGCCCTATTTTTAATGACATTAAAAAAGCTCATTTCAGCTGTTAGGATTTTGCAAACAGTAAAGGAGACTGATTTAAGATGATAGAGACATCAGATGGTCTGTGATTTCTATATATTTGACCACCTGCTGTTTAACCCTCTCATGCATGAATGATGAGTCCAGTCAAGTGTTCTATGGAGTTAATGTTCTATGTTAATGTAAATGTTCTATGGATATACATCTCTATGGAGGGCCTGACATAGTTTGTCGTGTGTTATGTTTAAATGTATTAATGCATCAAGCCACTATTTCCACCATCAATACATCAACTGTCTTTGTGAAGCACAATGTTAAATATTTTCTTAGGTCTAAAAACAAATATGGTCAATATTATTACAACCTATTTGCAGACTATCTCTCTCTCTCTTCTATACTATCTCCCTCTGTACTATGCAGGCATATAATTGTTTTTTCTCTTTATGTGTCCTCCCACCTTTATTTATCTACCCACTGGCATTCTTTAACTGCATTTCCTGCTCAGAGAATCCTTATGTCAACTCCCTTTGGAGAGATATTTCATAGAAATTCCTCTCTGTCTCTATTCTCTTTTTATTGTGTTTTCTCTGTTTTCGCTGTTATTTTAAGCCAAACCGCAGCCTTTCCTCCTCCACTTTACAGAGTCATTCTGGTATAGACTCTGTGTGTGTGACTGTTTATGCATAGTACACACTTGAGTATAAGGCAAGACAAACTGCTTGTAAGCATTTTCATTTTGCACCTAGTTTGCTAATTTTTCATTTTTTTAATCAGAACATTTTCTGTCTGGTCTCTTTTTTAAGTCAACTATTTTACTAACTCAACTTAACTAACATGTTCGAATACTGTTTTTATCGTCCTTATATGCGAGCTGCTCCATTGAAACAGTCACTGTAGCTTCAACAGTAGTTTGTATATTTGCTGATACATTTCAGAAAACCTTTGACTGAAATTCCTCATAAACAAACGTCCCAAACTATCTGAGCATAGAAGAATATTAATATTTCCATCTTTTTATGTATTGAATCCTAATACCTGCAATTTTGCTACAAATTATGGTTGATCTTCCATACAAAGTCTGGCGAGGTCTTCTCCAGGCACAGACTCCCTGGAAGTCATGAAGTGCATTTGGGGACATGTGTGGACTCAATGAATGGTGGATTTGGACAGATGACGCTTCTAGTCCAGGATTCTCAGAAAAAGTGTCCATAAAGTTTGCAATTATTGGAAAATCCAGGACTCATCCAGGACTTTACAGTATAAGCTGCTTGGAAAGTGGATGGACAGATGGTATAAGTCAGAGGTGTCCAACTCAATTTCATCTCTGGCCACATCAGCATTATAGGTTCCCTATGAAGCTCAGTTGTAAAGTCAGTCAATCAGTCATCTTCTATACCTGCTTATTCCTCATTAGGGTCGCAGGGGTCTGCTGGAGCCAATCCCAGTGCATTACAGCGACAGGCAGGAAAACACCCCAGATGGTCGCCAGCCAATCGTGGGGCACACACACCATTCACTCACACATTCACACCTACAGACAATTTAGAGTCTCCAATTAACGTCAGCATGTTTTTGGACTGTGGGAGGAAGCCGGAGTACCCACACACCCACCTTGCGCTAACCCCTGCTACACCGTGTCGCCCCAGTTGTAAAGTGTATATATATATATATATATATATGTGTGTGTGTGTGTGTGTGTGTGTATGTAAGTCTCTGCATTTGTAATACCTTAATAAATGAATTTAATAGAATAAAAAAACAACATCTGATAATTAAAAACTAAAATCATCACGGGTAACTCGAGACTGAAGAATAGAAGAATATGCTGATAACGAATCCTACAACAATTGGATTGGATTATTTGACGGACTTTTAAAGATTTGTATCTGTGGTTTTGCTTTGAGATCTGATTCTATTATATATCCTATTAAAATGCTGTGGTGCAACAAGGAAGCAATACAAAAAATAATCATTTTAAACAACCTCCATGACCAATCGAGTACAGATTTCAAGGATTACATCATGCATTTGATTGCACCTTGGAGTCTCACACTTTGCAGTACAGAGCCGTGTTGAATTCAGAGTTTATGAGGGGCACTTGAATGCACCATGCAGGTTTTTTTGCTGTTTATGTACTGCACTTTTCAAAGCGATTCCCCGCAATCATTCTTTAAATGGATAGTGTGTAGATGGGCTGACATGACTGCAGGGCAGAGGTCAGAGGACTGTTTGTGTGTTTGTGTGCAGCGATGGGAGAACAACAGAGAGAGTGAAAACGATGGGGGAGGGGTGTGCAGCTCCATAAAAGCTCCATAAATGATAATAATAGAAAACTTTTTTTTTTTTTTTTAACGTGAGGCCATAAAAAATAAATGAAATTGTATTTCTTTGGTAATGCCACTGCCTCACTACAAACAAGATATGACCAGTTTGTCTACATTAAGCACAAACATTTATCCGCATACATTTCTACAATTATTTGTTTTCCTTTCTCTTGTTAAATTGCAAACTTCTTTGCAAGCTCTCAGGGGCCAGATAAGAGGTGTCGGTTTAGCTGGATTCAGCCCGCGGGCTTTGGGTTTGACACAAAATTGGTATTAAAGAAGTCAACAATCCAATATCATAGTGGTGTTGTTTTTTAATGTTATGTTTTATTTTATTTTATGCAATATATTAATTTTTTTGCCATTTCATGTGAAGGTTTATGCATGTTCATATAGGTTAACATCTGAAGCAGAGCTGGCGGTATATCATAATTGTTACAGTACATATTTTCAAACCAGATGCAGGATGGGACAATGCCATTTATGTCTATATACCTTGATAAAATCCATAACCCTTATTCTAAAGTCATGTATTTGCATCTCTCCATCATCACATAAGCCACGCAACCCGCCCCTCGCTCGTTTCAAGTTCCTGCAACGTAGCAGGAGATAGAGCACTGCTGTACCTACACTGGCCCGGGCAGAGAGCGAGGCTTTCGGTTTTAGCGACAACAGATTTAGATAATAGTGAATGAAGTGTCAACATGTCAAAAATGTTGACATAAAATAAACAGCAGCAATGTGTGTTATTAAACACAAGCCCTGAGTTTACATGCTGTGGTTTTTATCAATAAGTTATGATAAACAGTGGGATTTCTTGTGAACAAAGCCACACTAAGTAACTATCATGCATTTTGTTCCATTACATTTGTATTATGTATTTGCACAGCTGTGTATATTGTTAAGCAGGAGAGGAAAAGCCACAGCTGTAATCAGTCTGTTATTGTTGCTGGAAACAACCGAAGGAGCATTTTCAGAGATAATTATATTTATATAATCTTTCATTTATATGTTGTTATATCATGCAGCTGTATAATTTTCAACAGGGAAGGAAACACTGTTTTTGCATGTTATTTTAATTACAGTAATGGTGTTGCACTGATTTGGACATGAAGTTCATATCCTGTGTATTTTCTCACCTGGAAAATTGCTCAAAGCATTATCATTGCGACATTATAAGAAATCCTTTGGAACCATGTGTGATTTGCTCCAGACTAACACTGCCCCCCACTGACTTCATCAGAAGCTTGAGTTTTAGTCAGATAAAGTGTTGTTAGAGCCGTCACCCCCCCCGTCCTTCAATAAATCAAGCCGATACCCTGCCGCCTGTCAGTCATTTTGAGGATATGTCTTCCTTGAAATGGCATTCACCCTGAGTCTGGAAGCTGCAAAGCCCATAACAGGGTTAGCCTACTGAAAAAAGAAGAAGGCAAAAACAGCCTGCGATATAAAAGTGCTTGCCCCGTGCTTTTTTGCTTCGCTTGTCTTTGATTCCTCTGTCCTTTTGTCACTGCTGTTTCTAAAGTCCGGTTTGGATCAATGATTCACAAAGAGACCGGGTGCGACTCACAAAAGAAACCTTGACATCTGATTGTTAAATTTCTATAACTGGATAACTGGGCCGTTCACGTCACAGCTGACCGTTTCCACTGCTGCTGCATTGGCACTAAGTGGATTAAAAAAAAAAAACATGGACAACAGCAAGAAATGAGCAAGGATCTGGAGCCATCTTCTTTGCAGCGAACATCAGGTCCTGCCCAATCCCGTCAGCTGTCCTGAGATTTAAATAACCAGGAAGTTCCGCCGCTGTGCCTCGTGCGTAAAACGTGCACAGCGTCCTTCACATTTATTGTTTCTGCTGCTGGGGGAATCACTGCAGGTATTTAATAAGCTACTTGGCTGATGAAACAGGTGACGCGCCTTATGCTCTAAAAACGGCCACTGGCAACCAAACAAGCTGAGTAGCAGGCGACGCCATCGGACAGCTTGAGTCAGGGCTGAGATTGGGCAGCTGACGCCGCTGTAGCTTTCCTCTGCGGTGTTCTAAAGCGGCTTTGTTTGTTGATTCCGGTCTTGAGGCTTCATCATGCAGCTATGACTTCAAAAAGTAATTTTCTATACCTGCTTATTCCTCACTAGGGTAAAAGGGGTCTGCTGGAGCCAATCCCAGCATACTTAGGGCGAGAGGCAGGGATGCACCTAAGACAGGTCACCACCCTATCGTGAGGCACACATTCATACCTATGGGCAATTTATAGTCTCCAATGAACCTCAGCATGTTTTTGGACTGTGGAAAAAAGCAGAAGAACGTGGAGAAAACCCACACAGACACTGGGAGAACATGAAAACTCCACAAAGAATGGTCTCATCTCAAGGCCTCGAACCTGAGACCTTCTTGATGTGGGGCTATAGCGCTAACCACTGTTCCACCATGTCGCCCAACTCTTTTGTCCCCTGTGCTATCAAACTGCTCAACTACTTCAAGGGTGAACAAGAAAATCAAAAGGAATATGTTAGAATAGAATAGAATTCCCTTTATTGTCATTGTACATTGACTTTATAACGAAATTGAAGGATGTCCCACGTTCATTAACATGAAACCTGTGAATTACTACATAACCGTACAACAACCATAACTATACTAACTTTTCTTTTAACTTTTCTAGTCATATAAAATATTACATATTTTCAATATTATATTATTATTATTTTATTATTGTATATATGTGGGGCGACACGGTGGCGCAGGAGTTAGCGCTGTTGCCTCACAGCAAGAAGGTCGCAGGTTCAAGACCTCCTTGGTCCGGGGTCTGGGACCTTTCTGTGTGGAGTTTGCATGTTCTCCCCGTGTCTGCGTGGGTTTTCACCGGGTACTCCGGCTTCCTCCCACAGTCCAAAAACATGCTGAGGTTAATTGGCAACTCTAAATTCCCCATAGGTGTGAGTGTGTGAGTGAATGGTGTGTGTGCCCCACGATTGGCTGGCGACCATCTGGGGTGTATCCCTGCCTCTCGCCGTAACGCGCTGGGATAGGCTCCAGCAGACCCCTGCGACCCTAATGAGGAATAAGCAGGTATAGAAAATGACTGACTGACTGACTGTATATATGTGTGTATGTATAAATCTATCCTTGCATATTGTCCTTTTTATACATATTATATTATATTATATTATATCCCTTCTAGTTAATATCTTAACTTGTAGCTTATATTGATTATATTTGTATTACAATCTTATATATATTTATATTTAGATATTTATAGAATTCATAATAATGTATATAATTACACTGCAGAATGGGGAATCTTGTGTATTTTCATTCATTCATTGATTAATTTTCGATACCAGCTTATTCCTCTTTAGGATTGCGGGGGTCTGCTGGAGATAATCCCAGCACATTACAGGCAAGAGGCAGGGATACACCCAGATGGTCACCAGCCTTTTGTGACCATGTGTAATTTATTTATTTCTGTTTTTCCAATAATTCCGTGTGAAATAATCTACTCACCTACCTCAAACCATGTGCACTTTACAAAAGGCATGTAGCAAAACCAATGGTTTGTATAGGCATCGACTTTTACTTTTATTGTTATTTATGTTAGTGTTGGTATTTTGTGTGTGTTTTTTACGTATTGCTCTTCTGTTTGTGTGTCTATAGTTTTATAACAGTGCTGAATGTGACATGTTGGAGCTTCAATTTCTCAGAGGGAACCTCCCACAGGGATCAATAAAGTCTTATCTAATCTAGTCTAATCTAAAAGTGTATGTCTCAAACGTTTCCAGAAAGACCAGACTGAGGCAGATGTAATGAGAATGGAAACATGAACATGGACAGACTGATCGAAGTCAAATGAACCTACCCAGCATGACGAAAGGGATGCCCAGGTACGTGGAGTTGTACGTGGCCCCGCTCAGGTTGAGGATCCCAGCGGCGGTGAGGCCCGACAGAGTGAGTGACAGCAGAGCCAGCAGCCCCAACCAGGGCTTGGACCTCACACAGTCCCTCATGGAGCAGCAGAGGACAGCCAGCACGCCGCACACCCCCAGGCTGGCCAGCAGCGGGCGGCGTGCCAGCACCGAAGAGAACTGAAAGTCCGTCCTCAGGGACGAGGACGTGGAGGGGTACAGGCCCAGCTTAGGGTGCAGCGCCCCGAAGTGCTGCAACTCGGCGCAGAAGGCCTTCTCCCATTGGCTAGCCACCTGGTCCATCAGGCTGCCGCGGGCCTGGAGGTAGTAGGTGAGCTGCAGCGCCCTGGCAGAGCGCACACCCTCCCCCCTGGCCCCGGTGCCGGGCCCGCGCACAGCCCCGCTGGGGCCCCAGCCCTGCACGCCGCCCAGCTGGTGGCCGATGTACGCCTGCCGCCCATCCGCCAGCTGCGTGATGGGGTACTGCAGCACCGGGGCGGAGCGGTTGGCGGCGTGGGCGGACTGGATCTCCTCCATGGCACGGATGATGTCGTCGATGATGCAGACGTTCTTGTCGTCGGGGAGGCAGAGGTAGGAGAAGGAGTAGTTGAAGCTGTTGAAGCCTGTCGCCGGGACTGTCACCTGCATCTGGTAGATCCGCCTGTGGAGCTACGTGCAGACGAGTCACACACACATACACAAAGAGAGAAGTGTATTAAGATAGCTTCACAGAGGACCGGTTCTGCTCGAATACGCCGTAGCAAGAGAAAAAAAAAGAAAAGGTTGGCTCATTCGGCCCCACTTTTTTATCTGTTTGTTTGCATGAACAAGACAGAGAAGCGTGTGGGTTACTTGACAAGAGTAACAATAGTGGTCTCGGAACCCTCCTCTGTTTCTATGGCAAGAGGACAACAGTGCCAGCATCCACAGAGCCGGTTACTTAGCAACAGGCCTGATGCCAGTCTCTGCCACGGTGTACATGGCAAAGCTGTCTCCCTCCTCAGAGTGGTGCATTGACTAAAGAGAGGGAGAGAGTATCTGTATCTGTGTGTGTGTGTGTGTGTGTGTGTGTGTGTGTGTGTGTGTGTGTGTGTGTGTGTGTGTGTGTGTGTGTGTGTGTGTGTGTGTGTGTGTGTGTGTGTGTGTGTGTGTGTGTGTGTGTGTGGTCCCTTCACCTCACTGGATGGTTGTGAGATTGACACATTTCATAAATTCCTCCTACTTTTTACAGCCATATATTACCAGTTTGTTATATAGCTAGAAGCTCTTAGCTGTTATAGAGCTAGAAGCCCTATAAGGAAGAAATATGCTAGGTGGAAAAAAATGATTCTCTGATTCAAGCTGGAGGTTTCTATGACAGTGAACTGAATATCTTTAGCTTTTGGCTAGTTTCCCCTTTTACACAGTAACACACTCAATCGGCCAATATGACTACATACTTACCCACTGCTGATCAGAGAAACCAGACTGACCCTCTATTCCTACCTTTGCACCTTTTACACGGAACAGTGAAGTGGCTAAACGTGCAACTGTCCCACCTTGAACAGGCCATGTAAAAGTTGCTCCAATCAACACATCACATTTGTGAAATAGTGATCAAGATTTTTCACTATTTCCTGACATTTTATAGACTAAACAATTAAGTGATTAATAAAAAAACAATAATAATAAGTAATTATTACTTATTAATAATAAGTTGCAGCTCATTGTTTGGTCTTTAATAGTTGAGTTCAAACCTTCTTTGCCTCAAATCATTAATTTAATTTGAATCCCCCAATAATTATTATCTATTACACCATATAGATTACAGTTGTCTTCCAATGCATAGTTGAATCTATATTAAATCTATAAAGCAGTTTGTGTTTGTCAGATCATTAGAATTAAAGGGAGAAATAATATACATTATTATTGATGTAAAAAAATGTTTTTATCTCATTTTTAAGGCAATAGGATTTAACTCATCAGCCACGATAGAACTTTTAAGTGTAATCTCTTGTTGAGAGAAACAGTTTGGTGGTGTTTACCTATTCTTGTGGCAGCTGCTGCTCTAAAGGGCAGGAAAATCAGCTCTTTGAAACATCTTGAGACTCAGATTGTGTTTTCACTTTGAAAATCAAAGACGATCTGTACATTTTACTACTTTACACTGATATTTAGTAATTTATCTGAGAGAGTTACCAATTCCTTTAATAACAGGAGCTTAAATAGACTAGTCGATAGACTAGATATAACCACGGTGTGACTTGTGAAACAATCAGAGGTGGGATGTTTTTTTTTGGTTTGCACCTTCCCTTAAAAAAATATCAAGTTCAGGCGCAATCTCCATCACAGAAATCATCATCCGGTTTGGTTGATCACAGTGTGCGTGCTAAATTAATCTAGTTACATTTTCTCCTCCCAGCATTTTGCACAACAGCGTGTAAACACCCCATCTTGTATATTCATTGAGGCGAAAGTACTAATTGGATAAGGCATGCACAAATTTTACAAGGTGAACAGTGTGTTTGCTATGAATTTTCATACTTTTTCACACAAATATCTTTAGTAGATAAAGCGTTAAATGTCATTCTTGCAAGTATGTGCAGCAAAGTTTAATATCGTATAGAAAATAATCCCCCATCACACACACATACAGCCTACTGCTACATTTCACATCCATCCACAGACATTATGGGATATGTAGGACCTCGAAAATGGAAGGAAAGGTAGACAAAACAAGCTGGGAGCAAGTGAAGACACAAAAAAACATGGCATGTAACAGTGTAACCTTATGTAACAGAGACTTTCATAACAGTGTCTTTTATGCATGCACTAACCTGCTTCTCTCTCACTGCTTGTTACTAAACTACCCGATCTCTAACTGTGGCAGTCCTCTGTGGACCAACACTGGGTATACTGTAAGCAAAGTGGGTCAACAATAACCATCTAAAACAAACACACACAAGCACAAACATGCATAAACAGGGAATATATAAACATACAGTGACAAGCACAGTCGACACAATGGGGATTTTATGCTTATTAGTCAGCATGCTCTGATTACAACCTCATAACTTCATGAAATCATTCGGCTAATTGCTGTCAAACTAATACTCATAAATCCATTTAGAAATAACCGACACAGACACAGAGGCCTCCGAACTCCAGCTGAGGCGGCTTTGTAATTGAAATGCTCTCCTTCCTAACTATCAGGATTGTCAGGGGTTATTTGAAATGGGACCGTGTAGTGCCGCTAAACGACTTTTCAATCATCGAGAATGTGGAGGAAGACAGGCTGCGTATGCACGCTGGCCAGCAGATATTTACCACTGTAGGAGTGTTTCTGATACCACAAAATGTGTTTTTTTTTTTTTGTTTTAAAGGGGGATTCTGTAGGTGTGTTGCTCACAGAAGCTGCAGTCTGTGAAAGTGGTTTTGGTCAGTGTTATCCCACAGGACATCGGTGCACATAGCGGCCCATGGGCCAATTCTGGCCCTGTAACACAAATATTTGGCCCCACAACAAAACATGCTGCAGTTTTCTCTTTTCATGGCTGCAACTAATGATTGTTTTGATAGTCGTTTAACCTATGGCTTATTGAAACGATTAATCAGTTAGTTGTTTGGTTCATAAAATGCTGTTAAATGTCAATTACTGTTTCCCAAAGCTAAAGAGTCAATTTAAAATGTATTTTTTTGTCCAGTCCAACAGTCCACAACACAAATACACTGTAAAATCACCATTGCTAAAATAACTTAAAGAGTTAATTAGTATTAGTATTAAAATTAACTCTTTAAGTGTTTTATTAACACTGGTGATTTTACTGTGTATCATCAGTTTACTATTATAGAAACTAGAAAATACTCCGATTTGAAAAGCAGGAACCAGAATATTTGGACATACTTCTTGAAAATTAAAATAATGGATTAATCAATTATCTAAATAATTGGCTAATCAATAAATTGACAAATAGTTGCAGCTCTACTCTATTTTTTAGTTTATATTAAAACCCCTGACTTTACTCTTCATAAAGCTGATATTGTTCATGTAAATCCCCTTTGACCTTGTAACATCTTAACATCTTACTAACTTACATGTACACAGTTTACAGTTCCAATTTCATTCCCTCGTTTACTCATTACTTTATATATCAGGGAATTAAAGATTGATTTATTTATTGACAATTCTCTATGAACCTGATCAAGTTCTGTTAGAGTCATAGTAAGCAGTGAGTGTGCTCATATACCTTCAGTATGGTGTCCAGATGAACCGGGTCCAGCACGCTCCCTTTTCGTGTGGTGACGATTACGCGCCCGTAGCGGCCCGGCGTCTGCAGGTCGGAGTAGAGCGCGTACTTGGAGCGGTTCACAGGGAACAGGCTGTCCACCAGGTTGCCCTCTATCTTGGCCAGGCTGTGCTTGGGCGCGAGCAGGCTCTCCACGTCCTCCTCCACGCGGTACCGGCTGAAGCTGGCCCCGAGCAGGATGGACAGGAGCACGGGCGCCGAGGCGAAGAACACCGGGTGGCTCGCCACGAACCGGCCCAGCGCGTGGAACGAGGTCCTCAGGCCCGCGTGCAACACCTGGCGCAGCATCCTAGCGCGCGGCCGCGGCTCGAGCCTCTCCCACCGACCGGAAAGCCCCGGAGCGCTGCCGAGCATCGGGGGCTGCTGGACGCATCGGTGGCGGCGGGGGGAGGAGGAGAGAGAGGTGACACCGGGGGGCGGGCGGCGGGGAGGATTCGTCCCCCTCTCCACACCACCACCACCACCACCCCGGAGCAGGAGGTCACCAGCCGGGGAGAATCCTCCGGTCACAGGGGCGTCCCTACCCCCGGGGTTCTCTCATCCACTGGAACAACGTAAAAAAGGACAAACAGCTGATGAATGAGGCAGCATTTCTGCGCTCTGCAGTTAGAAAGCATATTGATAGCCTACTTTACATCTAACAGCCACAACCCCTGATGCGCTCGAGCCGCGCGCAACGGAAGCATCGCAGCACTAAAGTGGTGTCATTCGACTTGTGTAGGCTTCTCCCTCTAAACGATCCCGGTAGTTGTGTCAGCGCACTCGGACAGGTTGCAGACACACACACACACACACACACACACACACACACACACACACACAGTAGTTGCAGGCTGTACATACCTGAAGAGGGGAAGGACCCGGTGATGTCGGAGATCCTCAAAAAAGGCGCATTAAAGATGTTGTCCAGCCGGCGTCCAGCTCCGCCCTACATCACACAAGTCGCCACGCAACCTGACGGGTGGTCGTTTAAGGTGTGGGAGTCGCAGGACGGATGACGCTGCGTGTGCACGCGGCCGAGGGGGGATGCCGGCGCGGAGATGTTTGTCAAAACCCGCCTAATCTGGATTTCCTCTGCGGCAGAAGGGTTTCTGTCGTCCGTCCTCCGCTCTCCTCATCGCCCCGGCGTTTTGGCGGATCTCCTCCTCCTTCTCCTCATCACCATCATCATCATCATCCCTCACCGGGCCGTGCTCTCCCGGCGACTGACAGTGACTTTTCCTGCTCCTTCGTACGTCACTAATTACCGGCTTTCAGTCTAGGGACCGCTCTCCCCTGTCTCTCTCTCTCTGCCTTTTTTTCCCTCCGCCCTCACGACCCGCACCGAGCCCCCTTCTCCGCCCCGCCTCTCCCGGTTCCGCGCCGCTACAATGCAGAGAAACAAACAACGTTCAGATTCACATCGCATCAGTCATTCCATAGAGGGACATAATGATATTCTTAGAAATTTAACACACCGGGATTTTTTTTTGTTTTATCGCAACATCCAGGTGACTCTGATTTTTCTTTCCTAATGTCAGCAAATCTCATGGGCAGAGCCAAACCAATGATGAATTGTGCATGTGTCCATAGGCTGATGTATTGTCTTCCCCTGTATCTGTTCCTAAGGTGACCTGATCCCAAACCGGCCAAATGTGGGACAATTAGTATGTTTGTTTGGGACAGTATGTGGGTCATGTTACCAGGGCGGAGAGGAAATAGTGTATATTCTAGGCTGAGGTGAAGGATTTAATAAATATTATTCAAATGCAACTTTTCCTACTACCATAATAAGTAAATGTACTTATTTCTATTGCCATTCAGCTATTGCTATTTTTTTAGTTACTTATTGTTTTTTTTTTTTTATCAAATTAAAATATGAATTTGTTTTGTTAAGCACTTTGGTCTGCATATGTGCATGAAAAGGAGCCATACTAATAAAGTCATTATTGTTGTGATTACAAAGGCACAGTGTTGTAAATGTTGGTCATTCGGGCTTCTGTCACCTTATCTGTCTGGCTTTCATTTTTCAGTGGGAATGCAGTCACAGACCATAGCACATTTTTTTGAGACTGATGCACTGTATTGCTTCACATCGCTTCACATCAAACGCAGCCCTGTGGTGACATCCCTCCCGGCTTTGGTCACTGGCCACTGGATGAAAGCCTATATTTTAGAAAAGTGTCTAACCTGCAGCGGTTTCTGTTTGAAAAGTGGAGACAATCAAAATGGGGGACATTGTCGCAATATGTGTAATGCAGTTACACATTGGATAAGACACCTGGCCATCTACATCTTGTAATTTTTGAGTAACAATATTTGGATGACAGTGTGGAGCTAGGGAGGAGCTGTGACTACCAGACAGCTAGCAGCCTGTCACTCAGAGCAGCCCTTATTTCCCTAAACCCTCTAAATTAGCTACCACAACCATAGTCCTTATAATGGAGGATATAATGTTTTTTAAACTTGATTTTAGAATTATTATACATTTCACTATACATTTATCCAACATGTGGACACTCTGCATGTTGGAAATAGTGCTCACTCATTATTTTATTATTTATATTACATAAATACACAGTATTAAGCAATGTGCAGTTTCATGAAGCAGCTCTTTGGTTTGCTGTTGTGTAGAACATTGCCATAGAAACCAGACAAATTACTTTCTTTTTTACAAGCTCTGGTTCCCATGGCGATGGTGATGCCACCCATCCCCCAAATCACACATACACAGTGGTGCTCTCTCTCTACCCTCTCTCTCTTATACACACACACACACACATACACACACACACACACACACACATACACACAACACACACCTGCTGTCTCACAATCTGCTTATGGGTTAGAGGTGTCTGATGCAGTGGCATTAAAAGCCAAAGAGGCACAGAAAGAGAAAAGTGTGGAGAAGATGTGGAGAGAATAATGAATGCAGACAGATGAACATCACACTCTTCCTGTCTCTCTGTCTGTCTGTGTGTATGTATATTTGTCTTTTTATTCAGACCCATGAAGTCAAATAGCCAAGCAGCTTCTGTTTTGTTTGCATGGCACAACAACTGGCTGCCCCTCCCCTGGTATCATAAATTAACAAACAGAATAGTTTACATTTTTTATGTTTGGATTTATGAAAAAAAAAACTTTTATATTTTCAGACATGCTACTGGTAAGGCACTAGGGAATGATCACTCCAACACTATGGTCCAGACTGAAATATCTCAATAACTATCAAATGGATTGCCTCGACACTTCAATGCCATGTATTCATTCCACAGACATCAGCCACTGGATCTACAGCTCTGGAATAAAATAAGAGACCACTGTATTTTTTTTCTGAAATCAGCATCTTTACATGTTTTCCAGTCATTCCATTACAGTGTCTGTTAAATTCCAACACATGCACACCACACAAAGAGGTACTGACTAGGTGAAACCTGAACCAAGAACAATAGTAAAGACTTGTGGAGAGCATGCCAAGACGCATGAAAGCTGTGATTAAAAATAAGGGTTATTGCACCAAATATTGATTTCTGAACTCTTCTTAAGTGTAAACATTAGTATTATGTTGTTTTAAAATGAATTTGATCTTGTTTCTTTGCATTGTTTGAGGTCTAAAAACATTGTATCTTTTTTGTTAATTTGTCATTTCTACAAATAAATGCTCTAAGCTATAATATATTTAGTTGGACTTTGGGGGAATTGTTGTCAGTCATTTATAGACTGAAACAAAAATGTTCCTTTTCCCCAAACACATACCTAAGTAATAAAATCAGAAAAACTGATCATTTTTTCAGTGGCTGTATTGTTACAGCCATACTGGTCTAAGCAACTGCCATAAACTCTCAGAAGACTGGACTGGTTCCAGCACTTTGCATCATGGGTCTTAGCAGGGAAATTGTGTTTACGGTGGTTTTGCATGGACCAATATGACAGATCATAGCAATGACTTGATGGGGCCAGTATGCTGTAAATCATAATGATATTTGAGTTATCATACAGCAATAATTGTTATTAATATGACTGTGTCAGTCAGTATACACAAACATCTGCATTATCCATTGGTAATCAGCTCTTTATTATTATCTTATTATGTTAATTTAATAAATATAATTTAATTATCTTGTTAAACAGCAAGGCAACCAATTGTCTTTACTTGGCTTCGAGTTCTGCAAAGAAGGTTTAATTTTCTGTTAAATGTTCATTCATTAATAAGCATTAACTGTAAAAAAAAAAAAAAAAAAAAAAAAAAAGCATTAAGAAAAGCAACTGGAAATCCATTGTCATTTTAAAATGCAATCGTGAAAATGAAGAATGGGATGATGGAATGAAGGTAGTGAGATATTGACTGGCCAAATTAAATTGTGAAGACACTGACTTTCCCCCTCAGAGACCACATCCAAGTTCAGATCTCAAAGCATGGAGCGGAATCAAGTAAAGCTCTAATACAGTAAATAAGGCTCTAATAATAACAAACAACTCGACTGACAAGGTGTGAACATGGCAGCTGTGGGTGAAATGATGTTTTAAGATGAACGATATGAAGATGATCAACATGTCTTAAAAATAGATAAAAACTTTAAAAAAAATGTAATAGCATGTGCCTATGGTTGTGTGTATGCATGTACTAATCCATTATTCAATTATGCCTCAATTAGCCTTTAATCCCATTACCAGTCCGGTGAGGGAAGAGCACTGAAGGATTGGATGAGTAAGCGTCTCCCTGGGGAGGAAGGAAGAGCAGAATAGAAAATGAAAGACTGCAGAGATATGGGGGGCTCGGGGCACTTTCTGATAACAAAAGTACTAATTAGTGTTGCTAAATGATTAATAGGAATCGGAATAGAGCACGTGTTAGAGGGAGAAGAAAGTGCGGAGAACGAATGAGAAATGGAATCTATTTTCTGCTCCTGCAGAGAACGAAAGGAGGGCGAGATGAGGGAAGATACTGCAGGGGTTAACTCTCTCTCATATACACACACACATGCACACACACACACACACACACACACACATAGAAAAGATGGACAGACAGAGGTAGTATAGCACTTTTTTATCACTTAACAGGCTGCCAGTCTGACATTTCACTTGCTGTCCCCTGTTTGTCCATCTGCACGACATCTTCCCTCCATTATTAAAGACGCTATATAGTGCAGAGTTAGTTGAGGGCAGATATTTGTGAATAAGGCTCTCTGCTTGCACTCCTCCAAACCTGCCTGCCTTCCTTTTTCCCTCCACCCCTCCCAAACCCTCCAATCCATCTGTTTTGGTGGAGGCCATCCATTAATAAAGAGTCTGTCCTTTCATTTCTATTTCCCCCTCCTTCTGTATTATTTATTTACCCATATATCTCCCACTTATGGCGAGCAGCTGTGTTGCTCGATCAGGATGCAGCAGATGGAAAGTGGGAAAAATCCTCAAATGTTCACCCAGAATTAGAAATTAAACAATAATTTCCTCTAAACCTCTACATGTTCTGTTCCAGATGTAGGAACAGAATTGACTTAAATCTTTTCTTCTTTTTTTTAAACTGCCTCAATAACAATTAATAAAGGACACTGAAAGAAATGGAGTACATTTATTGAAATGGGGTACATTTGCTGAGGGTTTCAAATGCTGCAAATCTGCCTGATTAGAGGAAGTTTTACACTCCAGCCCAAAGGAGAGTCATATTGTGCTGGTGGGAGTTAGGAAAAAAATGTTCTAACAATAATTAACTACTGCTCACATTAAAACTGTCTTCATTAAATATATTTAGAAAAATGTGAATCAAAGCTTCAATGGACATTATTTAAGAAACAAATCACATCTGAGACAGATGTGTTTAACCCAAAATAAGAGAAGTCCAAATATAATTGATAACTGTGCATTTTTTAATACAACAGATCTTGTCCCGTCTTGTTTCAGTATGGAGCCATACAGGTTTGTATCTACTTTGGGATTTAATATTCAAGCATAGTGTCTGAGTAGAGAATTCTGTTCTAAAAAGGTAAAATGTGTTAGAATTTTCCATCCAATCAAATAGGGGGCAGTGTCTGGGTGACTTACTGAATATAGTATAAAGGTCATCCAGATGCTGAAATGCTGAAAAGAGATCAGCTGCAACCGTGTCCTCTGATTATATTATAAGGAACTTACAGAAAATTAACATTATCATAGCTATTCTTCAATAACAAGTTGACACAAAACGCATGCAACTATGTGGAGCTATTTGTTTAGCGGATCACTTACAAATAATGCTAATGGCTACATTGCAAGCAGAAGCAGATACAGTCAGATGATTGATGAATATCTGCCATCCTGTAGATGATAGGCTCTCTGCAAACTCCAACAGGTGGAAAAACATGTGTTGGTTGAGAACACAAGTTTAGACTTTGATACTTTCACACGGAAAATGTTCCCACTGAATAGAAACGCACTAAAAAGAAAGAGGAGTAGAGAAGTGACCTGTTGCTAATGTTATCACAGCACAGGTCAGTTAAGAGCTGTAGAGAAGGCAGCTTTGATGTATCTGCACTGGGGCAGTTTTTCTATCTATCCATCTATCTGTCTTTATTCTCATATGTTTTAAATACAAGGTTTTCTTATACATAGATGTAAATACACATAATCTTTTATGGAACTTATGTCACAGGACAGGTCAAAGGTCATAATACGGATAAGGGAAAAGACAAGAAAAGATATAAAAAAAAGAAGCATCTTCTCTGACTGAAAACCATCAGGTGCCATGAACTGAAAGATATAAAAGCTGGGCCCTCACTCTGAGAAAATTGGCCATTTGGCAGCACGTGTGTTTGAACCAAGCTTCGGTGCCTTCAAGGACGCTCTCTGGTCTCTTATTATTTGTGCTTCCACAAATCATCCCTGGGAAGGCACACTATTACTGTAATTGCATTATTATGGTATTTATCTGTTTTTTTTGTTTTTTTTTCATCTTCATCATTAAGCATGGCAGCATTCATAATTTCTAAATGTCATTTGGACATTATCTCTTGAGGCCATAAGGGATGCTGTAGGGGAGAGGGGTTTAACAGGGGAGGAGGAATACAGGAAAGTCATCTTCAAGGCCTCTTAGAGACTCTGAGATTTGATTACAGTTACTGGCCAGAAACACAGAAGACAAATGCAGATGGATGAAGATAAAAAGCGTATCGCCTGCTCCTCTCTGCTTCTCACAGACGAAAATCGCCAGCCAACAAATAAAGCAGCACACATGACAAAGAAAAGCGGTAGAGGCCAAATGACTCAAGCAGTGCCTGAGGAAAATCTTATATGCTTAAAGGTCAGAGTGTGATACCTGAGAAGAGACATTTTCACCTCTCAGAAAGCTAAATTTAATCTGTGTGATTACCTGGCTCATCGGTATGTGTGTGTGTGTCACAGGGGCAGCTTTCTGGACCTGGATGCTGGTTCACCTTCCCACCTGTCTGCATTCAGCTCATCATCCACAGCTCAAATACTCTGGTATTCCTTCCATGCCTACTACTCCATTATTCTGTGTATCTGTGCATTTGCTTCTGGGTCTAAAATGTATCCTAACACCAACACTTACAAACTCCACAGGACTCCGGAGAACATCCAGGCTAAGGAGAGACGTGTGAAGTAGCCACCAGATGTGACCCAGTGTGGTTTGACTTCAGTGCATTTTCCTTCTAATGAGCAACAAAACAGCCTGTAAGAAAGTGAACATGTTAAATAACGGCCAGATGAATGTGTTGGTCTTTGAGTTCCTCTATCCCCTATATAAGTTTGCAACATCTTTTAAGAATAGATTTTAATGTTCTTTTATAGCTGTTAATGGTTTGTCTCTGTTGTTTCTTAATTGTTCAAAAGTTTTTAGATCTTCTAGTGTTTGGCTTTCAAAGAGAAATTATTATTAGATTAAATTTATATAATTATAAGAAAATATGCAGCACAGTTCTTTATTTTATAAAATTGTAATAATAAAAGTGCTGTAACCTCTGTTAGTTGTGTGCACACAACATTCACACCAACCAGGTGAAAACCCACACACACACAGGGAGAACCTGCAAACACAGAAAGGTCCCAGAACCAGGACCCAACCTTCTTGCTGTGAGGTAACAGCACTAACCCCTGCGCCACCATTATTTTATTATTTTTTACTGCTTTTTGTTTTTACTTTCAGTTCACTTTCTTTTGCGGTAGAGTCCAATGTATAAGAGAGGCAGTCAGCCACCGGGCTGTGTTTTCCTGCTACATAACGGATGTCTCTGGTGAATTCTGAGACTTTCTAGAGACCAAAAGGCATTTGTAAGAGCTGAAGTGGCCCAAAAGGAGTGACGACCGTTGTCTTGGTAGGGTGAACCGGAACTTGGTGATATCCCCAGATCCACCTTTGAAAAAAACAATGATGCGCCTGCAAAGTGGGATGAAAAATCCTGAACACAAGGAAACAGGGTACTGATCAGGTAGAATGAATCTTGAGCTGTCGCTAGTCACCACACGCCAGACGCCAGCCTCCGTTGGGCTTAGCGACAAGGTGAAGGGGCGAGACCCAAGACTGTTAGACCTGCGAATGATGCCAAGACTCCGCATGGAGTTGAATTCCTCTGTGATGGCCAGCTTGTGTGGGTCAAGGCACTGGGCACAGGTACGCCATTAGTGGACATATAAGGCTTCATATTGTGTTTGGCAGTGGTGCGTGAAGTAGTGGGTGTGGTGATATCAGAGCAGTTGTCAGCAGGCGAGAGGGCGGAGGACAGTTTCAAAGGGAGTTTGTCACTGTGCTCATATGACAATGAATTAAAGGTTTCAGTGTTGTTGAGTCGATGATTCCCACATCTACCAGAAGACTGTTGGCAAAATCAAGACATAGGGGTGGAGCGGATACGTTTGCCAACGCAAAAATTCCCAGGGAAAACGCTGACCTGCAAAACATATTGTCACAGTACTTGTGCCAAATGTAGGTATTATGCTGCCATTAGCAGTTACGTACATGGGTACAGGCGTTTTTGGCCTCATTGCCAGATTTTGCATGGTAAAAACACAATCCCAAAGCTGGAGTGGCTTTCGATATGGATTACCGGGGCCGTCCCCAGGGTAACTTTATGCCAGCAAATTTGGGGATTTCATGGGCACTAATGAGTTTTGTATTGCCCATTTAAATTGCAGGGAGTGCCTTATTTAAATGTTACCTGCCTTCTATACTGTAATAATTGTTATATTCTTTTTTTTTACTTCGGTGTGTGCTTGTTTTATATTTAATAGTTTTATGCATTTGATATTAAATAGTTCTATTTTCTTTTTATATTTATAGCCTTTTATACCATCATAATTGTATTATTATATTACTTCTTATTATATATATTATCTCTGCGTCTGTGTATGGGCGGTGGTGGTGGAGTTGGCCCAGGACACCAAAGAGGCTAGGACCATCCCTGTCCTGAGGGCTTTGCATAATGAACTACAGCATGGATAGAGACAGAGGACGGTTGCTTCATGCAGCCTCCCAAGGCAGTACAGCAATGGCATCAGGTGTAAAAATGTTTTCCCAGCTGAAAAAAAATGAAACAAAAAAAAAAATCCATCTGCTCCTCTGGCCAGGCGACGCAGTTTCTTTTTAATAGAAGTAGTCAGGGGCAGACAGACACAGTCTGGGGGCTGCTGCAAGTTCTTTGAAAATGAAACATGGCTGGTGATCACCAAGCAAAGCCAGCATATGGTCCATTAATTCAGCAGGCCTCTGTGAGGGATAGTAACTGTTGAGCACGGTTCAGATTCTAATAGACCAAAAATCCTTTTAAGGTGTGCTTTAAGAGTGGTATACAGTATTTGTCCCCTCACTCGCTGGTGGATTTCCCACCAGGATCAACATTCGTCCTGCAGTTGAGCTGATAACAGATGCAACCACATTTTAGTATTTGGTGCCTTCTGATGGTATGTCCTTGAGGGCAACTTTAGCTTGAGCCTGCATATGCAATAGCATTCTGTTCCTAGAACCCGGGCAACTTAAGGGAAACCACATTGGCTGTCATGTCCAAAAAAATAAAATAAAATTTTTTAAACCACTTAAAAGTATATCAGGGTCTGTCACCATGTTGGGAGAAGCAAGTAACAAATGACAGCATACTACTTCATACTGCAGAAGAGAGAACTGTTTATTTCCACTTATCACTCACTCTTAATAACTCAGTAGTTATATTTCCTGGATTGCAAAATTCCTGGAGAGTAGATTGATACAGCCTTAAAATGCTATGCAATGTGATCATTCTGATCTTTCATGAAATGTATCATACATGAAAAATATATATAAAAGAACAGAATTTCAATTAGTTACAATTCTAAGCTCAAAGATGAATATCCTCAAAAATGATCAGGTGCCACAAACTGCATCCAAGTCTTAGTTGAATGATTCGCTAGGTTGATTTATCAATTGGGTGTAGTGTTGTTGTGTTGAACATGGACTGGATCCAGCAGACAAATCAGTGGTTTAATCACCTTAGCTGTCAATTGTACACTGGCCACTATAGTGGATTTATTACAATTCAATGACGTAATGGAGCAAAGTCAAGCAGTAGCTCATATTAACTGCTGTAACAAGTCAGAGCATTAAGGTAACTACAGGGCATCCAACGTACACATACTGTTGATAAAGCTGGAATCTACTTTAATTCATGTTATTTAAGTTTTCTACAATAATGTTTAAAAAAAGGCCTTTAAGTCTATGACTGTCATTTTATAGTTACAATAAAAAAATCGAAATGTTACTCATACAGCTTTTTTAATTACATGATAGTAGACAACTTAGACAAAAGTTTTTATCAAATAATTTATGTTTCTGAGTGCTTCCTGTTATATGACGTCATCAATTTCCTGCCCCTTCCTCCTGAGAACATGGCAAAGACACACCCTCCCAGAAAGAGGTAATTTTATTTAGATTATTAAGATTTTCAACCCTGACATGTACATATCCATTTGATCATTCAATTGTCTAGAATAACCCCCCTCCCAAAAACATGTACATGGGATAAATACTTATTTGTTTATAGGTATATTTGTGCAAGCAACAACTATAATAACCATTAAAATGCTATTTTCTACAATGAAAATAGTACAAAATGGAAAACAAACATGCAAAACATGATAGTTAGTGACTCAACTGATATAATTATATGCATGAAATCTTTGGAAAAAATCTGGGCTTTAATGGGTTAAGTAATAAATGTCAGTCATAGACATAGTGGCTCATAGGTCTAAAAGGGTTAAAGTGTGCTATTTGCTACATATTGATTTTGTGCTTGGTACATCCAATTTTACAATTACAACTCAAATTGTCCTTATATATATATATATATATATATATATATATATATATATATATATATATATATATATCTCAGCTCATTATCAGGAGGCAGAAGGAGTGTACGTGTACAGTGGTTGTTATATCCATTTTTTATTAGTGGCCAATAGAGCTGTCATTACCCTGTGTATGTGTGTGTGTGTGTGTGTGTGTGTGTGTGTGTGTGTGTATGTATGCAGCCTAAGAAGTAATTGTTACAATTTGACCATGGCAGGTTCAACCACTCTCAGCTCATTATCATCCATCTCACTTACTCCTTCCCTTTGTCTTTTAATCACACCCCATCAAACACAGACACACACCCCATCACACACAGACACGCACACATACACAATAATAGACTGAGGCATGGAACTGTTTGTCTAACTGGTGTGTATCGATGTGTCTGCCGCTGGTGTTGCCACAGATACAAGTCATTAACGTTACCCCCTGCCTGTAAGACAAAGTGACATGCATGCACATAGTTCCAGGTTCAAGAGCCTCCTGTAAAAACATGGTATAAGTTGCCATGGGAACTGGTGACATCAATGAATGAGATATGAGTGTGTGTAATAGCTGGTCCAAAGAAAAATCAATACATGGACATGCTTTCAGATCCCCAATCTATTTGTCTTCTGCCCTCCATCCACTGTCTGCCACCTCTCTCATGTGTGCGTGCACACACACACACACACACACACACACGCACGCACACACGCACACACATCTTCCAACTCAGCTTATCAATTTAAATCACTGTACAGTTACAAGGTGAAGGAACAGCCTCATAGTTTTATTAGAACCTGACAGAAAGAAGCACATGAACCACGATCACAGCATATACACAAACATACAGCTTTAACAATGGAAATGTTGTGACTCATTAAGTTAAAACTGAATAGTAAGCAAAACATTTGGAAATAATAAAATGTAAATAAAGATGCATGCTTTTTAGCTACAGTGGTTTCTGTTTAATCATTTGCACCATGGAGGCTGTATACTTCCTATTTATTATTCAGTTTTTTAAAAAAAATGTACTTTGGGGGTGATTAGAGTTAGTTATCTTGTAAATTATGCATGAACCATAATTTGAAAGTGTCATTATAATTCATAGGCCATTTTAAATTAATGCAAAATACAGGTTTTGGCATTTATGTAGGTCGGTGTTTATCATTTTGGACTGACACTCATTTTAGATAATGATAACTGTACAGCAATAAACAACATTTCAGAAGATAAATACAACCACAAGCTGATGTGTGAGTGCAGCTAGGCAGTGTAGCTGAGTAACACCGACAGAAAGACAAATGGACAGAGTGCATCTTGTAGTTTGAGTGCTTGTAATTCTGTGAGCTCATTTGCTGGGCTGAACCGAGGCAGAATGAATATAAATGTCTGACCCAAAACTTAGATTGAAAGAAAAAGGGATAAACATAAAAGGACAGCCCACACACACACACACACACACACACACACACACACACACACACACACACACACACACACACACACACACACACACACACACACACACAGTACAAACAAAATATACACATCATAGCAAGCAGTAGTAATCTTAAATTCACTTCAAATCTTAAAATATGCCAGGTCGATATAATTTGACTTGTTGAACTGCACTTAATAATATGACACTGGTTTTCACAATTATTTATGCAACAAGACGATAAAGAAAGAAAAGAAGAAAAATACAGATTCAAAACTTTAAAATATTAAATCATTTGGATGATAAATATCTAAAATGTTTTCTCATATATATGAACAAATATAATTTATCTTTGGTTCCGGCTGTGTGGAATTCATCAACAGCTGCTAATGAATATATGCATATTTTAACCTGATATACTGTATTTCTGCTTCTCACAGTTACCATAAAATCTGGAAAATATATTCTTACTATATATATATATATATATAGCTCTTTAAAAGTTTAGTCTTTGTATCTTTACTATGATATCAATGATATAAAAACTCTATTCCCATAAGAGTAAGACTTTATGGAGTTACACTTACAGTTCATGCTGGTGTGTTCTAAAAATGGTCAGGTTTTAGATTTTCCTGCAACAGCCTGTAACAGACACTTCTTCTTTCCAACATTTTCATCATCCATATACTATCATTTACAAACGTCTTCAGTCATAATGTATGCAAGAACTGCAGTAAATATACCAGTGAAAAAAAATTACAAATTTGTTGCAGTAAAAATATACACAAGACCATTAAAATGGGTACAGTCTCTTATCCTAACATGTCTGTATGTTAGGGTTTACTGTGAGAACAACTAACTCTTCATTTTTGCATTGCTCCCGTATCCTGTGAACTACTTCCAGCATTATCAGCCTTTTTAACAGACGTCTGGCAGACGAGCACTTGCCCGGTTCAGAGACAAGCTGAAGTCAAAGGTCACCACACCCGACAGGACTGTGCCCCTCTGTTCATAACCGATGACTCAGGACAGTTGAAGGCTTTGCGGAAACCTTCGTAGTTACTCATTGCGCCAATAACTCTGCAGGGCAACAGTGACGTCAAGGTCAGGTAGTAAGGGTTATGATTGAGTGTGTAAGTGTGTGTGTGTGTGTGTGTTTGTGTGTGTGTGTGTGTGTGTCTGTGTGTGTGTGCGCTCACCTGTATTTTGGTGGACTGTGGGCTCCACTCTGTATCTGTTCCCTGGCTGCCTCCGGTCTGTATGAGTTACATCTCACCTGCATATGAAATTAATTTAAATTATGAAATTATGTTTTTATAGTGAGCGTTAATACATTTTTACAAGTGAAACTTAATTTGTATATTAAAGCTGTAGTGTAGGATTTTGTCTCCCCCATCTGGCAGTGAACGAGTAATTACACACGGACTATAAAACTCAATCTACTGTGAAATGCAGAGAGATTTACCTGGTGGTGAAAGGATTGTGTCAGGATAAATAAAATAAAAAAATAAAAGGATTGTGTGAACTCATTTGACAAGGACTTGTAATGATCAGATGTTCACCTATATATAAAAGTTACATACTACAGCAATGCCAGACACATATTATTGTTCCATTGTTCATGTCTGGAGATCTTATACAATTGTTATAATTATTAATACCATTGTCTAGACATTTGTACCTGGTTTTACTTAAACCTAACCATTTCAAGCCTACATAAAAGCTCTAATTATCTGAAGACAAACATGAGCAGCACAGCAGAAACAGCTGCTGTGTGTTTTCCTCACATGCGCATAGCTCAGGAAGAACAGCTGGTTGTTGTTCAGTCCGACTCCAGGCAACAGAGGCTCCTCCACGCCACCTCTGGTCTCCTCTACCCACCGCCTGTACGCCTGCACAAAAACAAACCACTTAAGCTGCACACTGGACCGGAAACTGACCCAGCCCTACAGTAGGTACTTGTCTTGTTCTTGCTGGCTCACTGCCTTTTTTGGCAACACCTACTGTTAAATGCAATATAACCTTCTTCCATGTTATTTGATAAACCTGTATTTTTCTGACATAAGAAAGTCATATTTAGCTTTTCTTTTTTTTCTTTTGCAAAATAAAGGGAACCTATTTTTTTCAGAGAGTCCAACAGATTAAGGGAAACAGATCATACCATGAAAGATTCTCTTATTCCTCCATTGTCTGCTATGTTCTCTGCCAGAGTCCTCTTACCCCGCACCTACATACACAGGGGAAAAAAATCACACAGTTACTGAGGTTATTATGGTGCAAGCTGGTCCTAAAACATGTACTAGATTAGTATCTGGATGGGAAGTTATATGGTTCAATGTGTTTTTGTATGACTTTAATATATAAATTATATATGTCTTACATTGAGCCTTGCTTCCTCCCAGTGGTAACCGTTATACTGTTCAATCATACATTGAGTCTTTGCATTAAAGGCTGTAATGGATGAGTTGCTCCACCACTGATCAAGGTTGCCATCCTTGTCATACTTGCGACCTATGTATATAAAAAAAAAATACACACAAAATAAATCATAGTATCCAGTGTGTTAGAAACTGCTGACTTTAGCATCATTGCTAATTGGTATTTACCGTTATTGTCAAAGCCGTGTGTTAACTCATGTCCAACTATCACCCCAATGGCCCCGTAACTCAAAGACCTGGAAACAAGGGAATCCGCTTGGTCATATGACACTAAAATGCAGCAGGCACAAGCAATTTCCTAATCTGAGATGTATTTTAATGACTGTCATTTACATTTATTGTAGAAATGAATGCACAGTATGGCTCCAGTAAGGTTAATTAGAACATGACTTCACCAATCATGAATAATTTTATAATTTGTTTGGCAAAATGGCAAAATTTAAGACATCTGTTTTTTTCAATATATATTAAAATAATGGGGATTATTAGTATTTACAAACTGTAATATGGGACTTTCAAATTAAATTAACCCAATAAATTCTATTATTAAAAAAAATGTATTTTTATTTGGTTTCTATGTGGAAGGATATGTCAGGAAAATACTGCAATTATTTCAGTTCTGTTAAGTATCTTCACGGTCTGTTAGTATTTGTTTAATCTCACCTTGGATAGTCCTTCCCCCAAAAGAAAGGCTTTTGAAGCTCTCCAGCAGGGAATCCTAAATGAGAAGATTAAAATATGCATTTGTGTCTACAGCTGTGTCCAGACAAAATTCATTTGTGTGATTGAAAGGTGTGTTTTCTTTGGAAAGCTACTAATGTAAAACAGATTGCATTTGACCTTTTTTAGAAAGAATTCATGCCTCCTTCCAGCAAATTCCCAACTATTTTTGCAACCGAAATGCATATAATCCCCATAATGTCTCCCAGGCAAAGCCTCAATTGAACTGCAGTAATACTTCATCCTTGGTGGACATAACTCCATAAATCACAATTAAACTCAATAAATGGATCATATTTCTTACTGATTTGATTGGTGAAGGAACTGTAGAAGGCGTTCACTGTCGTAGGGTTTGTGAACCACCTGGAACACAAACACACGTTGGCATGACAACAAAGATGTGAAACACAGGATGTAATGAAGTAGTGCAGATTGTCCAACCACTCACTCCGTCCGGGGGACACTCTTTCGGAGCCAGGAGAGGTCAGACTGGGCAATGAACTTCAACGTCTGCATCACATTCCCGTAGTAGTCACTCTCATTGAACTCTAGCTAGAACACACACATGCAAATACATGCACTCGGTTTAAAGATTCAGCCCAAACTTATTTAGATATTTAGTGTGACATTGGACCATTTCCCCAATTTAAAATCATGTTTCACTTTAAGCTGATTTTCACAATAATGATCAGTGATCAATTATTAGGGTGGGCAAAAAAGAATAATATTAGAGACATATTTATGAAGTAAAAAACAGTATACAAATAAAGGGTGTAGTTTGGTGTTTAAATACAAATGTAGAATATACATGCATTAGTGAAGTTATTTTATACAGAGCAACTAACAATCCGATTTCTTTTAAAGGTATTTTCCCCCATTAATTTCTGTTATATTAGTATACCTATGTATTCCCAGAATGCTGTTACACAAACCTGCTTTAAATCTTCATTGAGGTAGGTGTCATTCAGAATAAATTCAGGGTAGCCGACCTTAGGCAGGACCGCATGAGCCTGGGGAGACAACAGAGGTCAATCAAACTTTTGGATAGTCATTAATACATTTATCAGCCGTTTCAGATAGATTTTAATGGTTGGATGGATGAGCAGATGTAAAAGTTGGTAGATAGATGGATGAATTTATGCATGGATGGTGGGTGATTTGATACTAAGTAATGTATGAAAACCATAACCAAAATACTCATACATTCTGTTACAAATGGATGTGATTATAGTGAAAATAAATAATTCTTATATTTTCCTGGGGGCCACTTTGAGAACAATGGTCTCATAATAAAAGAATCACCCAATAAACATGATTAGGGGCACAATTGTATCCATATACATGTTTAGTATTAACAGAACAAATGGGTTTGTATAAACCTTTGTCTTGGATGATGTCAATTTTTCATGTTCCACCACTTGGATTTTTGAGGACTTTCAGTATGTTAAATGGGAAGGTTTAAGGAAATGAATGAAACAAATTAGACATGAGTTGGGTAAAATATTCTCACAGATTTTCTAGACTGAGCTTTTAAGCCTGTTTGAGTTCATTGTTTTGGTCTAGTCTCACACTCTCATCAGCAGTATTTTTCAGCTGCAGCAGTTTTTTTTATTTTTTACCAGTCAGACAAATAAAGTTAGGAGTTAGCTGGTGAACAAAGACAAACAATCTGCTAAAGCACTAAAGACACAGTTATTTTCCATGTGAGTTGGAGAAAACCAAAACAGTGCTGCCCTAAAATGGGAAAAAAATAAATGCGGATTTAAGTTTAAAGCAAAACGTGAGAGTAACAATTTTGAGTTGAACGTAAAGAAGACTGATAAAAATAGTTTTGGAGATTGCCCTGTAGTTTGAGAGCTATTTCTTTTTGTAAGGTGGAACAGAGATAAATATGGAAAAAACCACAGCGAGGAAGTGATGAGTGGACCGCACTCGCCTTTTCTACGGCTCTCTTCTTCGTGGGTTCATCCATCCAGTCGTTGTCTTTCTCCAGCATGTTGATGAATGCCCAGCGAACGCCCTGAATCAACTCCTCCATCTGAGTCACAGGTCAATGCCAACACAGAAGCCGTCAAAGTTAATGTGTGATGTGACTTCAAACACAAAAACTGTCCAAAGTGCAACGAAACACACAAAACACAGCTCTCAGTGTCACTGCCACATAAACACACACATGTGCATGCGCCCACACACACACCCACACACATAAGCACATGCATATACAGAAATTACTGTAAAATACTGATGTCATGTCTCGGTGAAACACAGACAAAATACACTCAATACACATTAATTACACACTTAATTATATACAAAGATAAACACCTGACCCAAGATTTACTGAATGATGTAATTTCCAGAACACACACATAAAAACACACGCACCATGTGTTTCTTGTCCTCCTGGAAGTGTGTGTTGACAAAAAGGCGCCCAGTGGCATAATCAAGTGAGTTCTCTACGTAGTTAACGCACTTATCCCAGCGCGGGGTCAGGGAGGTGGTTCCCGTGGTTACCTGGAGTGGGCGTGAGAGATGAAGGATTAAGTTGACGTGTTTTCCTCCACAGGCACCGACTTCCACTGTTCACACGGTTTGTCAAACTATGGTCAGGGCAGCTTTAGGATTTTCTTTTGACAGATATACTGATATATGGTATATTTTAAATTATTACATAGTTCCCATAGTAAAGAGTAGTGTTAAAAACAGCACTTTTTTCTGCTCTCTAATTTCTGTCATGAGGGTTTAGAGGCATAAAACCAGGATTTGAGTGTGTGCCAGTGTCACTCTAACACGTTGAGAACATTCCTTATTTACAAAAAGTATCTGCCTTTGTGTGTATGAGGCTCAAGCTCTGTCTCTTGTCTCATGTTACTTAATATATTATTTCAAAATATGATGGAAAAAGCTCCACAGTGGTCTAAAAATATATAGATATATTTGTGATGTTAAATTGGCAGCATCATTTACATGTTGCAGTTTGATTATTGTCTATTAATGTTCATCTTGCATTATTTTCTGTTGAACCTAAAGTAATCAAATATATATATATATATATATATATATATATATATATATATATATATATATATATATATATATATATATATATATATATATATATATATATATAATTCCAAAATAATGTGAGCCTATATAACATCCACTCAACTGCTTTGTCCAGTGGTAGTTGATTAATGTACACACAGCAGAGTGAATTATGGAATTGTGAAACTGCTCATTAATGAGAAATTTCTGATGTTGTGTTCTTAAAAAATGTCAGAAAGAAAGTTATGAAATTATTTGACTTTGATTGAGTTTGACTAGGACTTTGGATTAATTAAAGGTAATTCATGTGCTGGGAGTTCATATGAGAGTTACAGTGAGCAACAAATCCAGGCAGCCAAAGCCAAAACCCAGTTCTGCACAAAGAAGATCTACTTGGTATATTGTAATCCACATTCCTGGGTTTCACGGTCAAATATTACATACAGTAGTAGGACTTGAAATGAATTCTTCATGGGTTGAGAATTATCTCTTTTAAGCTTTTAATCCTTCAATAATCGTAAAACATTAAAAAAATAAAATGCCAAATATAGACATTTAGTCTAGTTTGAGATGATGCAGTGTTCTGTACCAACCTGTGCAAATTCAAGGTATCTGTAGAGGAACCGTCGGCTCAGAGTGGTGATCCTGGAAAAAACTGTCCGCCACTGAATGTAGTTAGCAACAGTCCTGGAAAAAGGGAGAGAGCGGGGGGGACATTAATTAAATGGTCACATGTAATCTCATTATACGATATCTATAATTATAATGGGAAGCAGGAGCCCTCAAGCTCCTGTGTGTGTGTGTGTGTGTGTATATGTGTGTGTGTACCTGGGCTCTGTGCTGTTAATGAGCTTGAAAAGATCCTTGAAGTACTGTGGCGCTCGAACAATGACTGGCTCAGAGGAGGAGATGGACCTGACCGGGTCACTTTTAGACTCCACCACAGCCTTCACAAAACCCAGCCAGTCAAACTACAGAGAGATGGAGGAAGAGGAATCAATAATATATGAATGTTAAAGGTCTGACATTGTTCATGTTATCTTATTTAAAGTTTTGAATATATATTTGCAGTTTTAAGTTCCAGAAATCTTCTCAATATAATTTTGCATCTCTCTATACAGTATGTTTCAGTTTCTTTTGTAATATAATTAATCACGCATTATCTCACAATTTTGTAATGTAACAGATGTTATGATGTTTAAAGATTTCTGACTTCTGCTTGGATAAAGGAGGATAATGTAAGTTTTTTTTTTTATTGTTCCTATTTAAAGTACCTGTGGTATGTGGCGCTGCAAGCGTGAGAGAGTGTATCTGTTGTACATGTTCTCACTGGTGCGGTTTTCATAGGGAATCAGGATCTGCAGGCGCATAGGAGGCGATGTTAATGTTTGGCGAAGTTGATGAAATAATTTCATGTTTCACGGTTGATAATCCCTTGTTTCAATTATCTCCAGAGTCATTTCCATACATCTAGTGGGATTATATTTATCTGACATGACATCTTTACTTGAGCCAGTTTGGTCTCGAAGGCGAGAGCCTTTTCCATCTGGGTCAGCGCTGCTTTCTCTGGAGCGCCCAGCATGACGGCTGTATCCACCATCAAACTCAGCAAGGCTGCGCGGTACTGGGAGGGAGGGAGAGAGAGAGAAAGACAGAGAGGAAGAAAAGTTGCCTGAAATTTGCTGCACTTTTCGCAGCAGGACTGCCTTTTAAGTTTTTATGTTTGATCAAAGTCTGACATTCTGATCTGTGTGCAGCTCTTTGGTCATTTACAAATGAATATCAGCATGCTAACACACCAAATTAACATTAAAACGACCTGTTCTATATGTGTGAGCATGCAGATATTAGCAGTTGCATATACAGGCAGGTTTCTGTGGGTTTGAATACAAATAAAGAGTCCTAGTGTATGTCCTGCAGTATGTCCTTTATGGTGGAGAGAGAAATACTGTGATTCATACTGCACCAACAGTGGGATAAAAAGGAGTGAAAACTCATTGCACTTTCTCATGCTGCTCTAATGAGGCAGCTATTATTGGAGTAATTGATAACTGCTGGGTGCCATTAAATTAACATTTGCATTGTGACTGTTGAGTATTTCTGCTTTTTCAGTCTGGGTGAAGCCCTTTCTCTGATTCTACTAAGTTGATACAAGAAAATGAAATTCACTGTTCGTATTTGAATGGCTGCTTTTCCTTTTTTTGTGCTTTAATCTATCATTCAAACAGAAAGCATATAGCTGCTGAGATGACAGGTAAGAGGGCTGAAAGATAAAGCAGAAACTCACTGCCTGGGCAGAGGAAGTGTTGGTGATGTAGTCCTCCCTGGAGGGCAGAGACAAGGAGGCCTGATCGAGCTACAAGACATAAGACAGAGAGCATAGGTTAGTATCAGCTACTTTTTGGGCTTGTAATGTCTCTGGTATCTTTTGCTGCAGAAGTACAAATTGAAAAAGACCAAGGCACTGAATATATATATATATATATATATATATATATATATATATATATATATATATATATATATATATATATATATATATATACATACACTAGTGGATTCTGTTTCATTGCTTCTGACTAAAATAGATAATCTAAAATAGATAATTTGAAAGAGAATGTTAAGGAGAGTTGTCTAAAAAAAACCCTCCGAGAGATATCCAGACACACTATATATCCATGAACAAAAACTGTCAAGTTTGGAGGTCTGACCTTGATGATGTAGTGGGAGGAGTTTTTGTCATCTGGGGAGACGTACAGGCGAATCAGGACGCTCTTACTGTGCTGGTTCCTCATCTCTGCCAGTGTCTTCAGGAGGTTCCACTGATCCGGGGACCACTGGTACTCCTTGCCCAGCCCATCCCCCAGAACGGGCCACTGAAACACTGGTTGCTTCAGTGTTTGCAGCATCGGCTTGGAGTCCACCTGCTCCAACATAGCTGCAGTATGCAAGCAGACACATACCAATCAGGAAGTATTTCTTCATGTGTTCTGTTTGATTGATTATTGCTATTTTAATACAAAATTTACATTATTGTGTTTTTCTACCTTTGTGAGTAGATGCCATTTCCTTCCTTTTTAAATTTTTTTATAAAAGATAATGTTTTCCCATTTTATCCTATAATATGTGTGTGTGTGTTGTCAAACTCACTCTCATTCATACAGGAGCGGTAGAGGATCTTAGCCTTGGACACTGCTGCCAGTTCATCAGGGGTTGATGGAGCTTCTAGTAACTCTGAAATAGAAACAACACATTGAAATGGACCTGTAGACATCTTTGTTAAGACAAACATTTGCTACTTTTTGCATCAGTGGCAACAAAACCACTGACATACACTAAGTGATAATAATGTCAATTAAGGGTCCAATGCAGAACTGCTAATATGTCTAGCAATATCCTGCCAAACCTGGAATCTAAGGTCCTGTTCCAATACCTCCCCTAAACCTGGATTTTTGCTATAACCCTAGATGCGGGCTTAAAATGAAGTGGAAGATGAAATGGCCCATGATGCACTGGGAACCCAGCGAGCCGGCTGATTGTTTACAACTAAGACAGCGGCCACAGAAGGAGAGGAACACTTCCGTTTAAGTATATTTTCCCAAATGAGTGTGTTAAAATTTTGATGATGTAGCCTAGCATCTAGCAAAGTTTAATCTACTGAGTGTTTTTAAAGAGTTTGTCCACCAAATACATCTGATCAGGGTCATTTTGTCAGTTTTCCGTGTCCTGGATGTGTGATCAGTGTTCACTTGACCAAGAATATCCAGGGCTTATCCAGAATCATTTTCGTGACATGACTTTTATGAGGATGGAGAAACTTCATGTGCAGTGTTGTTTAAACAAAAGTTACTGCTGGATAGTCTAACTAGCTACTGATCATTAGCAGCTATGTGGATATAAACAAACTAAATAAATGATTAAAAAAACAAACAAACAAAAAAAACACTCTTGTCTGTAAAGCAGACTTTGGATGACATCCAGTTCTGAGTTGAAAATGAGGACAAGTTCACCAAACAAAACAAATTCCTCAAAAATGTTATGGGAGTGAATGACCAGATTAAACAATTCAATAACTGATAACAATACCAATGTCTAATAATGCTCTAGCCCCCAGCATTTCGACATAACTAATCATCATATTTTAGTGTTCAATAAGCCAAGCTGCTTGAGTTTCAAAATAAAAGTGCCGGCAACCTTGTATATTTATGGCCTTGACTAAAACAACTCACACCTCAGCTATTTCTATTGCGTATCCTGTTCTTTAAAAGCATTTTTAGTGTACTTTGAGTTCCCTTAGCCCTCTTCAACATTGATGAAGCCATGTGGAAATTTGAGGGCAAACATACCTTTGAGTTTGAGGTCGACATTCTGCCGCAGCCAGGGGTAGATGCCATATGAGGAGTAATCTTCAGGGATTGGGTTCTCCTTCAGCCAACCCCCGCACGAGAAACTATAAAAGTCCTCACAGGGGTCAACAGACCGATCAATTTTGCTCAGAATAGACCCAGCTACAGGTTGGAGAAAGAGACCACAACAATGAGTCCAAATAAAACTGTTGAGCACTACATATTTATGCAACTGAAATATCACAATTACAGAAATATCTCAAACCAGTTGCCAAGCAAAGAGAAGTACAATGTGTAATCCTGAAGCCGAACAGTTGCCCTCACCTGCCTCAATGCATTCTGGGGTCAGGCAGAGCTCCTCCTGATTGGATCTTTTAGAAACTGAGGAAGATAAAACGGGATGATGATGCAACTGAAACAGTTTTACTCTTTATTGAACATTAAAAGTGTTTTCAGGGAGCATATGGTTGGCGATGCTGCCCCCATACTTGTGTGAAAATAAACATGATGTGTGCAATAGATTTGCACCTAGGTGTGCAATTGACAAAACATATGCGAGGATGATCAGCTACCAAAAGATATGAAGATTTTATAGCTTCCTTTTCCCCAGCAATGTGACCTCATTGACAAGCTCAGCTAAGCCCATTCAGTATTGAAGTCTGTGAGGTACAGTCAAAAAGGTCAGGAAAAGGCAAATAAGTGGACCTTGAGTAAAAATGAAAATGTAAATGAATGAAACGGAAAATAGTTAATTCCTACAATCTACCATCTATCAAAATGGGACAAATACAGATTAAAGTGCAGTTGCTACAGCTTGACAGCACTCAAGAATAAAAGTGGCTTCAATTTTTTTTAACCTTATGCCTGCCTACACTGAGGAAACATAACATTTAGTCACGTGACAGCACTTGAGAATAATCTTTAAATATATCGAGTCACAAGCCGGTCCTGAGTACTTTCCGAAAAACACTAATCAGATGTTTGATTTTAACTTTGGCTGTAATTACTTGAGTACACACCTCCGAAAGAGGCAATCAGACCGGGACAAGATGATAGAATAGAGCGATTCTTTGTTTACACGACTCTCCAGCGTGACCACAGGTTTACCCATTCACTTCCGCCCCTAGGTGAATGAAAGTCCGCCTACCGACCGTGTTTCTCTAACCCCTCGGCAGAAAAAACACTGACTGATGTGGGTTTGTGGAGAACAGGAGCCCACGGAGTGAGCTGACGGATTTAGAAACAAAAATCCCTATTGTGCGCGGGTGAGTGGAGTGTCGTGGACTTGCGCCGCAATGTCTGACCTCTGAGGTCGACTGGTCTCTCGCTGTCTAGTTAGAGTGGCTCGTCAAGAGTTGCTTAATATTGTGTCCACTCTGAGTAAAAGAAAAAAGTGCACACACTCACGACTTCAACCCTGCACAACCCGCTTGGCCTGGAACAACCTCAACAACTCCCCCTGACTGCTCCTTCAGAAACACACACTCACAGATGTCTGCGACTCAAGTGTCACTGTTAATACTGAGCTCATGGTCATTACTGACATACCAAACAGGCCACTGACAAACATGCATGTGAAAAAAAGCACTCTCCAAGCTAAAAAAGCTCTTTTAATTAAAAAGTCGGAAAAACTGAACGACCACGTGACATTCCTGCGTGGTCATTCGCATGGCTGGAGACACAAGGGTTTCCATTAGAGTGGGCGTGTGGGTGAACGTATTGCATATATAGGCATGTAGCATAATTACACTTCAATGTCGCCACAAGAATGTTTCCTTCACTCAATAACAAAAAAAGAAAACAATACTTACCCCTCCCAGCCAACACCATCCTCACAACCTTGCAACTGCATCTACTGAATCATTAAACTATCTGCAAGGAGACTGACTTTTAAAGGGGTAGTTCAATACGTTCTGAAAATGCACAGATTTACACTTCCTACAGAGAGTTAGATGACAAAACTGTCTGTTAAATATGAAACTAGAACCAAGGGATGGATAGCTATGTAAGCACCGGTTAGTCCAACAGTTAAATGCTTTGCAATCTCTCAAATTTAGCAATGAATGTGTTATATTTAATTTAACCTGTGCCAAATAAACTGCACAAAGGACGGGCTGTGTGTGTATGGATGATTTATCAAGAAAGTTACTGTGGCCACCCACAAAAACAAAACAAAACAAAAAAAATCAGTGAGCTTTACAGTTTCTAGTAGGAGGGTTCTTTTAGAACCTTTGGACAGAACCGGCTGGCTGTTTTGCTGTATATCCAGAGACTTTTATGACCAATAAAACTGTTTATAAACTTGTGTCATATCTAAGATTCTGCTCTTTCTCTCCTAGGACAGTTTATTGAGCTCCAGGGGAAAAAAGGGGAAGTTGCGAAAAACAGCTGTATTATCCTAATCAGAAGTAGTAAGATTAAACAATCATCCATGTCTTTGACAGCAGTAAATATAGAGAATAATGGACATCACACACTAAAAGAACCTATTAAGTGTGGTTAAAACCTGTAAAATTGTATTCTTTCAAAGCTACACTATAGGAAAAAGTATTGAAAAACCTTTCTTATTTCTTTTGTTTGGTGTTCAAATTACAAATGCATATTATTTGGTTATTTAACCATTAATGTTTTTTCCCTATGACTCTGCCACACAATTAACTACAAACAAATCTCACTTTCTGCAGGACATGAAGCAGAAAGTGACAACATAAACGGTCTTTCCTATTTTTCCCAGAATCCAATTTGACTCCCACAGTATCCTATGGAGAGCAAGACGTTCTGCATGTGCATGTGGGCGTGTATGAAACCTTATATGAACCAAAAATAGTTTGACACAAGTTACCCACGAAGCCCTCCACAAAGACCTTTGCTCTTACCAGCCCGCTCACATGTGTTATTTACAGTCTGCATGTACTATAATCTGAGGCAGCGTGCGACTGTATGATATATTTCCACGGAATTCCTTGCAAATTATAATGCAGCATGATTGAGGGTGAATTTGTGTGTGTGTGTGTGTGGTGTGGACTTACCCAATATGAGTGCAAGCAGCAGAGCAGCACAGACACACACACACATGGCCAGTGCTATCCTGTAGAGACGACTGTTGCCCCGTTCGGGTTTAGCCCCACCACCACCCAAACGCTCCAGTTCCATGACTTACTGTAATACACACAAACACACACACAAGCACACCCCCCCCACACACACACACACACACTAAGTCTGACTCTCAGATGGGAAACACTCCAGCAACATCAAATATCTATAGTGGGAGAATCTAACAAAAAATTATTTTGTATAACAAAATAGAATCCAAAAAGTTATAGTAACATCCCCCTGAAATTCTACTGCTTTTTTCCCAATTTAACAGCACAGACTTTATTAACTTTCCCAATCTGTCTTCCTCTCTCTCTCTCTCTGTGTGTGCTGGCTATCTGTCTGTAGCTACTCTAACTTCTCCCTGACTCCTCACACTGTCCCTCCCTCCCTCCCTCATCACTCCTCCTCTCCCTAAAACTCTCCTCCCTCCCATTAGGGAAGAAGGAACCAGGCCTTGCAGTGATGATCCAAATGCAGATCACTTATTAAAAAAATGAAAAAGGACTAAAAACCAGAACCTTGATCTGCGGGACATTAAGAGCTTGCAGACCTTGTTAGCGGCACACATGTGAAATGTGTGCGTCTAATCTCATGTCCAGAACAGCAGCGCTCTGCTTCAAACATTGATCAAATTAGTCAGCAGACCAGAACAAAACTAGATTTAGACAGACACACACACACACACACACACTGAGAGAGAGAGAGAAAGAAAGAGAGAGAGAGAACACTGAATTACAATAGATTAATCTGATGATGATGATGTCGCCTGGCTGTGAAAAACACAGAGACAGAGGTGGTGATGGCAGTGACGCCACGGCTCCTGATTGGTCGCCGCCGTCCCCCCGCCGTGGTGAGAGCTCTTTCCGCACGTGCTCATTAGGGTTTGGGGCGTCGGCCACAAAGTCCTTATATAGACCTGACTTCCTGCTCTGCTTCAAACACCCATTCATCAAGCAGACACGATGCTATTGTTCACCGTTCTGACTCACAATCAAGTGTTCTGCCGTTATTTTTTTTTTACATCTCAACTGGGCACTTTGCTCAAGTTTAGATCGTCTCTGCCCCCCCATCCTTTTTTTTTCCCCTTTAAGTCTTTACACAGACGGGGGAGTTGAATCAACATCTCATCTCTCACTGTGAAGCATAATGTCATGACATGCCCTGTCCTCCTCCTCTTCATCATCCTCCCGTGTCTGTTTATACAAGCATCCCTCCCAGTTGAAACAGACATTGAAGGACACATTAGCGGCAGTTTCACACAGACAGGCCTTCAAAATGATGGCTTATCTAACAAAAAAACATACGTAAAAGGCAGACTCCTGAGGTTCCTGCATGCAACAGGGTTCAAACAATTGCGAATGTGCTGACAGAGGTGTCTGCTCATTTTTCGGCGGTACACACATGCGCTTCTGTGGCTAAGCTGAAGGTATTTCGATATTTACATGTCTGTGGGAAACACCCTTCCAAATTACAATGTGTCGTCTCTCTCTCGCTCAAGCGTAATCACTGCACAACTCCTTGGAAACACTAAAGTATCACTGTGGTCTGGAGCTTTTACTAAAAGTGTAGCCTGCGTGCGCTTGTCGCAGTGTGTGAGGGAGATGATAAAAGGTGCTCTGCTTTGAGGAACATCAGGGTACATGCATGTTTCACTACAAGCTCTTCTTTTTTAAAACCCTCCAATGTACTAATACTATAATATATAATATTAGGAATTGTAAGAGTGCAGAAATAGAAAAAGGACCAGATTAAGAATAATGTTGAATTTTGTTATACACATTATTTTTCTACAAATTCTATTCTGCATCAGTGAGTGGCGTCTACTGTAAAAGCTTTTGAATCAAATATTATTTGATTGAAGATTTTAATTGCTTTTTTGATAACATATTCCAAGTGTTGAATAAATACAATCCAATACTTCAAAAACACTCCTGAGAAATGCAGCCCATATTCAGAAAGCGTGCCCTGAAACAAGCCACCAGAACTTCTGTGAAGTTGTGATGTCACAACTATACACTCACCAATACACCATTCAAATGAGCCAATCAGAGGAGAGGATCTTAATATTAAGGAGACACACAAAAAACAACTTAGAGCTCCAGAGAGGAGCTCTAGAAAAAGAGAGGAGATATAAAACTGTACAAGAGATTTTTGGAAAATAAAACCATTAATATATATTGTTAGGGATATCAAAGCTTAAAAAAAACAAAAAAACAGGAAACGTGAACAACATGCAACCTTAAAATGCTTGATGAACAAAAGAAAATTTATCTTTAATTACTGGATTAATGAGTTTGAATTCCATTTGGCATATTTGCTAAACACACACTTCCTCATTTCCAAGGAAATTGAAACACTGTTTCTTACCCAATAGATTCTGGGATCAACTCCACCCTACCGTAACCATAGCAGAATCACAGATATTAAAAAACTTGTCTGGGAACAACCTCAATAATTTCCCCCCGACTGCTTAAAAAACGTAAAAAAACTGACCTTTCATTTACTTTAACGTTTTAACACCACTCAACAGAACAAGGACACAACATCCTCCACATTTACACATTGCACATCCTGATCCAAAATGTGTTTTTTTTTTTTTAATGAAACACAAGACTTCTAAAACCCCTTGAAAGAGAGCGTTTAAATAAAATGAATCCTTTATTCAACAAGTTTCACAAATCAACCTTTACAACAGAAGTACAGACACTTACACAGCTTAGGAAAAATAAACTTCCTACTGTAATGCCCGAGGAATAGAAAGAATACATCTGTTGCTAAATAGGATGTCAACCTTTAATAAAAAAGTTGAAATGAATAGGAGTCGGTATAACTAACTAACTGACAAATTTACTGAAGAGGAGGCAGTTCTTTTGAAACAATGTCAAATGAGTATTAGGTAGCTATGTTCTATAAACAGTGACTTGGAATAAGGGAGTGAGGTATCGCCATGTATCGCTCCAGTAAAATGAAGGCTCTTAACTCCCCACAGATTCCTCAGATTACTCTGTCTCTGCAACACACTGACACCGCACGATATGGCATTTCTCAAAGTTCAAACACATTACGCTGTTCAAATCTGGACAGATCTGAGCAGCCTTTGTAAACAGTCGCATGTGACAGTGCTTAACAGCAAGTGCATTTATATTTGTGTATGTGCTCTGGCGTATATGGCGCAATTAGGAAGAAAGAAGTCATCTGTTTGCTGTTTTTCATCTTGGTCCAGTACGGGCTTAAAGGCAGATTCATGTTCTGCTCGACAGTCTGTTGGTTAAGCAGTCGGCTGCTGTACGCTCACAGTTTAATGGTCCACGCATCTCAAACGCACCCCGAGAGCGGCAGCTCTCAGTCCACATGGGTTTTGTTAAGTTTAGCTAAACCGCTGTGGCTACCGCGCCGTGACCATCCACAGGCCCAGCGCCACGTTGGCCGCCAGCAGGGTGCTGCCCGCCAGCAGCAGGAACAATCCGATCAGCTCGCGCTTTTGACGGTCCGTTACCACGGCAACCAGCGTGGCCTCCAGCAAGGCGTTGAGCATCCACTGGCCATCGAGAGCGAAGCACGGCACGGAGTTGACTACCGCTAAAGCGCCGGAGAGGGAAACCACATATCTGGGAGGCAGGAGGGCTCAGGACCATACAAGCAAAGGGTTTTCAGTATTCACACACACTTTTTTTTTTAGATGTTTGGACTCTTTGAGCTCTACACAAAGCTCTACACATTTTGAAACAAACTGAGCGCGGCATGGATTTGAAATTATCCTTTTCTCTTTTGACATCATGTGAATCCTTTAAACATGAAAGGATACTTGCAAAAGGTCTCCAAGAAGACGGGCAGATCCAGGTGGAGGAAACCAAAGCGGGGGACAAAGTTTGTGAGACTAACTGGGGGAAGACAAAATACAAAAGGAATTTATGCTGTACATAAGGTTTGAGATGTATTTTTTATACCTTCTTGACACTTCACCAAAGTACCTGACATATGATGGTATTTGTGTAAAAAAAAAAAAAAAAGAGAGAGAAAAACTTCTTTAAGTAGCGTGCAATCCAACAAAATATATAAAAAAAAAAGGAAAAAAAAAATGAAATGATATTGCCTAAATGAGAATTTCAACATTCTGAATCTCTACAAAAATAAAAATGAACTTCCTCAAAAAAAAGTCTGAAAGCAGTTCTGAACTCAGGAGTTACCAGCTCATTACAATTCTGATTAAAAAATATAACAATACGTTCTTATCCTGAAACAGAACGTTTTGACCTTTGTTAATCAGAGAGCAGCACAAACACAGAAACAGGATCTGATTTTTATGAAACTACGAAGGAGCTGAACTCACTTTAGAGACAATAATGTTCTCCGGTTTTAACCATTTACAGATTACAGGATTTATTTAAAAGGCACAGAGTGATGATTTAAAAGACAAGAGTCATACGCCTGGAAGTGCTGACGAGAGGGAAAGTGTCAGAAAATAAAATGACTGCTTTTGTTTCGGAAGATGAAACAGAGGTGTGTTGAGGAGAGAGCCTTCTCCTGCATTGTCCTCAAATAATGTGTGCATTTACATGGATTGATATCTGGAAAATACTTCAATAGTTTCCTATGTAATGAAACCTAGTCACTTTAGCACAGTGTCTCAGTATCACTTTAGTAGAAAGACAAATGTCTACATTCTGATTTTCTAAATACCCTGACATATAGTAATACTGTGATACATCCCAAGTACTGTATGTACACTGATTTAATCCAGTCATTATCTCATGTAACTGTCAGCAAACAAGACAACACGCCTCTTCCTGCTCATTGTTCATCATTGCTGAATGGGGGAGTCCGCTCAACACTTGCAGTGTAAACAGCGATTATATGAATGTTACACATGTACATGCTCATGGGATTTACAGAAAAAAAAGTATCTAGTTGAAATACTGACCCTGTAAATAAAAGTTATTTATTTTCATTAAAAATCAGCTCCAGGTAAAACCTGAACGTCTGAATTCTAGGTTATTAGAAAAGCAAGTTGAGCTCATGTTTCTGCATTTTTTTTTAATATCACCCATGTTATTTTTCCTAAGACTGCAGTAATTTTATGAGAGTTCAGCATGAACCAGGCCGTTCATGTTTTCTACAGCACTCCTTCAGAGCAGAGAATACTGATAATTTTTTAGGATTTTGAAACCTAATTTAGTTTTTTATTTATTCAGTTAAAATTATAGGGACAATGCGCATTAATTAACATGTCTGTAAATGTGCCAGTTCAGCCATTCTGGCTAATTTTCAACCGCAATCCCTCGGTGAGTATAATTATAATATACTTGGTGATTGTTTTAATCATTCAAATTTGACTGGGTGGTAATTACCAATGTTTCTGTAGTGTGACAGACTCTGTATTTTCAAAATTACTATAAAAGTAACAAGTAGGGTAAACATAGTAGTGTTGATTAATCATTTCTTACCATGCGCACACACATATATACACACTCACACTTACCGGCATACTGAAGATGTGGCGGATATCCCACAAACAGCATGTGTGTGTTTGGGGTGTGTATGACACGGATGAAGCGAGTCTGGTTCTCCAGAGATGGAGTGACGCAAACGCTGGCGGTCTGGTCATGTGTGGCGCACTCGGCGTCGCTACGACACAGTCGTGTCCCTGACACCATCTTGCGCACCGGCATACAGGCGTACTGCAGCCGCAGGATCACAGAAAGAACATCAGTTAACGAATCAGTTCAGCAAGAGACAAAAAAAATACACACATAAATAGTACTATTAAATAATCAGTAGTAATCTTATCTACATTACAAGTACTACTACAAGTATTATAATTTTTTTCAACTAAGAAAATTTGAAAAACATTATTTTTAACTGCCACTATATTTATACTAAGAGTTATTGTTGGTTTCTTGTTCTCTGCATCCCGTCATAAAGGTCACTACCTTGTTTTCTTTATATTTCTATATTCATGGTAGTACATTTTTAAATATGTGTACTTGTTTTCATATACAGTAACCTCACCTGTTTTTAAAGCATGTGTGTTATTAATTACGTGGGATATTTTCCAGCCAAACTATAGAAAAGCAAAAATATATCAAAAAATAATTTAAGTTGTTTTACTATCTTCTAGTATTAAGGAGATTGTGTTTTTTTTTTTTTATTTTTTTTTTTTTATATTGCAGTATTGAAAATGAATTGTCTTCCTAAATGTTCTGTGTGTTAAATTGATGTTGTTGCAGACAGATTGTCACAAATAAAAGGAAGTAATATAAATAAACCTGTGTCTTGTTTTAGGTTGGAAACTCATATGATAAGGCAGTCACATAAAAGCCCCAGTCACCGTGTGTGTGTGCGCGTGTGTGCGTGTGTGTGTGTGTAACCTCTCTATCTCTGCTGCTCTTGCTTGGTGGTTTGATGTAAGAGAAACAGAGGTCTGTCAGGCTGTTGTTGCTGCAGCAGTCCATTGTTCCATCTAATCGCTTGAAAGCTAGAGAGGAAAAAAAAAGATGGAAGAGAGAGAGAGAGAAGAGGAGTGATTATGACCTCAAATATTGCAGAACTCCTCAAACTTATGTATATACTGGTTATACAATTTACTGGTTATACAAAGTATAGAATTTGAGTGAAATGACAAAAGTATAATTTATAACCCTTTTTAAAATTATTTTTATAGACACACATGCTGAATTTATAACTTAAAATGGAGGATTAGCTACCATTGTAATTAGTTGTCATGACTTTAAAAAATGTCACAACCTTTGTACAGTGCAAACAGTCCACCCACCTCTTCCGTGAGCCCAGCTGGGCTGCAGGCTGGCGGCGGGAACACAGTATCCAGTCTGAGGGGTATGGGAGAGGTGAGACAGGCAGCTGCTCCAGTCCTCCACTCCTTTGACTGGACAGTCCTCCAGCGCTGTCACGATGTCCCCGACTGACAGGCCCCTGGGACCATCAGCTGCAGAGCCCTGGTCCACCCACACAGATGCACCAAAAAAACAACAAAAAGCATGGTTGTATGGTTCAATCCTGCAGTGATGAGGAAATCAAGCACGCTTTCTCATTGCCAACTGCTTCCAAAAAATCGTATTTTTAGATTTAACACAACAGGAGGAATCAGTGAAGACAAGTGGTATATACAACACACATGGGAGCTGAAAATGATATTTCGAAATCGAAAAAAAATATGTACCACAAAATGTGGTAAATCTGAAAATAATGTTCTTCAGTGTGACTTACGAGGTTAAAGGTTTCTGTGTGTTTCTTATTTTTTCTCAACCAATCTCAATTGCAGAGCCAAACCAAAAATGAATTGATTTTTTTGTATTTGTGCATTTTTTATATATTATATATTTCACAAAGAACTTCAGCACAAAGTCCATAGGTTGTGAATAATGTAACGCAAAACTATAGTGAACTGTAAACAGAACCTTGATCTTGTCCAGACTCTGTGTCATCCACCTTCCACAAAACTACTCTTCAGAGACTGAAAATGTGCTGTTATACATCAGTTTCTAAACAAACCAACATGATGAGGGAACAAGTCAACCGGTGCAGCTTTGTAACACATTCATATGAGATTTGTTTATAATGAGAAAAAATATATAGAAAATCACCAGCCATATCCTATAAGTATGGACATCCACATTGATATGACTGTAGCCAACTTCTGCTACACTGACCTGCACCACCTCAGTGACCAGGGCCCCGGCTCCGGTGTAGTACATGGGGAAAAGAAAGAGAGGCAACAGGAAGAGGACGAGTAACGCTGCCACACACAGGACGAAGTTGTGCCACACTCCTGGAGACAAAACAAGAAGTCTGGTTTAGGTACATTGAACTATTTGTTTGTGTTGACATTTCTGACATTTGTTAAGAATATATATATATTATTGCATAAATGAGTGTAAAGTTGCCACACCAGGACTGTATGATAGTGTCCTGACAGTCCATGTATACTGCTGTAACAACTGTTATGAAAGTTTTCCGCATATCTGGTCTGTAGGATATCATCAGTAAACACCACTCTCTAAAAAAATAACTGTATATACCACCCCAATTATACAAGACGACACAGGCATTCTCCCAAAACCATAAGAGGAAATTCTTCCTGCCTGATGAACTCAAATCACTTCAACTTCTCCTTTCATGAGAAATAGAAGTGAATCATACAGTAGTTTGTGCAAAGCCAGCATTCAAACATGGTCAAAGCAGCATGCACCAGGCTGCGCGAGAGTATCTGGGGAGGGAAAAAAAATTAATAGTTCAAGATATCCTGAGGAAAAATGTTGTAAAAACAGTAGACACCGCTGGTAACTACATCCAAAAGATCCCAGAACGATTTCAGGGCCTCCGGGTGTAAAACTGAAAAATGTTACGTGTGATATTTACTTCAGCCTATTAAAGTTGCATCACCTGTCGCTACAGGAATAAATAATAAATATGTTGGTATGCTGGTAAACATGTGAGAGAACCCCTCTGCTCTCCTCGCTGTGGAGATAGCACAGACAGAGACAAATGATAAATAAACTCAGCATGCTGTTATATCACCACTCCCCCATGGGAAGCCCTTCTCTCTCTGGTTTGGATGTCTCTGTTTTATGCCTGCAGTCAGCACCAGATTTTATTTTCTTGTCACATTAAGGAAAGGAAAAGTCTTGAGGAAACAGTCTAACTATAGATACTGATGACTTTCACAGCGACTCTTCACTGCCCTCTGAAGGTGAAATTATCCTGCTTTTAAAATAAAGTGATCCTGGTATGTATAATTTCATAATGAAGAAACTGTTTATGACAGTTCAAAAAGGGCATTGCCTGTTGATCTTATTCTAAGCTTTTACTCACTTTTAACTGAATACTGACAAATCAACAGCCTGTTTGTCTCTAATCTTACACCAAATTGATTGTTGAGTACAATATTTGTCACAGAGGGGTTTATATGATGTGAGCATTTTTTCCTGCCTACTAGACACCTTTCTAATCAAAAATTGCACTGGAAGTAATGAACCATTAACAGGCGCCCGCCGATCACCTACGTTGGCCTGTGGGGGGACATTAGTCATATTCAAGCATGAATAACTGCCTCTCAACCAATCGATTAATTAAAATCTAATTTTCTTAATTGCGGCCTGAAATGATTTGATGTGAAGAAGCCGTCTGGTTCTCAGAAATAAAAGACCTCGGTGTGACCTTCACCGGCAAAACACAAGTGAGTGTTTTCCAAAAGGCTTGTAATAATTGTGATTAATAGCTGTGATTACATAAGCTGGGGAAATAATCAGGATGATCATCACAGGCTACGAGGAGAGCTCTGGAAAGAACCTCTTACCGGCGCAGAAGATGCGGAGCTGCTGAGTGGGTGATATGAGGTTGAGGTGTGTGGTGAACAGGTCCACGAACGCACCAGGATACACCACGAACACAAACATCCCGAAGCCGTTCACACGCACCTGCTCCCTACGGAACACAAAACAGCAAAAAGCACAAGACATTAACTACGAATGTCCAGAATAAAGATTTTTTTTAAACACATCACAAGCCTTGTTCTCAGTTTAAATAAAGAAAGTTACAAATCAGTTTTAGTAAAGTTTATACTATTATTACATTTCCCTGCTTTCAATCAATCAATCAATCAATAAATGACCACCCAGGAGCCTAATAACACAATATATACATATAAATATTATAATATATAATAATTATATTTATATTATGATAATATAAATATAGAAAAGAAATAATCCAAAAAAAAGCAGAGTACACAAATTTAAATACTTGAAAACAAACAGTTCCAATATGAATACATAAATAACAATAAACATTTCCGGGTTTTTTTCCCCTCACAGGGGAAATGGAAGAGCTTTTGTATGTATTTATTAAACTTGTTTTAATGACATCATTTAGGGCTGTGTGATATGGACAAAACAATTCTAATGATATTTTGACCACATAGCTCAATAACAATATTATGGAAATGTTGTAGGGTTGACTATTCTGTCATTAAATATTTACACAGAGATATTTCATAAATAATGATCAGTAATGTGGATATAATGACCAAGTGGGTCATATTGGTTAGAAAGTAAAATAATACAGATGAATATAAACCTTTTTTGCATACATTTTATTATGTTTTGTAAATTGCTTTGAACAGATTCCATATTCTTGCTTATATTCTTTCTTGTATCTTGCAACCCTGCCAATTCAGGTATTCTGGCGTAAGGTTCACCGGCTACAAAAGTCTGTTCACAAAGATACATCACTTCACTGTAATGCAGCCTTTAAAACCAAAAAAAGATTTATGCCATATCACGATATTGCAATATCCAAAATTACAACAAATTTGCAAAAGGGAACATCTCTTTTAGAACTAGTTTTCATGTTTCCTGCTATAAATGGAGACTGGATACCATAGTTCAAAGTTAACAAGGTCAGAATAAGCTTGAACTAAAAAAAATGAATAGAAAGCAACTTAATAGCTGCAGCTACTTAACTAATGACTTCAAATGCCACTTACTAGATCCAGAGTACAAACAATACACATGTAACTAAACACTACAGTGTTTGTTTTAAAATAACATTTCATGACATTTTTGCAAAAGCCTTTTTTTTAGCTATTTTTTTAAATAATTAGACTTCATCTAGAAAGGTCACTAAATAGCTAATCTCCTTTAATCCCTTTTTTTTATTCACGTCTGTCCTATATTTATGTTTTAATGGACAGTGGAGGTTCTTCGTCCTGCCTGTTGACAAGGCAGCAGATTGTGTTATGGTGTGTGTGTTTTACCTCAATGCTGCCACGGCGTGGCCCAGCTCATGTATAACTCCACTGAGCAGCAGGGCGATGAAGAAGTAGGCCAGTTGACTGGTTGGCAGATTGACACCAGGGACCTAATGAGAAGAAATGTACATAAAAATAACCAACACAAACATCTTCAGGAAGATGCTTTTCAGATTTCTGTTGGACCTTGATATGATATTTATGGAAATTTTAAGAACTTCATCAAATAATGTTATCACGTATCAGCATTGCAGATCACTGTTTTTTTTGTCGCAACCATATTAATTATACCATCTTTAGCTGAAGCTATGGTTTCTGTGTGCTGCAGCATCAGGCTGAATATTCACATATCAATGGCCTCGTAATAGCTTCCCATGAATCACCTGCAGTGGTCCACTGAGGATAGGGCTCACATTAATGCACCGCTATTTGACACCTCAATGAATAAGAATTGAACAGGAGGAATACACCGAATACGAGCCATCCTCATAATATGGGGAATTTTTCTTCCTCTCATTTGACTCCACCAGACCTTGAGTGAACTTTCATGGCGTGTATGTACTGAGCTGCTGTTAATCTCTGACCGTGCAAATAAAAAAAAAAAAATGCAAAATGCTTATAATTATATTTGTCCTAAAATGTAATGTGTTCAATGTAAGTTCTTTAAATCTACATGTTCACAGTTAAAAAAAGATGTTCAATAGTTAAAGAGCTAGTATTTTTCAAGCTGTAAACTAAATTCTATGACTATACTGTGATGAAACACATCATTGCTGGTATTGAAATTGACATTGACACCAAATCTGTATTAATTGTGTCTTTTATGGTTTAAAAATGGGAAAAAACGACACAGTTAAAAGTAAATGATCATGATATTGATTTATCTGAAGTCATAACTCCCCCTGCATAATTATTAGATTTTTCTAAATTAAGAAGTATGCAGTCAGATCAGAACTGGAGGTTTACTTATGCATAAAAATTACAAGTGTTAAAAAGACCGAAACTAGATGATCCTCTACCTGTTTAATGTGTACATACCACCACCTGCAGGGCCTGCTGACCTCCTATCCGAGGGTTGTCTGTGGTCATCTGAGCCAGCGTCTGCTGCAGAGTCTTTACCAGCAGCACCACTGAGCCCAGCATGGCGACGATACCGAAAACCAGGCCGCTGTTGAACCTGGGAAAGGAAAGGGAGCGGTTATTTCAAGGAGGTATAATTTAACAGCAATTTATTACGCTATAAATGTGATTTAATCGCATGACAACTAAATAAAAGCTTGCGCGCAAGTGCAAAAGAAAAAAAACCTAGAGGTGGAACCAACAAATCAAAGGATTTAAAGGCTTATTTCACAAAACTCTACAATAAAAGACGATAAATACCTGAACTATTAAAAGAAAAGCTTTTTGTCCATTTGTCCATCAACTCTGAAGATAAACTGTTTTGACTTTTCTATGGAGCTAGGTAAGATTTAATATGTACTCTGTTTTTGACTTTGATACTAATTTTGCTTTCTAATCAAATATGAATCTTGTTAAATGTGACATCTTGAGTCTTGTTTATCCTTAAAGAAAAAATATCACTTTTTCATCTAAAGGATGGAAATTAGAACAAATTTTAAAAGTAGTGCATACATACACACATGCAAACCACTGTTCAAACAACATAAAAAAAATCAAATCATAAAAAAAAGAAATCATAAAAACATCCAAATAACAATGTAAAAATTGTTATACTGCTTTATCCCCTGTGGGATAGTGGGAAGAGCCTGAATAGCTAATAAAACAGATTCATGGACTATTTTCTCAGCAGACACAGTGACTTCATAGCACATAAAGAACAGGCAGAACAAATAACAGGAACTATGTTTCTAGCAGCTTATGACATTATTAATTACACTTGTGTGACAAGTAAAAATGTCTGCTGTGAAACAAGGTTAACCCTGAGCCCTAAGCCATTTTTGGCCTGGGTTAATTGTATTGTAAAGCCTGTAAAACATCAACCCTGTAATGCACAGACAAGCTATAAAAAAATCTTTATTTTCTGGACAATAGGAATATCTGTGCTGCTGTGATCCCTCTTGAATGTATTACAAGTGAAGGGAACGTGAAGATGAAACAAAGTCACAAATTGAATCTGTCAGATTTTTATTTAAAACACCACACACAACAGTAGTAAACATGAGAACTGAATAATACTATGAGTTAGTCAGAAAGATTCACACCTCCCATGTTCCTGTTATTTTCCATAGCAAGGGCTGGAATTGACTTTTTGGTCCAGCATCCAGAGTTGCCGGACGTATTGAAGAGTGAAATAAGCTGAAACGATCTGTCGTTTCGTTCGGCAAAGCAATCTTGAGATCATCAAAGCTGAGATTTATTTTTTTCTGATTTCCTCACCCAGGTTTTGTTTTCATCAACTATTTAACATGCGTATGCTCCTCTGTGACCTTTTTTCCCCTCTACTTTAAGACAGAGGTTGCTCTTAGTTCTTCAGCTCTAATAACTGCAGTTGCTCATGACTTTAGTTTTCATTCTTGCATTAGAGTTATGATATTAATTGTTTTAATGGTATGATGTAAGTTTCTGTGACTCTTGTATAAATTGTTGTGCACTCTTTATTAGAAGAAAATCGTGAATGAGATCAAGATGTCAATATCTGCCAGAAAAATTACAATTTAATTTGTTTTCTTAATATCGTTCAGCCCTAGAGTGACATCTCTCTCGAACTAATGGAGCCCCTTCAGCCCTTTTTTGGTCATGACTTTGGTGGTCGTACAGTTGCATCCTCATCTCTTTTCTCTGTAGGTTTCAGATGGTCCAAGGACTTGTAGAAATCCACAGTGTAGCTTTTGCTGCTGTCGGCTGACACAAACGGTTTGAAGCCCCATTTATTTGGTTTTCGCTTCATGTAGTGAGTCATTCCTGTGTGGGCCTTTCTTGCCACAGTCCTCGCATCGACTTAAATGCTTTGCCAGTGATGGCAAAAGTCCTTGCGAGCTTGTGTGATTGTGTCCGTGTGTGGCGTCAGGCGGAACAGGCGACCGTATGCTGGCGTCCCTTTTCTTTTAATCACTTTCAGTGTCTTCATCAGGCTCGCTCGTGTGAATGTTCACAAACGTAACTAATATTTGTCAGATACCATTAAGGTGGGAGGAAATGGCTGGCTGAAGTTTCCTCCAGTTGTCACTGTTCATTCAGTCTGACCAGTGCAAAAAAAAAAAAAAAAAAAAGTAAGTCCCAAATGTGTGTATGGGGATGTTCATTTGAGATATTTCTGGACACCTGCAATGTTTTTAATCACATTTTTTCTTGTGTTATTGCAAATTAAGGCGGCTGCACTGTCACTGATGAAAAGTTTGAGTCCTTAAAGGTTTCATATCATGGAAATTGCAATTTTCATTCTTTCGTGACTATAGAGAAAGTCTGACTGTTATATTAATACTATCCCATGCATTGCCCTGTATTCAGAAATTGTGCCTCAGCTTTTTTGTACTTCCACGAATTTATGAGGTCACACCTATATAGTTGCTACCCACCCCCCTGTAGAACTATAATAAGTGATTTTTGGTACTTTAAACTCCAAATATATCATGTTAAGGATATCATAACTTCATATAAAATCCAGAAAAGTGCACAATATGTGACCTTTAAAAAGTTTTAAAATATATCTGCTGGAACATAAAAGACTGAATGAAGGTGCAGCAATAAACCAAAGATAGTTCAGGGTATTAAGGATTCTTTATTATGCGGTCATTATGGATATAGATATATAACTCGTATAATCCTCACCACAGATGGAGGGCTCGGGGGTTGATGCGTGCGCAGTACGCAAACAGCCGGTTGAACATGGTGGTCTGCCACCTCACATGGAAAGGAGACAGCATCAGCCCTCGACTCGCCAGCCATGACTCGTAGCTGATCCGGTGTGTCGCTGACGACTGCAGGAGTCAATGGAGAAGTAGGGAAAAAAGTTATAAAAAGCAAAATATCTAACTTCATGCAGTCGTGAAGTTCAGTGTCATGATTAAAGCTTGATTAATACTGGATTTTATTTTTTTTTTAAACAGAAACCAACATTTTTCAAGGGTTTAAATAGACAGCATAATATTTGGAAACCAATCCAAATCAATAAGATGATCTAATGCTTTTCTTTGTCTTAGATAAGTATAAACAGGATTTCTTTGGGTTTAAATATTTTGTTTTTATTCAGACAAAATAAGATTTTTAAAGACACAACCATTGTCTCTGCAATATGAGCTTTACTGCTGTAAAGACACAGATGACTTAATTTCTACATTAACTAGTACTCAGGGTTCCCACTCCGAAACCTGAAATTATTTCCAGGATGTTTTCAGAGAAGTTATCATGTCATACAGTAATATATTACCCTTTAATGTGTTCCTCAATATGCAATACTTATGTTTATTATTTATTAATGTGCACCTCTATTTTATTGTATTTATAATTTGTAAGCCGTGGGTCCAACAATTATTTTATTATTCGGGATAATGACAATAAAGACTAATTGATAGATTTAATGCCAATTATTAACATTAATTTATGCAAACAACAGTGGAAATAAAAATGTCAGCAGTTAAAATGAATCTGTAATAGTCTACTTTAAGTTTTCACTACCATCATTTTCCAGGATAATTTAATAATTTCCTGAACATTTAACCTTTTTTCCCTCATTTTTATTTACTGGAAATTTTGTCAATCATTTTCCAGGTTTTCCAGGACACATGGAAACCCTGCTACTAGTAATGTAATGCAATCAATGTAGTTGTTTGTTTGACTCATATATTATGATGACATCAGTAGTAATAGTGAGGCATCAGTGTATCAGCAGTATGTTACTGTCATTGCTGTTGAAAGTGGAGTTTGTTTAAACCAACAAGTTTATTCCAGTGGTTTCCAACCTAGGGGTTTGGGCTCCTCTGAAGCATCTCCAGATAAATGTGAGGCATCATGAGATGATTAATGGGAGAGGAAACGAGAAAATGAATCACACATTTACAGCTCTGGAAAAAATAAGAGACCGCTGCATTTTGTTTTTGGAAATCAGCATCTCTACATGTATTCCAGCCATTCCTTTCTAGCTTCTATTGAAATCCAACACATGAACACCTCATTCTGCTTAAAAACATACCAGGAGTGGAATAAAATCACCCAAGGACAATGGTATAGACTTGTGGAGAGAATGCAAAGCTGTGATTAAAAATAAAGGTTATTGCACCAGATACTGATTTCTGAACTCTTCTTAAGTGTAAACATTAGTATTATGTTGTTTTAAAATGAGTTTGATCATGTTTCTTGGCATTGTTTGAGGTCTGAAAACTCTAAATGTTTATATTTTTATTTGGAATTTGAGGGCAATGTCAGTAGTTTACTGACTCGAACAAAAATGTTCCTTTTGCCCAATCCTATACCTGTAAGTAGTAAAATCAGAAAAACTGATAATTTTACAGTGGTGTCTTATTTTTTTTCCAGTTTGTTTGTCTGTTTATTCAGTTTGTTTGACTTTTGGTAAACAAACATTTATTGAAATGAAACCATGTGAGGAGTTTAGAGGGGAGCTATCCGATGGAGCTGACAACAACGCTGACATGTGAAATGTGACCACATGCTGCTTTATGTAAGACTTCAAAAGCCAGAAAGGTTGGAAACCACTGGTTTGTAAACTAGTAAAACTGTTAAACAAATGTAGTGGAGCATACAATACAACACTTCCCTCTGAAATGTAGTACAAAACAGCTGAAATACTATAAATATATGGGTCTAAAAACTTGGAACCAGATAGTTTAACTCTCTCAAAAGGTTTTTAACAGATTAAAAACACATGCTATCAACAAGTTTAATATTCTAGGTAGATTTATTTTCATGACTATTTACATTGTAGATTCTTACTGAAGGCATCAAAACTATGAATGGTGGAATTACTGAAAACCTGTTTTATATTCTAGTTTCTTCAAAATAGCCACCCTTTGCTCTGATTACTGCTTTGCCCACTCTTCCTGCTTCCTACCTGCTACTTCACTTCATAGTTGTGCCTTATCAGGGTTAATTAGTGGAATTTCTTGCTTTATCAATCAGAGTAAAGGGTGGCTATTTTGAAGAAACTAGAATATAAAACGTGTTTTCATTTATTTCACCTTTTTTTGTTAATTACATAAGACCATAAACGTGTTTTTGATGCCTTCAGTGTGAATCTACAATGTAAATCGTCACGAAAATAAAGAAAACACCTTGAAAGAGAAGGTGTGCCCAAACTTTTACTTGTACTGTATATAGTCATATATACCGGTATACTAAATGTATATCTGTCACTTATGGTCACTAACTTCTGTATCCAGAATCTGTTACAGCTTCAACACAACACGCTAGTTCACGTTAACTATAATGAAGTGGCGTCTTTATCTCTTCACGTGTCTCCACGCACGGCTGCATTCCTATTTAAAACCGAAACCACGAGCAGGAATTCACCTTCAGCAGCGTGTCGGCCAGATACACCACACACCAGGCTGCCACCACGAACACCAGCAGAGGTACAGGGATCATGGTGCATCCACGCTCAGTCCGGACACGACAAAACCGAACCGCGACGTCTCCATCTCTCCCCCGTCCGCCCGCCGCTAACCGCCGCTACACATGTTCATTTAAGTATTAATATGCTCACATTAAACGTGCGGTGATAAGATACAGGGTTTGTTTTTACAGAGCTACTGTAGAATGGAAGAAGCCGTCAGCACTTCCAGCAAAACACTTCCTGGTTGCTCTTCTTCTTCATCTTATTGGCGCGTTACCGCCACCTGCTGGACCGGAGTGTAGAAGAACACCGTTATAATATGGGACAATGTCAAAACTGTGATATGGTGTAACCCTAAAAACCTTAGTTTCAAAGAAGTTGTTGTCCATATCTTTGTATTGTAATTAGTTGTCATGGTAGATTCCCTAAGTCATTAGTTCTCAAGGTTGGGTCCAGGAATCCCCAGGGGTCCTTGAGGAGGTGCCTGGGGGTCCCCAGAAAAAAAGGAGTATATTTTATTTTAACTAAAATTCTACAATGACAGAACAAATAACCATTTGTATAGAGGACTGTCATAATTAAATAAATAAATATCTTAAATAATTAAACATTATTTTCTTTTTTGTGCATGAATTTCTTTAATTTCAAGAAATCAAATGTTATTTTCCAATTCATATAATAGGGTGAAAATGAATGGTGGCAACACATATAGAAATAAACACATACATTTGAAAAAAAAACTAATTAATAAATAAAATGGAAAATCAAATACATGGGAATAATACAGTCAGTCAGTCAGTCATTTTCTATACCTACTTATTCCTCATTAGGGTTGCAGGGGTCTGCTGGAGCCAATCCCAGCGCGTTACGGCGAGAGGCAGGGATACACACTATACAATTACAGAAGTGAAGTGCTGACACTTGAAAGCAGATACGAACAGCATGGTGAAACTTGAGAAATACTACTTACTGATGAGATTACTGTAACAAGAAAGACAACCAGTGTTGGCATCAAACATCAACATAAAGTTACAATTTATGTTGAGAGTACGGATCTCAATCTAATCATGTCAGTTTTTAAATTGTGTTGCTAGGCCTAGTAAAATCCAACTTACGATAAATCTCTATATAGGATTTTAACTTGTAATGATAACAGTGATATTTTGAATATTCATCCAAAAATATTCACAAAAAAGGATGCACACCATTGTATAATGCACAAGCTATTTCTAAAATATGACAAATAGTCATATTTTTCTTTATAGATAGATGTTTTACGTCCTCATAAGCTTCCATGTAAGTTGTTTCTCACTTGGTAAAAGGAGGATGCATTTTTTTCCCATTTCTGCATCAGTAAATCTGTAATTTAACCTTTGCGGTCTATTTAAAAAAGACGTGAATTCACACTTTTCCAGATTAGCAACCAGGATGCACAGATTAAACTAGGTCAATTTTTTTAAATTGCCCTGGAATTCTTAATTCTGCTATTGTGCAACGCCCCTCGGAACAAACATGGCGTGTGTGCTGATGTTTAGGTCAGAGTGCATGTGTTAGTGTGTGTGAGAGAGAGACTGTATCCCTATTTTCATAAACACACAAGTCCCTTTCAGGTATATGAAGATACCAGGAAATAGCGTGATGATAATCAAAACACAGGGATGTCCAGCTCACTTGTGTAAGTCAAATAGTGGATGAGGTTTGGCGCCAGACTAATTGTGTTCTCATAAATCATGCTCCGAGGCCCACCCCAAAAAATCAGATTTTCAATGAGCTCAGAGAAACTTTACACTTTCAGCAGATGAATGTGAATATGAACTCTGCATCAACATCACTGTACAGGGAAGCATAAATATATGTGTGAGTGTGTATTCTTCTATTAAAGATGATCAGTTTCCTTCTTTCCTCCTCAGACACTAGTGAGTAGCACATGTTAAACGTGCAGGTTGATTAAAATGTGTGCATGATCCAGTTGAGTATTTACCTATCATATGAAAGGGTTGGAATAAGTTCTGTGTGCCTGATTGTTAGATGGGAAATAATCTCCTCCAGCTTCCATTTAGTACCAAAATGTTTCTGTAGATGTCGTCCTGTGTCAGTGATATCAGGATTCTTGCCACACTTTTTTTGCATTTAAGGTTTAATGATAGTTTTGACCTCAGCTTTACTTAATGGAACCTGCATGACTGACTGTGATTTAAGAGATTGTTTGGCCAGTTTATTCATTACTACTTTTTATCATTCTGTTGGCATGCTTTAGGTTTTTATAAAATAAAACAACAGCCAACACAAAATAATACTAATTACTGACAGTGCCATAATTTTTTATGACTTCAAAGGTGGGGCAAATATTTAAGAAGAAACAAAACTCGATAGGATTGAAGCATGAGTTTACACAAAACTCTTTCAAGCAGAACCAGCCTTTAAAATGAAAAGCATCGATCAGAACGACAGAGTGTGAAGAGATCATTTGTCTGAGCTGAATTTACTGAAAGACAAGACATCAAATTCCTCATCTATTACTTGCTGTCAGTCAATTATATAAAAGTAAAGTCCAGCTATCCACCATGGTGTTGTGATAACATGAGCTGCTCACACAGACAAACAGCACTGATGCCATCTTGTGACCTCCGGCCTCTCATTTCCTGCCAACTCAACAGCTGCCAGCAGGCAGTGAGAACTGTTATCTGACCTCTGATGAAAACCTCAGAGGCCGAACTCATCACTCAATTGACCAGCCTCATCATTATTACTTAATTTAAATCATTATCTCAGTCTTTGCCCCAAGCAAACGGCTTATACACACATACCTGAGCAGTGGTGGACTCAGACTGGTTGAAGGGCAGAGGAAATGAAACAAAAAGGGCACATATGTGTCCATTGGAAGGGCACCCTAGAGGGCACTTCATCAAGTTTTCTTTCACATTGTTGCCACCGTAAAGGGCACTGTCATGTTTTATCTACTCTCTTGGATGCCCCTAAGATACCACTTTTTTTCAACATGCAATCACTCCTGACCTGAGGAACCTCTACCTGAGCTGTCTTGACCTTAAGCAAAGGTTCAACTCTTAAAATTCTCTCTGAACAATAAAGCACTGTCCTCATAGGGGCTAGAAAACAGGAACAAAAACTACAACTTTTAACATCTTGGCATTCAGGCTGTTAAATTAAATCAGTTATTCATTAGGGATACATGAATATATGGTGTCCCTCTCATAGAAGAAGAAAAACAGTAGTCCAATAACGTCACATAAATAAACAGTATATAAAAATAATTAAAATAAAGAAAGCATTAGAACCATATTTAATAATTATAAAACACACACACACACACACACACACACACACACACACACACACACACACACACACACACACACACACACACACACACACACACACACACACACACACATACACTAATTACCCAATTGCACAGCCCTAAGAGCGTGAAAATCATGAATGCTGGGTCTTGTTGGTTTTCTGAGAATCTACTGCACCTAAACTGCTTGCCATGTAGCAATAATAAATATAATAAAAATAATGTGATTAATCTCATTAACCACATTGGACTGCTATTATTTTGATCATTACTACACACGTACTGTATGTATATAGAGACACATCACATACATAACTAACAGACTGGGAGGAATCATGTCTTACACATGATTCCTCCCAGTCTCTTAGTTATGTATCCAGCCATCTTTAAATGCAGATCAAGTACAACACAGTGCACAGAGCAGAACTTTTTATATTTTGCCATAACCCCATTGTACTATATCCGTCCCCAGGTTTGTTATGGATTAGGTGGTTTGATGATTTAAGTTGGCATGAATTAAGCACAACTTAAGCACAATGTTAGGCCTAACTAAAATGTTAGTTTCTAAAACTAAAATTAAAATAGCGCCCCAGAACGTGCACTAAATAGCACACACTAAATGCTACAAAGCAGCCAAAGTGTTTCCTAAGGGTTTAGGGCCAGGAGGCCAAAAAGCCAAGAGTCAAAACATCATGCAAATCTGCATATCCTGGGGAAGTGTGCAATTACACCCACAGACCTGCAGCACAGCTTCAATGCAGTTCCAACCTTCGCATCTTGCTATTTCTTAATTAGGATTGAACACAAAACTGCCCACAGTAGAAACTGCTCAGTGACATCCAGGTACATCATGTTGTGCAATACAATAAATACATTAGATGATGATGGTGTTTATCTGTAAAAGGCCAGGCTTGCCCTGCCAACAGGTAAGATCAGTCTCTGTGTGGGTTGTATTTGCATAGTCTGAAATATATAACAGCCTACAGTTTGAGTTACTTCATTTTACTACCCATGCACAGCACAGACGGAACAGGATTCGCTGTGGTTATGATGCAATGAAGGTGGACAGCTCTGTTTGAGAAAGGTTTAGAAAAATCAAGAAAGAAAGGTAGGTGTAATCTACACACACATACGCATGCAAGCTTAAAACCGTTTTTTTTTAACGCTGGGTCGGGTTCCATTGAGGGAGGGGCTTCTTTGTCTCCCAAGCCAATCAGGACGAGTGGAAGCAGGTCAGGTAGCCGATGAGGACCTCAGAGAGAGCGCAGGCACAGGTGTGTGTGTATGTGTGTGCGCCCATAAGTGTGCATGTGTGTGTGTGTGTGTGTGTGTGTCTGTGAGTGTGTATGAGCATGTTTGAATGAGTGTCAGAGCAGAAATAGGGCAGTGCCATTTTAGTCACTAAAATTAGTCTTTTTTTCAGGACCGAAGAGCCAGAGTTTGTAAAAGATACAGCAAAGTAAAAATGCTGTTTATGTAATATAGTGTGCATGTGAGTAGCAGAAATATTTATATATATTTTAAACTTTTATGCTTAGATGTTGCACTTTTTTGACTAGGTTTTAGGACCATTGTATCATAATTAAAGCCCAAAAACCTTGAAAAGATGTCCAAAATGAGGAGATCGAAGAGCCCTGTGCTCTTGTATGACTATGTTTTGGTCCGACTCTGTGTGACCCTAAGTGTGTGTGTGTGTGTGGATAGAAAGCAGGTCCCTTCTGTGTATCACTCTTCTATTTATAGTAAGAACAAATCCCAGATATGAGCGGAATCCTTCTACCACTTAGAGGCAGCGAGAAAGAGAGAGGGTGGAGAGAGGAAGAAAAGAGAAAGAAAAAAGGAAGAGATGGAGAGTCAAGAGGAAATGAATGTATGAGATATCCATAGAAAGTTTAAGTGAACAAGCGAGCGTATAAAAGCAAGCACTAGACGATACTGCATTGTGCCATCAACAGGTAAGTTACATTTTCTTTGCATGTTTCTATTATACTGAGTGTTCAAGTTAAGGCCTTTACTATTGCATAATAGGACCACTCAGTGTTTATCAGTGAGGAAATTAAGATGATATCCTAATCTTAATTTGTCCTTTTTTTTTTAAATTTACACCAAGAAACACTGAATTAATCATTTTATTAAACAAATGATAAAATATATTCTTAAATGGAAGGCTTGCATTATATATTTATTTTTTTATTATTTCTTTTTATTTTTTACAGAGAATCTGCTCATCTCTCACTACTTTACAGCTTCCTACACACTTGTTTCCTTTTTTTTAAGTAGGCCTAGAAAATATGCAGCTAAATCGAGGACAAAATGATCTGTTTATATATCCTACTCCAAACCTTAATGTCTTGTAAGCTTAGTTTTTGTACAGACTAAACACCTATAATATAACATTGTAAATCATAGAGGCACTGGTATGTGTTATCTTTCTAAAGAGCTAGGCTAATGTTAGCTGTTTGTCCCTGGTTCCAGTCTTTATGCTAAGCTAAGCTAATCGGCTGCTGGCTCGTTAACGTTAGCGTCTCTTGGCAACAAAGTGGACATTCCCCAAAAGGTCAAACTATTGCTTTAAAAAAAGGTCACAGCCATATATATATATATATATATATATATTTTTTTTTTTTTCTGGTAATAAATGGAGGTTTATGGCACTGAGGATTAAGCTTTATCAGGCTTTGGCTACATACAAGTAGTCTAGTTGTTAATTTGATAGATTCACTCTTTCATTTTCATGATGATTATCTTTATCTTACTATATTTTATATTAAGTGATCAACATATCTCTCTCTCTCTATGTCCTCTTGTTAATATTCTTGACATATAGTAGCCTAATAATGTCTCACACACACATTCATTCACACAGACAGAGATAGGCTACTGCATCTCAAATAACCTTTCTGTTATGTTGTATGCATAGAAAGTGCAGAGTTTCATTGACTGAAGATTTGAATAATTGAAAGTATGCAGAAAAGTGTGTATTTGTTTATGCATGTGACATTGTGTGAAAGTGAAAGGGCTTGTCAGGGGTTTTCATTGGCATCAGGCGGCAGCTGCTGCTCATGACTAACGTAGGTATCATCACGTTGTGTGTATGCATGAGCCTGTGTGCGTATGTATGTGGCGGTGGAGTGGGGTGTCTGGGCTTTGCTCTCAAGCCAAGGACAGCAAAGCCCTGACTCTATGTTGTTGCACAAACAGCACCTTGGAAACGGTATCTAAGCGCTGCCGCTGAATGTGAGACACGCTCTTTCTCTGGTCCTCTGCTCTGCTCTGAGCGACTGCTAGATAAGCTAAATAGGCCATGGAAACTACGATTAGAAGCCACTTGGGTCAGTGTTGATCTGTGAAGTAGCAAAAAATAGAGTAGCTCGAAAATAAGTGAAAGGAGGATGAGTGGGCAGGCAGTCAGGGATTCATAGAAAATTTCATTTAGATATATTGGTATATACGGCACCATTTTAATGCAAAAAAACAGAGATTTTATTCTAATTTATTAGAAACCAATGAAACTGAATATTTGCTAAACATATGGTTAACTAAGATTAAAGATTAAAACTGAACTCTATTTTTTGGTTGATCATATGTTGTTACTGTATTATAGGCATTGTATCTTATATCATTGGAAAGCATTTCCCTTTACAATAATGATGTTTTACTATTATTACTAATAATAATAGTAAAACATGCATTTATGGGATGAGCAGCACAGCCGAGGAGTGGGGGAAGTCCCACTTGAAATGTACCAAATTTCCCTTCCATTGTCAAACAGTAAACTCTCCTCTTGGTATTGACTTTATTATTTTGAGTTGTTTAGACGATCGGATGGATGAAATCTATCAGTATCAAGGGAAAAAAAACTTTATTCATTGAACAAACAGTCAGGAGCCTCATTAGCCAGTGGAAGAACTGTACACCGCCAGAACAGCCTGGAACATCCACTTCATTCTGATCACCAGCCCGGTCACACGTTGCTGTGGGATGACATTCCATTCCTCAACCAGGATTTGTTGCAGGTCAGCCAACATGGCTGCGTTGGTCGCTCTACCACTCGGCATGCCAGTGTTTGGAGCAGACACCAAACGACCACATTAGTAGAACGCATTACCCAGCAGGCTCCATTTAAGCCCACACTAGGATGCTCCGGGTGCCAATCATCCAATCCCACAAGCAACTCAAGCCAATAACAAATACCAACAGAAGAATAAACTGTTTGACAAGGGTTGGGACGTTCGGCACATTTCAATTGGATCTTCACTTAGGGTGCCATTGCAGAGATGCTAATATTGGAAAAATATGATCCCCTGTTTTCATTACTCATGCAGGAGCATTCTGGATCAGGAGAGTCTTTCGAGACTTGTTTGAGCAGCTTGACAATATTGAATTGCAGTAATCCATCCTAGGAGAACTAAATATACGGACTAGTTTTCTGACTCTTTTAGAGACAGACTTGATAGTATTATGTAGGTGAGAGGTCCTCCAGTCCTTGACATTAGTTTTATGTGGGAATTGAAGGATGTTTAAAATATAATTCCTAGAGTCTTTACAGTGGTGCTGGGGGCGGGGTAATGCCATCAAGACTAGTATCATTAAATAGCATATCTCTGAGGTATATAGGCCCAAGTTCAGTAACCAAAGATTTGTCTGAATTTAGTAGGAGAAAATTGCAGGTCATTCAGTTTTTTATGTCCTTAAGAAATGCTTGAAGTTTTGCTAAATTGGTTTCATCCGTCTTTATTGATGAATATAATTGTGTATCATCTGCAGGACAATGAAAATTAATGAAGTGGTTCTTTATAATATTACTTAAAGAGAGTCTATTTGTCCAAGCCTATAACCTTGTGGAACCCAGTGTCTAATTTGTGTGCACAGGGATGATTCATCATTAATGCAAATAAAGTGAAATTGAACAGATGCAAATACTGATCAAATGTTCTAGTTTCTGTATTTGTATCTGATGGTCAAATGCAGCACTGAGGTCCAACAGGACTAGTATAGAGAAATCCTTTGTGCAATGACTTTGTTGTCATTTGAAAGTTTCACTTATCTCTGTGTTATGATACGTGGTTATATGACCAAAGGTCTGAAAATAAACCTAGGGTTGTTTTCATTTTCCTCATTTAATAATGAGTAATCAGTGGCTCTAGTATTAGAGAGCCTTTCTATAGGTTTTAAGACTCACTTTTTTAAGCAAGATTCTTCCAGTTTCCTGGAACCTCATATCCTTTCAGGTTTTGTGATATTTTCTTTATTTATGGGTAGAACTGCTGTAGGAAGAAGAAAAATACATTTTTGAGTAGAGGGACACTTTAATGGTTCATGTTTTCAGTCGGAATGAATTGTCTTTATGAACGGATGCCACAGAGAGGTTAGAGGGAGAAATTATAAAAATATACACTGATGTTAGTGTTATCCTTTAATAACAAATTAAACACAGATAATGATAAATGACTGTAATGTTTTGCCCTGTGTACAAATATTAGCTTGAAATAATCAGTGAATAGCAGATTTTGTTCAGATTCTAATTGAGGTCATCCTGTGATCAATAAGCAGATTTAGATCCTGTAGCTGCTCCTCCTGCTCGGAGGAGATGAGTGTCAGTAAAGGAGGGCAGAATGCATTGAAATTCTCCTGCCATACACCTATCTATCAACATACTCAAGTCAAGTGTCTCGTTTTTCTCCCCTCTCTCACATTTGCTATTGTACTTTTATTTGGTCTCTCTTTCTCCCCCTCATGAATGATTCAGAGAACAGTTCCTGTACCTGCTTCTCCCTGAAAGAGTCGCTTAGCAACTGAAATGCTATCCCGGGCCTCGAAAACCCACAGAAAGAGAGTCGCAATGTCCCCAACATGCACACCGTGTACGCACTCTCTCCCACACACAGGAACACACAGCTGAATGTCTGTGATCTGTGCTTTCTGCAGGTCAGCGGACTTACGAGGGCGATTATGTCCAAACCTTCGTCCAACGTTAAGGCCCTTCAGGTAAAAGAATTTCCTCTGTGTTTCCACTGGTGAGCATAGTTGTACAGAGTCTGTGTGTGTGTGTGTGTGTCTGTCGAATTTACAACACTTTACTACTTAAGAAAAATCTGTAATAAAACTGCATGGGTTGGATTTCTTCCCTTTAAGGATAAAATTGAATAAAAGCACATACATGATAACTCACCCTCCTGTTTACAATAAAGATTCCAGATGACACATTTAAGTATTTATTGGCAAAGGCAAATACAGTTCTTTACAGTTCAGACTGTGCATATACAGTGTCAAGGCTTTATTAGTGTTTTAGCGAGGCAAACGAAGCAGGATATGTGTGTGTGTGTGCATGTCAGAGAGGGTTTCTTCCGTCGTCTCTCTTCTCCTTGTGCTCATTTTCTTGTCTAACCATGAGTTAGGCATCAGGACGGATTATTTTTTTTTTTTAAATACCATTACAGTACAAACATGAGGTTTTTAGTTCGGTTTTAGTTGAAGATAATTCAGCACTCCATCATAAATTAATCACAAAGAAAAACAGCTTCACAATAAAAACAATTTCAACAAAAAAAGAAACAAACTTGCTTCATATCATCATACTATTACAAAGGGCTCCTCTCCTTTACACTTTTAAAAACAAACCATCTTTTTCAGAAGGGTTTCAGAAGGAATTGCCACATTATAGAGATCAATATGTGACAATGATGTGTTGTAATGCAGTTTCAAAGACTGATGTCAAAAATCTAATATTTGGGTCTGCTGATAAATTTCTGAAAAAAAAAATACTTACAATACAATACAATACAATATTAATGTTTCTGTATTCTTTGTATTGTGGGCTTGATTTTATACAACATACTTTAGCGCAAACATAAGGGTTCAGTCCTCTTTAAATTCTCAATTACTGGATTTTGGAGCTTTCATGAACACACCATGTAGGAGAAGTTTCATTATAATCACAGTGACATGCAGCAATAGTACAACTTTGATCCTTGAAGAAGCAACAAGTACATTAGCACAAAAATATCATTTCTGACTTAGAATAAGTAAATCTAATATGGACTAAAACTTGCACAAACACCAACATGGTAACTTTTGGGGTGTGCAGAACAAACATATTCCTTTGGTGAGGCTATTCCAAATAAGGCTAATGGCTCCTGTAGATCCACTTTTAAACTAGAAAAAGTGCCAGACGTTGCTGGGTTGCAGCCAGAATGGCTGTTACAATTGAAAAAGTAAGCAGTACAATAAATGTAAAAGCTGTTTGGCCAGGAGTTGGTATGTTACATCTGGGCTTAACAGAAGGCAGCACAAATCATCAGCCTGCTTTACTACATACAGGTAAGAATTAAATTTCTTGCTTAAGGACACTGCTGCTGAGGGAATGTTTGCTATATTTTAATCTTAAATAAAAGCCTGACTGAAAGTTTTACTATCACGCCTCTTTCCTTATATAGGCTTCCCCCCTCATGTGCATACAACATTCAATAATACTAGAGATTTAGTGCAGTTGTTTGGCTATAAAACATTTTACTGTACGCAACAGTGCGATGCTGTGAGGAAATAGAAACACACTGGTATGGTGGCTTGAAAAATGCTTATTAAATCTCAAGCCTTATATTCGTAGTCAAACAGTTCTGTAGTTTATGGAAACACCCACGTAAGTGCTGAGAATATATCAACTCTGCTACAAATGAGTCCAATGGGGCAAAAAACATAAGCTATCTGAAGAGGACACATGTTGTAAACCACAGAGTAGCTTATCCAGATTATGTAAATTTATTGTAAGCCTTAATTTTCCCTTCAAAATAAATTTGACTGTAAAGCAGGTTTGTTTATGATCATCTGTCTCCTTGTGTTAACCAGTAAAAGCAATAGCAACATAAATTACAAGTAATCACCCTTTTATTATGTGGTGGAAGGCTGAGATGGACTCTGAGTACAGGGTACATAAGGGTGAGTGTAATGCTTGAACTTTCAATTTAGGATGAAATATTCCTTTACTCTTTGGTTTCCCCCTGATAGAACTTCAGAAGATGAAAGCGGACAGCGCGCTAAGTGTAAGACAGGAAACAACTCCAGCCAAAGCAGCATTACACTAATACAAATCTTAGCAAACATGCTGTGAATGAGGTGAATTATTCCCCCAGGAACCTTCCTGCCAAACATCAAACTTCAATCTCTGGGAAAAAATAAAACAACAACCAGCATCAACAGTAACACACAACACCACACTCCCTCTCTGTACAGCTGTACAATATGGGTATATATACAATACAGTACAATACAAAACACATCAGATCCAGGTGACAGGATGTCAGGGCAGGCAGCATAGGAACATCAAGTTAGCAGGCAGATTTCTCAGCTCTGTGAATGAATTTATTAGTGTGTGTGTGTATGTGCGTGTGTATCTGTATCCCTATTTTCATAAAGACACAAGTCCCTTTTAGGGATGTGACGTTACAAGGAAATAGTGTGGTGACAATCAAAACAAGTGGTTTTGAGGAAACTAGGAGCACACACACACACGCACACATGCATATGCAGAGACAGGAAACATTGTGTAAATTGTTGAAAGTATCTCATTGCCCGGTCTCGCTGTCCATCAGGCTAATTTGAACATCCCGATGGGAGCTCTGCGTCCAGGGGCGGGACATCCTGTCAAGAGGAGAGAGGAGACAGTAGATACAGAGGAGGTAAGACAACACACACACAAACACATACCGATGCACACGCATACACACAGTTTCTTTCATTGATAATATTGATTTCTTTATTTGTTTTCAAACTTTTTTTTTTCTTCATTCTGCTTCCTAAATGGAAGTGATTTTTTCAAGCACACACAGACACACACTGAATATTCTCCTTGATGTATAGTAGTGACATCACAACTTTGCATCAGTCATGTTTGCTTGTTTTCTTAATGGGGCCATGCACATTTCTCTGTTTGTTTATTACACAGACATTTACTATAATATACTGTATAAAAAAGGCAATTAAAGTCTATTGTTTACAGTATGACCCATTTAAATATGTATATGTGGTGACACATCCATCTCTGTGATAATATATAACCTTATATTCATTATATTCTAATGTTTGTTTTTTTTCCTCAGGCTCATTCACCGGAGCAGCCGGGAGACGCATCCCAGATGCCAGAGGAAAAGAAGGCAATGCCGGGCGCGGTAAAGCTGCCCGGGCCTACTGTTAATCTATCAGAGCTGCAGAACGTCAAGAGTGAACTACGATGGGTAACCAAGGATTAACAGGTAGGTGGTCATGAATCCTGTAAACCCAATACGTAAAACAAATAAATACATTTTTTTCAAGTACTGAAGTGGTAACCTCTTGGACTGTCAAAGAGCAGTGACGGTACTACTTTGTACTCTGTACTGTGTTTCTGATCAGTGAGTCATCAAAAAGGGATTTGGGAGAGAGTCCTGCAGAGAGAGTTCTGTTAACGCCAGTTACATTAAATAAAAGAAATGTATGGTTTTAATGTCATCACTTTAGATCTTTAGAATTTGATGCAATTGAGTAAAAGTTGTGACGAACCAAGTTAATAAAACAATTAAAAATGTGTCTTTCAAATGAGGCTAAAAGTCCTAATTGAAAAGTGCAAATCACAAACCACACTTTGCATTCATAAATTGAAGTAGGATTTTTTTTGTGAATGATGCAAATCCATTGAGCCAAAATATGTCAAATGAAGCAGAAACACTTAAATTCATCTTGTATTTCAATCATAAGCAGTATACAAACATTTATAATTGGTTTACATATAACTGCCTATTACCGGATTTATAATTCAGTGCCAATATCCTTTAAATTGAAAATAGCTCTTTGAAATTCATGAGAAAAAAAAAGAAAAAAAAAGTTGCCTGTGTCATGATGTTAACAATAATTACATGCAGTGGTCGTAGTTTGCCACAGAGCGTCAGTGTGGGCTGTGTTGCTTTTGTTTGGGTCCAGCAGAGTGTGTTAATGCTGCTGTGTGTGGGCAGAAAGGGTTGAGTCAGGTTCTATTTATATTTTATAGGCGTGTGTGCTTTAGAAATTGTGTGTGTGTATGTCTCCATATGTGTATGTGTGTGTGTGTATTGAGGGCCAGTCTGTGCACTCACTTTCTCAGTGGGACACATAAACCACAATATCCAAACACTGCTGTTCTGCCCTGCCCAAACCATGAGAGAGAGAGAGAGAGAGACAAAAATAAAAAAAAATAAATAAAAAAACCCCACCAAAAAGCAAGTGACCCCAACTCCTACCACTACAAGACACTCAAATACCAAGAGGAGAACACAGAGAGAGACAAGCTGGTTCTGTGGCTTCACCTCCTGCTCGAGGCATCAGGACACACACCTCACACAATCTGGCCCGACCAAATTATAGCTCGAGAAAATGACAATTGCATTAACTGTTGGACATCGACCAAAAACACAAAGTGCACCTCAATGCGATTTGGCTCTAAACAGAGCAGTCAGATAGTGGCCTGCTATCTGACTGCTGTGACTATGGCGGCTGTGAGGAAGACGTTGAGTGAGTGCAGACTCGGTGATCACAGCTGAGCCACAGAGATGAGACCTGGCTGCCTGGAGATGACAGGCTGCGTCAGCTCCGTCCACAGCGAGGTGGAGACAGAGCGACATTTTCCTCCCACGACGAAGCCCGTATGAAGACATCAGAATTGAGGTCTTTACTAAATTAAACGTACACGCCAGGATTTTTATTTAGTCTCCGAGCAGACTCAAAATGCAATGTGTTCTTGGGGCAAACGGTGTCAGTGCCATAGAAGCAGCAAGATATGCGAGCGCATGTGGAGACAACCAGCAAAACACATGACAACTGCAGTAAATGTCCTCATAACTCAATCCTGCCTTTTGATTTACTTCTCAGCTTTATGTGTTTTTTTTATTGGATGTTTTATACAAACAGTTTTGTATAAATATATTGCTATTTCTTTACTGATCATAAATAAACGTTTATTACTTTTATGTACAGTAGACCTATGACACACACATTCACCCGTGCTGAAAACACATTATGCAAACAAGAAACACTTTACTTATGAACATGTCTCTGAAATTGAGCTGAGCTTTTATATATATATATATATATATACTGACATGGCTGTTCTAAGTTGCCAGTTTGATTGACATCCGTCAGGTTATATTTACTTCTAGAAATACCTCGAGTTGTTGTACATGTCATTCCAAAAACATTCATTTACTTCTATAAGATCTTTCTCTGGGCACTTCTCTGGTCCGACTTTCCATACCATTTATGGCCCTGTCTTTGTCACATTAAAACCTTAACCTCACTGCCTCAGTTTTGGGGAACAGTTCGGGACAAATACACAAACCATTATGTCCCTTTACATTTTACCAGCACTGGAATACGTTTCTTTTCTCAGCAACCGATAAGTGCCCAATTCTTCATATTATTAGTTTCTCTCTGAACCTCTTGTGGCAGACGGTGGGAGACAAAAATAGTCAATAGGAAGAACTAGGTCTTATATTCCACTACAAAGGGTCTGCATCAGTGACCCGGTCCCTGTCTTTGTCCCTATCCTGCTGTCTTTCAAGGGTCAGCAGCTCCGAGTGCTGAATGCAGATAATTCAAATCCCTCATACGGTCTTTATCTGTCTTTTTTTTCTTCTAGACTCCCCAGCCAGGTGGAGATGAAGGCAGATAATCTTCATAGACACAGACTTGCCCACTGCCACCCGAAGAGTAGCAAGCTACAGTCCGACAGCCTCAACATGTTCAGCAACAGCTTTCTGTGAAGTCAACGTCTGCAGAAAATGTTCAGCATTCAACCTAGAAGACCACCAGGAAACAGTCATCCACAAACTCTCTTTCTATAAGTACTCTAACAGGATGAAACACTACAAATAGTGTATTTTTCCATGTCGGTTGATGTTGTTTTGTCTCTCAATCCAAACTTAAGTCATCATTTAAACAAAATGTTCTGTTGCTAGAGATAAAGCGAGATAATCTGACTTCTTTCTACTGCAGGTGAGCCTCCACTTTTCTTAGACTTTTAGATAAGCAAGTGATTGCGATGGAGCAATAAAGAGATATTCTATGCTATGTTTGCTTTAGAGGTTGTTTTAACAAAAGCAATATCTTAAATTGATACACACTTGTTGACAATCGACATCAATTCAAAGAATCCACCTTGACAAAAGTAAAAACTGTGATTCCCCTTCTAACTGTGTAATGAACAACATAAGACACTGATTCATACCGATGCTTTCTATTGAGTTATTCATTTCCAAAATGTTGTTCACAACACATGCAGGATTATATTTCAACTGTGGTACTATTTTTGTTTTGTTTTAACATTATTGTTGTTTCATGGTTATCATTCCCAGAAACTGCTATCTTCAGGAAACTACTGCAATAAATCAAGACAGTTAAAAAAAACAAAAACAAAACTTCTATTCATTACTGATTGCATCTGCTAATAACTCGTCCCTGCCAAAGATGAGATATTTTCTCTTTCTGTGTTTTCAATCTCATGGGTCTGACAGAATTTGGTCACCAAAGGAAGTAGATAAAGTGGTGTTTTAGCTTGGGTAATGCTACATGATGCTATGACAAAATGCCTGGAGAGAAAATCAAAAGGCACATGGCTGAAAAAGCCCCGGCAAACGATTGACCCAGACTCCCGACCACCTGCCGCCAGGACAGGCCTCCTCCGGAGCAGGCCACAGGCTGCCAGAGAGGACAGGAAACAATCTTTTTGTTATTTTTACAGACACATTTGAAGTTGTTATATGGAATTGAGTACAAACAAAAATAAACAATTGATATTCAGCTTGAAAATGTCCATCTTTGACAAAACTGTACATTCCTCAGCTTTTTGCCTGCAAGGGAATTTTTCAATGAAAATTACCTTTGTTCAAGTATTAAAAAAAAAAAAAAAAGAATGAATGATTCTAGAACAAAACGTATGTATGTTGGGGTGTTGAGAGATCACCAAATATGGTCAAAACTGCTTCATAAGGATAAGTCTGATGATATTTGATATTTTTCTCTCTTGTCAAGAAATCACATTAAAGGACCTAAAAACAAGTCTGATCCTGTGATGTTACATGTAGTGTTACATGTAGGTGAAGAGGATTTTTGTGTCTCCTCGTGATTACTTTGGTCAGTACACCACACAGCAAGAAGCTCCAGAACATTTGCCTTTTAATCCTTTGCATATTAGATTGTGTTTATTTTTTGGGGATATTCATAGACATTTATCAAACCCTGGTTTTCCATGTCAAGTGTATCTGTATAATTATGTCGTATTAATAAATTATATATATTCCTAAACTCATTTTGCTTACATTAAGAACAATTTCTGTATTTACTTTCAGTTTTACAGCTCTTCTGGAAAAGTGATCTAAGAAAAGTGAATGTAGATAAACAAGCAAAAACCCCTCGTTTACATCCTTTTATTATGTATTAATATGTTTTCATCTAAATCTAACCATTTAGATTCCAAATATGTGGTCAGTTCAATTGTTTGGGAACTTCAGGCAAGAGACCAGCTAATTCTCAGCAGTTGATCTGCTGAACTGTGTGCAGCCATAACTAATTTACCTCTGGAGTCATAGAAAATGAATGACAAACAGAAAAAAATGAGGAATTAACAATCGAGACAGGAAACATCATCATGGTATATGACCATGATGATGACCCGACATAAGAAGACCCGACATAAGAAGACAGTTCACGTCTTTAAGGTGATAGAGATAATTCTCAGGAGACTGGCAGTAAACAGATCGTGCTGTAATATGTGAAAAAATAAATAAATGACCTAATACTGACAATAGCAAATTAAAACTTCATGTTCACTGTGGTGGAAAATATAACTTTGAAGAGTTTAGATTAGATTAATTTCATATTACTGCTAGACCGTGAATAGCAAAAAAAAAAAAAAAAAAGACCTGAAACCATTAACTGTAATATTCTGGTATGTAAGATGTGTTATATGGTTTTAGACAGGAGTCAGGACATGGAGTCACTTTGATCCAGACCTAAACCTATCCATTTGTTTCAGGGTGGAATTTAACATTACACTTGTGCAATCACACACATATCCCTACCCAATAAACACGTATCCGTCAACATCTCACATGTCCTCACACACACAGACAAACACACGGAGCAGCTGTTGCTAAGTTTAGCCTCCATTAGGTCACGATGGTATATTTACTGCTGGTGGTTTAACAAAACATATGGGAAGATAAAACATTGTGTGGTTAAGCTTAAAAGCACAGCAATTTCAAAAAGACATGAGTTTTTTCCCTCCTTTCTTTACAAGTATCCAGCATGCTGAATTTTGAACAAGTGTAACTCTTACATGAAACAAACACATACGGACATGTGCACAAAAATACACAGTCATCTCCCTGAGTGCGAGCCAGCATCTATTCAGAGATGATGATCATAGCACTCTTCAAAATGTGCGCAGCAGAGAGCGCTGCAACTACTTGTGAGTCCACAGTAAAACCATGTGTTTGGATACCAATGCATGTGTGCCTGTGTTTGTGTGTAAGTGAGTGTGTTTCACACAGACAGTAGCAAATTACCAAGTAGCTCAATGTTAATCAGATTACCATAAACACACTGGACGACATGAAGCCTGATACATCTACTCTTTGATTAATGATTTACCCGTCCTTCACGCCCACACTAACTCCGTCTCTGTATAAAAATAATAGTGTGACATCCATGTGCATGATTCTGAAACATTGTGGGTCATAATAAGGTTAGATGCCTCCCAAAAGGACACCGCTTACAGTCATACAAAAGCTATGTGCTAGTTGGCAAAACTTCCGCGGGTTTGATATGTACCTCACGCTGGATCCGCCAAACTCTGTCTGTGTTTCTATTCCTGTCGCTGCGGTGACCGGGCCACAGCTAGGTGCCGTGGAGATCGTGCCCTGGAATTTTGGTGACAGATGAGCAGCTGTATTCAATCTAGTGAGTTCATCTACTGGGATAAACACTAAACCCTGCCAGTTGTGTGTACTTGTGTGTGTGTCCGTGCATGTGTGTGTGTGTGTTTATACATGCATCTGCTTGTGTGTATGTTGGACGCATGCGTTTGGGTGATACTCCCTCCTGGACGTAGGGAAAAGGGCAGAGGACAAATGTAAAGCCAACAGAGCCAGAACAACACAGACAAGGATGGTACACAGTGTGTGTGTGTGTCTGTGTGTGTGTGTATGTGTGTGTGTGTGTGCGCGCGTGCGTGTCTGGGGGGCAGTTGTTGTAACCTTCCTATCATGATCTCTCACATGCCTGCTGCTGCAGACAGACCGGGACAAACAGAGCCCAGATGGAGAGACCCCGACTAAGGAAGCACACTCCGCTCTCTTTTCCTCTCAACTCTCTTTATTTTTTCACTGGTTTCCTGCTTCTCGCTTTCAGCAGCTCATCATTCTGCTCTCCTACTAATGTCTGACGCTCTTTATCTCAAGTTCTCTTTTGTGCAGGTTGTCGGCTCCAATTTTTTTTGCTGCTTTTCCTGTGCTTCCTGTATCTCCCTCTGACTTCTTCCTTGTCGATACCCTCTCACTGCTGCGTCCCAGCTCCTTCCTAATTAGATTTATTCATTAACCTGCCACTCATCCTCTTTTTGCTTCTTTTTTTTTAAAAAACCTCTTCTCATCTCTGTTCTGTCCTTCCTTCTTTCCTTCTATCCTTTCTTCCTTCCTTCTCTATTCACCTCCCATGGATAGCTACTCCCTCCTCTACAGTTCCTCCCACAGAACGGGGCTTCTCTTGAGCTTCCAGCGCCTTCGCTCTGACAGGAGGATGTGCGATGTGGTCCTAGAGACCAATGGTGTATCTTTCCCGTGTCATCGCGCCCTTTTGGCTGGCTCCAGTGAGTATTTTTGGGCTCTGTTTGGAGACACTACAGCGGAGAGATTAGCCAGCTCCATTAGCCTCCCGGCGCTAAAACCGGAGGGTTTAGATGCCATTCTGGACTTCCTGTATTCCGGCTGGCTCAGCATATCGCCCGCCACGCTTCCTGACACCTTAGAGGCCGCCAGGTACTTGCAGGTGGAGGCAGCCGTGTCGCTATGCGAGCGCTTCATTGGCGAAGGGTTGTGTGCTGACAACTGCTGCGCCTACGCTAACCTGGCTGAGCACCACGCACTGTCAGATGCTCTTGATGCTGCCAATCATACCATCACCATGGAGATGGGGACATTGCTGCAGGAAAACAGGGACGATCTCCTCGGGCTGAACATCCAATCACTGATGGCAGTGCTCGATGCCGACGAAATACCTGGCGCCAAAGAGGTGGAGCTCATAAAGCTGGCTCTGGATTGGCTGGAGGAAAACGGGCCCATCCCACTGCTGCAATCGAACCTTCTACTGAGTCACCTTCGCTTTGGATTGGTTGCACCGTCTGACCTCAACAGCCTCAGTCACGCCCACAGAGCCATGGCCACACCACTAATTAGAAGCCAGCTGACTCGGGCGTTGGAGTACCACAGACTGGGCTTGGCTCAGCCAATCAGACAGAACAGACAGTCGGCACTCAGAGCATCACCCAATCATGTGCTGCTTGTGGGAGGTGGGTCAAGTCCAGATTGGCCAGAGCAGGAGATGCTCATGTTTGAACCTAGAAGCAGGACGTTTTCCTCTCTGAGTGCCAGTCTCCCCCTACGACTGAGAAGTCACTGCGTTTGCTCGGTGGGAGGCTTCCTCTTTGTGATCGGTGGAGACCAGGTGAAAGAGGCAGATGAGGACAGAAACAAGTCTGACGTCGTGGAAACATCTAACCAGGTGTGGAGGTTTGATCCTCGCTTCGACCACTGGGAGCAGATGCAGTCCATGCTGGAGAAGCGGGCGCAGTTCACCTGCTGCGTGGTGGAGGATGTCATTTATGTCATTGGGGGTCAATACACACGAGCAGGTGGCAGCACATACACCTCCGTGACCTCTGTGGAGTTCTACAACATGGCCACGGGAGGGTGGAGGAAGGGAGCATCGATGCCCCAGGCCCTTCACGGCCATGCTTCTGCCGTGCTCGACAACAACATCTACGTGTCAGGTGGTGTCCTGGGCAACCATGGCAGGATCCGTAGCACTAACCAAGATGATAATCAGGATGAAAACAGAGGAGGCTGCAGAGAAGTCCTGTACTGGGACCTTAAAAGTAAAGCCTGGGAGAAGCGGGCGCCCATGTCCATCGCCAGATTCGGTCACCGCCTGGCGACCGTCCACGGCCACATCTATGCCCTGTTAGGAAGGTACGAACCCTTCTGCGATATCGAACGCTATGATTCACAATCAGATCACTGGACACGGCTCAGACCACTTCTCACCGGCTCCCACAGTTACGGGATGGTGTCATTGCCATCTGGGAGCCTTCTGGTATTCGGAGGGAGAAGATGGAGTGAAGGACAGGAGGTGACGGCGAAAAGTGTGCTGGAATATGATACTAAGAAAGATCGTTGGAGGGAAATCTGTCAGCTTCCCAGACCTCTCACTGGGACTGAATGCACGCTACTGCCCTGCCATAAACACATTGTGAGATCATTTTTGACAAAAAAGTGAGAATTTCACTTTTACAAAGGTGCAACATAGTTGCAATTACATTTACATTACATTTGAAACATATCTGACAATCTTATTTTGTCAAAAGAAAAGGTTACTCGACAGTTAAGCTTAGGGAACTAAATATGTGTTCATTAAATATTTGACTTCTTAATCAACTTCATCATGAAGCACATAAATTGCTAAAATCTACAATGTTGTTTTGACAGATTAAACTAAATAAGGCTTTATGCTAAGCTAGGCTAATCACCTCTTGGCTGAATCCTTGTGTTTAGTTGGCAATGCCAATGGTATACATTTTCTCATCTTATTCTCAGCAAGAAATCAATTAAGTATATTTCCAAAAATGTTAAACAGGCTGAAATGGATGTTTTACTTCTTTTGTTTTATTTTTTAGTGTATGTACATCATTGTGACTGAGCTGACTGAATGTTGAGTGAAATTTAAACTCTGTAGCCGTTTCCATAGTTTTAAACATTTGGCTGAGAGTCTAATGTTATTTAAAGGAAATTACAGAGTTAAACTCCTACATCAAAACTGACAAGTAAGATAGATTGTATTCCTGTCACCAAATGTGACAATGTTCTCAGAACAGAAATGTGAAAGTGAATTGTTTTCAGGAGGCTGCAGAGGAAGCTACAGTACAACTATAGCACACTGCAGGTGTAACAGGGAAAGTAGTAAGATGTTATGGTGAGGGAGGACACCTTAGAAATAATGTAACAGCAAAGCTAAGCTACACATTTATGGAAGTTTTAGATGCATGTGACATTCCTATTTATTCACTAGTGATGAATAGTAACAGTTTTTGTATATGACAGATTTACTGCACGACTAGAAATGAATCAAGGATATTTAGCTTTTTGCTAATCATCTTTCCGTTTGTCTGTGAACAGAATTATAGAAAGAATATGGGTGTGATTTTTGTTAAACTTGGTGGTAGGGTTTAGAATTTGCTAAGGAGAACCCCATTTAATTTTGGGGTTGATCCAAAATTGGCATCACATGGCTATTAATGGATTCTGCTGGTCAATGGAATGTTAATAGTCGAATGAGCAGTGAGAGAAGTGAATTAGCAGTTGACAGAACTTAGTAAGGAGTTGACAGATTTCTGACTTGCTAATCTATCCTAATAGTTTTAGAAATATATTCACACACATTGGTCATGCTTGCACATTTGCGTTTGAAATAGGAAACTGACCATTGGCCTTGGTGAAAGGTAGGTGCTCTCCGAGTGCCTGTTTACTGTAATTTAACATATAATATTTGCAGATATGACTGGATTAATAATTGATTGGTAGTAGTTACTAGAGCAGTGGTGACTGGGAGGGGTTGATTGCTTGGTCCCAGTATTGCTGCTTGCAGCACTGTTGGGGATAAAAAGGGATGGAGCAAGTATCCGAGCATTTGGTCTGTACTTCGCAAGATTCCGATTTTAAAATGGTACAGTGAACTGATGATGTTTCACAAATCCTAGAGAACACAAGTACAGACTGAGATCTTAGCTCAAATCATGTGACATACCATCTCCACTGGTCACATCTGCCATCTTGCTCCTCCCCTACCCCCACAAAAAGGCAGGTGTGATGTGTGCAAACACACACATGTACACACATGCATGTGTTACTGGTTTGCTTGTTGTTTATTCACTGTGGGTTGATAGATGTACTTAGATAATAGATGTTTTATTAACAGAAGTGTTATTGATTATAAATTAATATCATTAATGGCAATAAACTCTATTATATTTTAAAGAGAAGTTGTAATTATTTACATAAATATGCTGATTAGGGCTGGTTAAAAGACTCATAGCTGGTTTTCAAACCTTTCAGTGTTCATCTTATAAATAGAAATAACTCTAAGATACTTATATTTTCCAGAGAACATTTTAGAGACCTTGTTTACCAGTTCGTTATCAGTCCGTGAAACCAGTGCATAAATAATTAACAACCAAATATTCTGTCCTTTCCTGGGAGCAGGTTTGGTTATTTGCCAAAACTGATCATTATCATAGGTAATTTAAAATGTGAAAGTAAAGATGTAATTGTCTACCAAAATTAATAACAGGACACCACCCTGGTGGTCCCCTATGAAGGACCGATACCCAACCGGTGAATATGTTTTTGAAAAAGGTGTTCATTTAAATTTTACTCCCATTAAAAACCCCCACAAATACTTGTTCATCCAAATGACCAAACTTTATTGATCCATACTCTTCTTCCGACAGAACATATAGAATGATCACTTATATAAATACTGTTTTTTTGTTTTTTTTAACCATAATTTATAGCTTAAACATTAAACAATCTTTACTCAATGACAGTTGGTCCAAAAACCTGATAGAATTGGAAAACATCATCAAGCCACTTAGTTTGCACTCTGTAAAGAGAGATTTAAAACACAAAACAAAGGAATATTGTGTTTATCTACAGCAAAGACATGCTACTATATCCAACCACAGGCAGCAGCATAGAAAGAGCATATGAGCAGTGTGTCTCTGTGTATTTATTAGTGTGTGTGTGTGTGTGTGTGTGTGTGTGCGCGCATGTTCATGTCTTTGTATGTTTGTACGATTGCTTTCATAGTTTTGTGCAGTGTCTCTGAGTATTAAGTCATTTGGCAGCAGCATACTAATAACAAAACTAATATAATTTTTATTAGATCCACATTTCCACATGCAGGATACGGACGAGTAAATGGTCTCCAAGGAATAAAAATCCACCATTAAAAACTTTGACACTGTTAAGTATAATCAAGTTTTGATGTTCAGAAATAGTTACTATGCTTTTTACTTTAATTTAAGATTAAAAAAAAAAAAAGTTTCTCAGGATGCGATCAGAAGAACCTCTCACAAAGTCTCCCAGTCTCCCCTTTAAGGATATTTAATAGAATGTATACTAATCTGGCTTTTAACAGAAATATAGTAATAACTCAAGACTTTGCCTAGAGACTAACATGTATTCAAAACTGTAGTCAAATCTCTACTATTTATAGATTTGCAATATGTTGATTTTTTTTACATCCACAGAGTCAGAGAGAGAAACAAGTGTGGATAATTTTGAAAGTTATTACAATTGCAGTTTGAGGCTGTATAGTATGTTTTAATGTTTGACAGGTCATGAATTTAAGAATCATTCAGTTCAGCACAGCTGTAGGTGGCATAATGTGATAGTGACATTAAAAATCGGACCAAAAGCAACATGTCTCGCTAGCGTATTGCTCTCTTGGTTCCACTTGCATTGCATAAGTCATATGCAAAAGGGATAAACACTACCACAGGCTTCTTAATGCAAGACATGCTGTAATTATCTGTTTAAAAACAGTGTAAAAGTATTTTAAGGTGAACCTTCCTTTAAAGGGGTCCTATTCCAGGAGGGTATTGAGTGTGCATGCTTTAGGTCCAGCCCAGCACAGTACATTATTCTACCAATCCAGCACAAAGGTCTCTTAGACTAGATAGAAACTGAGACTATTTAATTTTAAAAAGACCTGTTCTTGTTAAGGGTGTAGCAGTACACAAACTTCACCCATCGGGAAGCATGTGTTTGGTATCACTTTTGGGGTCAAGGATCGGTGGTACAGCATGGAAAACAAAGATAACAAATAATAGTTTGGTCCCTTATTTTAAAAACTGTAAACATCCAAGAATAGCCCATTGGCCAAAAATATTACTGAAGCAGTTTAATTGTGTGAAAGGGTAAGGGGACGATTGTTAAGGAGAGGGCAGGGAGACGACGAGGAGATGGCCATCAAAGAGAGGGAAGGGGGACAATCGTTGCAGAGAGTGTTGGGAGACGACAGTCACACAAAGAGGAGAGAGAGATGACAGTCAGAGAGAGGGAAGGGAGACAATAGTCACGGAGACGGAAGAGGGACTACAGTCAGAGAGAGGGAAGGGAGACAACAGTCACGGAGACGGAAGAGGGACTACAGTCAGAGAGAGGGAAGGGAGATGAAAGTCACAGAGCCGAAGAAAACAACAACCAGATAAAGAAGGGAGATAGACAACAGCCACAGAGAGGGGAGGGAGACAAGTCACAGAGAGGGGAGGGGGACTACAGTCAGAGAGAGGGGAGGGAAACGATAAACACTAGAGAGGACAGGGAAAAGACAGTCACAGAGAGGGGAAGGGGGTTGTTTAAATATGGGCATAACAACATCTATTTTAATAATAATGATGGCGGGGACACAACATGAACATGAGTAAGCAGGGTTACCATGACCATGCTAAACATATACGTAATCACTGCACTGGCTGCTTTGGCCCATTGCTGCAATACATTAATGTCATATTAGACCAGGCAAGACTGGCCTGTAAAAAAATAAAAACACTATAACTCTTACATTTAAATATTTACATTATGTCTATTTTCAGGCCTTTATGATGTACATGGAGAGAAAAGCTGTTTGTTGTCTACTATAGTAGGGTCCTCTCTTTGCTTTGTGCCTGTTGTGCCCACTTTGTAGATCTGTGATCAAACTTGTGCTAACAGCTTACTTGTATTTGTTTATAAGCCAGTCTTGCCCGGACCAACTTGGCAGGGTACATATGTCTATGATGCTACAACTAAGTGGTGCACTGCCAGAGTTAGAGGATTATTAAACTATTTTGACAGTAATTGTTTTGGTCAGGGAGCATACAGAAACAAGGAAAGTCATGTACTGAATGTAATATCCTGCATCAAACAGTTCGGGACAAATACATGAACCACTACAACCCTAGTGCACTGCTCTGCTGTTACACTCACCCCTAAATATCATTATAGACATCAAGTATAAGGCTTGACAGAATAAAATGTATATCGCTCATTGGCTATGAGACTGTCTACAATAGTCAGTATAAACATGGCACAAGAAGCAGGATGAATGGCAGCTCATAAAGATACTATTCTAGTATTTCATCAGATGAGAAGTCTGTCGGTGTCGATGTGATGAAAAATGTCCAAAGTTCTTTTTTGATTCCTTATAAGGTGTTGCCTTGGAGATTATTGGTATAGAGCACAAAAGATAACATGTAATACTTAACAGTTTATCGTCCGCCCCCGAGCCAGCTGGAGTGGCATAACCAATAAGCTTGCAGATTGATGTGACATGAGGGCATGGATAAACCCAGAAGCACTGCGTCTCCTTGGAAAGCTGTCACGTCGCACATGTACACTGTGGCAGCTGAAAGCGGATCAGGATGTGAAGTCAATTCGTTTCTACTCTTTCTCTTGACACAGTCCATCACTATCTGCACTGATGCGAAGTGTTCACTTTCGCAACCCCCAGATGCATCCAAACGTCAGTGTGCGGTTCAATTCTCTCTAGAATCAAGGGGTGAGGCGTGTGTGTGCTAGGGTGTTTTTTAGAGTATGTGTGTGCAGATCAGACGTGGGTCTCGATGTAGGAGTGTGTGTGAGCGAGAGAGGGGGTCAGGGGTGGGCCGGGGTCTGATTCAGCGCTTGCGCTTGGCTCCTGAGAGAACAGCTCCTGATAGGCTCTCTTCCACTCCTGGAACTCTGCCGACGACAGCTGGGGATTGGCCAACAGCCTGTCAATCAGCGCTAGCTCCCCCTCCCTGTCCTACGAGGATGCAGAAACACAGGAGGGTGGGTCACTTTTTCTGTAACCTCTATGCTTTAAAAATGTTGACAAAGGAAAAGCAAGACACACACTTCCACTTAAGGTAATACACAAAGTTTTGGGGAGATTTGAAATGTGTGGAATATTTGTTCAGGAAAAAGGAGGTTGTATGGCTGTACTGGTTGTAAAGCCCACTGAGGTAAGTTTGTGATATCAGTCTATACAAATAAAACTGACTAGTTTGACTTAATATCATGTGAAAGGTTAGAAAATTTGAACTTGTAGCTGACTCCAATCTGTAAAAAGAAAAAAGGGGTGAATGTCATGATTGACAGCTGTGACAGCCACTCTCAAACCTCCATCAGGCCGCAGCATGGGGGGACTTGTCCCATGGGACATGCTCCAAATGAGGCATCATCCATTTTTACATTCATCTTAACGGGGCAAATGAAGTGTTAATAACAACTTGTGGTGTTTATACTATTGCAGCATTATGCTTACTTTGTCCTTTCAGTTTTAATTCATCAGGAATACAACTAATGACTGGTTTGCTCTAGATGTATATAAGTTTAAACTTAATTTAGCAAGTGTTTGCTAATTAAAGGTATTAATCAGTGGATGGGTCAAATGAGAACACTGTAATTTACCATTTGGGATTAATAAAGTATATGAAAGTAATAATAATTTAAATGATTAGAAAAAATGTAAATCATGACTGTTTAGTAATGACTAATATCATATTAGAAAGTGGAGCCTCAGTAACATACCTATAACAAAAAATTTCATGTTCCAAGTGATCCCATTAAGGGCCTATATACTATATATAAGGGCCTTTATATACACCCTCTGTAATGTGTTATTATACGTTTAGATGACATTGTATGCATAGAAACTGTACTGTACTTGGTGATGCTTGGGCATGTGGGTGATGGGGCATTGTGTACAGCTTGCAAAAGAAAAAAAACACTGCTTAGTGGATCCATATCTGATACAAATGAATAGCAGTAGCAAAGGTGCATTAACCATACTGATATTTAAAAGTTTAAACTTGTGATAAAAGCAATGACACTGCTCAACTTAGCATGTCGATATTAATATCTGATTGTTTTCATCAAACAAGGAAAAACCAACAGTTCATTTTTGCATATCGGATGAAAACAAAATCACAGATTTCTAGAGATATGGCTTAGTCTTGGTGTTAAAAACAACTGCAAACTGTGCTTTACAGTACAGTATTGTTGACATCACATCTAGAGGACCAGCTGTGATGTTATTAATATATTACCATACATTACTTGTATAAAATGTGCTTTATTCATTATGCTGCTTATCACACAAATATCAGAAGGCAGATTTGAGAGATTCTGGACATGTAAAATGTATCTGTTATCTTGGAGTAAGGACTCCACCAGGTATTTATTTGGCGTTTACTGTATGCTATCATTATTTGAGAGATAAATTATTCATCCAAACTTCCCCAACTTGGTGTATTCCTTTAACAGATGGCAGACAGGGAAAAAAAACATGTATAGTAAGCTCCTCCACCCGACCTGTACCAGCACACAGCAGCAGCCAAAGCCACAGATCCGCGCAAAAGCTACTGTAGTGACAAAGCCCCTTATGTCCTCGCCAGCCATCCCCACCCATGTTACACAGAGGAAGCAACAAAGATAAAACAGCCTTTCACAGGCACCCAGCCCAGTAACATAACCACTGCTCATGTAGCATGAAGCCACAGACAGCTGTTTTACAAAGCTAGATAGAAAAGAATCAAACCAAAACCAAACCGAGGAGACACACTGGGACAGATGACTGCACCAAAACTTACGAGACACAGACATTTTACAGCATGTGTGTACATGTGTGCATATGTTGTAAGAAATTAAATAAATTAAAAAAACACATGTGACATATGCTGTTGAGGTGGATTCATGTCTTAAAGTAGATATTGAACAGAAATAACCAAGATATAATTTTTAACTAGAAAATATAAGCATCATGGAAGAAAGTGACAACCTCATACAAACTGCTAAAGCAAAGCAGTGGTGAAAGGAAGAAAAAATTGTGCAATATAGTATTTTAAAAAACTGACCATTCGCAAAGCCCAGCCCCCTTAGTTACTGTTGCTATGCTTTCTGTTTTAGCACATATGCAGTTTACACAGATGTAGGTGGCAGATTTATATGTGCATGTCATGAAAGTGGCTTTTTTTAATGTAACCTCAATTACTATTGTAATCACAGCTCATGCAGAGATAAACACATCCGATCCCTCATGTTTGCTCCTGTGCTTTTGGTCTCGCTAAACATTAAAACAAATACATTTTCATATACTGGATGTGAGCTCAATGCAAAACCCAAAATATGGGGAAATCCAAAGCTGTGCTGACCTACTCTGGCAAGTTAAGGTTGCTAAACTATGATTGAACAGTTGCAGTTAGGGGTTAGTAGGGGTTTAGTAAAATGGTCAATTGCCTCAACAGAGAACTCACACGTTTATCTTTAAAGAACATTTACATTTTACCCTTGTATGCATGCTTCTCTTTAAATGATATTATGTGCTTTTAGGTGTGTTCAACAAACCTTCAGTGTGGAGCTCAGTATGCGGAGGCGGTGTAGACGGTCATTGAGCTGAGGGTCGGCGGCCCGTCTGAGGAAGGATTGCCTGAACTCTGACTGACCTCTGGCCTCGGACCCACGGCCGAGAGGACACACGCCGCCCTGCTCGCATGCACGAAACAGGTCACCCAGGGACGCCCCCTCACTGCCACCTTCACACAGTCATAGAGAAAAAGGGACTAAACATTATTGATCATTTAAACTATTTTTGTTCACTATTCACAGGTGTTACAAATTTGGGATTTACAGGTGAAAGAACGATTGTTATTCTGATTTAGTTGGGTTATATCTCAGGAAATAGTGAGATCTCAGAGCAGCAGCAACCACTGGAGGACAGCAGCACACTTGTATTATACAGCATAATGACTTGTATAAGCCATTGAACAACCTCTTTCTTTTCAGCCTGATGTGTGTTCCCTTCACTCTGGCAGTTTTGTTTCCTGCGCTAATTACATGAGATTTCATGTATATTTCACTGAATGCAAGGGATTTTTTTATACCATCACCACCTACAGATATTCTCTAATTACATAAAATCAGTCCTGTTTACCATTTTAGTCAACCAGTCCACCATTGTCTCATTAGCCTCATTAGATCAGTATATATGTAGAGTGGCTGTTACCCTACTGATGATGATTTAAATAGAAATGTGTCTGCCTGTGAGCGTTTTTATTTCTGGCACATGTCCTGATGTCACATTTTCATCTGAACAAATCTCAGCTCTTTTTTCCGTCTCTGATGATTGTTATTGTGCAAGTGAGAGACAGATTATTCTTTTTTCCTGTTTTCACATAATCCGCCCACACATAAAAATCAAAACATGGTTTAGCTCTGTGCTCTTTCCCTCTACAATATGTATTCATGTATTTCACGATACATTTATATGTATGTTCCTGTACACTGTGTCACACAGATTAAACTCACCGTTGTGTGTTTGCCGTTCTTCTTTTGCAGGGGGTGTGAGCAGTGTGTGGAGGTTGCTGTCTCGTGGCAGTGTGAAGCTGCGGGGTTTCCCTCCCTGGGTTGCCATAGGAATGAGCCTCTGCATTGCCATGGGCAACGGGACATTCCTCTGTGCAGGAAGAGTGTAAACAGCTCCGGCCATCATAGTTCCACCACCTGGACCAGGCTCAGCAAAGACAGCGTCCTCTGGGATATAAAGATGATATAAGACATACTGTCTTTGCCATAATTTGCCAAATATAATCAACTATTCACTAGAAAGGACCACGCCATCAACAGAATGTCGAGCTCCCTTTCTGGGAAGCTGTAGTGGTGGCTCTGATCCTGAAAGAGTGTCCAGAATAGTGAGGGAGAGAAATGCTGGATTAGGAAAGTATGTGACAGAAGTGATGGTGGAGTCATAATGGAGTATCTGCTTTGCCATATTCTGATATGAAGAAAGGATATGTCAGTGAGATCTTTTGAGATATCTGGAATTGAAAGTAATTTGCAGGGTTCTCATAAGGATTCAGCTGATTGGACATTGAAGTAAAAGTCTGCTGCTACACTACTCCAATATAATTTGTTAGTTTATATTCATCAACATTTAATAAACTCTATCTTATAGTATGCCACTAAAACCATCCTGATGTCCCCCAAAAAATGTAGTATCTAAAGCTAGTCTTCAGCTTAGTTTAAGTTTTAATTTACTTGCTTAAATAACATGAAATGCCAATAATCCGTATTATATACAATATTATCTCAAATGTTAGTCGAACAAATCTGGATGACAGACTGGTGAGTGTAAAATGTCATCATATTCCACAGATATCTGAATTCAAGCATTTAGCACAAAGGTTAGACAGTCGTGAGAAAACTCATGAAGCCTCTGGTAAACCCATGTGTTACCTAGTGGTCCTGTTTGTAGGTAGTGCAGTCCAGCCTCAGTCAGCGGAGTCTCAATCAGGTCCTGCCAGGAGCGTCTCTGAGAGGAAGAAGAGCGGCCCGGGGACCCCGTCTCACTGCTGCCCCCCGCCGGACTGGAGCGGTACTACAGGAAACAGTGACAGAAAATGTTTGATTTTTACATCACTATTGTGAATTTCAATCACACAGACAACGCCAATGATCCACTATAAAAGTAGTTTGGATGGGAGAAAAAATTCTACTAGGACAGGATGGAGGTTGTGTGCAGCTGGATTTTCACTACTAAAGTGAAGAATATATATATATATAGATCAGACTATGTCAGGTTCAACCCATTCAACCCATTGGGCTTGAGACTATCAAGTTGTCTATGAAATTTTAACTTCATGATCCCTTCACTAAACTGACCCGATGCCAGTAAAGAAATGTTTTACTGAAGTGATGCCAGACCAGATGCATCAGCAACTGGCACCCAACCATACAACCAATCCAACGCCTCTCTGGCAACACTACAATTTAAGTGACATAAGACTAGCTACCCCAGCAATTCTGTCTCTGTAAAAATACAGTAGATGTCACCGAAGTGAAGTTTAGACTTTAACTGCAGATATATTGTGTAGGAATATGGGTTTTTCTACAGACTTGCTATAAAGCTGCTTTTGTTAGGCTGTATCGTTTTTACAATTTTTACTTCATTTTGTTTCAAACACGATTTTGCATAAGGCCCATCCAAAAGCTAGAAACGGCCCTGCATGTATTGTCTTATTACTTCTGTGAATTTATGTTTAAACACCATCATACGCACCTCTACAGGATCACATCGATACTGCACATCGCTGCTGTTGCTGCCCCCGGGCTTCCTGCCGCTGTGTGTAGTGCCTCCCCCTAGAGGACCAGGGTGATACTGCGGCTCCGCAGCTGCCGCAGGGGCCTCCCCGCAGAGGAAATCCTCCTGGGAAGAGCGAGACCGAGATGTTTCCGTGGAAGACAGTCGAGTGGTCCGGCCTTCCAAGTAGGCACTCATCTGACAGAGGAAAAGAGCTTTTTTTTCTCATTTTGGGTGTAATGAAATACTTCAGAAAAGGAATTTGTCCAGCGAGGGAGCTAGATGACTGCCAAGGATGGGAGGGCGATGATTGAATTGAATGAGAATGAAAGCAAGACGAGAGGGCAAAGCTGAGTGTTCACACATAAGTGGAAAAGAGCTTCTAGGTTTGCTTGAATATGTATAAAAAAGGCAAACTCCTATTGAATTCACAAGAATGGATTGTGGCTGCTGATATCACCATTATTTGCACCCACTATCCATTTTAAGGTCCTATTCACAAAGGATATTGCACAAAATGATATGAACCATAAGGTTTAGTAACTGAGTACAATTTGTTTTTGAGTGAGTGGGGGACAACGTGGAGTGGATTTTTACACAGCGTGTTACTGACTTAAATAATTTGGTTTTGCACTTATGCATCTGTGCAGTATCAAGATTGTGGATGTCGTTTTTAACGTTTGAACGTCAAGATTAACCTCTTTCATGTGAAATCTTTTTTCGAGTGTGTTTTGATGTTGGCTTTACTGATTTACAAATGTTAGCAAGTTGTTGTAAAAACAGTTCATTTGCAATTGTTGCATCATCTGAGATGTGTCTTATCTCTGATGATGCAACAATTATGTATTATTCTCAATTCTTTCATTCTGTGATGCTTCTGGGTGTTTGATTTGGTAAAAAAAAAAAAAATCTTTGTTTCCACAATTTGGAGCTACAACCCTTAGCCTCAATAATAGCTTTTGTAAAGTAGTTTATTTAAGCTTTGCATATTTCAGTGACAACCCTATTTCTTAGCTCTGTGTAAATGAGATGATAGGTGTTATTTTTATGAATAGAAATCTCTGGGGGCAAGGTCACTTTTTTCATTCATTGGCAGATATAGCTTGTCCAAACCATGGGAGTGTTTTTTTCTTTATTATTCTTCAAAATAATATCTGAGATATGTATCCCTTGGCAGGCAGCAATTTTGGACTGAAAATGTGCTATAATAGCTGTTGTCATGTTTGCCTTTCATTTTAATCTAGGCTAAATAATACAAGCCCAAAGACAAATATTATTAATGTAGAGCAAACAGTTCCAAAGACAAATATCTAACCAATTAGTCCAAATTTAGCCCAACCACTCCCTATAGGCTAATTTGGAAATTAGTGTTAGTATGGACATGTTTTTGTGCATGTTCTGTGCCTTTGAGTACAGTATAGTCTTCATACAAGTAGTAAGTGTGTATGTAATACAGTCGTGTGTGTGTGTGACTCACTGATGGAGGCCGTGGGTAGGTATCATACGGAGGTGGGGGACTGTCCTGTTTGGGGCTGGAAGTGGCGTCATCTTCATGTTCACTCTCACTCCAGTAATCTGCAGGAAACCCCCGCACACAAACTGTCAAGAGCTCTCTCCTGCAGCATCTCTATCCATCTATCCATCATTACTGACCGGACACCCACCCTGCTCCTGGCGTATCCTCTCTCGCTCAGCGTAGCCCACAGCTGCCATGTTGAGACGACTGAGCCATCTGACAGATCATAAAGAGAAGGACGTTTCAGATTAATGGATTTGTTCTATACCAAAACACATAGTTGCAAATATCACTCAGGAGATGTGATATGGTTAAATGGTCAAAATAATAAAAAAGATACATTTTCAGGCCTCAAAAAAATGCAAAGAAATAAGATCTAAATAATCTTTGACACTTAGGTACCTCAGTACCTCTTTAAGCAGAATGAGGTGTGCATGTGTTTGGAATTCAACAGATGCTTGAATGGAATGGCTGGAATACGTGTGGAGATGCTGATCTCCAAACCCACTGAATAAATACCATGTGTTTCAGTCGTAGGCTGCATTAGTCCCTCAATATCCTCACTACATGGGTAGAACTGAGAGGAACCTTAAATCTCCCACTGTACTTAATGCATCAATGAATACCCTATGCTTAGGTGGAATTCATAGTTAACATAACAGGTAAAGAACAAACAAAGGGATGGCAATGAAGTGACAAGAAAAAAAACATTAACACAGACAAATGGCATAGTGGATGTTTGTTGTTTGCAAAAATAAATTGTTTATCACATGTCATTTTTAATGATTATGTAAATTTAAGAGCCTTTGCCTAGGTCAAAACTGAAAAGCACCACGTAAATATCTTTTTTTTTTTACATAAACAACACATTTGTTGAGTGCTGTGGGCAGGTTAAATAGGAAGTCAATGGGGCCGCGTAACCTTCATCCGCGTTTAGTATTTACCTGTTCATGTCATCCACTCCATCTGCTGCAAAGTAGAAACTCTTGACCTTGGGGTGACATGCTTTGAAAGCACTACAGAGGCATGAGGGAACAAAGGGAGTTTATTTTCCGCCGGCACATATTTATACATCACAACCACGGTCTCATGCGAAGTTGCAATATGCCTGTATGCAAGCACTTACTATTTCTTGCGACATTCGCTCGCCCGATCGATCTTGAACTCTGGAAGACTGACAAAACCCTCTGCCTTCTCATCCTGAAGACAATAAGAGAGAAAATATATCAAGCAAAGCATGAAAATGAGTGGATGGGAAATGACAAATCAACCCTTTATGCAGCCCCTTTATGCATTTATTATGTTATCGGCCGTAATTAAGTTATTGGCTGATAAAGGGCCCCCTCTTGATGAGCCCACTCTGTTGATTAATTTGGTTAGTGGTTTCAGAGGCTACCAAATGAGAACTTCTCAAATGTGTTGGGAGTCCAAATCCAAACAAATATGTTCATGGATAATGAGGATATATAGAGACTTATGTTGATTCCCTACCACAAGCCAAAAGATAAATCCACAGGCTGCTTGGGTGTTCATCCAAACATTAGCTCATAAGACATGAACCATGTTACTTTATTACAGGTAGAATTAATTAAATAATTACTAAGATGCAGTCTGTATCTAGTTCGGGCTGCACTCTGATTGGCTGACAAGTTGCAATGCTTGGCACCATCAGAGCATCAAAAATGAAATAAACTCTCGGTTGGCTGGTAATTTATTAGCGGTCAGGTCTCTAACATTGGCCAGTCTTGCTGTAGGCGGGAGTAAATAAAGGCTGTTCTCTAATACAGGGCAGGGCTGTTATAACTAACATTTTTAAATGTCTAATTAACACAAAAATATACAGAAGAGACTGTTTAGCTGATTAGAAAGCTACCAGAGCACTTAAAATATCAAGCCATGTCTATGATGGCCTGATCAGGTGACATGTATGGTGGCCGACAGGAGCAAACGCGCTGCAAAAGGCAAACCACCTGTAGGCTAATGTTGCCATGGCAGCTGTGGAACTTGTTTGTAGAGGCTGGTGCGAGTGATGAGATTACAGGTGATGTAAATGAGAATGAGATGAAGAGGAGGAAACTGAGGATGAGGAGGATTAAACAGAATTGGAGGATTTTTTTTAAAAAGATGGTGAAACTTTGGAGCGGTAAGCTGTCTAATCCAGTGAATTGCTTTTTGTTAATGTTGTTAATGTTCTGCATGCATACTGTAATGTAACTGTACATTTTCAATAAATGAACCTTGTATTCTATTGGTTCACATAGACACACAATCTTGTTTTTCTTCCTTCTACTGGTAGCCTGTTTTGCTCAAAGGTCTCCAATTGTGGCCTGATTCCAATAAAGGCCTGGGCCTATATTAGAGAATTTAAGGTAGATGTTTGTATTTTATTTGGGACCTGGATTACATTATACAGTTTTTTTGGAAACCTACACGTAAAATATTTCATTTTAAATGTTTTAAAACCAAAACTAAAAAATTCACATAGCCTGGAAATGAGCGGACAGAGACAATAGACTCACCTCCTCGTTGATGTACCAGTACAGGCAGTTGTCCTTCAGAACAAACCAGTACTTCTTCCATTTCTGAGAAAAGTAACCCTTGGCATCTCTCTTTCTCCACAACCAGCCCTCACAGTCTCCTCTGCCCAGCGCCTTGCAGGAAACACGCCTCCGACTCAGAGAGGCCAAACTTCGCCCTGGAACAACACAGGGACAACATGAAGGTGACCAACAAAGAGAAGAGATTAATGAAGCTTGAGTTGCAAGCAAGACAAATTGTTATACAAATGGTAGGGTGCAGTGCTAGTTTTGCTTGTAAATACTCATAGTTTCCCATAGTAGAGATCAGATCAGGCCAAAAAAATGATCCTACCCAAGCCTGTGCATCTTCTATCTGAGGTCGACCCACTTTACAGTAATGTAAAAAGTGTAGTTCTCAACCTGAGTCTACTTTATCTCTTTCTGTAAAATGGTATATATACTGCATTTGTATTTCTGTTTTTTTCTGCCACTCAAAGCACTAAACACTAATAGTTAATCAGTCACACACATTCACAGGAACATGGTGTTTACTATCTTGCCCAAGGACACATCGGCATGCAGACTTGAGGAAACCGGAGTAGAATCTCAGATCTTCAGATTAGTGGATAGCTGCTCTACTGCCCCCTGCAGCAGGGGGATGGTAGAACACCTAATACACATGCGCGCACACACACACACACACACACACAGGACAGCGATCTATGGTAGAAACTGTACTTATTCATGTTAATTACATAAAAATTATGCGTTTCATTCATGTTTCACCCATTTTATATCACGTCAGTATGAGAATCTGTGTTGTGTTTGGTTATCTTAATTTAAATTTTGGATTATTGCCCTTGTAATACACTGTTTCTATTTTTTGTTTTTGTTTTTAATTCCAATTTCTTGATTTTTAGTCTTATTATTTTTATTAATTAATTTTCCCCCTTTTAATCAACTGTTTTAAAGTTATCTTAATGTTTTTTTTATGTAAAGCACTTTGAATTACCTTATTGTTGAAATGTCCTATACAAATAAACTTGCCTTGCCTATGTTTTATATTCGCTGGACATCATCAAATGCCAGTTCTGGAGACATTGCCCTACCCTAACCCCCAAAAAATAAATATATTTGACCAGACTGGTTTGACACTAGTCCAAGGAACTAAAGGGAAATTCCTGACCCAGTCTGCCATTCCTGGCAGAGAATCAAACCTCTATTTCATTGTAATGTGAATAAAAGCTTATCACAAAATGTCACATTCTAATGTTGCAATACTTTTTGGCATGAGTTTAGATTCAGGGTTTGACAGAATACTGCTGCATTGCAGTAAGAGAAGAGGTCAGTCATCTTCTATACCCGCTTATTCCTCATTAGAGTTGCAGGGGGCCAATCCCAGCGCATTACGGTGAGAGGCAGGGATACACCCCAGATGGTCGCCGGCCTATCGTGGGGCACACACACCATTCACTCACACATTCACACCAATTCGCCAATTAACCTCAGCATGTTTTTGGACTGTGGGAGGAAGCCGGAGTACCCAGTGAAAACCCACGCAAACACGGGGAGAACATGCAAACTCCACACAGAAAGGTCCCAGACCCAGGACCAAGGAGGCAACAGCGCTAACCCCTGTGCCCCCTTGTCACCCAAGGGAAGAGGTGTTTAATTAAAAAAAAAGAAAATCTCCTTATCAGAGATTACCAGGGAAACTTCGCTCCCAATTGAGAACCACAAAGAAACTTTTATTGTGCTTTATCAAAAGTCCCATTGCTTTACAAAGGGGGAGGCAATTCATCTTCCATTTATTTCTGTGACAATGGAAAGTGCAGCGTACAGTACAGTTTATCTTAAAACTTTTCCGCAGACAGGAAATAAAGTTCAAACTTGCTGGCTGTGCAGATGTGCTGGTTCAGGTTGTGAAGTTTCCGCTTTATATTACGCCTAATATATAGAGAAAATACTAATTATCATTCATTTGGAGTTGTGTTTTCTTTCTACCTGGCGAATGCACAGTAAGTCCAATATTCAGTCTCTTTTAGCTCACTGGCCTCTCTCAGTTCTGCTCTCTAACGAGTCCATTGGGAAATAGCTGACTCTAGATGATAGACTATAGCTAACAGTGTGTGGTTGCCTTTTGGTGCTGAGCAGGTACTATACAGTGGGTTTTGAGAAAATGAGGGAATGAGAGCATGGAGTGTGAACCAAAACCCTAAATTTGCAGCTGAACAGCCTAAACAAACCTACTATAAAGCTCTGTAAATCTGAAAGGAGCTGCTTCACAGATACTTCTTTGTAGATTCGCCTCTCACATTACACATCAGCATTTGAGACAACTGTTATTATATATATATATATATATATATATATATATATATATATATATATATATATATATATATATATATATATATATATATATATATATATATATATATATATATATATATATATATATATTGATTTTAGCTGCTAGGGAGCTTTGGCACGTGAGGGGTAATTCCTCCTCACACTGAAGTGGAAAAAAAAGGGAAAATCGAACAGGTGGCTTTCTCTGCTTACCTTTATTCTTCTTCCTATTCTTTGACTGCAGAGAGGAGGACTGCTGGTATGTCTGAGAGAGTTTGTAAAGAAGAAAAAGAGAGGGTGAGGCAGGAAGGCAGAAAGGGATATAGAGCAGGCTGCGAGGATGAATTTGGTCCACTTGCTATAGCTGAAGATGTCATACCTCCTTAAGGTAAGATCCATTGCTATTCTGTGCATTTCCCATGGGTGAGCATTAGTGGGTGCCTGTTGTGTGCATTCATGCATTGGTGCATTTGCTAACCCTACTACCATACTAAGGCTAACCCTAAAAGTGTAAATATATATATTGTAGTTTTATATATTTAACAATATATTTAATATATATGTGGTGGTATATATTACCTGACTGATTAGTCCCATATTTTTCCTTTGAGTGCCTTAAGTTTGTAATACATATTACAGGAGATAACAATTTGTCCAGTACATTCATCATGTTTAGAAAATATGGACAGAGTGCAACATATTTTGCTTTGCCTAATATGTTTGTGTTATATCATACTTTTGGAACGTGCAAATAATGTTGAGCATTGTTCACAACCTGGTCATTTTTTAGACGATTATGTCCATCATAATATGCGTTGTTTCGCTATGTGGCCATATTCAGTACCAGTTAAACTTTTTGGCCACAAGAGGGCTCGGATGATCACAGAACTGTGCGTTCTGCACAGCGCTTGAGTTGCAGTGCGTTTCCGATTGAAAAAATGTTTTGCAACATCCAAATCGATGACTTGTGTGCAGCTTGTTACCTGAATTCGCCCAACAATTGACCATTAAAGCATAATCGGATACAACTCTCTGATTGGAGTTCCTGTCAAGCCAGCATCCCAGAGATACTATCTCTATCACATGGGCCTGTGTTTGCTGCAAAGAATCCTGCGATATTAAAGATGACAGATCTTAGTGGAGGTGGAGAGATGAGATGAGGCAGAAGACAAACTGACACAAATGGAAACTCTTTTTTTTTTCTCATTATCTCTCACCCACACGTGGGGTAGGGATGATGGACTTTAGCAGCTCTCACACCTCTAAACATAGAATAATGAGAGGAAAAGGGAGGCACAATAGGACATCCAGGTGATGGTGGAAATGTGAGAAAATAGCACTCGGGAGCCTCAGGGATTAAACAGAAACCTCAGTAAGCAGAAAACACGGAGGAGGACGAGCGGCTCTCCCCGAGGCACGTTGGAGATCTGACCCCTCGACAGGTCAGATGGGGCAACAGACTAGCTCTGATGTCACAATATTACACATGTCGGAGCCTGGAGCTCGGCCATTCACAGCCCCACACTCAGCAAGACGGATGACATGGGCCCGCCCACACCCACTGACACTCCATCTGCCGTCGCAGCATCCGTGCGCGCTGTAAACACTTGCACCATACACAGGGGTACACGCTCACACACGGGCATGCAAACGCTCTTCTAATTTCCAAAAGAAATTCTGTCAAGATGTATAAAGTCAACGCTTGAACCGTCTGACCCAAAGCAAGGGGTCAGCACTTAATTAGGAGTACTATTAGAAATACATAGTACAGAGGAAGAATTTTACTTTATGTCTAGTTTTCTACTGCCTGCAGCTTAAGGTAAAATAAACATCTTTAGTGCGACATCATCGGTGCTATCAGTTATAAAATGTGGCTGGCGGTTGGATGTTTTTTCATCGGTATCAATCGCCTGTAGTCAACTTACATGATAAATGGAAGCCGGGTCTCTCGGCGGAGAGTCTCTCTGATTTGCCTGGAGGACGTAGTGGGAGGGGCTTTGGCTGTGGTGGCTTCGCCTTTTGGTGCGCTTGGCCGTGTCGTTGGACCGTTTGCCCGGACGAGCCGTGTGGGATGAGTAGTCGTCAGAGCCAGTCCTCTCCTCTCCGCCGGTCAGTCCCACGTAACGCATGAGCGATGCCTCTGAAATTAATCAGCCACGAATCAGTTTCAAGTGACGTTGGGTTTCAGTTAAATGAAAGAAACTGCCAAGTTACATCAAAATCACATCAAGGATGCCTGAAGTGCCTTGTTTGAGTTTCAAATTAATTCATGTAATGAATTGTTTTGAAAATAATGAATTCTTGTACACTTAACCTGCTGCAGCTGAACTATTGCTTCTTTTTAATATTCATGCACATATATATTTCATGCAGGGGCGGCTGCTGGCTCAGAGGTAGAGCGGTTGTCCACCGATCAGAGGGTCCGCGCTTTGATTCCTGCTTCTTCTGGGCTGCATGTTGATTCATCCTCAGCAAGACACTTAACCCTGAATCGCTCCCGATGGCTGAATGTGTATGAATGATTAGCCTCCTGATGTCAGCAACTTGGATGGCAGCCACTGCCATGAGTGTGTGAATGTGAGTGTAATGTTCAACAGTCCTTGTTGCCGCACACTGTTGAGGTTAACTTCAAAGGTGACTCTATTGTTTTTTTTTTTACTTTTTTTATGGCATAGATTGTATTGAAAGTCTTATGTTTTTCTGATAAAAATATTGAATACTTTAAGTAGTTACTTAGGAGGCTTCAGGAGACAGCCTAGGAATCTCTGGCCACTTCATTGACTTGATTGTGATTCTCAATTCCTGATTCTAAAATCAATTATTGATTCAGTACATGCATATTTCAGTTACCTGCATTTTGAAATATGTAAATGAATTCCAAATTGTCCACATCGGCCTGCAATGCATCTAAGAATTAAATCCCCCCACCACACACACTGCTGTAGCACAAGCCCACACAATCCATTGGTAGCCTTTGCAGCTAAGGTTGTTCCATGGGTTGCCCACAGTGTCGTGTCACATATTTAGGATCAGATTCTGATATACAGATATATATATAGAAGAAGTTTTTATTTCAAGTAAAGAAAGAGAAAAAGAAGCAAAAGCCTACTACTCATTTGGTGACATAAGTCAATCTGGTGAGGGGCAGCTGGCCAATCACATTAGAGTGGGCTCATCAAGAGATAGGTGTTAAAACAGCATGATTCAGACAGAGGCTGAACTGGGAGGTTGCATGAAGAGCCAGTATAAGATAAATATGTTTTTCTGAAATGTAAATTATACAAAGATATTACAGCCATTTTAAACCCCCAATGGGTTATTCCACCAGCTTATTATTATAATTAAAAAGAAATCACTTGTTTGTGTAGTTTTTGAGAGACTGGGCAAATGGATCTATATTCACCATCATATTGTACAGTGATGCTGTTTTTTTTTTTGTTTTTTTTTGAGTGAAATTATGTGTGAAATGGAGGACATGCCCATGCGAGTGTGAGCTGAGCCAAGTGTGTGTTTATTGAATTTGTTTGGGAACACACTCGTCCATCTTTTTCCAAACCAACTTTGCCTCGCTGCTCCACTGGGGGACGAAACTCAGGTTTCACTGCCCCTCTCGGCGGTTCCCACCCTGTCCTCCCCTGGTTGCTAGGCAGCGGTCACTGGAAAGTGAGACACTGAGAGGAGCTGCTGTCAGCGTCGCCATGGCAACTATGAGTGATTCAGGTGGAGGTCAGGGAGGATAGTCTTTTTTTTCTGTTTCTACCTCCTCTCATCCCTCCTTTTCTGCCTCCTCATCCTTCTCCTCCTCCTCCTCCTCTTCCACTCTTTGTATTGCTTTTATTCTTGCTGCCTTTCATTTTCTCTGCCTTTGTGCCATCTGTCTACCTTGCCCCCCCTCCCATCCCTTCTCATCCCCCTTTATTTCATTTCTCTGTGATGCTAATCACAGAATGAATTAGAGAATTAGAGAAAGGGATGGAGACGTATTGATCTCCACACACTGATCTCTTCATAATACAGAGAGATGGGAACGAATAATAGAATCTAACAGGCTCACACACACATACATGTATATGTCACACGCCAGCACTCACCTCTACGGCTTTCTCTGTTAAGCTTGCTTGGGTCTTCATAGTCGCCCACCCAGTTACACTCCACAGGCATGGAGATCGGCCTCAGCCTGCCTACAAATACACACACACACAATTATGAAACTTATCATTCTCAGATTCTACATTTGTATATATGTGATGTAGGATTCATGCAATTATTTCAGGCTTTTTAAAGTTCCAAAAACTTAAAGCTTTTTTATTAACGGCCTCGTAACGTCAGGTGGATTCATGGCCTCGTGACTGTTTGGAGGGTTTTTGAAGTGGCTCATCATTAGAATCGACTTAATCCCCCCCCTTTGTTTTCCTCTCGAACACAAACACTCTGATCCTGAGAGCATACCATATGTAGGCGTGGTGCAGTAAACAGGCTCCTCCTCATCTCGCCGGTGAGACTCTTGATCCAGGAAGGAATTCGGTGACTCAGAGCGCTTAGCAACACTGACACCACCATAGTTACGAGATGCCTCATCCCCAGACAAGGCTCCTGTCTCATCTCTATGGGAACAGCAGAGACAGATTTACCAGCGAACAAGTGCACATCAAAGTCAAAGCTCCTATTTTGTTTTTGTATTCTTGAAAATTAAACTATGCCCATGCAAAAACATGGTACTCTTACCTGGGTGAGTATGGCTCAGTGGGTGGAGGGGGGATGTGGAGGTCCTGCAGGGCAGAGGTCTTGGTAGGTGTGCCTGAGGGTGTGGCTGAACTGCTGCCTGGGCTTCTGGTTGGCTGCATAGGCAAAGTGACAATTGAACTTTCTTTATCTTTCTTTATCTTTATACAGGTTTCTGGAATCGTCTTTGCCCGAACATATTTTCTTGATCAGTCTCTCATATGCATAAAGGTGAACAAACAGTTCTGCTAAAGTTACCACAGTTTAATATTTTGGGGCTATTCAAATAAACTTGACTTCTTCTTCCAAATTTGGAAGTAGGTGAAAACAGTTACATCACATATGCACGTATATCTGTGCACTAATCAACATTTGAATCAGTCAATCAATCAATCCATCAATCAATCAATCAATCTTTATTCATCGCATTTAACCACTGTGTAATCATAGTGAAATTTAACCTGCTCAACTCCTTCAATTTGTGCAACAAACAGCCTAAATAATTAACAATTTTCAATAATCACCAACCTGTGGATGAGTCTATTTTCCTTTACAGGGGAATAGAGAGAAGTTAAGTGGACAAGGTACAACAAAACCATGTTGACAATAACTCCAATGATGCTTCACTGCATCATTGCAGCAGTGAAAAAAGTTGAAGCCAGCACAACTTTTTTCCAGTGCATTATATTATATATGCCTGCCATGCAGCTACAAGTTCCGGGTATCAGATGATCACTTCATTGTGAGTAAAAGAGTACACACAAACCATTTTTGGATTAGCGCACAGAAGTAACAAACACATACATAAAATAAATGAAAAACATTTACTGCTTTTGTGCAGATCAGTGTGCAATAAAGTTGTATACATGCTGTAAGTTTGGATGTGTATTTTGAGCATGATGCACTATTAATACAGGTGTTTCCGAGGTTTTCTCTCCTTGAATTGACAGCTTGAGTAAAACTTCAAAAACGTCAAAACCGTAGTTCAAAACAGACATCTTTTACTTTTAGGGCGAGCTGTCTCTTGTTTCCTGCCTCGTTTTCAACAGGCAGGAAACAGGAGACAGAAACAACACTGAAGGCTGTTTGTGAATAGAGCCATGTCAGGGGAGCCTCAAAAAACCCATATAAATGCAGTGATGTTTAATGTAACAACATCAATGTTTTTTGATGAAAATTGCATATACTATATATTTATTTGTGGATTTCTATAATATATATTTAAAACAAGAACTATATGTCTATGAACAATATTTTTATAGGTGAATGAATATATATATATATATATATATATATATATATATATATATATATATATATATATATATGTCATTTATATGTAGAAATCCTAAAATACATTTATGGATCCTTCTGTGTACAGTCATTCATTATGAGACTCCATAATGCGCACCCCTCCACCTCTCTTCCAGTGCCGAGTCTCAGCAGAGTCTTCAGCACCACCGCTGCTGTCTGGATTCCACAGGGGGATTATTTTGCTGCATCTCAGAGGTGATGCCCCTCAATTAAAGAATCAAAAATCTTCCTGTAGAGTTTAAGCGGCACATACTTCCTTAACAAGACAAAGTATCACTATAAAATGTTATAACAAACAGTTATCTAAGCTTCATTTGTTTGTCGTTCCTGATTGAAATCGTACACTCTATAGTTTCAGTGTATTCTGCTCCCCCTGATTGTTAGTGGAAAGAGACCCATCAAAGACGAGCTGCAGGCTGACCCACTTACAGTTATAGGTGCATTCAGCTGCAGTCTGCAGTCGAACCTTATTACAATCCGACTCTGGATTCCCCTGGCTGGACTATGTTTTAGGAATGTCACTTTGTTCCCAGATCTCTGTAATTACTTTGGTAACTTCAGCCTTATCTTACAGTGACTGACAGAAATGATGGCCTAAACTACAAAAGTAAGACCCGAGCTGCTTAAACCGAAATTACCCACTAAGGGACTTGGGCCAGTGCAATCACACAGAAACAGTGATGCAGGGGTTGAGGGGGTATTGCTGTTTTCCTTTGTGTTCCGTCCCAATTGTCTACAAAGTCATTGTTAATTGAAGATATACGGCGCGTTTCATTGCGGGGGCTCTGGGAATGTGGGTGGAGGGTGCCATTAAGTTTACTTTTCCCATTCATTACAGTGTGTTTCAGATGGCAAACAAAAACTATGCTGAGCCATAGTACCCTGGCCCAATTATGTGGAGGCCGTACTGGGAATCATGAGGTATTATGTGGGCCAGTGCAGTGCTTTAATAAAGTCTATAAAAGGTAGAGCGGGTCCCACCTGCAGAGCGAGGGGTTTCCAGCGCATATTCTTCAGCAGCGCAGGGGCGGAGCTGAGCGTGCTCTGCGGACGCTTCTTCAGGGTCAGGGACACGATGCCTTTATCGGCCCTCAGCGAGCCAACGAGGTTACGTAACTGCCAGCCCACCTGTGGACGCGCGAGGACAGAGTGTCAAAGCAAGCGATCCTCATCTGGATAACGAACAGTACAGTCACACGTTTATTTATATAAGTGCCCGTATATGCAGCCTGTAGTTTGAATTCGGTCCACGGTGCGGTCGGATCTCCTTGTTGAGCCTTCTGTGCAAGACGAGTGCGGAGGTGGTGAATCTATCTATAGAGCTTTCATGTGATGTAACTTGCCCTCGATTTGAAAACAAATTCATCACATACATTTTAGTCACAAATATGTATGTTAATGATCATAAAAAAAATGTCTCTCTTTGGCTTTTTCGTCATGGGGACCTCAAAAAGTTTTGGCTGGATTTTCGTCAGATTTTCAGCAAATGTTGAGAATGGCACCATGAAACAGATGAATACATTTTGGTAATGATCTGGAATAATTCCTGCTTTCTGGATCACTTTGAATTTTTTGCTCTTTACTAACATTTTGGTAAATGGATCTTCAAACAGACACCATTGTTTGAGGCCACCTGGTGGTAATATCATGCACTTGCATAGTTTTCTTTGCACACTACCCCAGAGACACTCTATACTATTTTTATATTCACTTACATATGAGCATTATCACTATGCAGTCACGAAGTTGCAGATGATTTCTTGTCAAAATCCCATTTTTTTTTTATTTTCGAGTAATCAATAACCATGTTTTACAGTCGTCACAGCACACTGTTAGATGCCGTACTAATTTTCTCTTCCTTTCTAGTATTAGCTTTAGATGGTGTCTTTTTTTCTATGTACATATTATGATGTATGTATCTGCAGCACTTTGATGTGTGCATTGTTTTTTGCACCAGGTAGGCTTTATTCAATGTTTCAATACTGTTTGAGTGTATATGGAACATAACATTGTGCATCCTAGTAAATGGCATTGTGCATGAAATGGAAGCATATCGTCTGTGTGGGGGTAGCCGTCTTTGACGTCAAGTTAATTATAAATAATCAATTATAAGGCAAAAAAAGACACTACATCAAAAGTTTTGGGTCACTTAAAATTTTTCCTTCTTTTTGAAAGAAAAGCACTGTTTTTTTCAATGAAGATAACTTTAAACTAATCAAAAATATACTCTATACATTGGTAATGTGGTAAATGACTATCTACATGGGTGTATAGAGGCCCGTTTCCAGTTGTTGTTAGCACTGTTAGCACAGCTGAAAACAGTTTAGTTGGTTAGAGGAGCTAGAAAACTCAAACTCCCAAACTTTTGAATAGTAGTGTCATGCATCAATAAAAACATACATTTTATCACAGTTTGCATGGCAAACAATGCAGAACCTTTGTCAGTGCACTATGTCTTGGTAGCCTACATCAATTATACTGATGCACACTGACTACAACATTCAGGGGGTTTAAATGGCTTTAAATCTCAACTACGAGTGATTTATTATTATTTTCCTTTATACACCTTAGTTTGACTATAAAACCTGACAACTGCAATATTGGGTGGCGGTCACAATATGCTTGGCAGAGGTCCGTGCTCTCAGAGCGTTTTTCTAGTTCTACTGTATTTATTGAATTGATCTGAGGCCTGATCATAATGCAAGAAGGTGTGCAGAGAAGGTGTGGAGGATCTGATTACACTAATTACAATGCACACTGCGTACATTTGCAGTATATAAAACTAGGAGCACAATCTACATTATAGATGTAGACAGAATGGTGGAAGTTGCTTTAACTCTCAATGTATTTGACATTTCTTATAATACAATCAATGAATGCAATCTATAACTATCTCATACTGCTTATATATTAATATAAAAGTAACTGTTGGATACTGTAGGATATTTTTTCCTAACCCTACTGCGAACCATCAATGTTTCTTTGTAGGGAGCAATGAGGTCAGAGCCTCGACACCAAATGCTAATGCTGTACATATTCTACATTTATATAATACTGCTTCACATGATGCATGTAATTAGGTGTATATAGATTTATAGTAAATGACTGACTGAATGATTTACATTCCACCTTAAACATGCATTTTATCCTATCTAGTAAACATTTATTTTCACTGTATGTTAATTTTTGGAAGATTTACTTATATTTATAGAATGAACACAAAGCTTAAGAATATTTTTTTTTATGTGAACACAAAAATATATTTAGAAAATGAAGGAGCAACACACACACACACACAATAGAAAACCCACCACAGTCTGGTGATTGACTTGAATGACTTCATCTCCTGCATGGATCTTCTTACAGCGGTCAGCTGGAGACTACAAAGCCGGAGAGGAAAGAGAGAGAATTATGAATTGATTTGGGCTTATTGATCCATGCATAGCAGTGTGTAGAAGGTTTCCAACAAACTATACTTAAATAAAATATAACAGAGCAGAGTTAAACTTTTGCAGTCACCTCTATAGAATCTGATATGCTGTTATGGATCCAAATGTTGTTGGTTTTGCAGATATTCTAAAGTACAATTGGTTTTATATAGCCTTCAACCCCTGGGGTTTTGGGAACCGGCTTCATGGGTTTTGTGGGAAGTAATTTATTTGCAACTCAGCTAAAGCTAACATCCTTACCCCTTCAGTAGTTCCTGTGATCACATGGAGGCCATCATAGGTTGACTTGATGTACATTCCCTGATGGACAGAAGGAAGTAAAAGTAAAAACTGGATTTTGAGTAGCTGCAGGTGAAGCCCACGTTTATATACACTGTGGCATGTCTGAATGTGCTCTAAGTTGTATATTGTGCCATTCAAAAGGGCATGCTCAGTTCACGCAATAACAACATTATTACATATAAAGAGATTTGGATGTAAACTTCTATCATGTAGTGAATGTTGCATTGAAGTAGAGTTGTTTTTTTGTTTCTGATGGAGGCAAAACATATGCAGATATTAAATTCAGGCCCAGGGCAGGAGTTTATTGTTATCATTACAGGTGCAGTTTATCTAGTTTGTTCCGGATGCTTTAATTTGTTCACGAGTAGATAGCGATCCTTTTCTTTCTTGTTTCTTTTGCCGTAACTGGATATTGTTCAGATACGAATAAAAACGATCTTTACAGTAATAAAAAACAACAGCAAAAAAAAACAAAAATAGACAAAAAATGAGCAAATGAACACCTACATTACATTTTGGAAAGAAATGCTGCAAATATTGTAATAAATAATGGAACATATTGCAAGCATTGTTTTATTTTGTGCAGCTTGCAAATGTTCTGAATTTGTAACTTTATGTCATCACAATTTCTCTTTTGCTGACTGGAGGTAACGTATGTCTGTCGCAGAATAAAACTTTTCCTTCAATGTATTAAAAGGTAATTGCTAAATTTTGATGTCCCTTCAAGCAAAAAGACACAAGATGTAACTTTCAGTACCAGTCCTTCGGAGGTTTTGATGTTGGTAAGGTGAACCAGCTCCAGGTGGGCTGACTGGGAAACCAGCGGGTCTGACGACACACACACAATGTGCTCACACACCTCCGACAGAGTCTTACACTGCAGAGAAGAAAAGAGGAGAGGACAAGTGACAGCACACAGCTTTTATAACAGCTGTCACAAATAATAATTCAGCTTTTATTTTTATCTCCTTAATCAAAGATTATGACTTTGTCTTTACTGAGGACATGAACATAATTATATTTCTAGGTTCATCATGTATGTACAAGTGTCTTTCACTTATTTGGCCTCTTGTCCAGTGAAGCAGCGTCTCTCTCTCTCTCTCTCTCTCTCTCTCTCTCTCTCTCTCTCTCTCTCTCTCTCTCTCTCATTTCCTGTAGCATTTTAGCATTGACCCAAAAGAGAAGATATTTTCTCATTTAGCTGTGGGTTATTTGTCATGTTTTACTCCCCCGATGCAATAGAGATGAATACAGTTTTGTTTGTGTGACAAAGTGCGTTGAAAAACTATATTAAAAAAAAATGAATCAGCAAAATTTCCTTCCAGTAACAAGCAAAGACTCTGGATAAACCACAGAACATGCTGACAACAGATTTAGGCATCATTTCCCTGGCAGAAATTTAATTTGACTAAAAAATGTTGACAGTGTATTTTCATGATAATCCACAATAGTGGCTCCCAAACTTTTTTTTTTTTCTCTGTCAAACTTCTTCTCTTTGGAAGCTGTATGTTCAGTTTGACAAGCTTCCATATATTTTCAGATTTTATTCCGTGGATTGCTTGAACAGTCCTCACTTTGACCTTGTAAAAAGTCTGCCCATCTTACACTTTAAATTACCTTTTGCTGAATGACTCCTACCGGAGTCATAAGAGGCCTGAAAGAAGTCTTGCTGTTCTGGGATTTTTTGAGCGAAATTTGCAGCTATACAATGGTTAATTTTTAGGATATTTTCCCAAGAGATATTTTAATGTACGTTACTGTATTACGACTACTTTGTACTTTTTCTACCACTGCAAGAAATGGGAACTAAAAAGCCCTCATTCTGGGAAGAACTACATTCCGAAGTTCAGCTCGAATCAGTATCCTCCAAAGTTAAAGTGCAAAATTGCCTCTATTCAGCCAGTTCCCCTCAGAGCTGTGGCAGAGGGAGACATTCTGCCTGTCTCGTCGTAAATTTGTTGACGGTATACCATTTCTGTCTACTCAGGATGTACTCAGAGAAAACTTGAGTTTTTTTTTTTTCTTTTTTCTTTGGGGGATTGAGCTGAAGTACTTCTGTATTTTGGGTGTTTGGATGCACGTCTTAGAGGTGGAGCTGGTTTCCAGCTGTCATCCTTGTCTTTCAGGCCCCAACGTGCTTCTGCCTTTGTGCTTAATAAGTCGTGGAATATGGTTTGTGTCTGTCTTTATTACAGGAGAAAATGCCTTCCAGGCTCTGGCTAAAAGCTGTCAAATGGATACAAATACAGCATATGGAAGGCTTAGCAGAAGAGAGGCTGCGTGAAAACATCTGAAGAATACAGTCACATACATAATAAGCTGACAAGAGGTCACGAGGGGGCAAGTAGGAATAAATATATAGCATCGTCTGTTGTTCATTCACCCTTCATGTTCCAGCACCAATCTGCATACGACTACAAGAATCACAGGAAGTTTCCCTCCACTGCAGCTCGGCAGGGAACGTTAAACAGAAACAAAAACAGACTGTTACTTTGGCAGCTGCCAACTCAATTTAGATAACTACTGAAGCATTGTATTAGCTTCAAATGAAGTTTGTGATGCATTTTTGCACAGAATGAGAGCTTCCAAGATATTTCTGTCTACATATTGGCATGTCAGTATTAGAATACCAATGTACCAATATGTAGGTATAATCTACTGTTCAAAAGTTTGGGTTATAAAAGTATAAAAAGTTATAATTTTTGAAAGAAAATGTTTTTTTTTCAATGAAGATAACTTTAAACTAATCAGAAATACACTCTATACATTGATAATGTGGTAAATGACTATTCTAGCTCCAAATGTCTGGTTCTTGGTGTAATAATCTACATAGGTATATAGAGGCCCATGTCCAGCAACTATCACTCCAGTGTTCTATTGGTACAATCTATTTGCTCATTGCGTCAGAAGACTAATGATTAGAAAACACTTGTGCAATCATGTTAGCACAGCTGAAAACAGTTCAGCTAGTTAGAGAAGCTATGAAGCTATGAAAGCAAAGTCTGAAGGAAAAAAATATTATTTCAAATACAAATAATTATTTCTAACCTCGTCAATGTCTTGACTATATTTTCTATTCATTTTACAACTCATGGTGGTAAATAAAAGTGTCTTTTAATGGAAAACACAAAATTGTCTGGGTGACTGCAAACTATTGAATGATAGTGTACATGAAAGTCTGTCTTCCATATCCTTTGATGCACGGGCAATGACGTGAATACCTATTTTCAGAATTGCGGAAACATTACTTTAAAATTCTACAACGGGCACCATTGAGATTATTTGAGACACTGTCAATAAATGGATACGAGTGAATGCGGAGTCTTTACGAAAACAGGTACTAACCATCAACACAGAGCAAATAAGCAACAGCTGGCTGAGGAAGCAAAACTCACCACATGAAGGATTTTGTTCTCCGTCTCAAACACTGTACAGTCCTGGGGGGACAAGCAAAAACGTAACGTTGCATGAGTGTTGTCTTGCAAGCGATCAAACACACAACATCCCACCGCTCACGCTGCACACCGTCTAGGCCTCGCGTTACTGAACCCTACACCTGCACACCACACCTCGCGGATAAAAAGTACGCCTGCACAAACAGACACGTTTATCTTTTATTTATACACACATCAGTAATACAAAAAAGGGAGACAGCGAATAGAAAAGAATCAAGGATGCTCAAGGATGCAGAGACTGCTGCATCAACCCCCCCCTACTGCTCCCCTCTGCCTCACACTTCAAGTGGAAGAGAATAAACACTATCAGCCTTCAAAACCGCACGCACACATGCAGACGCCAAGCAATTGCACACACCTGCTGTACAATGGTGGTGAGCTCCAGGCAGAGCTGAATGACATTATTTCGGGTTACTGAGTAGTCTGCCACTGCAGCAAATGGAGACCTGGGAAGAACAGATAACACACCGGCATGATTATCATGTTTCTGCTGCACTGGATAATGTACAGGGGAGATGGACAGGGTCATCGCTTTTTAGTTTTTACATAACATTTTTTTGGGGGGAAGATGTCTATTATTTCATAGGAGATTATCATACTGTGAAAAAAGGTCTTCCACTGGAGCTCTTACTGCACTCTTTAGGCCTGGATGTTGTGTTGTGTGAAATAAACTATGTGAAAATTTATTAGGCCATTGGATGAATTATGCTGCTTTGCTATTGGCATCACAGAGTTTCCACGATTTTTCACTGAAGTCTTGTGAAGTCTGCTTTCATGAAAAAAAATCCCTGTGAAAAGAGGGTCTTTAGAGCTATTGTGTAAACACAATGTGTATAAATGAGGCCCTGGCATATTTTAACAGACTATTCAGGTGTAAAGAAGGTGTTAATGATAAGAAATGTGCTGTAGCTAATACGGTGTCACTGACTGCACTGAGACAAAATGATATTAAAACCACACAGTATAATTAATTTTCTTCATTGTTCTAAATGCCCAGATTAAAATTTGGCCACAGCCTCTAGTGTATGATGTATCTGTGGTGTGTGTGTGTGTGCATATGTGTGTGTGTGATTTGGGTCATCAGTATTGAGGCTATGTTCTATATATATGCAGGACCTAAGGCTACACCGACTGTTTGCGAACCACCAGGCTCCAACCCTCAAACAATGCTCAGACAACACTTTGTTCCCCATTGAGGACCAGCTCAGACAGTGCTGATGTTAGCAAAGACCTGTCCCCATTTCACACTTGTTGTTGTAAATGCTCTTAACAGAAAGTAATTATTTGGTGAGATCCTTTTTTCAACAAACCAGCCAAAAAACTGTGATTCAATTGTTAACACTAAAATTTTAAAATTTCCATATCTTTTTTATTTATTTTTGGTATGATATATTTTGTTCTTAATTGGATTTTGGACTACACAAACTACAGACTACAAAGAACACTGGTTTCTAATTGGTTTTAAGACATGTAAAACATAACGTATTATCCTCTTTCTTTCTGAATTCTATGTTAAGGCTTCCAACTTCACTTGGATTTGATATGACTTTAGTTATAAAAAAGAGTGTGGAATGAATAAATTCTCTTTGTCCTGACAATAGATATACTGTGAATAAATCAGATTGCAGCCAATCACATTGAGCTAGCAGGAGGTCAAGGTGCATTTAGCATCGCAGTACAAACCAGCAATAAGAAACTATGACAAAAAGTACGGCAAAACATTTAGCATGAAATACATACATTGTAGTAATCAATTACCTTAAAATTATTATATAATTTTATTTTTTTTAATTTTTAATAATTATTTATTATTTGTTATTTGTTTGAAGGCATATTAAATAAGTTTGGGCACACCTTCTCATTCAATGTGTTTTCTTTATTTTCATGACTACTATTTTTTGTATATATGTATATATAGCTTTAATTTTGATGACCTGGGGTTGGGTGAGTCTCACATTAAGATCCAGGACCAAAGATTTCACCACGTTTTGCTCACCATTGTCAACTGTTGTCTCAGCAGCACAAAATTGCACCATATGTGTATTGGCCATTTACTTGTGAATCGCAAAACCCTACACTTTTTTTCAAATACATTTCTCCAGCTGTAGCTGAGCCTCCGGATAAGTGGTTGGCACCTTGTATGGCAGCTGCCACCATCACTGTATGAATGTGTGTTTTGTTGAATGAGCAATTGTACTGTAATACGCTTTGAGTTGTCAGAAGACTACAACACCATCTTTCATCCCCATCCTTTCTCCTTGTTCTTCAACATTGTCAAATGACAAAAATCATTACACATATCTTACCTGGTCTTTACAGGCTGCATTCCAATAAACTGATATAGTTATTTATATTTTTACTGTATCTTGACCAGAACGTCCTCACAAAATACATCACAGATAAACTGTAGCCTCTGGCCACGTTAGTAATTCATACTCTCGGTATTCAAATGTGCAGGTAGGTGAAATAAACAGTTCAAAGAGACAGAACTGCATCTGTAAATTTTAGTTAGTGTAGAAGGATGAATTCACTTTTCTCTCTGGCGGATCTGAAGAGCGAGGGTGTCGATTTGACGTCTGCACGGAGGGAACGAGATGGAAATTATGTTTGTCCTCACAGGGAGAGAGACAAGCATATACTGTATCTATAAAAGGGATGTGTCATGGCATCGGAGGCAGGGGAAAAAAAGGAAGGTGTTATTTTATACATGAAAAGATTGCAAAATGTCCTATCAAGTCAATTAGAGAAAACCCAGAAAAGCTGTAGATTCGCTGGCTGGGTGCTGTAGTGAGTGATGAAAGTTCAGTTTTTATATGCTTTATGCTAATTTATCTCTGTTTTAATCCTTTTAAGAAGGAGTCATACTGTAGGTTTTATTGCAAGCCTGACATGATGTGGAAATCATTAGTTCAACATATCATCCACTTAACACTATGTGTAGCTCTTATTTAGATATATAATATTCTGCTGGTTTTAATAAGGCAGCAGACGTAAATTTCAGCAGATGATATTTTATTGAAATTAATGATATATTTTAAATATATCAGTGTGTCTTCACACAGCTGGAAGACACTATTTCCGTCATGTGTGGTATGTAGGCTGTAAAGTGCAGGATAAAACCAGAGAAGCGGTCTTAAACAATGCCCGAACACATAGATGTGTCTCAGGAACGAAGAAAGGAGAGCATCAAGTGCCGGCTCTGCTGAGTCTATCCCTTTCTCAATGTCGCTTTGCCATTTACAGTTGCATCACCATGCGTGGGTGGAAGCGTGTGTGCTTGCATAAGTGTGTGTCAGCGTGTGCAGATGTGGGTGTGTGTCTACGAGCGTGTGTGGGCGTTTCTATGGAGTGTGCATGTGGATGTGGCTGTCCATGTGTTTATGTGTCTAGAAGGCCCGAGGACAGATGTGGGTGCATGGCATTTCAAGAACCGATGTCAAAGACCTTTAGCTCTGTATCTGTTGTGTGTGTGTGTGTGAGTGTGTGTGTGCATGTGTGCGTTGTGTCGAGTCACGAATAAATGAAGAGACAGAGAGAAGAAGTGGGCGAGGAAGAAACAGAATGAGGTCTTACATTATGCTTAAAAAAAAAAAAAAGCTTGACACCTACTTTATGAAAAGCCTGCATTTCATTGGTTGACATCGCTCACTCTGCCATCTGCCCTCAACCAGTTCTAGCTGGTGAAGGTAATGAACCTTTATATTTGTTTGCCAAATAACATAAAACAACAGGAGAAGAGGAAATAGAAGTTCGCTAGGACAGAATTTGCATGTAACGACATGAAGGCCTCTGAGGCGTTAGTATTTCACTTTTGCCCCTATAAATAGGTTTGTGTGCGAACTGGAAACATGATTTATGGCTTGTGTTCTACAGACGTAGCGTTCACAACAGGGACTTCAACCGGTGATTTCCGGGTAGGTCTCTGTTAACTTGATCGTGGATAAATTATTCAGTTGTGCAGCTCTCCTAGACTCTCCAGGTGTTATAAGATCAATTTGGGTTAAAAATGTTCAAGTGAAGCAAGTCATTTTGTGGAAGTTCTGTGATGCTCTAAACAATTTAACCATCGTTTTACAGCCACAACAGTTACAGAAGTTGGCTACAGTGTAGCCTATGATAAGTAAGCACATGTGGGTAGTGTTTGTGTGTAATTACTTTCTAACCACCAGCAGAGGAAGACAAAAGTCCTGCAATGCAGCTTTAAGGATGGCTCTAATTAATAAATAAAATTCTAACTTGTATTCATAGGCAAAATATCAATATTATATTGATATTGTGATCTGAGACTAGATATCTTAGATATTGGGTATCATTATATGGTGAGATGGCATAAGTGTTTTCTTTTTCTGGTTTTAAAGGCTGCATTACAGTAAAGTGATTCAAGCGACTGTTCTAGCTGGTTAACATTAGGTTAGACCCACTGAATCAAAGGGGCCCTGAAATAGTCATATAAGAAAGATTCTAAGACTTTTACCCAGTTTTTCATTGTATTAATTGCATCCACATTACTCAAGCACATGTGGTCAGAAATACACTTGGCATTTGATTTTGTCCATATCACATAGTATTCACTGTCTGAAGGTTCAGCTAAACCCTTGTTGTTGACTATCACTCTTAACTGATAAATGACTGAAGTAATTTGTCTAAAAAAAGCATGTGCCCTTGGGGGGAAAAAAAAGTCAGATCGACTAATTGACTTGGAAATCTTAACAGTTTTAGACAAATATAAATTAATAATTCTAGTGCCAATGTTGTATAATTATGTTGTTAATGTCCTTACATGAAAATATGGGCCAAGTGGCCTCTCTTTCATTCCCCAGATGAAAGACATTAAAGTAATGGACCTCATTCATAGCACTTAATATAACCCCCATGTTTAAAACAGAGGATACAGAATGATATCACGACACTAAGGAGTTACTATAGTTAAACCATAATTGCGCTGATGATACTCAGCTGTACCTGTCCCCTGACTGATAAATAGATATCCATTTTATTATTTTGTATTCTATTTATTTATTTATCTGCTGAAAAGTAATAAGATAATAGATGACAGAAACTATGGCGTCATCCTGGACACGGACTTCACTTTCCAAAGTCAAATCAGCAGCATAAATAAAAACCAGAATTTTATCATTTAAGAAAAATAATGAAAGTAATGATATAATGATAAAGTAATGAGTTTTTCCTTCATGGGATTGAAAGTCTTTTTGAATTGTAGGTAAAGTTTTTACATAGATTCACCTTTTTGGAACTTTGACAAGTAACAAAAAAGGCATAATATGCCCCCATCTCTGCAATCTTTAAACCCTCATGAGAACATGCATGCTATCTTGTTTGGAGCCTTACCTGTCCAGCCAGGCTAGCAGGCTCTTGGCGGCGGTGATGAGGTCCACCACAGAGGTAAGCAGATCGTTGGGGAGCCGCCGTGAGCTCCTGCTCTCCGATTGGCTGCTGCGGCGGCGGCCGGAAATAAAATTCTGCAGGTTTTTGGCCGAGGCGCCGAGTTTGTGAGCCAGAGTCCGCACGCTCTCCGTCTCCAGACCTGAGTTCTACACACACAGATTAGCTGAACTATTATGAATGAATAGGAACATTGTGTTGTATTTAGAGAAGTATGCTCAATGATCAGTTTCAACCAATTAATGCTGTTACACTGTTAGTTGCATATATAAAGAAATAAACAAATAAGGCATTATCAGACATTATCTAACTGGGATTAGTGTTTTATTGTGTAAAATAGGTAAATGAGGGGTCACATTTCCAGTGTTGGGAGTAATGTGTTACAAATGTAATAAATTACTGTAATGCATTGATTTTTGCTGTAACGCAGCAATGTAAGGCCACACAGGGAAAAAAAATGATGATATTTTACTCGGTACAAATGTCATTATAATGAGTTTTTTTTCTTCATACAAATTCACAATTCATTTTCCTTTTGGCTCATCCAAGATTGAAATGAATGAAGTGAATGAAGAAAACGTCAGACATTACTTTACGTTCGTGAAACACAAGGATTTGAAGAACATCGTAGTCAAATACACTTTGTGTGCTACACGTAAAGAACTGCCCACTTCCCGAAATAGCAGCAGTAATTTAACATTTACAGAGGCGCCATAGTAGCATGAAGTTAGCAGGAAGCAGGTGGAGCATGAGAGCGGAGATAAAACCACAAAACAGACAGAATTGATGTTCTCCTGCTCTGAGATTCTTTATCCTCAAGAGGTTAGAAGACTTGTGTCGGAGTTTGTTGCTGAAGACATAAAAAATGCTTTCAACAGTGGAATCACCAGCTTTTTGAAAACTTGTCAGCAAGATCCCTGTTTTGACTTACTGCACTAATGATAAAAGTGAGCTATATTTAGATTACCAAATACATATTTCCATTTCTTTTAGTGAGACTAACTTAAAGTAATGCAATAGTGGTAATACAGTAATATAGTAATGTAACAAATTACAGTAACAAGAAATAAATAACACACTTGCCCAACACTGCACATTTCACACTTTTCACCCAATTGGTTCAAATTCGATTTATGACATAACCCAATATTTTGACAACGAGACTGTTATTAGTTCATGTCATTGGGAAGATGCAAGGGTTTAAAGCAGAATATTGACAGTTCACTGCCTACAGTCAATCACAGCGGGCACTCAAGCAGGGCAGCATGCATCACAGCAGCAGCTGTAAAGACGGCTAATGAGAGACCGGCGCTGCATCTGAAGAGCAACATGAATGCACACGCTAACCAGAGCACAGAGCAAGTCCACCGCCTCCAGTATGAGCTCCTGGTGTCCGATGCGGGAAACTCCCAGCTCCTCCAGCTCGGCATGGCTAATCCTCAGCAGCCGCTCCCCACACACACCTCCACGCTCAAACACACACACATACTGCTGCAAGCAGTCATCCAGACCTATAACAAAAAACACACATATAACATTGAGGTTAAACACAATACAGTTGTCTTTGTTACAAAATAATCATAACAGTAAAATCAGTAAAATAAAGAAATCATCTTTTTTCCCCCCTTTGAATGAGTGAGAACAAAATCAGATTCATGACAGTATTTGATGATGATATCAAACTCTAAAGCACAATAAACTTGTAAATATCCTGGTTTGATATCACAATGTCGAAATCTGACCATTGTCTCTGTATTGAATTTATAATTTAAAAAAAATCTGCAACTTATCAAGAGAATTCTGTGTATAATTTGTGAATGAAAAACTAAACTGTCTGACACAAACTGTTATTTTGATCTATGTTCGCAGCACGGCTCTGACAAAGTCACTTTGGTCCAGGCTGAAATATCCCAACACAATAAATTATGTCCCACAATAGATTATGTCCTATAATAGATTATGCCCCATGAGCTTTCAGAAACCCACTTTAGTTCTTTGTCCAATATATGAGACGCAGTGTCTCCATGCTGAAAACGACCCCGTCTGGGAAGGCAAGTAAGAGATGAAGAGATGAATTTCAATACCTAAAACAAGGTAGGACTTCATGAATTCATCTAAGCACTTAAATGCATCCATTTCAGCAGCTGTTTTTATGAGATACAGAGTCAGTCTAATATTTTCAACACCTTTATGTGGAATATATATCATTATAATCAACAAATGTATGTTTGTATGTGAATAACCATCTCAGAACAAGTTGATTATATTGTTATAATAAAAATAAATATATATATATATCAGCCTATTTGAATTGGACTAAGATTAACGTAATCTTTCTGCACTTGCACATGTTGATTACTGTCAACTGTTACTTATTTGTTTGTTGCTCAAATTGAAAGAGCTGACAGCATTGCATTTCAGTGTGATTACACTGTGATTACATAATGACAAAGACAGATTTAAGGGTTCAATTAGAGACCTTTTTTGCAGCAAATGTATTCAAATGTTATTTAAGATATAGTTTCAAAAGCAAAGTGACAAACATGAAGAACAACAAGCAAGTAAGGTCAAGCAAGGGTTGATTGCTGGTTGAAGGTGCTTATAGCTACTATCTCCCTGTAATCACATATGTATTTATGGCAATTATGAGATTACAGTCACTAGGAATAATGGGCCCTACAACGCCATCACTGTGGACTGCTCATGCACTCCACTGCTCAGACACTTTTCCACATGTTCATTCCCTGATTAATAATCAGACACTTGTTGAAATTATAGGCTTCAGGCTGCAGTCCACAAGCAGTTTTCAGATTTCTTTTAGTCTGAACAAGAAAATGCAAGACAGATTATCATTTCTGCTTGTAATGTTTTTTTAGAAACTACAACAGCTCTTGCATGATTTTTTTTTTGTGAGATATTTTTGCTTTTTTGCACTTTTGCAGATTCAGCCCAACAGTATGTCAAAGCCAGAGTATCACGAGGTAAGCATGTTTTCAGAAGCAGCTGGGGAACACAGGAGACATTTTTTTGGGCCTTGTTTTCTTCATCTTCTTTTTCCTTTTAAAAATGGGGAACACTTGAAATTGTGTTAAGGTCTATCTAAAAGAGTTACTCCGAGACCTGTTTCTCCATTAAAAGGAAGTGAATGGAGAAAGAATAGAAAGAAAGAGAACAGAACAGAGCAGAAATTTAGATTTCTATTCTCACGACTCTACCAAAGCGCAACATCACTTTAGAGAACCATATCAGTAAGTTTTAAAATCTTAGCTCCTGAACTTTAAGTCATAACTTTTTTTTCTAAAGCATGCTACACATGTATCCTGAGCATATTTGATTACAAATGCTGGTCATGTTAAATGTAGAACTGGAATTAAAACAAATATATACATCTTCAATTGGCTCCAATATTGATTCATGAAATCCTGACATCTATCTTTTATTATAGGCCTTTTCCAAATAAGCTTTGACCTTATTAGCTTTGTGTGGCCAGCCTTTTGTTCTTCACACAACATAAGAGAGTAGTGAGCCTAAAGTAACTGTAAATGGACTTGTAATTGTGCATTTGCGCCTTTCTAAAACAAACTCCATACCTGGGGCAAGAGTCGGGAGACTGGAACAGCAGAGGTAATGGATGCAATCAAGCAGACTTCCAGGTAAGACTCTACTCTGTTGCATTGTGTAACGTCTGTGTCGTGGGTATGTGTGGGACAGGCTCTCTAGATTTGCGTGTGTGTGTGTGTATTCGGTTGGCTGGAGCAGGTTTGCTGAGTCAAGGGAAAGTAGATCAAGACAGAGCGGCTCAGCTGCAGCCCCTGGCTCCCAAAACAATGAATATATCCAGCTTCTAACCTCTTAACAAACAGCCAACTGGCAAACACACAGAGTACACACACATACACACACGTCTGAGAAATGAACATTGGTTTCCCTCGCTTCAAGTCCCAGCTTCATAATATACTCATCTATCATAACCACGCTAACAAAGACTGAAAGATAAAAAAAACAAGATGGAAAGAGAGCAGAGGACGAGAAGTAGCGAAAAAAAAGGAAGGAGAAGATGAAAAAGAAAAAAAAGGAATCTCATAAGACAGCTGTTAAATCCTATGCAAACTATTTCACACGCGCTCCTACAAACGCACAAATTCCATCTATCATCAGCAGCGAGCATTTGTCGGTTTCCGCACCCTTCCTTCAATTCCTCGCCTCCCTCAGCCTGCGCATCTGAAGCTTTAAATGAAATATTCTAATTCCAGTCTGGAGAGGAAAAAAAAAACCTGAAGCCTAATATCCATCAATATTTCATAAAAGCACACACATTCATCAATGCAAATCATTGCACAATGAAATAGTAGCAATCAATTTTGAAGATAGAGATCTATTTTCACCGTTATCACCTTCTGGAAGGGAACTCAACAAACTGATTCCACTAACTGGACCCCCCACACACTTCCAGTCGATGGGACGCCTCTGCTCACAGCTTCCGCTGACAAGGGCTCGATAAGAATAAAGATGTCCAACTGTGCAGATAAGATCTTTGTCACTTACAAGTTTAATGTTAGATGAAGGTCACTTGTGGTCCACTTAGGAATTGGAAAGGGGGTAAAAGTAATTTGGGATGAGAGTGCAGTTTGTGAGCTATGATTATCTTTGCACTTATGTCTGTATAAATGAGTCGAAGGGAGGAAAACAATTAGGTACATTGTCATTTACTCAAGAACAATTTTGAGATACTGTACGAGCAGAATTTCCATTTCATGCCATTTTCCACTTCTAATCCCTGTCTTTCTCTAATAAGATATTTTACTTTGTAATAAATCGACTGCACTTATTTCACAGCTATATTCAAAGAAGACTTTGTAAACTGTCCATTTTTTTTAAATGATTATTTCCACTGTTTCTGAAATACTCTATATTCTCCTCCTTTTGTAAAAAAAAAATAGACGAGAAAATCAGTAGCACTCTTTATTATCAATCTTGCCATTACAAGAAAGGTAAGCTTATTCTTTTCAGTAAAAAAGAAGAAAAAATGATCTCATGATGTGCTGGAACAGTTTCAGTATCTTGGGATGGTCAACTCAGTCACATACAACATTCGACAGGAAACCCCTTTTTCATGATTACAATATCCTCAGTAATTTAACAATTTAGACACTGAAAGTCCTCAAACATCTTGAATATCTGTTTCGTTTTAAATGGCAACAATCACGTAATTTATAAGTGTTATGTCAGGGTCAGGTTGCACACTTTGAGATTGTGGTACAGCTATTTTTACTTAAGCCAACTTAAGTCAGCACTTTCTCAATCAACAGCAAGCCTTGTGTTTTAATGAGTGTTAATAGTGTACTAGATGCAAAGCTGATTAAAACAATGTTGGCTCTCGCAGGCAAAGTGTTACTACTGCTGAGAGAGGCACAGAGAGGCAGAGAAGCAGAAGGGGAGATCGCCCTCAGCAGTGAAAGTTCACTGATAATCAGCATTGCTTATTGCTGCGAATGCCCCGAATGCTAATGACTCAAATTGTGAGTGACATCAGTGAACCAACACACACATGCACACACAGACTCACACACACACTTTACCATATAGCAAGTGAAAAACCCTAAAATCTGTCCCCATGTTTTTCTAGAGCTTGACAATCCCCTGCTCCATGTATGTGGGTTTGTTCTCTAATGGCGTCTAATCTGTTCAATTATGCACTCATGTGTCTGCATGTACAATTTAGGTGTACATTTGTGTGTGTGTGTCCATGTGTTTGACTGGTACAGAAAACGTATGATTCACAGCTGACTCACACACTTAACTCCCACGGAGGCACCCAATTCACAATAGCAGGCAAGCCAAACTCCTACAAACACCCTCTATCTCTCTGTCACACGCGCACACACACACACGTCTAATGAAACTAGATTTTGCGGTGACTTCTAGTGTGTTCAAGAGGTCTATAAATGATCTGGCCCTCTCAGTCGGGTTGTGTGTCATCTGTTCCAAGCACTCTGAAGCGTCAGTAACAATAAAAGTTAGACAAGTGTTCACGCTGTCCCGGGAATTTGTGAACGCAGGATGTTTGAGGCGCGACAGTATTAGTAGCCAGTTTGAAACCCAGCAGATCTTGCACCAGGAAAACTCTATTACTCCAGTAGTGGCTTCTTTTCTTCTTTTTTTTTTTTTACTTTTTGTGTGTATGTTTGCAAAACCTCAACCTGCAAGCCTGTCTGTATGACTCTTCCTATCACAACAGATTTGTGTCAATATAATTAGGAAGGCTTCAAAAAGCAAAGGCCTCATGCATAAAGCACCAATGGAAAGAGGCAACCAAAGCAAAGGAAATGCAATTTTGCAAATTTTAGCAAAGAAAGAGTTTATAACAGAAACTGGTATGGAGAAATTAATTTTTGAAACTGCACAAAACAGATTGCTGTAGCATGTTTTTGGCTGGACGGGAGTCTTTGTGGCTTTGCACTGACTTTGGAAGAGTACTTTGAGGGAGTAGTTTTCATTCATTGGTCAATGCGGGAGTCAACCAGTCAGTTTCCAATCAGCTAGCGAACCTTCAGCTTGCCCCGTACCTCTATGTCACAGAGTGAGTCTGATTGGCTAGTGAGCCTTCAGCCACCACAGCCCCATCCCGCCTTTCTTCTTCGCAAAGTGTGAGCTGCTGTCTAGCAGCGGATCAGTGGTTAGCTAAGTTAGCTGCTAAGCTTAAGTAACTAGCAACTGAGGGATTTAGCGGTAAAGTCACTAAAACAAGGTGACAGATGGGAGGGCTTGAGTAGAATTTAGGTATGTTTAGTTTACAGAATAAAATTATCTACGGAAAGGAACAATAAAGCAAATTATCTGGGTTCAGACAACTAAGCCATTTCCATTTGCCAGTGGACTCGGTGAGATGTGGTTGTAGATATTTGGATTAAGCTTAGTTTGTTGCATGCAATGTAAGAGGAACATTCACACTTTTGCATTTTTATCCATCTGCATAGGTTAGATTTAGGACTTTTTCACCTTTTACTTTGTAATAAAATGTTTAAGATATGAAATATATTGAAATCAATGTTAATTGATGCAGATAACCGCTGAACTTGCTACAGTAATGCAGCAGCCCAGAGCTGTGTTATGCTGGATGGAGTGACTTAAAGCTGTCAGTGACAAAAACACAACCATAATTCCTGTGTGCATCACTTGTTTGCTCAGTGTAGTCAACAAATGTAGGACCTGACTTTCCCAATGGAAATTTAAGAATCTTTTTAGCTACTCCTCAAATGTCTAACTTTTAGTCTATAAAAGATCAAGCCCACAGACCAAAGGCTGGGTTTATCATTCTGGCATCTTTTTTTCTTGTGACAGTAGCGTCATCAAGAGTGCATGCAATATGCCATGGTAATATTACAGCTGATTTTCGAGTGTACTGTTCAATAAATTCATGCCAGGAAAATGAGGAGAATTATAGGCCAGCTTCCAGATGATAACAGGATGGTGAACATGAGATGAAAACTCCCAGCATTCTTAGCAATGGGTGTTCTCATATTACATAACACTGCTGCCAAGTCAACTATGCCCAGACCTTTTGGCCCCAAACACCTGTGATTTGTACATTTTATTGTACACAGATACACTCACTCAAATACAGTATATCATGTTTCCCTCTGTTGGCACGGACACACCCAGGAGACCCAGCATGAATCGAATACCAAACTAAAGCATGCCACGTGTATTTGTGCATGTGTGTGTGTATGTGTGTGTAAATGTCCAAGGACCCGGGTGGAGCCTTCTGTTCAGAGCGGGTGTGTGTGTGTGTCAGCTGTTCTGCACAGACGGTCTGAGACATTCAGCTCACTATCCACCCACACATTGACTGTATACACACACACACACAAACACATGCCATATGTACATGACCAACCAATAATCCATCCTTGATGAGGTTCTGAGAAACTGACACAGTAAATCATATAAACAAATCCTTGCCATGATCCCATTTGCATTTTATTGAAGCCGGCATGTCAATAGACTTCCTGACCTGCTTTTTATGCATCAGACAATAAAATAAATAACAGAGATAAATAGAGGGTGGGACTTTGAATCTGGCTGTGTTTGTGATCAGAGCCTGATAACAGCATCCAACAAAAGAAAAGTGGCACCAACTGACCTAAAGATCATTTTTATAAAAGGTCAAAAGGTCGCATTTTAAGGTCAAAAATTCCTCAAACACTAATTGGCATGTTGGACTTGAATGGTTTTAAACCTCTGTGCAGTGTTGAGATATTTACAACATTACAAATGACTGACCTGGTGTGAGTGCTATATTTGAACATTTTACATGGCCTTAAAGGATATGTTGTGTCCGAAAACAACATTCAGGTCCCCATATGAACATTGAAATGGGTTTTCCAGCCGATGGCTGATATATTCTTCCAATCGCCCAAGCCTATTCTGCATAAAAAATATTATTTTGACATAGATAGAAAGATTCAGGGTCACGATTTTTCATGTGTGCCTTGTAAAAATAGTCTGGTTCCTAAATGAATATTGAGATGTAGGTAGAAGTAGGAAAACTACAAAAATGATCCTCTGCATTTGACCCATTTCATAGGAGCAGTATGGCAGTCGTGTGATAAACTCAGAGCAGTGTACTGCCCAGCATGAGCTTTTTCCTAGTCCCTAATTAGTCTGTGATTGAAAAGATTGCATGCAGGTGTGCATGTGGACCATCTCCCTAAATACCCATCCACAAATACTCAAGACATATCCACATGAAGATTGACAGAATGAGATTATCAATAAAACTTAGCTTATGAAGACCCAGGAAACTATAAATGACGTAGATAGTAATATGATACCATATTGTAGAAATAAGTATTGTAGGTATTATTGGTTATAGAAAATAAATTAAATCACAATCAGGACAAATATGGATATGTATAAATAAAGTAGATGTCCTTTAGACAATTGTATAGAATTTATTGTAATTACATTGCTTGCATGCTGACATTCTATGGGTCACAAAATGGAAGTATGATTTATAGGTGTAGTTGGAACTCCATCTATTTCTCAACTATGCTGCTCATCCCATAATTACTTGATCCTCACAAATGGGACATCATTGTAAAGGTAAAAGAGTAAGTTTTACAATTATATAAAATACAATGCTTCGGTAATAATTCAGTAACAACAGAGTTATGATCAACCAAACACAGATTTCCAAACTTTTCAAAACAATTTTGGAAATCTGTTTGGTTGATCACAAAGATCTATATACCCAGCTGGCCACAATGGATACTGTAACAATGGGGAGATCTTTTAGCTCTGCATTTACCAATTATAGAAGAACAACAGAATGGAAAAATGGCTGCAATAATGGCAGAAGAACTAGACAAAGTTATCTCAAGGCTGAAATAAAAAAAGGCCTAGGCAGTCTAAACATGTCGTTTTAAACATGTAGGCCTCAAATTAAACCAATGTTTTAATGAGATCAATGGGAGCCCAGCAATCATGGAGTGAAGTGGCCATCTCAATCATTCCTTAAGAAGGAAAAGATAAGTAATGAAGCTCATATAGAGCAATATCAGTCCTTAGAGTAGACTTAAATTATTTGATTACATCTTATCTTAAAGACAGGAGGCTATTTTCCCTGAGTTGGTAGATCCAGACCAAACAGGTTCCATACAAAAATATCCAGACATAGGATAACTTAAGAAAAACTCCACAAGTGATGAGTCATATTACAACAGAAAGCATTAGTGCAATGCTGGTCAGCCAAGTTGCCAAAAAGCCATTTGTCTCAGTGGGTTTGGATTATTTGGATTGAGGTTCATGGGGGAAAAAAGGACATGGTGAGGTCCAAGTCACTGCAGTTGTCAAAAGGGAAGTAGAGCTTTACCATGCCTACAGAACTGTGCACCAAACTATGAAACTAAATGGAAGACCCTGAATATTATACAGACTTTCCAATTGGGTCTATACCAGAAGAAAGAATTTGACTGAATGGGGTTATAATAGAATGAACCAATAGACTGTATTCTCTCTATAGAAGGGACATGGTCTTGAGTTGGGTAGCAGAGATCCAGGATCAGTGGAGGTATCAGGTCTTACTGTTCAATCCCCTAAAACAGATAACTAGCTCTCAGGACATATCAATCAGACATTTGGACTATAAAAGCTGGATTTCTATGGATAGCTGCAAGTTATGGATTACTCTAATAAATAAAACTACAAAACATAAAGGGAAATTTAATTCCTAGAATTTTGATTGCATACACAAAGGAGGAATATATATATATATATATATATATATATATATATATATATATATATATATATATATATATATATATATATATATATATATATATATATATATATATATATATATATATATATAATGGTTTTAAGACCATATTGAAGCATGCAAATCTCTAAGAATCAGTCTACAAAATATATCAAGCATGTGATAAAGAGTCAGACGACGAAGACAAAGACGAGCAAAAAATAACAGCAGAAGTGAAGAGATAGAGAAGAGAAGAGAAATGAGAGATAGGTAACTGCTGCAAACCAAAGATCCTTGAAGGAGATTGCAGCGGAAGAATCTAATGTGATTCTTTATCACTCCTAAATAAACAACAAGCACATAGATTTGGAGGCAATGTGGAAACTCAATGTCTAATCATTTTTATTCTAGGGGGCATGCATGAAAACATCACCATACTGGCAAGAGGTGACAGTGGAAATCCATGATAAAATGTGAATGTTCAACTTTTCATTTATTATACTAAACCAGAAACTGTCATACACAAAAACGTACATTAAAGATCCTTTTGGCAAATAGTATGAAATAGCAACATAACATAACTTGTAAGTTATAAGTATTCATCTCTCAGCAGTGAAGTTTGGCCGGATTTGCATCTGTCACTCACGCATTACATCATCACCCACTGATCATCAGGTGCGAGGACAACGCGTGGACTCACACACGCGCGTAGCCGACGGTAGCCCACGCCACTCCAACGCAACACATCTTGTTAACCTCTTTATCACCTGCGTTAATGTCCATCACTCTCTATCACCCAGAATGGATGCGTGCGTGCGCGCGCGATCGTTTCCCCTACCTTTCATCCAGTCCACCACTTGGATTGTGCTCCATTTGCTCACCGGCTCCATCACCAGCGCCATCGAGGAAACTTTGCGCTGACTCCCCGCTGCGCGTAAGCGGTGTTACCCCCACCCACCCACCCCCCGAAAAAAAAACAGCGCTGTCACCCGGCACACCTTCCTCCGACCCTCCCACCCTGCTTCCCCCCGCGGCCAGGTGGCTCCTTATAGAACAGAGTATTCACTCTATCCCGGTCCTGTCCGCCGGCCCCCGGAGCCCGGTGTCGTGTCCCGTTAACGCGACGCAGCCCTGGGTGCGGGACAGCCGCGGCGTGCGTGCAGCGGAATCCGGTACATTCCCCTGCTTAATCCGGTCGGACATGTGTTGCCTGTCTTTCTCTGTCTTCACTCCCTTCTTCGCGGTGCGCCAACCGGTCCTGCTCTCCCCTGCGCGCGTGTGTGCGTGCGCGCGCGCGTGTGACAAAGGGAGATAGAGAGGAGTGTGTAGGTGTGTGTGTGTTTGTGTGTGTGTGCGCAGCGCCGCTCCGTTACCGACAGCAGCAGTGGAGATAAGTCACACTGGACTCTCTCTCTCTCTATCTCGCTCAAGATATGATTAAACTGTGCACGCGCCCCGTGGGTGGCACCACGCGCACACCTCACTGTATTTCCCTGGCGAGCGATAGAATCATGCAGATATGATAGGGAAAGATATTCTCAGAAGATGTTTAATCAGGCCGCGCGCGCGCGTGTGTGTGTATGTGTGTGTGTGTGTGTGTGTGTGTTTGTGTGTGTGTGTGTGGGGGGGGGGGGGGGGGGGGGGGGAAGAGAGAGGGGGGGACCTCTGGGGATAAAAAAAACAAAAAAAACACGGCGTACCTGCCTGCCTGGACACTTTCTGCTTCAACTACACCTGCATTAGGACGCTTAATGTGGCCTGTCCTCAGACTATAGCTCGCGTCATTTCTCTGCACCTTCAAGCCATTACCCGTCTTTTATCTTAAAGATGCCATAAATTGCTCCATTACAGTTATACCAAAAATCATTTAGATAAGGTAGCGAGTCCGTTTTAAATTTACATTACATGCATTTGTTTAGAAGACATTATTTTGTTCGTTCAGGGACATGAATTTGAAGTATAATCCATCACAACCCAGCTTCCTACACCTCATTAGATGCCTTTGAGCTAATTACTGAACCAGACAGCAGGTGAGGCAGTTGGTTCCAATAATGCTGACTGATTATTCCTATTCCTTGATACAGGTTGACTTTGTAGAGTATTGTTTAGGGCAAATTTAACAGATTTGCCAATCGAGTCAAACCTGGTCACATGCACCATACATTTAAATACCATTAGGTTAGCGATTGTCACAAATTCCTACAGAATTTGAGTTTGGTAGGGGAAACCACAAGCAGTCTAAACAAATAGTCTCATAGTTCACTAAAACACAAATTTAATATATATATATATATATATATATATATATATATATATATATATATATATATATATTCCACTTCTTAAGAGTGTGGGACTGAGGAAACCAAGGAAGAGTATTCAATAAACCTTCATGCTCTCTGCACAATGAATACAATTCACTCAGGTTGTTATGACTATTAAAGTCTGTCATCATCAATGATTTTATCATCATGCTAGTGAAAAGAAGACTTCATCGTCACGTCATTTAGTCAGGTAGAATTTGTGTGGCTATTCTACTGAGTAAATCTGCTTTTTTCTGTTTTAAATCCACAGAGCCACTGTCCCCTGCAGGTGAAATGATAAAGATTTACCCTTAAACTAACATGGCAGCATATTCCACTCTGCATCTTTACTGTATGTCCAGTGCTGCAGTATTGTACACTGTATAGATTTCCTGTCTGGGTGTATGAAGCATTTCAGAATCTCACTAATGAATTATCATACATTTGCATATGCTTACCAGTGGGATGACAAACTAATCTACTCACCTTTAAACCCTGCACACAGGGATGCAGATAAGCAAGTCCATGTAGTTTAGTTTTGAAGAGGGAAGGAGTAATGAGGATGTAATCAGATCTGGTTTACTTTGATTTGATTCATTTCTCTGTAGGTTTATATACACTAGAGAGTATAGGCAGTAATCCAGAGAACAGAGCAAGGAAACAAAGATTCCTTTTCCACATGAGACCTCTGCTGGTGACAAGAGCTAATGTTGATCATCTATGTAATTCCAGCAATCTGTGCTTGTCTGTCCTCATTTTCCTCACAGAGCTCGACAACTGTTTCATTCAATCGACTTCACTGTTTGCGGTTGTGTTGCTGGGGACCAAAGAAAGTGCGATGTTGAATTTGCAATAATGATTTGCTTATATAGGATTACCTTTTGCAAGCAATCACAAAGAAGCCAGGCAGCACCACCCTGGGAATTTCATCTAGAGAAAACAATATTATACTGTTAACAAAGAAGGCATATAGGTGAAACTAGAAGACATAATGCTGCTTAGAAAATGGTCATGTTGCTTTATTACACAATTATATGAAATATCTTTTAAAAAACAGTCAGAAAACCCAAGAGGTAAAATACCATATCAGAGCTGAAGCTTAAAGGTGGGGTATGGATAGCGATGGTGGAAGAGAACCCAGGAGAATCAACCCAATCACATGTGAAAATGCACACACACACACACACACACACACACACACACACACACACACACACACACTGGACAACAGAGAAGCACACAGAGACCCCACCAGGCTCTCAGTTTCTGAAAATGACATGAAAAACATATATATATTAATGAAGTCCAACTCAAAGAAGCTTTAGAAACAAAGATCCAAAATATTAAAGTAATCAGAAACAAATAAATTCCAAACGATGATGAATAAAAAAATATTTAATTATTAAACTGCCTCTATTGCAAGGGAGTCAAACTCAGTTTAGTTCAGGGGCCACATGCAGTATAGTTTGATCTCAAGTGGGCTGGACCAGTAAAAATAACATGTCTTTTTGTCCAATAAGGAGTAGTCCAATATGGACTAAAATGATCTTATTCCATTGTCAGATAATTTTGATTATTTTCTCTGATTTGGGTCAATTTGTTATTGTTTTAAGTAAACACTATCCCTCTATAAAAAAAGACTCAAGAAAAAAAACTTCAATTATCTTATTCCATTGGCAGATAATTAAGTTTATTTCTAGTCATTATTGGAACTAACTCAACCAAATACAATTATGTATATACATGTACAAAGAAATACATATGTATGTACACTATGATACAAAGTTGCCACAGACTTGGTTGAGTAATATTTTGAGTGATGCATCAGCTGTGCTGTTATGCTAATTTGAGCATGTTCTAAACTTTTTGTTGACCAATCAGATTGCTTGGTTGGAACTACTTGTATGATATTTGATTGGCACAGCAGAGTTTCTGCTTGTGTGGAGTCAACAAATGGAAATACAGACAACCCTCTCTGAATACAATGGGTATAAAGACTTCCTATTGTGTTATGTTCTACTATGATGGAATACAGCTATACTCTGAATTAGCACAAAATGAATGTGTTTAGTTTTCATTGTTAGGACTTCAGGTGAAGTTAACTTGGGGAGAATTGAGAACGAAAGAAAATCGCTCAACCAGTGTTTAAGTTGTACTGGACATTGAGCCTTTGACTTTGATAATAAAAATGTGTCTTACCAGCCCCAGCCTGTAGTCGAATCCATCTTGAGCATGAATAAAGGGAAGCTTTCAAAACACTTTAAGATGTTAATGTATTGATGATGTTCACACATTAGGTACTTTATCAGAGTGCTTTTCCTTTGTGCAATAACACTAATTACCCTGCCACCTATTGGTATGAACTGCAAACAACAGTCTCAATTCGGTTAAAGCTACCAGTCTAAAGTCATTTTTGGCAGAAGAGGATGGTGTTTTAGGCACATGAATTTTTATGGGCTTTTTCCAGAGAGCTCGAACAGTGTGGTTGTCTAAGGACTCGGATAGTTCTGAAGAGATTTTGTTCCCCCATTTTGCTAGAAGCCAGACAAGCCATCTGGCCCTTCACATGTCTTACTGCATACTTTGCTAAAATGGTTTCTACCTGCTGTGCTCAACTTCCAGATAGTATGAGGCATCAGTAGTGATTATGGAGGATGAGGATTTTTTTATGGTTGCTGTGGACTTTATGTCCCAGAGGTGCAATAACAGACAATGCCACAGCATGTCAGTATTGTCCACCTAAACTAGGTTTGGCTGCAGATGAACCAGAAGGCAGGTGAACCAGTGGATGAACCCAGTAAACTCTCTGCTTTGAAAAGATTCAACATTACTTTTCAGCATAGAAGCCTGACTACAAGTCAAGTCAATCTGCTGAGCAAATCAGATCAGATTATTATTATATTATAGGTAAAATGTGTCATTAAAGCACATTTCATAGGCAGAAATCACAAAGTGCTTTACAACAAAATTAAAAAAAAGTGATCACAAGGGAGACACATAACAAATAAATGCCCATTTAAACAAGACAGTTTTAAGCTGCCTCACAGAAACTGCAGCTATCAGGTCGAGTGGCAGATATAGGGACCTATATGCGATTACAAGAACCTAGAAAAATCCTAAGTTTTAGGGGATAACCACAATTGTGCATTTAGAAGCGTGACATTTTTTAACATAGTATACACCATAAAGTTTTTTCAGAGGTGGAAGGAAGTTTGATTCTTGGATTTTGAACTTTGAGGACTATAAAAGGTCAAAATCCAAAATGGCCGCCACTCCCCCAGGTCCATTGTTCAAATGTATTTAATTGTGGAACTATTCATCTGGTGGTTTCTGAATTCAATAAAATGCATTTCGGTCATGGTCAAGATGAAAATTTACCAAAATGTAAAAGTGTGTGTTGCTTTTTATTATTACTGTTTTTCTATTTTTTTTTTTTACCTTAACCATGACCTAAATGCATTTCCTTGTATTCTGGTGATATATAAACTGTCACAAAATGAATGGATATCCCTAATTTAGTTGCATATTTTTCTCTTTTTTCTCTATATTTATAGGTTCCAAAATTGAACTACTGCTGTCATTTTAACATGTTAATTCGATTAATTAATTATGCCGCAATTTAACACGTTAAAAAATGTAACACAATTATCAACACTGTATCAACGGTGGGGAGCTCAGGGGTGAAAGTGAACCGGAACTGTCCGGAACTACATTCCGTTAAAAGATTCACAACCGGAACGGCGTTCCGTTAAAAAGGAGAAGAAGCTCCCTGTCAAAATCCCATGTTAAATGAAGAAATCTATGTGCTAAAGTCACATTAGTTACATTATCCGAGTGCTGGAACAATTCTAGTGTGCTCGTTTCAGTGTAATTACGCTGTTTCTGTGTCTGTCTGTGCAGTTTGGCACGGAGCGACAAGTCTGAGCGTGTCTCTGGTTGCTATGCAACGCGAGGTCATGTTATCAGCAATTGCTATATTGAGCTTAAGTGCCTATTTTAGACAGCCTTATTTTATTTCAGAATTTTATTTATTTAACTGTATTGCTGTATTTGTTTTACATTTCTGAATAATGCACCTGGCCTAACTGGTTTAATGTGCTGGATCTTTGCTTTTGGATTTAATTCATGAAGCACAGTTCACCAATAAAAAAATGGATTTCAGATCTTCTCTTCTTACTGTATTCAATTGATTAGTCATGCACTACAATTTATTATTGGAATTTGTTTATTATTAATAATAATATTAATAATGTGATTAATTTGATTAATTAATTACAAAATCCTGTAATTAATTCAATTCATTTTTTTAATCGACTGACAACACTAATTTGAAGATTAGACTTGGAGCACTGACGGCCTTCTTTGATTTTGACCTCTCACGGTCCTCCAAGGTAAAATCTGACATTCCTCCACATCTAAAAGTAAACCTTACGGTCTATACCAACTAGCTATGTCATTCTTCTATCTTAAAATATCATGCTTCTATCATAAAATGCACAATTGTTATATGGCAGCTGAGCTGCTGTTCTACTAAAACTAAATGGGAGCTAATGAAACAAGGACAAGACAGGAGTTTTATAAGTAAGTTTACTGGATCTGGTCAACAGCCTGGTTGCAGCATTCTGGACCAGCTGGAGCCTGTTTGTAGATAATTTACTGAGACTAGAAAATAAAGGATTACAATACTTCAGGTGGGATGAGACAAAGGCATGAATTATCATTTCTAACCTCAAAGTGAAATACAATAGGTCTGAGTTTGGCAATGGTTTTAAAATGAAAACAGCAAATATGGGTCAAGGAATCAATGTGCATAGCAAGGATCAAAGAGGACAGCAAGATTTCTCAGGTTAGAGTGCACATTGGAGTTTAAGGACCCAATACAGGAAGCTATTTTAAAATCAATGCTGTTAGGAGCAACAATAAGAACCTCCCTTTGGCAACATTTAACTGAAGAAAGTTGCTGGCCATCCAATTCTTAATTGCAAACAATCAGGTAGTACATTGAGACTATTCATCCTGTTGAAGTACAAGAACGTAGATAAGATCCTAAAACTAACAGGAAAGCTGTGTAAGGAGGGCAAGACAGGAGTTATAGTAGCAAATTAACTGGATCTGGTCAACAGCTTGGCTGCAGCATTCCAGACCAGGTGGACGTGTCAGTAAATGGTTTACTGAGACAAGAAAAGACAGACATTCAAGGGCCAGCAGCCACAAAGAAAGTTCTGCTTGTGAAGTAAAAGGCAAACCAGTCAAGAGCTATCCCTGAGACACTTAACCAGTCTCTACATCTCTCTCATCCACTTCTGAGACTCTTTGAAGAGCTGAACAGTGTTTCTGATGGAAACCAGACTGAAATTTGGAGGTTCTGTTTATTCAATGCAGTGATGAACATTTTCCTATTTATTTTTTCTAAATACAGATTGAACTTCTTAGTTCAGTATTATCACAGTTAGTGTACACCATTATTTTCAGACATGGAGGGATGTCAGATTTGACATTGAAGGACCATGAGAGGTCAAAATCCAAGATGGCTGCCATTGCCCCAAATATTCTAATGTTCATGTCAAACATGGTTAATTTTGGAACATATAAGTGTAGAAAAAACATTGAAATGTGTCATTTCCAACCACATTATGCCTATTCATTTGATGATGGGCTTGAGATGATCATAATTCAAGGAAATGTATTTAGGTCATGGTACAGGTACAAATTTACCAAAATATAAGATTAAAAAAAATAATCAGCTAAAATTCACAGTCACACTCAGTGTGTCCCTGTGACAAATTCATTATTTAGCTTGTGTGTGTGTGTGTGTGTGTGTGTGTGTGTGTGTGTGTGTGTGTGTGTGTGTGTGTGTGTGTGTGTGTGTGTATGTGGCAGATATCATGCAGTCATGTCCGTGCTTCCACTAGCTGGGTATAGCTGCATTATCTGCAGATTAGTATCATAGATCATATCATATATCAAAACATGGATTAGAGCCTTTTGAAACTACAGTCAAATAAGTAATTGCTAGTTATACATGTCACAGAGTTGGCCATGTACTGTAGCTGGACCGTAATTATGCCAACAATATAATACCAAAGCTAGCTAGTTAATTATTGTGATTATCTATCTCACTTAAGAAGATATCCTAGATGTAAAATGTGGTATGGTGGTTGGTGCCAATATTGTTTGTGTGTGTGTGTGTGTGTGTGTGTGCGTGTGTGTGTGTGTGTGTGTGTGTGTGTGTGTGTGTGTGTGTGTGTGTGTGTGTGTGTGTGTGTGTGTGTGTGTGTTTAGTATCCTAAAACACACACACACCCTGGTGATTTCATTGCAACCCACCCCTCTAATCCACAGTCCATCCTATCTATGCCACCCCCCAGCAAGAACTAGGAAATTTGTGTCTTCTGTCAAGTAATAAAAGAAAAGAAAATCTTAACAGTGCCCACTGAAATCCACAAAACGACCTGTTGATAGTGTCTATGCATCCCTGGAAGAAGACCTTCTCCAGTTCCACATCCTTCAGCACAATCTCAACCTGGTGATTCCTCCACTCTGAAGGTGCCCAGGGCTGAGTGGTTTGGGAAATGTTGGCTAAAATTCAATAAAAATGAGTGTGATGAAAAATGTTTGATAAAAGTAGCTTTTATTTATGCAACAGCTCAACTATTACACAAGAACCAAAGTTACAAATGGCTCAGAAATTACACAAGAACCAAAGTTACAAACAGCTCAATTATTACACAAGAACCACACTCTTATTTTGTTGTTTGTATTTTCTTGACCATGACCTAAATGCATTTCCTTTAATTCTGATTCTCATTGGACCCGGGGGACTGACGACCATCTTGGATTTTGGCCACTCACAGTCCTCCAAATCTGACTTCACTCCACATCGGAAAATAAACCTTATAGTGTATAATAACTATGTTATAAATGTCATGCTTCTATCACAAAAAGCACAAATTACATGGTTATCCCCTAGACTATGTGGATTATATCCATAGTCTGAGGAACAGTCTTCACTTTACTTTAAAGGAGTTCTGCTTTTGGGGCAAACATGCGACGTGCGATTGTCAGATTTTTTGTTATTTCTATTGTCAGACACAAGAAGTTATTTTTGGTGTTTACTTTTACTTCGACTTGTGTATTATAGTAAACTGTATACACACACAAATCAAAACAAATGTCCAAACCTGAATTTAGTGCTTCACAGTTTCACAGAAAGAAAAAGGTTGTGAACGAATTAAAACCCTAGATGTGTTCAAGATGAGTCGTACGGCTGACGATTTTACATTTCCACAGCTCCCACTGAAACAAAACAGCTACATGTGACGTTACACGTTCAGAGTAGAGACAAGTGCAATCAATCAGTAACTCGCATTGACCTCCTGCTGATCAGCTGATATCCTCTTGCCTGATACAGGAAGGCAGTTTGCAACGGCAGAGAAGGTAGTTTCACTTTTGAACAAAGCAGAAACAAACAGGGTGACTCTAGTGAAGAGTCATGGACAGAGTGAGGTTTGTGCTGTTGATAGTCTGTTTCCAGAGCTGCTGGCATCTGCTCCAAACTCTACAAGGTACTGTACTGCATTGTTCACACACCAAGGGAAACCGGTTTAACCTATGACTCTACACCAGAATGGCATATGATTACAGTATTTGGTATGATTTAATGTAACATGTATCCATGTGCTGAACAGTCTAGTCTAAGCAGGGTTATACTACTGTCACTTTTTGCAGCTATGCTGAAAGTCACGTCACATATTAAGTCATGTTGTAATATTAATATTTACATATTGTTATATACTTTTATTCTTATAAAAGTGACAAGACCCAAAGCCGAATGGAATGAGATAGATTGATTTTAGAGTTTCCTATGAACACTAATATGTCTTTGTCTTTTTTGTAATCTCAAACAACACCTTTTCAATATGATCGTTTCAGGAAGTGTGAGAGAAGACTTTATTTCCAAGCGGGGCAGGAAGGCTGTCAGCCTGTTGAAACCCCACTAACAGCCAAGAACATGTAACCTGTAAGAGAGAGGAAGTGACAGGATTGTTGTGATTCTCCGCAGACACCCTGCGTTTCATTGTGTTGGCTGATTGGGGCGGCGTTCCCGTCCCTCCGTACTACACTCCTCATGAGGAAGCTGTTTCTGCAGAGCTGGACAGGCTGGCCCGCACTGAGGGTGTGGACTTTGTCCTCAGCCTGGGAGACCACTTCTACTTCAGTGGAATCAAAAGTGTAGATGACCCCCGCTTCAAGGTCGGTGCACAAAGCACACTGATAAATCAACTCACTTTGTTGCTATGTAGAAATATCAAATTCTGTTGGGGAAGAAACAGGAAACTTGATATGAGAGACATGTCATGCTATGCTGCAAGTGCTTTTTTCTTTTTTTGTTGTTGCCGATGCTTATGGATGTTCCAAAAATGACTATTCACTCCTGTCGTCCTCCCCCTGTCATCACCTTCCAGGCAGATGCACAGTCACTCTGCACACAGGGTAAAGCAGAAATGTAGCCTAGAATCTAAAAACTTAAAGCCGTCGTCTTAAAAAAATCAGCCGCCAGCCAATCCTCACAGCTCCTGTATAAATATAACAATTACCAAACATCTGACAATATCTCAGATCTGATAATGTGGTTAATTTCTTGGGTTTGATTTGTTTTAATGATGCAACTTGGATTGAAACGAGAACATCCACCACATAAGAGACTGAAGGCATAAAAAAAGAGTTTTAATGTGAGAATTGAGGATAAAATAAGAATGAAACTACTGGCTGGATTTTAGGTTTGTGGTTGACTTTATAGGTGTTTTAGTTAGATATTTTATCATTTATTGTTTAAAAGGAGCATAACAACATGTTGAATGCAATAAACAGCACACACATGATATATTAATAATGGTCTCTTTTGTCCAAAGAACACATTTGAAAGGGTCTTCTCCCATCCCTCATCGCTGGATATCCCATGGTACCTTGTCGCTGGAAACCATGACCACAGGGGCAACATCACAGCTCAGATAGCATACTCTGACATATCCCATCGCTGGTAAACCTGAGACACACAGTCAGTAGAAACTCTGAAAAATCTCATATTTATCTAATATAATAAAGGCACTAAAACTGTAGTTTTACTTTAAGATTTTAAGTACATGTTGCTACCAATACTTAATTTTACTAGTTGACTTGTATGAGTACATCAACAGCTCTGCTTGTCTCTATAGGAACTACCCAGGCCTCTACTATGATCTGCTATTTACTGTTCCGCATACAAATGTGTCATTGAACGTCCTGATGATTGACACAGTGGTGTTGTGTGGAAACACATATGACCAAACCCAGCCCTCGGCACCCGAATACCCCAGAGCAGCAGAGCAGCAGTGGCAGTGGATCAAATCTAAACTGGCCAGCAGCAGGTGAGCCAGTACCTTTCATAGGATTTCGAGAGACATGTGCTCCAAACTAACACACTGGACTTTGAGTTACAAAGTAGTCCAGTTTAAGGGAATCCCAGCTACCTGATGAGATTCTAACAGGTTGTACAACTCATTTCAGGTCGGACTATGTTGTGGTGGCTGGTCATTATCCTGTGTGGTCCATTGGCCATCATGGACCCACAGCCTGTTTGGTCAACAGACTGAGGCCACTGCTGAAAAAGTACAGAGTCTCCGTGTACCTGTGTGGCCATGATCACAACCAGCAGGTATGTACTGTATACTCAGATTGATGTCCTTTATTAATATGAACTCATCTTTTGTGAAGTGAAAGATGCATCGTATTGCACCTTTAACCAGAGAGACATGCTTGTTTTATATTGGCTCACAGCTGGTTTGCATATTCAGGTTATAGGCCTGTGATCACGTTTTGAGCTTCAAGTCCCAAAGAAGGAACATTTCAAATCTAAAAATATTCCCATATACAGGCATTAGAGACAGGCCAAGTTGTCAGTCATATTTATAGTGTTCTGTTGCTTTAAGGAACACAGAGGTAGCTGCCAGTGAAGTACTAGTACTTGGTTCCCACCTTCCATGAACATGTCAGCTCTATAAATGTAAATCCATCCATCTATGAGGTAGTCCTGTTTCCTCAGGGATGAGAATTTATGGTATAGCCAGATAATGATGCCAGAAAACAAAACTAAGTACAATTGCTGTATAAACCAAAAAAAAAGTGATATTTTTGGATCAAATGAAGTTGTATATGCAGCACAGCTGAGATTGATAGGTCAATTGCTATTGACACTTTGTCTTTCTGTCTCTACAGTTTATCAGAGAGGATGATGGGAGCTCGTATGCTGTCAGTGGGAGCGGGGTTGTCAGCGACCCATCCACCAGTCACCAGGACAGCATTCCTCGGTCCTGGCAGCTGTACTCCAGCGCTGTCAATCACACAGTAGGAGGGGTGGCTTACTTCCAGGTCACTGAGCATCACATGACAGTTGGCTTCATGCAGACAGATGGGAAGTGTGTTTACCAGGCAGAGCTGCCGAAACGCACACGCTGAAGTGTTCCATCAGTATCACCGCCACTTACATTGATAACGCATTTAAAGGGGACATTTTTACAGCAAGTATGAACAGAAGGATTGATTACAGGACAGAAAAAAACTCTTTCACTGTTCTTATTGAGCCAGACTCAGCTATTAATCAGCAAGCAGCAGGTTTCCTGGATGTATATTAACCACTTAAGCCTATTTTTCAGTTTTCCTGCTATAAAAGATAATATATATATATATATATATATATATATATATATATATAAATAGAATATCTCTACAACCACAAATGTTAACGTAAACCTGGTATCAAAATAAATCTACAATATTTGAGGTGAATGTGGAAGTGTCAGAATCGATTTATGTTACTATTACAGAGCAAAAATAGTTATAATATTATGAAAAAAAATATCTTCAATGCAAAGTTCAAAGATTAAAGTTCAAAGAACAATTATTTGTCCATAAAATCATAGAAATCACATTGAGGATCATTACAGAACATGAATATATTCTGATTTTTTTTTTAAAAAGAGACTATAAAGTACCCAAATAAATAATTACACAATTGGTTCAAATATAAATTAAATATCAATAATTATTAGTTGTATTGATGTGGATATTGATGATATATATTGATACTGTAACAGTAACATTGTGTTTTACTACAGATAAACATATTTTAGTTTTGTAGCTGAGGTTTTCTCGTGCAATATATGAATAAAACTCAAAGCTGCAATAGGGGTTTTGGATTTTAACTGGATTTTTTTAGGTTAACTTCTGGGTGGAAGACATTATACCACAAAAAAATGGAGACATGTGCTCATCCTGGAGAGGAATTAAGATGATGTCAGGGACAAACACAGGCACAGGCCCCAAACAACACAGAAATTATTCAGCCCATATAAATACTTTAATTCCTATCAAATGTGTAATGACTAATTAACTAATGGATTCAATTAATGACCACTTAAGAAAATCTTTATTCAAGGGCTGCCCTACTAAAACCCTTAATGACTTACAGCCTATATCATTAACATCACTAGTAATAAAACTGGAAAACACATGTTAGAAAATGAAACTGGGTATGTAACTTAACTCCACACCTTGAGTGGTTTGCATATAAATTTGAGAGCAGTGTTGATGATGCAATGTCATTTTGAACATTTAATAAGCGCATAGGCAAGGTTACTTGTTGATTTTTCATCAGCTTTTCAATACAATGAAACTTCACAGCCTACTATTCGAAAAGCTCATATCTCCTTCCTTAGAAAAACTCATCCAATAGATTATCCGTTTTCTTACTTGTAGAACTCTGAATGTAATTAAATGTTTAAAGGTCTGACTTAGTTGAAATTTTCACTGTCCCCCTTACTTTTACAGCAAGTGTAACGATAACCATATTGTAAAATTGTTTAAGGACAGTGTTGTTCAGCCTTTTCTCAGTCAGATCAAGCACATGGACCCAGAATGGAAGAGCTTGTGAACTGGTGCAACTGATCTCTTCTATACCCAAAACTAATGTGGTAATCTCACCAAAACAGCAACAAATTTCTTAATACTTAAGAACTCTTTGAACATAAGAACCGTTTGAGATTTCATAAGAATACAGATTACAACATCTTGCTGCAACATCTGAACGGTCTTCATAAACTGAACTCTTGGAGATGATTAAAAAAATATATATATATTATGCTACGCACCTTTTAAAGTATTAACAGCTTAATTTATCGACTGGTTTCTTACCCTCAGCTTTAAAATTGGCAAAATACAAAGAGTCTTAGTACAGCTTGATATTACACAAATCCTCAAGAATGCATGATTATCGACAACTCCACACACCCTCTATGATTACTTTAACTTGATGATACTCAGGAATGAGTTTTAGATTGCCTGCAGAGCTGGGCCCTAGGGGCTTTAATACCAAAGAGTCACCAGCATCAACACCTGGGATAGGATACCCCAGGATAGAAAATATTTTTTCTTAGAAGTACCTTTTTGTGTTTCAAAAGCACACAAGTTGCAATGAGACATGATTTCAAGCTGAAAAAAAAACAAAAACTTCCATAGAAATGTGTAAATAACAAAAGTTGCAAGTTGCTAAAGGGAAAAGAGGTTAACTCTATATTTATATTAAACTTAAAATCATAACAAATTAAAAAGATTCACATACACCATATTAATACAACACAAGCTGTTCTTATTAATAACAACATGTACCTAGGGGAAGGGAGGAAGTAGGCTGCTGGGGAGGTTTATACAGGAAGACAAGGTCAAACCACATTTGCTCATTTAGTTCATACAACAATGCAAAAAGTTACCAAGCCACACACGTTGAGAAAGAGTAAGCAGCATGTGTGAGTGCACATTAACTCTTAATTTACTAGCATGAGAGTGATTTAAGTTAAAGAAAAAATAAGTTACCATGGAGCTGGATCAAGTAGGGATTGGTTAGCTAAAAACAAAATTCAGCAGAGGCAGGAGAGAGCTGCAGCACAATCAGAACAACAGAGAACTCATCTGTGTTATTCAGCCCTATATACTGGAGAAAATACACACCAGGTGTGTGTCTGGCTGCCAATTAACCCAAGGCCCTGTGTAGAGAGGGGTGTGTCACACAGACTGGAATCTACCTGATCTGTTTCTATACCTGCAACGCTTGTATCACACATGTAGAAGGAAGTTTGGTTTTATTCCAGAAGCCATGAATCTCATGATCAATACAAGAAAAGAAAAAGATTAACACATTCTTGCATTCACACACGTTTTCAGCAGCAGCCTGGGTGAAGGCAGCTTGCTGCTGAAACGTTGGTTTATGTTTTACATATAAATACTGTGTTCATCTATTTTTGTTTTTGTTTTCAGACTTGTTATCACCTGCAAATACCTCAAACCTACAGGTGTGACCTACTTTTTTCTGTTTTTTTCTGTCCATTTTAAGCATTGACATGTGAATTTAAACAGTGGAATATATGGTGGTGGAAACAGTTGTATTAAATGATTGACTTCTTCTGCCTCTCTTCACAATTAACACTTCATCACAGTTACTTTATGTTTACCACAAACGATTTCAGGTTATCTTGATAATTCACACTTTTGTGCACTGAATGCGGCATTTAAAACATTTGATTTCCTTAGCATGCCTGCACTATTTCATGAACTGGAGCCAGTTTATTTCAATAGAGGGCAGCAGTGAGCTGCAGTAGGACAGCTGCTCAAATAAAGTTAGATTTTACAGACAACATTTTACACCAAATCCTACAAAACCCAGTGACTAGATGCAATACTCAGACCTGATGGCATTTATTAAACACATGTTTCACACAGACAGCCAGTATATACAGTACTGTAGCAGTGTTTTAGGCACTTTAGATGTTTAGTTTTGTAACCATTATGTAATACCTCTAGGGAACCATATGAGTGGTCCCAAATGTATTCTGCCGCATGACAATGAGCCCAAACATCCAGAGTCATGAAAACTATCTTCAGTAACAAGATTAATAAGGAGTCGTGCAACAGATGGTTTGGACTCATAAAGCTCAGTGATTATACAAAGAGACAGAAACAGCTTAGAACTGTGGCCGACTGAGAACCAAATATTGATTCAATTTAGGCTTCTTCTGTTTACTCAACTTGTATGAAGTTAATTGAATTAAGGACTTTTAATGTCACCAGTATTAAACTAGGTTTAAAGTATTAGTCCCATCACTCATGTTTATGAATATATTTATATAGCAAACTGTCTCATCATTTTTTTACTTATTTCATTCAACAGATTCCAATAAATATACAGTGTATGTTAGGGTGCAATTTTTTTGATGACTCAAATTCAGTTCTATTTTATTCTATTTGTATAGCCCAAATCAAAAACTACAGATTTACCTCAGGGGATTTTACAGTTTGTACGGCAGCAATAAAAGATTCCCTATACTTAGGCCCTCATACCATATAAGGAAACACTCTCCCCCCAAAAAAGTGAATATTATATGCCTACATGTGATATGTATGACACAAACCTCAGCTGAGTTTGTGTCTCATCTTAACACCACCATTTTTTTTTCAAAATCATTTATTACATTTTCAACATTTCACCACATAAATGATCAACACCAATAAGAAGTACAAAGTAGCTAAGAACAGCATCATATACAGTAAAAATATGTCAATTTCACTTGAACACAATAAATTAAGCATCTGATACAAAAATAAAATACTCTAGATATTAATACCCCAGGAAATGTAGTTTCACCAGTCTCCCCGAAAAAAACCTTAGTTAAAAAAGTACACAATAATGTAAAATAAATAAAATCAGTTGGTAGTATTTATGTAGATCAGAAGTACCTCTTACCAAAAGACTAAGAATGAAATATTACAGCTTCAATAATATGTGTGTACAGCAGAGCACTCCAACAGTGTTTCCCAAAAAGTCTCTTTATCTGCAGCATACAGTGATAGACGAGGAATCAAATATATCTGACATTCAGAGGCAGTTTCACAGAAACTAAGAAGGGGTTGATTCCAGTCACCAGTGGAATGTTGGAAAGCGTGTTGTGACGGGGTACCACTCTACACGACTCCTTTAGGAGGGTTCTTCTTGCGCTTGCAGCAGATCACTGTGACAGCGATGATGCCGCCGACCACCAGCAGGATGAGGAAGACGGCACCGGCGATCACACCCGCTGAGTAGTCTGTTGGAGGACAAAACAACAATTAAAGGTCATTTTTTGCAACAATTTGATTTAGAATGAATAAAGACAAAAAAAAAGATAAAACGCAAAATACAGAGTCAAATAAAAAAGGCCATTAGGGGTTATATTTCATTCACTTCATTATCTCACTCTCAACCTGAAACTGTTGTTTCTTGCGTGTCTACGTAGAATGAAAATGAAACAAAAACCTACCTAAAAACACAATCATTTTGAGGAGCTTCTCTACCATTTATGGAACACGGAGGAGTTTGTCACAAGTAAAGACACGGCCCACTGTGGGAGCTGAGCTTCATTTTGTTACTTTAAGGAAATTAACGTGAGTCATCAACCGGAGGATACTCCCAACATCCCAACATCCCATCATCCTCTGAGATACGCGTCGACCTCTAACTCCAAGACCGACAACACCAAAGAACAAGGTTATTGTGAGAGAAACTGGCTGCCACGCTCACTCTTTCACTATTGAAATCACCAGACGGGAAATATTCTCGTTTAATTGGAAAACAGCTGTTGCACAGATGCTGCGCTGCAGAGGGCAGAGAGGGCGGATTCGTCATTGATGTCTCTGTTGGGATCAAAGTTTGTAATCTGATCTTCTGATCTGCCTGATTGGTAGATTCCATGTCAGTCTGACATCTGCATCAAGGTGGATTCTCAGATAAGGTGAAGTACTACAACACCACGCTGCCACTGAATAGCCGATGTTATTGACTACTGCAACTGATATGTGATGAGAGGATTGGCACCAAAGCAATCTATTTATCTCTAGCAGACCCATAGCCTTGTCTTATATCCTGAACCTTTTTATCCTAAAATTAAGAAAATGAGGGCGAGTAAGCTGGATGGTTGGCAGCCCTCAGTAAGATTAACCACTCTCAAGATCAAATAACTCAAAGAATGAAACAAAAGGCACCTCAACTGGGATGTTCAGCAATTTTGTTTCACTTAACATGCATCGATATATTAAATAACAGTGACCCGCAGTTAGAGTTACTGTATATGTTTGTCTGTCATTCGTTGTTCAGGGGAGAAACCTCAGTTATTCATCATTAAGGCCAGTGCACTCCCATTTCAGTGGGAGTGGCAGCACACACATATTTCTGAAAACATGACCTCAATTCAACATTGTTACTGATGTGCAAGAAGCACAAGCAGTGAAATGAAGTTCACTTCTGGTTTTGCACAAACACCTCACATAAAACCGTTGAGTTTCATCACCGGACTGTGTTTAATCAGCAGCTGGATCTGTGTCTGGTTCAAATCCAACATGTTTAGAAATAAAGCTTAGTACTCTGATAATTCAACAGTTTGTTTTGGATTAATGTCAGGACAGTTAGACATATATCACCAGCCTCTTTAATAAAATCCTCCGCTACTCACTTTCAAATATGGACGGGTTCTTGTATTCGGAGCACTGGGGCTGGCTCAGCTCTCCCAGCTGTTTGTCTGAGCTGCGGGTGGGGATGAAGGCCTGCACGCTGAAGCAGTAGCTCTCGCCTTGGTCCAAACCCGTCAGTTCTATCACGTTGCTCTTGGACACCTTGACTTTCTGACAACAGCAGAGGGAAACAACGATTACAATATGTTTTTTTTGTTATCGGCCTGTTTAAGGGCGCGTTGCGGCGACCGCTGCGTGCTCACCTTGCCCGTGCTCTTGTTCCGACGGTAGGTGACTTGATACTGCAGCTCATCTGCGAAGATGTCCCGGATGTTCAGATGGTGGCCATCTTTATATATGGCGGTGAGCGGGTCACTCACGTACAGCGTGGTCTTCTTTCTGTCGTCGCTCACCTCCAGCTTGAAGTCGGGTCTGCTTATTTGAGCTGTGGAGGGACAGCAAATCAGACAGTGAGCTCACAGGGCTATCTCTGCATCCAGATGCAGAGATAGCCATTTGAATATAATGACCAGTCTGATTGTGATGACATGATAACTTTTAAATTAATCAAGCTGATCAATCACACTTCCACACCCGTAACTATTAATCCACTTTAAAATTAGAAGGTCAAAATTGCAGGATTGCTTTAAAAGTAGATATGTATTGTATGTTTTCTTATACATTTAGTCTATGTGACATTATAAAATTTGAGCCATTAGTTGTGACATGACAAAGATTTTTTTTATAAGGTAAAGCTGCACTTTTTGTGCAATAAAACCATAAGTTTTGCAGAACTATCATTTCGAAACCCATTACTATGTTATTACATAAAACCCGATGAGTGTGAAAAAAAGAATATTTACATTTGCATTTGAAATGTGAACATAATGACTCGTCTGATCATGACGCCATGATAACTTTTAAATTGGCCAATCACATTTCTAACCACTTAACTCAAATCTATTAATACATTTTAAGTTCAGTAGGTGGAAGTTGCAGTATAGTAACAACTTGAATCACCAGGCTCCTTGTGACTACTTTTTAGTGAAATTTCCTTTTTTTGCTGAGCTCAGGGGTTAATAGTGACTTATTGCTGAGGGATTGATAAAAACAGCGATGAAACCATGGTGATGCACGTTATCATAAACTGAAATGACCCTTTAAAACATGTAAAGGTCACACCGTGTGTCAGCTGCTGACCTGCCTGAACATGCTTCTAACTGGTCTGTAATCTGACATGAGCATGTGCTTCGAAATGAAATGTTTTGTAACACATAATGTCGGGGAAAAAAAGGACTTACTGTCTTTGTAGGGGCAGAATCTTGACGAGGTGGTGTAGGGGAACTCGATGAGGTCAGAGGTGGCCCCCCGTGGGGGTTCGGACAGGACATCGGCGGTGTAACAGGCCTTCAGGTCCGTCAGGGAGCTCGACAGGTCGCACATCGTCTCTGAGCTCCGGATGCAGTTAATGTTTCTCTGTTTGTCGCGGCCGACCCTGAAACAGTTTGCCAGACAAACCCCTCATTAGACACAGAATGGCAGGCTGATGCAAATGTTTGCAATTAGAAAGATTCCAGGACCGGTAATTTACTGAATTCCTGCAAGGAAGAATGAAACGGTAAGAAAAAAAAAAACTCGCCCTAGTTCTGTCTCTTTGCACTTGTAATCTCTCAATAATATTTCACATTACACCTCCAGTAAAACACTTTTGTTTAGTTTCTGATTTATTTCCTTTCCTTTCCTCTTGTTTTCAGAGTCGTTTTGGTTGAAAGATCTGTGATATAAAATCAAGATTCCAGTAAAAGCTTTTACTGGATCAATAATGGCTTCTTATCATGTTCTGCAATGAATTCCTTCAGGGTTACTTAGCGGGCATGTAAGAGAGGACGGCGCATCAGCATACGCACTAGAAACCCAAATGTATTTTTGCAATGAATAAACAAAATTATATGTATAATCTTAAAAGAACTCACTGAGAATATTCCACAGTGTAGGAATAATCCGCTGAAGGTTTTGGACTCCAGGTCAGCAGGGTTTTAAAGTTAGTAGATTTCCAAGTGACATTCTGTGCTCTGGGAAAGGAACCTGCGCAATAAAAAAAAAAACATGTTAATAACATGTAAAATGCTATTTGAAAAGTAGATATGTATTGTACATTTTCTTATACATTTAGTCTATGTGGCATTATAAAATCTGAGCCTTACACCTTATCTAAATCAAATCACTAGGCGAAACTGCCTGAAAAACTCCTTTAAAAGGTAAAGCTGCACTTTTCATTCAATAAAACCATGATAAGTTTTGCAGAAGTATAATTTTGGATTGCAAAATATTACTGTGTTGTTACATAAAAGTTCATGAGTTCATTGCACACATTACTGCAGAAAAACATCATGGTATCTACAAGATAAATGTACAATCAACAAACAATCCCATGCAGCATTTCATCAAGTTCATAAAATCATCTCAATGAAGTGCTGGATGACACACCTTAGTCTTATCAATCTTTATAAAATATTTTGTTTAGTTGTTTTGTTCTGACTGGCTGCTCTTTGCCAAAACTTGTGGTTTGTTTTTTCTAACTACAGAAGAATGCAGATGAGAGAGAAAAAAAATCTGCTTTGATAACAAAAGCAAAGCCTTAGCAGGATTTATCTAACGTTTTTTAAAAGATGACTTGTTTAAAAGATGAGCCGCTGACAAATATCATGATAGCAGCAAAAAGAAAAACAATTTTTTCACACCATTTCACTGTACTTTTCCCACCATTGAGGTATAATAAGTTTCCAGTGCACACACAGGAAAATCACACAACTTATGTAATCACCTTGAGACAATTTAGCATTAGAATGCAGGATGGAACCTTGCTCGCCGTGAGTTAGTTTTGGTATAACAGCGGCCTGGACACATGTAGTTTTGCAAGTAATCTAAAGATTTTAAGTTGCACAATTTACATATCAATAATGTATTGTATTCTTTAACAAATAATACATTTTGCACAGTTTAGGCAGCTTCTTCTTCATTTCTGCTCAAACATAGTGCTCAACACAAACGTTTGCAGAGTGTGAAGTGACCACTTTTTATAATAATAATAGCAATAATAATAATAGCTATAAAATCAGAGGTAATAAATAAATAAATAAATAAATAGAGAACAAATAGTTGTGTGCAGGAAAGCCAGCAAAGACGTTGTTTGACCCGATTCTTGTTAATGCAACTTTACAACCTATGTTCTTATTTATTTATTTATTTTTACAATAAACCATACTGTTTATTCTATTTCACACTCTTCTGTGTTTTGCATTTATATTTTGTTCCCTAATAATGCAGACTAATCAATATACAATTTTAATGAGAACAGCTATAATTCCTATAAATGTATCTGGTTGGTTGGACTCACCTGAAGCTGAGTTGGTAAAAAGAAAGACGGTAAAAAACAGAGTCAAAGCAGCTGCTGGTTGCCTTATAGTTTCCATTTCGGGTTATTTGTAGATATGGGTTGTTTCTCTCTCTTCAGTTCCTTCTAGGAGTAACGCGTTGAGCTGCTGTGTCTGCTATGAACCTTCTTTTCCTCCGGGTATTGCAATTTAACCGCGCGAGGCTTGACCATATAAGGAGCGTCGAGTGTGTCGTCACCGCGCAGGGACGTGCCCGCGCTGAGGTCATAGAGCGGATACAGTACTCTCCTGGATTACAGTGGATTCCACCGCATTTTCGAAGCGAGTAGGCTGTTGAACTCATTGGCGAATTATGCTTAATACCTGGACGGAAAATTCAAAAGCACAGCCTGAAAATGCATTTGTGATGTAGTTTATTATTATTATCATCATTATTATATCAATATTCATAAAAAATAATAAAAATAGAATACATGTTTATTTCTCCTAATTATTATTAATTGCTTGATCTATTTACTAATTCAATTGCAACCCGTTAATTTTGTGAGGAATATCACATTTTGAGTTGGAAAATTATTCCCACTTTCCATTTGTACAAATCCTGTTGTTCCCTCAATTTCTTATGTAGAATGACTCAAAACATAGTCAGAACTATGAAATCAGCTTTTCATATCAAGGGCACTTTATTATGTAGTCATGCTGTGTAAAACCAAATGCTGATCTAAAATCCATAAGTAAATGAATTCACGAATGATGATGAATGTTTGATTCATGCTCCCACTCACCCTGCTGCTGAAGCAGGATTTTAAAAGCTAATGGCTCCTTGGAATTAATACAGCACTGATCGCCTAACGTTTTCCGTGCAGTGGCTCGCTGTGTGTTGCAGTGACTCAACTGGGGAAGGTGTCTACCCTTGTGCTCAGTAATGCTCCCGCCGCCAATCAGCTTATGCTGCTTATGGGAAACATGATTAGGATTGCAGCTTCAGTAATGTAAACCCCTCTATTGTGCTATAGGATTAAGTAAAGGTAGGAAAAAAATATCTTAGCTATCTTAAAGCATTGCCCTTTTTTCATTTGTAATCCTTTTAGAGATGAAGATCTGAAGACCATTTTCTACCATAATATTACCATATTTCTACCTCATAACATCTTCCTCAGGTAGTAAAGTACTTAAATGTTAGGCAAATGTTGTTAAGATGTCAATGATGTCATGTTTTTATGCAATTGATTTAACCACTTTAGCACCAGACCTATTTTTTTCTTTTTTTCCCTGCTATAAATGATAATAAATATGGAATATCTCTACAGCTACAAAGGGTATTGTACTTAAACCTGGTATCAAATCACATGGGAGGTGACTACAGAAATGTCAGAATCAATTTTTGTTGCTGTGATAGAGAAAATATAGTTAGAATATTTAAAAAATAAATATAAATATAAAACCGAACACTGCATTTTACTACAGATAAAATTACTCTATTTAAAACTTAAAACAAGCCCAAACTGACCAAAATCAGAGAAGTGGTCAAAGATCAATTATTTGTCCATAAAATCATTACAGAACATGAAGAATATATTCTGTAAGACTCAATTAAATAATCACAAAAACAGCTCAAATCTAAATTAAATACCAACATTGTTGTTAATTGCAGCCCTAATACTGATATTATATTATACTACTTTCTTATTTGTATTGATGATATATATATATTGATACTGCAACAGTATCAATGTGTTTTTATTACAGATAAAAATACTATATTTTGTGTTGTAGCTAAGGTTTTCTAATGTGATATATGCATAAAACTTGCTGCCCAATATAAGGGGGTTTTGGATTTTAACAGGTTCATTTTAATGAGAAATTTCATGAGAAAACTGGCTTTGACTTACATGAAAACAGAAAACTTCATAACTATAAACTACATTGTTATAATCCAATGACAGATATGAGCAGAGAGAGAGAATGCTTCATTCATTCTTTTAACAACAGTTATATCCCTATTCTGTTCTGTTGACCCTGACACATTTCTCTCATTCTTCAGCCAGGCTTCTATAGTAGTAGTTGGTGAAGTCATAGAATGGATGCCTGAACGGATGCTTTACTGCTGACCCAACAACCACAGTTACTACTACATGACGTAACAGTGGAAAGAAGTGTTCTCTGGTCCACAGACGCCTGATGGGGTCTGTGGCAGCATCATTATGGATCTGACAGACGGCGTGAGTCAAGACATGTGCTCACCAGACAGCTCGAGTGGGTGAACTGGAGGTCTATTTATACACTCAGTTCATCAGAGGTATTCTGCATTCCCAGGCACAAAAGAACCGCCACAGAGAAAATGTGTGTGACATGTTTTAGAAAGCATGCGCTGGGTTACAGTTTTTTCCAAGAATTGGGTCTAAATCAATTGCCTGGGCGGGAATTATTATCCTAAAAATATTCTATTCCACAAAATACATATTTGAGTCCCGCAAACAAATCGAAAAATACAGGGTGTTCGATGTGCGGGTTTTGTTTTTCTTGGTTCGGAGCTGCCAGCAGTAGTACATTCTGTGGCTCTGAATAACAAGGAGACCTCTGCCAGGAAGGACTGAATGCAAATGACAGTTCTTTCCATGTGAATACAAGCCCAGTGGGAGCTCCCTCAGTTCATCACACACCGCACAGGCCCAGAAAACAGAGGACAGAATGAGCGTACAATGGTGACATTAACCGTAAAACTAAAGGCAAAGAAAAATCCAGATCAGATCAGACAAAAAACCTCAATAACTCTTTTGAAAGAACAGATCCAAATGTTTTTTGGAACTCTTACGGGTCAGTGATAAATTCTACTGACAGCCCAACGGTCAGCGTGCACAGTTCTCCAAACTGATGGATTAGCTTGGTTTAACTATCACATCATGAATCCTCTAACATACGTCACCATCATCTCGAGCTGTTCCCTGGCAACAAAGTGGACTACAAGTACTGCACAGAGCTGCTTTCATGTGTCTCTGCCCTCCGTTCCATTATAGGAATATACAGTACAATGCAGCTCTCTGTCTAGTCTATGACGACACCGCGCAGCGATAATTGGCTCAGCCTGCTGGAATACTATACTACTCCCAGTTTCCACTTCTAATTCCTCATAGATTTTAGTCTTCATCAATTCAGATTTCTGGGTCTTTATGAGTCATTATCTTCTTGAAAGATTGTTCACAAATGACTATTTTTGCACATTTGTTTATTTTTTGCTACCCGGTTTGGAACACGGATATCCCATCGGCAAAGTCAGGCAAAATGTCAGTGGATCCCTTTCAGCCGTCAGACATATTTTAAATTCAGGCATCTCTCCTGGCAGACGGTCTTTAATACAAACCAGATACTCAGACGGTTCTGTTTATGGGATTTAAACTACTTTGTTTTATGAAGGCGGGTAGTTAATTCTTAGGTTTTTGATAAAAAAGTACCCAAGCACCTGTTTTTGTTAAGTCTCCCTATAACTGAAGGAAGATAAAGAAAATAGTGCACTTGGCGGGGATTACAGAGACACTACAGAGGCCGTGATTTAGATTTGGAAAAAATCTGCCGGTTCTTTGAACTCTCACTTTTATGTTGTTTGTTCTTCTACCGCCAGACATAGTCTTGGTCTGTAGGAGAGATTTTGTCATAGTATTTATGCCTCTGTGTTAATGACTCTGGAATTTACTGATAAAATGACCCGATTGTGAAATACCAAAAAAAAGGTTAAATAAATTTGACAAATCACAGTAAAAGTAGTGTGATCTATTGAATTGTCATTGGAGATCCCCAACTTTTCCTACATCCTTTTCCTTCATTGCTTACTTAAAAGGTAACAGTGATCACTATTAACAGATCCACATCTTTCTTGAATCATACAGATGTGTTATGAATTAATGATTTTTTTTTTTAAATACCTAAAAACATTTTGTCACGTCTCACGAGAGTTCTTCACTCTTCTGAGTGTTCAGAATTCCGCAGTAAATCATCTTGAACTGTCATTTGTTTTGAAAAATCCAAGGAAAAGGAAATTGTTTCCTTGATTCTTGGGAGTCAAACACAAAGGCTTCTAAACCTGGGTGTGCTCCAGCGCTTCCTGTTTTGCTTGCTTGTTAGTTATATACTGATAACCATTACTGCATCCTCTACCACGGAGTGTAAACACCAGTGCAAAGCTGACACTATACATTGACGTGAATTTTTATTGACCATTTAGTACGTGCAATCTGTACACATTTAGACGTCAACAGACCATTCATACGGTTCAGCGTATAGTTGGAAACATTGTGAAGTACACAATTTATTACGTAAGGACGACTTCCTTTTGTAATTTCCAAAAATGGGGAAGTATGTGTTTTAAAATAATCTAACCCATATTATACTTCTGTTTTTTTCCACTAAAAACACACAATGTGGGCTACTTAGACTTCCTAGGTCCACCTACTTAATATTAGCAGAGCAACACTGTCCATGCAGTAAAAAGCAATGAGGAGTGTATAGGTCTGTGCATCAGAGAAACATCCACACATCAGATCAGATATCCATATCTTTTATATAAGGCCTCATTGTTTAGTATAATGCATACTTACAGCCGTATACATTTATAGTCAGATTTGCATTTTAACGTGAATGTATGTCTGATTATCAGGAGAGAATCAGTGCATATGGATTCCTCTGCACTCTATTGACATGTGTGCAACTAACATGTTGAATTTTGCACTTTCCACATAGATAGGCATTTTGCACCATGCACAGTTTACGTTACTGCTGTTACTGCACCATCTGAATTGCTGTATTTTTTTATTCTATTCTTTTATTTATCTATTCTCTGTTACCTGCCAAGAGAGTATGAATCTAAAATTGAAGTCCCTCTATTTGCATATTTACATTTATATTTTGTACTTATGTTCATTAATGTTTTGTCCCTTTTTCATTTTTTTTTTTTAAATTGATTGGAAATGTACCTCATTTTCCCAAAACTCACATTAACACAAATCCAAAAATCACACACACAAAATGCAAAATCCCAAAACATATCTCCAGCAAAATTCTACTTTTCCTTCAAAACAATTTTATCTCCTCAAAAGGGAATTTTATGTATACATGACAGACACAGAACATGCAGAATGGGAAACAGATTTCCACTGAACAAAAGATAGAAAATAGGCCAGTCAACAAAAAAAGGAAAGAAAGGAAAAGGACAAAAGAACTAGGCCACACCCTGTCTTTGGTTCTTTTCTGACCACAGGACATTATTGATATCACAGACACAGATTCTCCAGCTCACCTGTGGCCTTTATATTGCTAAAGCTTTGACTGCAGTTTACAGAAAAGCCTTGGAAATGGACACTTTGCCAGTCAGTGATTTTCTATAACTGCTTATTCCTCATTAGGGTCGCAGGCACAGGGAGAACATGCAAACTCCACACAGAAAGGTCCCAGACTCAGGACCAAGGAGGTCTTGAACCTGTGACCTTCTTGCTGTGAGCAACAGCGCTAACCCCTGCTCCACCGTGCCGCCTGACATTCTGCCACACAGGGATATTTGGCAATGATGGATAATGTGCAAAATAGAGAGAATTGTCTGTCATATTTTGGAGAAAGCATGTTTTAGAATTGAAATGTGGGTCTGAACCAGTCAGTGTGTATAGTGTATTGTTTAACAAAATTGGCACAAGAGTTAGAGGTCATCATCATTTTCAACAATTAAGAAATCTTTTTATAGGGTTAGAGCTTCATAAAATTATTAATAATAATAATAAAAGAAAAATGTGTCTGTCTAATACAAAGCCGGCAGCCACAAAGCGTGTCTACGGTTTATCATCTCAGATTACTGATAAGAGCTGAACACTGGGTTTACATTCCTGTGGTGGGTGATGGCTTGGACACAAACAGGGTAAGAACTTATGCTGCAGAGGCTACATTTTGTCTGAAGCTTTAATGAATCATCTGGGAGAGGTACAGAACAGCTGTAGGTTTTCTTATTGTCAGGAGTTGTAAAATAACACATAGTACAGAAAACATATAGCAACAGGATCGACGACCTGGAGGTCGTTTTCCCATGGAGGAAACGCTAATTCAGCCAGGCAGCTTTTTTTACTGAGAGCCTCTTAGACTGCGAACACACTTCCAGTACATATAAGGCACCAGCTTACTGCTCCTTCATGCACAACCTCAGAACCTGGCTCAAAAACTCCCAGGTGAGCCATTATATCTAGCCTCTGCATGCCTGCTTTGTCTGTTCCCATCTGCCTGTATGTCTCACATCAACGTCTCCTTGCTCTAATCTTGTTTTTAATCCTGTTCCTGTCTAAAACTATTGTTCCTGCTGACTGTGTGTTGTCTGCTATTGCTCATGTTTTGTTGTGTACAACTGTCTGATAATGCCTATGTCCTGTATTGCCTGTTAAATTTTTTTTCTTTTCATACACAATTGAATCGTATCAGCTATTAGGATGTGTTTTGTTGTGTAGAGTTTCCAATATAAGTTGAAAGTAAGGATAAAATGAAGCAAGATGAAGAAGGATTCAGTAATCTCCTGATCTTTCTTAACACATATCAAGGAGTAGGAGCCATATCTACACTGCAACTTTCTGTTCTTGAGGTCAGAACACTCTGTTACAGCAAATGAAAGAATGACAAAGGGGCATCTGTCATATCAAATATAGCATAGTGTGCACATTTTTAAAGCACTTTATATGTTTACATGTACTTAATTTCATTTTATTATTTATTTATAGTCTTACACCTTATGTGTGGCTTTTATCATAATTCTTGAATTATTGCATTGTTTAATTCCATACTTTTATTTGATTATATGATTGATATATGATTTATTGTCCCAGATAGGCTGGCAACCATCTGGGTATCCCTGCCTCTTGCCTGTAATGCACTGGGATTGGCTTCAGCAGACCCATGTGACCCTAATGAGGAATAAGCGGGTATAGAAGATAAATGAATGAATGAATGATTTATTGGACAATGTTTTATACTATTGTTTTTGTACTTTTATCACATGGAACCAGTGTTTGCTTAGTGGTGGCCCTCTGTGCTGGGTGCTGTTTTGGCTGGGGCTGGGATGTCATTTCTCATGGGGCACCCCGTGGTGCCCTCCGCTGCAGTGTCAGGGGTCCTTTGCCTGCTTGTAGTTGGGTGGGAACTCGAGCTGTGGCATTCTGTCCTGGGCCGTGAACATTTCCCAGCACAGACGGCAGTGTTTCCTGACATGGTTCCTGTGTGTGTGTGAGTGTGTGTATAAGAGAGAGTCATCAGAGCGTGTTGTAGATCAGTTTGTGCTACATTTTCTGTGTATGAAAAGTGCTTTGTAAATAAAGATTGATTGATTACATTTGTATCCATAATGAAACATCATTAAGGTGGTGCCTGATTGGTCTTAAATATATGCAGCCAGAGTGATAAAGAACCAGAAGAACAATTTGCAGCAGATATTTTAATCCCCAAGAGTCTTTGTCTCAACATCATGGAGAGAGTTTGAGATTATATAAATAAACAGAAAGTCAGTAAATCCACAGGACTGTTGCAACATCGCTGACATGCAGGAACAACCGACCACCCAAGTACCTTGAAAAACTGTGTGCAGGTATACTGAGGACTGCGTGAGGAGAATAATGGGAATTAATTAAACTGAGGCTATCACGTGCTTCTACTGAGCCGTTTGCATGGACTGAAGCTTACTTTGACAGATGAGCAAAGCTCCGGCCAATGCATCACATTCCTGGCACTGTTGTCATGTATTCTCTTCCACAGAGTGCAGAGGACGTCAGGTGGTGCAGCAGCGCGCAGGACTCTGCAGCTTCTAAACCACAGGGAGTGGTTGCAGACAGCTATGCTCCACAAAAGCCAAACGTGAAGTGCTGAGGTGTTAGAATCCCCTGTAAAGAGATAATGGTGAATGAAGAGTAGTTTAGTGGGGTCACTAGAGACAGCGGCGCTGATGTACGGTCAGCCATCTCCCACGCTGTGTGTCATTTATCCAGTTTAGGTGGATGAGGTAGCTTTTTGTTTCCATGACAATGTCGAGCTCAGTAAAATGTTCTATGACGGTTCACAGCATCAATGGCAAGCTGTTCAAATAGGCCGGGGATATGGCATATGCAGCTAAGGCCATCAATAATATATCTCTTTATTTAAATGTACTGTTTATTAAAAGCTGACGCTACTAAAGAAATCGTGCATTGTGCAATTTTATTTAGAAAGAAGAAGCTGAGATGTACAACTGTGTTGTGCAATTGTACAGCTCAGCTTTTTATTTTTTTTATTTTGTTTTTTTTGTTGTTTTTTTTAAGATCGTCAAAGATCAACTCGTTTATTGCAGGCAGGCGAGCATTATTTTTCACCCCTGTCATCAGTAAAATCAGTAAAATCCTTCCTTTCCACATTTGTTGTGAACTACAATAACATCCATTAGGAAAAGTGAATCACTGGTGTTTTTATATTTTAGATAAGCTGTACACAATCAGGCTCCATTTTTGACCCAACGATAATATGATTCACAGATGAATTGAAGTGTTACTGTAATACATGTTTAATAGCAACTAAAAAGCTAAACCTGTATCTTGTTCAGCATCGGCCCCACACCAATGCATCTATTTTTTTAAAAACTTTTTTAAAGTAAAGTTACATTTGATCAAATTACCATCAAATTACCACAAACTAAAGGACAGTTACTAATGAGAAACAATCACACTAACTTGGATAAGGTTCAAGATCAAATATTAGCTCCCAAACTAGTTAATCCAGGAATAGTTATCAGGGAGTGCAGTCTAGTAATCGTCCAACTAATACTTTATCAGAAGGGTGTGGTGAGGGTAGGACAATATAAAAAACATAAAAAAAACATCAAAACTATAAACTAATATTCACTACTAATCCTATTCATTAACCAATTGGCATTAATCCAGCAAAGCGTTTTTGTCCAAAAGTGCAAAACATGTACTAAAATAACACTTTCCTATCCTGTTCTGCTGCCAATTCATTTAGCCAGCAGTTGTACTCATCAACACATTACCGGAAGAGTTGTGGGTGGCAGTGCTCGGAATATTGAACTGGCCTATTGTTGTTAACAAAAGCACATGTTAGATGAATGGCCTTATGTACACCAGCCTTATGCATTCCTGCTTCTGCTGAACTCCTGTATGATGTTAAATACCGCTTCGCCAAACTGAAGTGTGGCAGCAGTGAATTTCCACTCTCAGGGACTTCCTGGGATGGTGTGCAAAGTCTCAGCTTGCCCAGGAATGTGGCCTAGCTTGTTTGGTGCGGGATGTTGGGAGTGGAGGTGGGATATTCACCTGTTTGAACATGATTATCTGATTATCTGATTTCCAAAAAAAAGCAAAGAATATAATCAGAGATGTTTCTCCTGATTCCTGTTTTTTTACGGGAATGACTGGTGGCGGTGAGGCAGCTCAGGACATAATGTACCATGAAACTAAGCTGATTTCAAATGATGTTTTTTTGTAGCAAACAGTAACAGGATACAGCATAAGCAATGACACAGAACAATATAGAGGTAAAAATATATTAAATATGTTCTCACTACAGTAAGTCTCCTTTTTATACTTATCAATGCAATTATTTTTAATAAAAGAAGAAACAATTTCTACACCATTTCATACATTTGAATAGGTAACATGACCTCATGAAGCCAGACCATAAACATGAACACTATTCTGATCTGTTTTCTATTAATTACACCAGTTTTTTAATTGATTCTCTGAAAGAGAAATTCATATGATAGCTTTGCGCATTTCTTGGGAAGAAACAATCAGTTTTGAGAAGAAAGAATGTGGTTTGAGTGAGAGAAGTGATTCATTCATGAGAAAAAGTGGTTCAAACTGTGTTTAACTAAGTTTTCAGAAATTGAACCACCATTTCTGGTATTGAGTTTACACGCAGCATGTTGAAATAACATGTTGCCCTCGGAAATTGTGCCTCATCCATATAATTTTTCCATTAGAGGGTACTGACAAGTTTATTTGTATCGTACATTTCAAACAACAAGATAATTCAAAGTGCTTTACATAAAATTTAAATTAAATTAAATGCATTAAGATACTATTTAAAAACAGTTGATTGAAAGGGGAACCATTTTAAAAAACATTAAAATAAATAAGAATAAAAATCAAGAAATTGAAATTAAAAACCAAAAAAATAATAAAAAAAAAAACAGTTGATTAAAAGGGGAATAATTTTATGTGCTGTGTCATGTTTATATTGGAATGAATATCAGCAGATATATTTATATCAGATTTGTTGACAAAAATGTGGTATTACTTTATATATTGCTGCATACATAACAGATTATAATAATAATAATAATAATACTTAGTAAAGTAAGTGTAGCTATCAGAGGAAAAAAAGTAGTATATTTCCCTCTGTTGTTGAGAATATGTGAAATAATTGTATATAATTAGTGTACATGAGTATTTGCATTTAATTGTACACATATGGAATTGTAAAACACTGCAGCGTATTGCATATAGACGGTGCTTTTATTACAGTATGCTTTGAACCTGTGCATTCACAGTGAACATAGTGGAGTGGAACCTGTTTTGCTGCCAGGTGGTTGATTCAGTGACCCCATGCAAAAACAGTCTGTGAGCCACTCAGCAAAGAGCAGCGATGCAGTCGAGAACACTGCAGCCAATCCCCTCTGAGTAAAGGAGAATCATCCGAATGTACTGTAACTGAGACACAGGTGGAACACATGACTCAGGTAGGAAAAATGTGCAGTGATACTTCACTTGCAAAAAACATAGCACTGTTTGTTCATAGGTATGTGGCAAAAGAAGCTGACGTTTTTATGCGTGATGGGGTCGAAGCACCAACTTGTCATTGCAGTCATTGTGGTGGGGACACTCCCAATTAGCTGTACCACATCCAATGCCATATCATGCAACATTTATTTCACCGTTCCTGTGAAAATGAGTCACATCAAAGCACAAAACAAAGTCTGGAAGTGAACGCAGACATATTTCCACCAGTCAAAACTGGTGCAGATACAGACCCAGACAGAAACTAAAGGTGTTCCAGCTTTAGCTTCTCTTTGTGTCTGTTATCATTATTGAGCAACATTGTGTGGGTAGTTCTGCTTTGGACCACAGTGATTTCTTTACCAGGCGGACGTGACTAAGAAAATGGCCAGTGTGTAGAAAATGATACATGACAGTAGAAGAATACAGTAGAAAAAAAGATAACCCACTATTATAAACTGCAGATGTGAACAGTCCTGTTCACTTAGGATCCAGTCGGTCAGAGTGAGTGGGCTGTCTAGTAGCACGTCTAGTTTCCATCTGTACAGCTTCCTTGGAGTTTTATCCATTTTCTTTACAAATGTGCTAAGTTTTTCCTTCTGTTGATTCATCCCAAGAAGAGTTGGGAATTAAATTCATCATCAGTAAATGAGCTGCACAGAACCGAGCAGTTCCCAGGAATCCCGTGGAATGTCAGAAAATGACATGCACTGATTGCATGTAAATTCTCCTTTTAAATTCTTGTAAGAACCAACATTTAAAGTTAGTGAGGGTGTCATTATAGGTTAAAGAGGAAGCTTACGCATTTGCAGCACCATTGCACTTTCACTTTGTGATTGCGACTTCTTAAATGTCCCCGAGTGACGAAATTTTAAGAAATTTACTAGAATCTTCCTGTCATCTAAGTGTCGAATGGAAACACTTAAGACGGTTAAGAATAGATCATGGTAAAGATATTAATCATTGATCACAAGTTGACAAACAAATAGTAGTAGGGAGCATGATTTAAAAAGGCGTTAAAGAGTTGCTTAAGAGGATATTTATGTTACTGTGTGCACCTTTGTTGGAAAAAATATTTTCCAAACGTTAAATTACAGTGAGTTAGTAAAGCATCAAAGATCAGATCATGCAGGGAGAGTTTTGGCTGATCTCTTTAAACATGATCCAATGAAATAACACCAGAATATCCAAGAGATTAAGTACTAAAATTGCCTGCAAGATAAAAAGAAAAAGGAAATAAATAAAATACATATAAATACCAGCATTTGACTGTCTCACATTGCAGCTGCCTCTGCTTTCTCTCAGCTTTCTTACCATTTAAAGGAACGTGTCATATCGAGCCACGGGGTCAACCGCACCTCCTCACTAATCTAAAGTTTCTGTCACTGTGAGCTCCCGCTATCTGCCAGAGCCTATTCATCTGGGAAGAGAAGAATGTTGCTCGGGTCTTAATAAAGCCTTGTGTTTGTTATTCCTAGGACCGAAGAGGACGGCTCAGTCCACTGATTCACCGCTCGCTGAGGGGGGCCCGAACGTTGAGATACACGGCCCAGTCTATAAATAGCTGGTTCCAGCCATATTAAAGAAAGAGGTCTGCAAAGAACGTGTCATAACCACAAATATCATACTGCTCCTGACCTCACCTTGAACTGAAGTAAATCAGCATGTGAAGCCTCTCTCATACATGCACTTTACTAAATGTGCCGGCAAGTTTGCGTGTCGGCCTCACCCTTGGATGAGTGCCTGAATCATTTACCTGACACAGCAGTCAGTGCCTTTTTTAACATAATGATTCAATGTATGCCGGGAAATAAAAACATATTCAAAGTTTCATGTTACTTGACTCACACAGGATTACATATTTTTTTTAAGGCATGACTATCACATGATAGCATCCACATGCTATCACGTAGTGCTTGAGTTTCAATTCATTTCAACATTTACAAAATTTGGCTAATAGAGACAATCAAGAGAATGTGCCCCCAGCAACACCCCACGTTAAACCTTTATATCTTTTATGATATAGTTAATGTGTCTAATGCACTTGAGTAATTGGACTCTCAGTTTTATTTGCTAATCTGTAATCACCATAATTGATAAAAAGAGAGAAAAGAGAAGCCATTATCTTATTTCTCCTGTCATGTACATAGATGCAGTAACTACCTGTGTAATCAGATGTACACAGCAGGGATTATGTAAATAAACTACAGTGTAATCTCAACCCACTTGCCAGAGGGAAACTTTGACATTTTGTGCAGAATCACTGAATGACGTTCAACACCAGCGGTTTGCAGAAACATAAGCTGTCATTGTTTTCCACTATCACGTTTTTTTTTTTTTTTTTTAAATACATTGAAGAAATCCATTAACTTACTCACTGCTCCCGGCTAGACTCACTAAAGGATCCTAAACATATGCAAACAATCCCAGCAGCATATAAACAGGATACAGCAGCAGACCCCTTTCCCTGAAAATAGCTCCGTTTAGCATTTCCCATAAAACGACATAGTTGTCATAGCAGGGGCTGTTGTTCCAGATGTTTGATTCTTACTGAGTTGAGAAAATAGAGTTCATATCTCCATGTGAAGAAGTTGAAAGACGTGAACCGTGAACCCACAACAGAGCTTTTATGTGCTGCGAAAGGGTCATTTAATCAGTTCTGTGGCTGGAGAGGAACCAGATGGATCTTAATCTTCTCGAATTTAGCTGTTTAACTTCAACCTAAACTGCAGAAAAAAAGCCTCTGTAGGAGCTCTGTATCCTGTGGCCGGATTCTCTCATACACAGACTCTTACTTCTCTTGCGGGAAATTTTGGATGTGCTGCCAGTCAGGAGTTCCAACCAACAGCATGTGTAACCACCTCGTAATTTGTCATTTTCTGAACTGCGCACACTTTGAGCCTCTCATTTTCTACAACATTATGTGACAAAGTGGTTGAGAAATCATTATTTCTCCTCATTACACTTTGAATTTCTTGTCATTTTTTTCATACAGCCGGTAAATCTATAATTGTAAGATAAGATAAAATAAACTTTATTGAGGGAAATTCATTCATTACAGTAGCAAAGTATTACCAGCATGAAAATTTGAAGAAGAAGAAGAAGAAGACAATTTCAACAAAAACGATTGTTTTTACATACCATCTCCAGGTTGTGTTTACTATTTGTTTGTTCCATTTATGGTTTAAAAAGGACAAGTTCAGTCACTGAGTCATCCTGTGTGGGCTTGTTGTGTTACCATCATCGCCATGGTTTCAGGAGATGGCTTTCAAACTCCTGCTGAATCAGTAGGTCGTAAATTGGATCCAGTATAGGAGGATTTCATTAAAGACTTCATGTTAAAAGTTTGGTTTAGTATCTGTGTGATTCTTACTTATTTTTGGCTTAGGGTGAGACTGTAACACCTCTGTGAGAGATATGCGTCCGCCTATAAAGCTTAGTCAACTTAGCCCTTGGTTTGGGAACGAACGGAAAAGAAAGGGGATGTTTATGTAACTGGGTGCACCTTTGTTGATTTTCTTGACTAAAGGAATATTAAACATCTCAGAATAGTACATCCTATTTCTTTTGGAGCGCAGGAGTAGTAAAACCGGTTAATATTTGCTCAACGTGCGCTGTTTACCATCTCCGAGTCTGAGAAAAGCAACAAGTTGCAACCATTTCAATAAGCCACAGGTTTGTGAGTTTCCCAACTTGATAACAAGTACAATCACGATCCCCGAAAATGGAATTTGCACGCATGTAGCACTTCGTTATTTGGTTTAATTTGAACCCGCGCCCCGCTCGCTATGTCGGGGCAGATTCCAGCTGACTGAGATTCCATTTTGTTTCTCAACCGCGGAGCCGATAATCTTTTCATCAGGTGGAGAGAAACATGAAGCGGCTCAAAACCTAATGTCGGCGAGCCTCGCTGACAACACTGGCGCATTCTTTAGAAACCTGGCGACAGGCACTGAGCAACTCGACAGCTAAAGGCCTGGATCACCCAGCAGGCAGCAGCTGACGGGTGTGCTGGGAACAAGCAAAGCTGATTTAATCTGCGAATCTGAGACTTCCCAGAATGAACTAGCAGCTGATCAGGAAAACAAAGACAGATTTGAATCGAGAGCTGAGGGAGCTCAGTGCCGTAATGTGATTCCAGAGCTTTCTTTTTAATTGTTACAACGGTGTTATACCTCTGACATTGACCCAGTTTGTACATCTAATATAGCGTGTAAAACATTTTCCAGCAGTAAAGGCCATCGTGGATTTGTGAATGGAAGGAAATTGCTCTTTACGCTGAATCAGCAGCATGATTTGTGTTTGACACCTCTTAACCGAGCTGTGGACTTTTGCTCCTCAATGCGGAAAAAGCTGCTCCTCCCTCCTCTGCTGCGCCGCCGCCTCCTTTTAACGGTCATGTGAATGCTCAGGGAGAGATGTCAAGGACAGGGGGCACACGCAAGAGGGGTGGCGCCTTCCTTCAGACGTAGATCTCACTCTACATTCACATCCAATGGAAAAATAAACTTCACCTTTCATTTTTAGGTCCTCAAACTACTGGGAAACAGGTGGCAAATACAGTCAGAGTATAGAATTCAATTCTCGATTGAAATGATATGATGCCTTTTGAAGATCATAGCTTTTTGAGGAAATTATGTATCAATAGCGTTCATATTTCTGTGCATTCATAGGTGGCCGACATGTTTAGTCTAGTTTAGCACAAAGACTGGAAGCAGGGGGAAACTGTAAGCCCACTGTCATCAAAGGTAAAACAATAGGTCGCTTGGAATCTCCAAAGCTTCTTCTGATATGTTTGTCATGTCTGGAAATAGAAATAACAAAACAAACAGGATAAACTTCACAGCTTCAATTCATGGAAAATTGGTTAGTATGGTTTAATGTCACTGTCGCTATTATAAAGAGCTATCTATTTTTTTCCAATTAAACAATTTAGTAATTTAATCTATAAAGTGAGAAATATCAAGAAAAGCTCTCACAAGCTACAGGACGTGTTCATCTCTTTAAAGAGACGTGCAGTTTGCTCCTCTGGTCTGATGTATAGGCCACAGTCTAAAACTCACAATAACGTGATACATTCCTCATATTACAGAAACTGTAGCAAACAACCACTGAGTATTATTTCTGAAAACAAAAAGAGACTGGCATTATTATTGAAAAACTGGTATCATAAAAAACATCTTTTCATCAATTAACTGGAGTGACCTTCACGTTTTTCTGTCGCTCATGTGTTCTGGTTTGTAGGCTAATAAATAAACCACTCTCCACCAGGCATTCCAGATACTAGGGACAAGGGTTATATGCAACTCACTATGCATGCACATATATTACCTCCACCTGACAGATTCCTAATGGAGCGCTGCAGAGTGCGAGCCCTTCCAATGTGGACAGAAGGATCGGTTAAACATTGATGCTGAAGGAAAATTCTTCTCATGCATATTTGCTGTGCTTGCACTGATGACACATTTCATCATATCATGCCAACAGAGTGTTAGTTTGGGTAATGAAAGAAGCAATCTCAGCTAAATCCACACCACAGAATACCTTTCGTGAGAAGATGATGAGGCTTCAGTGCAAACAGGCTGATTAGACACACTGTACTGTATGTACCGTCTCTAGTGGTGATTCAGAGACTCACAGTCATGTCTATGCATCAGCGCTTTTGATATGAAAGCTCACATGTTCTCACTTTACATTTCCATTGATTTTAATGGAATAGGAATTACTAAAATGCAGTTCATTGTGATTGGACATCATAGGTTTACAGAAGGATGTTCAATGACTTGTGGTCAGGTTATTCATGACACCAGTTTCAAACAGGATGTGGCTCTTTAAGCATCTAATTCAATGGAAGCTCAAAGGGAAGTGGTAGTAAAGCGGTTCAGAGTTATATACAATTTGCATATTTCTCACAGTCTGTCTTAAATTTAAGTTAGGAATTCCTGACCCTATTAAAATGATAGATTTCCTTTTTTGTAATGGCTATGAGAATATTTTATAGGGGTAAACAGAAAGATATCTTTATCAAAGGCGATGATGTATAGGTTTTAAATTTGTATATTTTCTTCTTTTTTTCCTTTAAAGGCTGCAGTCTGCTGGATGTTTTGTGAACTACATTTTCCAAAGTGCGTGACAGTGAGTAACAGAGAATCATAAAGTACAGAACAAGAGAACAACCTGTTTAGGTGACGTGTCATGGGTTGATAAAAAACTGAAATAACATCAGGACAAAGCACTTTGGGCACTTTGGGTGCAAGTTTGCAAAATTCTGATTATACATATATTTAGGAATTAAACCATGATCTTTCCCTACCAGGTCCAGATGTAATAACTTTATAATGAAACTGTAAAATTATGATGCAACAAGTGAGACTATATATCATTGAACTGCCATGACAAGAAGAAACTAACAGTAAAATGAGATTGTGAAAATGCAATGGGCAAATGTGACCAGGACAAGATCTGAACTGCAGGTTTTAGCTGTATTTCCTCTTCTTTACTCTAATAATTACATTGTCCTGCATGGGAAATGACTGCAGAATGACCTCTTTATAAACAACCTTTACAGGAATTGCTTGGAAACAAAGCCTGCTGGAAAGTCAAGTCTAATTATGATAAATATCTGCAAAAATAAAGAATGTTACCACTGGACAATGTCGAATTGCTCTGTTTATTGTTGTATAGACTGTATTAGAATTATTAAGCAACAGTGCTTTAACTACATGGAAATGTTAAACCTTTAAACTACATATTTCTCATACACTGTCTGCTGACTTTGGCTGGTTTCCCCGTCTGCTGCTGCTATTTAAAGCAGACTGAGGCAGGGAGTAAATCTGTTTTGTTGAAGCGAGACACAAATTACGTGATTTTGAAAGTTTTCCCAGGAACAGTGAATAGCAAAGCCAGACAGAGCAATAAGACATCAGGTATTAATGTGTGAGTTTTATTTTGTGTTTTTGCTTGTGAGTTGATTTGGAACTACAGATAAAATTGTGCAATTTTCTCTGGAAATCCAAATCCAGACGAAAAACACTGAGTATGTCATATTCTAATGAGCTTCTCTTTTCTCTTAGGTTTGCGACATCACCCAGATTTCAGTTCATTAAACTGAACTCTTACAGCAGGTTACTCAGCTGAGTCAATGAAAGACATGGTGTTACAGGGTTTGACTGTTAATTTGTCATTTTAATCAACAGAATGCTCATGGCCTAGTAAATGGTTTTAGTATATATAAAACCATATATATATATAGAGCGAGAGAGAGAGAGAGTATAATAATAATATTATTGTTATCAGTTTAATATATTATATATAACGGTAATTTTGCAGACAATCCACAAGAGGTCAGTATCGTCACATTTTCAGTTCACATTAATTTTACCTATGTTTGTTATATTGTGGTTAAATCCTCTTTAGTGTCACTGTCTCTAAGACACTTTCAACATGCACATCATAACTTGTAAAGTAATGTAATGTATGCTGTAAAGTAATGTAAATGTATGTATTTACTTATGTAAATATTAAATCCATCATACATTTCCCGCCAACATTAATTTCTATAACTAATAATAACATATATCTATTAAAAGGAACCCTATGTTAAAAACTGGTGTAACTAGGCACATCTCAACCGGCTTGTCTAATTCCTTCTTACATCTTATTATAGTATGACAGCATGCCTGTTTTTCAGAGTTGTCTGAAGTTATTCCTCATGTGTTTGCAGCATTGCTCAGGGTTTAAAATAAGTTAATGTAAAAATAACAGGTGTTTTAAAAGACTACTGTTGTTTTGAGAAAAAAAAGTTTGTCATCTTATCCCGATAAATATATTGATGTTCATTTTTATTTTTTCATATATTTTACTTATCCCTGTACACCCAGTAAAGAGAAAGATCAGGAACATCTTTTTAATGCAAGGTTGGTAAAACCATCGGTCTGCTGTATCTATTTAATTTTATAGTAATAAGATGCTTTAAAAGAAGACGTTCATTTTCAGCACATCTCATAAAAAAACAAATATGCTGAGCAGCCAACTGTTATTTTTATATGGAAAATAAGTACAGACTTACTTTAACATAATACTAAATTGATGATTCACACATAATACTATTCATCAAAATGTAATTTAAATAATACATCTTGTAGTTAAGGAGCTAGAAGTTGCAAACAGTGGGATGCTCTGGGATGATTTGTTTCAATTATCTAAGATATTTTACATTTGACAGATTATTATATCATAAGATTCTCCATCGCAAGTAGAGACTGGTCAGGGTCAATCAAGTCTTCAAAGCACCAGAACCTGCTAGAGAACAAATTCTATTAAACTCAGTGGATTTCTCTAAACTGTGGAGAATTCTGGCATCTCACCACCTCATCTGTAGTCAAATAGGTGCTTGACATTGTGAAAACAAGTTTAATAAATGCTTCTATTGAGCATGAAACGATCAGAAGTTTGTTGCCTAGAGCATGTCTGGGCCCGTGTTTACAGAACTACTAATGGTAAAAGTGGCTCCTAACTGGCTGATTTAGGAGCAGCTACAAAAGAGGCCCATTGCTCCTAAGTTTAAGACTGGTGCATTGTTGTTGTTTTAGTGCTGAATCAGCTCCTAAATCTGTGCAAGTTAGTAGTGAAAAAGGACTTTTAAGTCACTAAGAGCGAATTACAGCAATCAGCTTAGTAAACACATCTTTAACACCTTTAATGATATTAGTACTCACATGCATCGCTTTGGATAAAAGAATCCATCCATCCAAGAACACCCCCCCAATTTAGCTACAAACAGGTTTTGTTTTTCTTGGTTTACACAATAATCGAAAATTACAGTACAGAATTTGCAAAATCATGTGAAGTAGAGTTGCCTCAAAACCCACTGGTGGTTTGAAAAGTGTGATTCTCCAGGCAGCAGATTACAAAAAAAATATTTAGAGTAGAGGGAACAATCAAATAGAATCATCTAGTTTAGACATTGTAAAACCTTGAGGCATAGTTTAGCACTTTATTCACACAGGAGAATACTCAATACAAACTCTACCATTAGCAGACAGGCAAGACAGCAAGATAAAGAAAATGCAATGAGAAGAAAACAGGTTCAAACACTGTAGAGGCATGTGTGACAGGAAGCGGTGTGTAAGTGCCATTGCATAAATACTGTGGTCATATTGCATAAGGGGTCATAGTTCATTTGATGAAAGTTCATATATGAAATCTGATGTATAACATGTAAAATAGTACATGTGAGACTGAATAGGTTGTTAGTCACTAGAGCATTATAGTCAGTTTGTATTTCTGTTTCTGTCCCATGATGTAATTCTAAACTGGTAAGAAATTATCGACACACATCAACAGAAATATATCAATCTGCAAATCATCAGCCATCCACCTTATTGTCATTTTTGTAGCAGAAGTGGGCACAAGTGCACAGCCAATAAGTTGTGAAGAGAGTTTAATAATGAAAAACAAAGAGGGTACAAACCGTGAATAGACAGCAGGTAACGAGACAGCAGACGCACATGAAACGAAGCAGATATTCAAACAAGACTGAGCTCAAAACAGGGCCTAAACACACAAAGAACCAATCACTAAGAGAAACTTTGTCAAAATAAAACAGGAACCAGAGACATAAAGAATGAACAGAATCCAACCAAACCTCCAGAAAACCAGACAAGATGTCCTCATCGCAATAAAACAGAACTAGTTCACAGTGAAATTGTACCTCGCTACGGAAACAGCACAAAAACACTGTATGCCTATTGTTCACTCTGCTACACAAAGGTTTCAAGTAATAAATCTTTCTTGTTTGGGTTGTTTAAGAATGCCTTCCAAGAAAGGCTCATTTTGGAGCATGTATATTTTTTTGGTCCAGACCCTTTTTTTCCATAAGCAGCATTTTAAAAGCCAGTGGAGTCAGAGCTCATTTATCTACTCAACATATTGTAGACACTGCCAGGTGAGCTACCGGGCCGATCCAAGCTGAAACGATCTTAAATCGCTGCTGTGTTTTCACCTGGAGACTGTCTGTGCATTTTTCCCTGATATTTTTTTCTTCTTATACACCATACACAGCCAAACAGGGGATGTAGATGGAGCTGAAACAAGCATGAAAAACAAAAGGGAAAAAAAGGAAGAACTGCTAAGTGATTCCACACGCTGGAAGCTGTTGGAGCCACTGAGCGACTTGTGCTGGGCTGCAGTGATCTGGGTTCTCCTCCTGCGTATAAATCTTCATCTTACGTTCATGTTGTACGCAGGAAAAAACGACGACAATAACTCCTATTGTTGTCTGTCCCACTCACCATTTATTTCAACTTCAACAACCAGACCATAAAAATCTATTTGAAACATTCCAGTTGGTAAAATACAGTGTGAATTCACAAAAAAGAAGTTTAGGTTATGGGCTAGTTTAACATGACAGGTTGTTAAGTTCCTGCAGGGGAACTGAACTAATAGAACTGCTATTGCATTTCCCCTACGTGTTAGACGCTTCTGGTGATGGAAAGTGCTGCACTTTTAAGGTAGTATTTTTATTTTATGCTAGTTTACACTTCATTACACTTCAGAGAGAAATATATTGTGCTTTATTAGTAACTATATAGTTAAGATAGTTCAAACCCTTCAGGAACATGCTGCTTACACAATGTTTAATTTTTTATTAATCTAATAATTTCATAATGATAGAGAGCTTTGGAAAAGAATAAGAGACCACTGCAAAAGTATCTGTTTTTTCTTATTTTACTACTTATAGGTATGTGTTTGGGTAAAAGTCTATAAACTACTGACATTACTCCCAAATTACAAGTAAGCGTTTATTTGCAGAAAATGACAAATGGTGAAAATAAAAAAGACCTCAAACAATGCAAAGAAACAAGATCAAATTCATTTTAAAATAGCATAATAGTAATATTTACACTCAAGAAGTGTTCAGAAATCAATATTTAGTGCAATAACCTCTCTTTTTAATCACAGCTCTTATGCATCTTGCCATGCTCTCCACAAGTTTTTACCATTGTTCTTGGTTCAGGTTTCACCTAATCAGTACCTCTTTAATCAGAACGAGGTGTGCATGTGTTGGAATTCAACAGACGCTGGAATGAAATGGCTGGAATACATGTAGAGATGCTGAGTTCAGAAAAAAAATGCAGTGGTGTCTTATATTTTCCAGAGCTGTATCTGTCATGAGGACTTAACCACCACTACTATACTTAAGGATTTTTGCTTAATGAGATATATATTATTGTATTGATACTTTTACTTGAGAAGAAACTAAGCCTTCTTTTAAGTATAACAGCATTTCTTGCACGTGTGTCATGTTCTTCAACAAAAGTAATAACCGTATACTGTGCACGATTGGCCATTTTTATATCAAAGTCTTCCTTCCTCTGAACTCGACGTGGAAATTCAGCCGAGGTCCTGATGCTCTCCCACGGTTCCACCCCCCAACGGGGGCCATAGCTCAGGATGATCAGCGGGCTGTCAGCGGCAGGAAATCAAACCTCCACCCTCTCCCCTGTCCCGGTCGTCCATGTGTCTGCCAGAAGCCTGCGCGCCTCCTCCCTCTCTCCCCGCGCCGAGGAGCATTGAATTACAGCCCGAGGAGGAGGAGAGCCTGAGCTCCCATGCTAATAAAGTCCAGGCCTTCCAGGCTGAGAGTGTTTCTGCACACACACACACACATGCTTGCTGCACTGCTCGTGCGCAAGGAGGAAGAGCAGCACTGGTCTCTGAGCCACTGGATTCTATGATTATAAGGGCGAACCCTAAATCCAATCCACACCTCGCTCTCGTGAGGGAGAAAATGATCGGCTGCCTCTTTCTGCAGTGGCTGAACACCATCAGCATAAATTTCCAAACCCCACATCATGAAAATGTGGTGAGAGGCCGGTGCAACAGACTGTTCAGGTCTGATGAAAATGAAGCAGCGAGGCAGTGCCGGAGCCGTCCACCGGGCTGATGAAAATGATCCTTTGAATCATTTCTCACCAGCGTTTGGCACAAACCTCTGACATGTTTTTGGCCCCTGAGGAGCATGTTCGGAGTGGGAGGGCACCGCCGGGGTTTTTTTTTTTTGTTTGTTTGCAACAAGCCGGTAATGCAGGCACTGGTTGGTGTTTTTTATGCCTTCCCTTTAAGGGCCCTCTGCGGTTGCTGCGGTTACCGAGCTTTTTTGGACTCCTTCTCTATAATTGAGTCTTGCGTTTTCACCCTGGATTCCGCGGGGCCTGCACAAAGCGGTGATTATTCCCGAGCAGCGGACAGGGTTGGGGGGGTTCTGCGGGGAGGAGGAGGGGCTTTGAATGAATGCCATCACATTCTCATGGAGCCCATTGGATGCTCCCTCTTTGTCTCCCAACTTTTCTGAAAAATCCCCGGGTGCTCGACTGAAGCGGCAGAACAGATACAAGCTTGTTTGATCCACTCATCACAATGGGAGATGACTAAATTTAACCAGTGCAGTGAGCAGGGTGCCGCTGCTCACTGCACTGGAAACCTCTTCATGCCTCTCAAACAGCCATTATTTCATTAGACAGCAAACACGCTGGCCATTTAAAGCATTGTAGATCAACACAAAGGCACATACAATCGTGTTTGAGTTCGGAAGACGGAACACTTCTTTGGCCTCTGTTCAGTCACCATCTAGGTTTATAGGTATTTATAAACTACAAGTGGCTTTCAGTTGAAATAGTAAAGATTATCAGGATTTTTTGGACACAGCAACTGCAATGAGAAATAGTTGTCCAATCAGAGTTGAGAATGTAATTAACCAGCGAAACACTGTCTCCTTACTGTTTCTGGTACATCCCAGTTACCTCATTAGATTTGACCAGACTTACACACCCCTTTATTGAAAGTGTGTTAGTGATCAGACACTGCACCACCACAGTGGACAAATATAATGAATGCAAATGTTACATTTAGATTTCTGATTCACCATCTAATAGAGGATCTATTGTAGTGGTTATTAGCAAAAGCCCCATAAACAACTTTTCTTTTATTATATAAATAAATATTATCCTCTCATCATCTGTCATTTCCCCCTTATAATCGACATCATGGATGATATAGTTATTGAGGAGAGTATGTTCTCATTCAGCAAGAAACACATTGTAATTGTCACAGGTGGAGACTGGAAAACCTAGGTGTCATAATAATTTGATGTGAAATATATTAATGTGATTTATACTTTCCATAAACCGTTTTTAGAATTCAAACAAAAATACTAAACATAGTTTATAAAAAATGGGAAATTGCAGTGCAAATACAAGAATGCGCAAATAGACAGAAAATGACAGTGAAGAAACAGCTTCACTGTTTAATCCAAACTACAGATATTAGCAAATGGTGGTGTTTTGAACCAAGTGTGTCCCAGACTGGAACTCCAAAATATGAAGCAATGTAAATGCAATTTAAGAGGCATGTATGTGTTAAACCATTTCCCAGAAAGGTGTTTTAATACTGAAGCAACTTTGGTCACACATCTTTTCTCAAAGATATGTCATCAATGCCACCTTTGTGTAAATGTACGAAAATCAAGGGCACATTCTTAAATTAAAATTTTATTAACAGAGAGCTTTAAAAGCCACTTCTGTAACAGTCTTAAAGCATGTGTTACTGAAATTGAAGCATATTCTTAGGTTTTCAACATGTCACTCTAGGAAGAGTTTGCGTGCCATGTTGACTAAATGTATCCACAGTAATGGAAAACTCTGGACTTAAATCTGACCTGAGGGTCCTATTTGGCCATTCCGTTGGATTTATCATAGCGGAATGAACAAATTCCTTCCTCCCTTTAGTTGAATGTAAATGAATGTATTTTTATAAAGTGAGTTATTCTAAGAGCATTTGAACAGCTTGTGTGCTGTTGTTGGATCTCATTTTTCACTCAGAGCTTTAATGTTAATACCCAGGAAGTCTCGGGACATAACTCTGTCCTATTACACTGACAAAATAGTAGTATTCCATAAAAACCCAGCAGCTCTGTGCTGTAGAGAGTTCAGCGAAGACGTCAAGGTCAAACCTATCTTACATAAGACATCGACATGTTGTTGGCAGCCTCTAGAGGCTAAACTGTCGATTACATAATGAGGTGTTTGAACCAGCGACATTTTCACACACAATTTCAATTTCCTTGAAGCCTCACCACAAGTGGAATTAGAGGAAAAGGTCATGGGGTCATTGCAATCTAAAAGACATTTCCCTGCATGTATGTGCTCAGCATATTTCATGGCAGTGTGCCTGGAATGAAGTACACCTTTTTTTCTCAGGGTGGCACAAGAGAAAAATGTATTGCGTGTCCAAAATGAAATTTGAATTTTGAAAACCACAGATGCTATATGGCACATTTTTATTATTTTACACAATTGATGTGTATTGTGGGAAATATCACCAACCTTAGCATTAAGCCGTTCTTATTTTACAGATGGAGGAAAACTTTTAAAATTGAGATTTACATATATGGCTACATTCCACTTTGTTTTTTATTTCTGGTTATGAAGTGTATGGATTGTTTGTCATTTCAAGACGTATCAGAACAATATATTAATGCTATAGTGATAGCCTCTCACCAGTCTCCATTTTCTACAGGGTGTGATGAATGGCATCAAACTTTATATCAGTGTTATGTTAAAGGTCCCATGTAATGAGATTTTAATAGATTTTGAGGATAATGATGTCATAACTATACAGTCAACACCAAAATTCAAATCAGCCAATCTGAGAAAAGTGTCATTGACATTAATGAGATAGACACAAAACAACCTGTTTCTTAAACTCAAGCGCTGTAAAAAAAACTATAGATTTTTGGTAATTAATGGGGGGGAGAGGTATATTCTAGCAATGAGTGTGGCAAAGTTAGGACAGCAATAATGTGAACTTTTTTTTTAAATAGTGTGCAAAAAGGCTTACAGAGCTGGAGAATTTAAGGCTTTATTCATAACATACCATTTTCCTTAAAGAACCATAAAACAGTGGACTGGTATAACAAGAGTCATTTCAATAAATACAGATTGGGAATATAAGGAACGATATGAAAATATAGGTTGTGTGAGGAAGTCTAGCTCTAAAGTAGAGACAGCTTAGTTTGGTCATCTGCACTATTCTGAACAGCCCCAATTTACATGGTCATCATTTCAAGAAGAAAAACTAACTCTTCTAGTGATTACTACAAATTAAAAAAAAAATACCGGTATCACAAATTGTGGCTGCTTGTCTGAACACAGACAGAACACAAAGGGGGAGATCCGCACTTAAATTGGTTTTCTTTTTTTTGTTTTTCTCAGGACAACAGATCATCAGCACCGTTTCAGTGCAGGAATACAAATATCGGAATTCAGTAATGTCACCTACGCCATCACCGAACAAAGTTATCACTACTTCAGTGTTCCATCATTAAGACATCTGTTAAAAAAAGTGGATATTAAAAAGAATGTTGTCAAGCTTTAAAAAAAAAAACAAAAAAACACATTTGTATCACTGTATCTAATTATTCTACGCTACTACAACTTCTTACAGCGTTTGCTGCTCAAATCAACAGAGTTGAGGTGAAGAAGGAATGCACTCAAGGCAACATGTCATTTTATGCTTCAGGAGAATAACGAGACTATGAGGATAGCAAAAGACTTGCCCTGTTGTGGATTTGATAAGAAAACACACTCGTTAATACTGCTCTGGAGGTGGAGGTCTCCACTAATAGTCAATGCCCTGATCGTTGTAATGGGAGCTGTAGTCGTCGTGGTAACCACCATGGTACTCTTCCTCCTGGAACTCCACCTGATAGTCACTGTCGCTGATCTCGGAGCCGTTGGTGCCAGTGCCCTGGCTGCCGTTGGTGTGTATGACCGGCTCCGTCGGGGGGGCGCAGTACTTGGGGTCGTAGACCTGGCGGCCCAAGCCGTACACGCTCATGCCCCTCTGGGACGCCACCTTGTTGGTGCCCATCTGGAGGGAGATGGTGGAGTTGTCCAGCGGCTGCTGCGCCACCTTCTGGTCGTAGATGTCTCTGCGGGTACCGGGGGCCGACATGCCCGCCTGTAGGAAGACAGCACACAAACTTTAGCACGTGATAAACCAAAAGATGACACACGCACACTCAGCAATTCTTTTCTTTCTGCTTATGCACATCAATCAATTTTATTTTTAATAGTATTAATAAGGGCTTTCCTCTCCTCCCTCTGGTGGGTTTGGTTGCATTTGTTCAGGTATTCAGAAATAGAATCAATGGAGGTGTATGGATTCCTATTTGGAGAAAATCGCATTGAATAATTTCAAATTATTAGTTTCAGTTACTCTAACTCTGTAGTTCTCAATCATTTTCATGTCCAGGACCCTTAAACTGACACAAAATAGACCAATAACCCATATTTAATAAGATTTTGTCTCAGGGTCCCTATCTGATAAGATTTTTGCTTTTAGAGATTAAAGAAATTTTATGAAACCCATGACAAAAATGTCATTGTGTTACTTATGGATGAACTTAAAGTTAAACAAACAGAACAATTTGAGAAACTACGATCTGAATCCGTCCAGTTACAAAACAGGTGATGAACAGCCTTCAGAAAAAAGGTGCAATTTAAAAAAAATAAAAATCATATTTATTTATATATTAGATTTCTACAGCACTGAAAGCTGCTGTGAATACAACAAGCACCAAGGCTTGACATTTCTGTGAAGAAATGGGAACTGGTCCATTTTTTTTCTTCGAAAATCTAAAACTGTGTCCACCGTTTTTCCACACTTTGCAGAGTCATCTCGGGGTCGGATTGGACCCTCTGGTGGGCCAATTCCAGCCCTCGGGCCACATGTTTGGCAACCTTTTGCTAGATAATCCACAAACAACACTAGAGACTGTTTTCACTGGAACTTTCACCAGAGGAAAAAGTTCCTATAAAAACTGGTTGCTGATGAATTTTCCAAATGCAACACTTTCTGTCCCATAAACACAACTGCTCTTACATCCATCACATGTGGATGCAAAAATCAAGAGCAGATATCTCGACCTCATGCCCTCCTTAAATTGTGCACCTTTTGTCATCTTCAGGACAAAATCACACACGCACAAACAAATACTTATACATATTTTTTACTGCTTTATTCATAACTCATTAATTCTTTCCTGCTCAAAACTACCAAATATTCAATCATTTCTAGGAGTTCAACCCTTTGATTTTGAAATATTTCATTATTTGTTTGCAAAATAAAACACAAAAATGAATTATTTTCTATATAATAAATGGTAAGAGGGTCTTTGGTAGTGATTGGAGCCATGGACATGTCAACAATTACAACAAAATTGACTTGATTGAATATTGATGTAAGATCTTTTTGTAGCAATTTGTGTGTGCGTTTTTGTCCCAAAGTTGCCCAGAGAGTATAAAAGACATGTATGAGTAAAGGGCAAAGGATTTTTTCAAAAATCAAATAAAAAGAAGAGTTTCTGCAAAATTCCAGGCCAAAAGCTCGAACACAGCCAAAACGATCAACAAATAGAAAAAGAAAAAGTTGAAAAAAATGTAAAAAATGAGGAGGGCACGAGGGTTAAAGAATGCTCATTTGTTGATGATGCAGCTTTAAAAGCTGAGGATTTTAACCTGGCTGGCTCCTTTGTTGGTTCCCATCTGAAGGCTGATGGTGGTCTGGTCATAGGGTTTGTCAGTCTGAGTCTTTGGATCATACAGATGTCTCCGGGTTCCATACGCAGTCATTCCAGCCTGACTCGCACACTTGTTCGTTCCCATCTGAGGAAAAAGAGGCCAACAACAGGATCACACCAGATCAAATTATATTTCAGTCTAAATTGATAACATATTGAATCAGTCATTTTTTTTTCTTTCCCACAAAAACAGCCTACTCCAGTTTTAACGGAGAGTTTAAATGTCCCATGACTGTTTAACTGCAGAAGAAATAAAAAAAAAAATCTCTAGGGAAAATTTGTATCTATTTATTTCTCTGGCTCCAAGATATTTAAAGCTACAATCAAAACATCAGCTCTCAGTAACATTAGCCTAAAGCGATCAGTGTAGTGGTAACCGGTTGCATAGTTACCTGCAGGCCGATAACGCACTGACCAGCCTTGATCTTCTCATTGTCGAAATGTCTGGCCTGTTTGTCTGCATATTTCACCCCGATGTCAATCTTCGTGTCCATGCCTTTGGTCTTTGCCTACAAGAGAGGAAACACAGGTCACATGGGCTGGACTGACACAGGCCTCGGTTTCCTGTAACAACAGAAAAGTGCACCTCAGTAGACAATGACCTTGTGTACTGATGTGTGTTCACTCACCATGCTGGCCAGTGCTAGCAGTGTGGTCTGGACTTGAGTCATGTTACCATTTTCAAACAGGTCATTGGCCTCAAAGATGTCATTGGGCTTCAGGCCATAAGCCAGTATAGCCTTGATGAAATTCCCAAGGTTTTCCAGCTGCAGAGGGTAACAGAAAAAAAGAAAAGGAATGACTGGCCTGGGACTGGAGGCTGGTCTGAAAAAGGAGGTAAACGTCTCCTTTATGATGTTGACTTCTGAGCTGCTTTCTTCCAAATCAAAAAACAGTGCAGGACATCTATCAAAACTGGAATACATTTAAATTTGTAGGCTAGATCATCTGATTCACCTATCACACTTACACTTCATCTTTATTCGGAGCCACATGTGCTTGTATTGTGTAATATTATAAGTAACAAACTATTAAAATACATACTTTTTCTTTTGTTCTGCTATTGCATTCAATTTTTAACTGCACCTCTGAGGGAAATGATTTACAATAAGTCAGCTCAGAAATACCCTGGAACATTACGGATGAATCTCATAAATATTGCCTCATCATCCATCGTTTTAAATGAATGAATGATTAAATTTCCCTAAATATGCTGTTAAGTAGTGAATCCATGAACGACACTCAGCCTGTTAGTGTTCTGACAATTTCTGCATTTTCCCCGTTGCGGTAAGGTTGGGAGGGCTCTGGTTTTAGCACACACTCTCTTTCACACATAAATTTTTACTGAAAATCTTTGGATAAGCTCACGATGAATAACTCTTCTTCCAGTAAATGTGCACCCTTTTGTTGTCCTGGAAATACATGGGATTCCTCTGGAGTACTTAATACTGACAGATAGTAGTGATGCTTTAAATCTTTACACTGTGTCACTTTTTGGGCTGTTTAGGACCAACTTCATACTCTCAGGTGCTTGGTAAATATAGCTCCAGATCTTACCTTGTGCCAGTTCAGTTGTGAAAGGTTGATTTTTTTTACTGAACCGGGCTGAAGCTTGTTAACCAATCTAAGAGAGAAAGGAAAGCAAAGCACAAAATGTATCAGAACATAACATGATGTTTTAAGTGAAAAGAATGAAACAGGAATGCTTTACCTTCACAGAGAACAGACGTTCGACCTGTTGCTACAATTACCTGTCGGCATTCGCTGCAGCATTCTACAGATTTCACACGCGCACATGCACGCGCACACACACACTTACTCGCAGAGGATGACTCCATCCTTCAGGCCTTTCTGGAAGTTTTCCCCGATAGACATTCCTGTAACTTCCTCGATCCAGAAGCGGAGCTCCTCCTCCTTCTGTTGGTCATATTTCTGAGCGATCTGAAAGACAAAACATCTCGTTAACGCTGCGTTGTGGGGAAAACAAACAGCTAATTACAATAAACGCTAATAACTCCCAGCTGCAACACACCACTTTGCCAGTCTACAGCTCTCCATTAAAAAAAAAAAAAAGTAAAGTTCTTAGTAGTCTGACCTTATCTTCCTTTGACTTCATCTATAAACACTCATGTCCCACTGATCTATGTTCTGTTTTTTTTTTTTTTTTGCCCCCCCCCCATGGAGTCCTGCACTGTGTTTTTCTCATTTGCGGATCAGTCTACACACACACACACACACACACACACACACACACACACACACACACACACACACACACACACACACACTCCTATTTAATGTCGTATTCTTATCCTATCCCGTATCCTATCCCGTACCCTATTTTCAATCCCTGTGGAAGTGGTTTTCTAAGGGAGTTTTTTGCTGTATGAGTCAAGGGTTCAAGGACACTGGATGTTATATTGCTGTTACCACAGTATATAGTTAACACCAGCTTATAGTACTAGTAACATGCAATTCCTTTTAATGCCAAAAGGTACATTTAAAACACACAAATGTGTGATTTATTTGTCATTTATTACAATTAACTATGGCCGATCATGCAATTAATCATGATTCAATATTTGAATTGATTGAAAGGCCTAATTGCTGTACAAAATGTAAAGACCCCTGAGGTTAATGTGTGATTTTGGGCTATATAAATAAACATGAATTAGTCTTGAGTGAAACTGCTCAGTGAATCTCACACGACGTACGGCAACATCCGGCAACGTACAGACTATTGGATCCCTAGTCTCGTCATCTTCACTTTCAAATATGCCAATCAGCACCTCGTCTTTGGTGTGCATCACTGGTCAGACACATTTTTACAAAAGAAACAGAAGACAGAGTTAAAAGAGAAAGATCCGAGAGTGCAAAAAGCGTTTAGAAGTGGTCAGACAACACATTGTACCAATTAATTGGTTTCAAGAACACTGAGACCTTAATTATATCCTGTTACTTAAGACATTCATGGTCAAGCTAAAGAATTATAACGGTCATAAAATCAGCAGAATCAACAGGTTTGGGGATAATGAATGAGAGATATGCTCCTCATTGATCTCAATGTCTCCATGGTCTGTTTCATACTGTTTAAAAAATGTAATCGTTAATTCTTACAAACATAGAAACCGCTTACATGAAGTTGTAAAATAACCTGAAGTTAGAGAGCTTTTCTGGCACTTTGAGCATCATACAATAAACCAGTAAATTTTACTGTACTGTAATCCTCCTCCCATTAGCTCCCCGGACAGTGTAACAGTGTAAACAGCCTTTTAGTGTTGGCTGACACTGCATAAACATCCCACAGACCACTCTGCTCATCCACAGCAGGACAAAGAGCTGCTTCAGTTTATAGTCGGAGAGAAGAAAACCATCTGCTGTCCTCTCTGGTTTCCTGTGGACAACCCACACTACAAACTCTCATAGTACGCTCCTCTTTCACAGGGTTCCTACAGGTTTCTACAAGTAAAATTCAAGTCTTTTAAAGACCTTTTTAAGACCATTTACACAAAACATAATACCTAAATCCTGAACAATAAACGATGAAAATCAACCATAAATAAAATTGAGATCCCACAGTTTTTAGTGAATACTGTATAGGTATTAAATGTGCACTCTGCCCATATAACATTTTTTTCACTAAAATCTCAGCTGTAGTACAGTAGGGCATTGTGAAAAGTAGGGATTATCAATCAATTCATGCTGAAACATGTAATTTGCAGACGGTCCCTAACACGGACCACAGTGAATGTTGGAAATTGGTGACACTAAAAGATTCTAGAATGCAACGTCTGGAAAGCCAGAACTTTTGGGCCATGACAGTTCTGCCACTCCTTATGTAGGCTGTTATTTAACCAAAATAGTGGTTGACGAATGTAATTTTTGAGGAGAATGGGATACAGAAAAGTTACATACTGCATACATTTTAAGATCCAGATATCAAAATTCTTTTTAAGTCTTTTTAAGGTACTATTTCCAAATTCATTAATTCAATGCTTTTAAGACTTTTAAAGACGAGAACCCTGCTTTCAAACTATTGCTTAAATTACTTGCAACTACTTACAATACTAAACCCTACCCCAACCCTATCTTTCTCTCAAACATATAATATCTCTTGGTAACATAATGGAGTTTTACCATTTCATACCTCTGAAGGTATTTGGAGTTTACAGGATAGTGAAGGAAGAAATCTTGCCTTTTTGTAAGTTCTAATAATACCAGCCCAGTGTTTTTCATGAAAAGTACCAAGTTGAGGAGAAGCACATATTGCCTGCCTCCGACAATAGCTGTGTCAGCTAGTGGATTCTTCATGACAGAAAGCTAGATCTTTCTGTGATGAGGATAACCAAGTGAGAAATGTTTCTAACAGAGACCTAATCAAACTTCTGGCTCTTTTTTTCACATGCAGACAGGATCTCTTTGATACTGTTCCCCGTCCACAATGAACTAGGTCTTTGGAAAACGCTGTAGTACGCATGTCAGGCCAGTAGTTGGCGGTGTAATTTTGCAACCTAACGCCATTGAATTGGTATGCTGACTTACTACTGGGAGCATGTTGTATCACCTCGAGTTACCAGAGGTTCTGTGTTGTTGGGAGTGTTGGGCTTGGTCCCCAACTCGCATTATCAATCGTAAACACTTAATGTGGCCACAAACAAAAACGACCCTAAGCCTATGAGCCCCTCTTTCCAAAAGCCTGCTCAGCATATCCTTTTTTCTCACTTGAAAAGAGCGCCTTTTCCTGACAAAGGAAATCCCCAGAATCCCAAGTGTCTCCTGAACCCCAAACAGGACATGACGTGCAAAGACTGCCTCCCATTGGAAGAGAGCGGAGGCACCCCGCTCTACCTGGAAGAGACACTATGACAGCAACGTCATTGCAGAAATAAAAGCAAAATACTGGACTTTCTCCGTTGTTCTCTGGCTTTCACTGGCTAAAGGATGCAAACCTGCGTACGTACGGAGCTTTTAACCCTCCCCCTCTCTAAACCTCGCGGGATTGAGCAGAGAGAGTCTTCTTTGTGTGTGCTAAATGAATACAGATTCCTGGGATCCTGAGAGAAAACACGCCGTTGCAACCCGGGTTTTTCTCTCTACCTTTTTTCCCCCGCAGAAGTGAACGAAAGGATTTAAGCCATCCTCCTTAAAGATTCAAGTCGGCTTTCGCTGCGCTTTTCACTTTTCACGTGGACGCTAACGCCAGATGCTTTAAACATTAGGAAACAGCATCATTCAACCGTTGTCGTATCTGCTATAGCGTTTATGCTTAGCTTGTGCAACCAAGTGAGGAGGAGCGAGGCGCCAACCTGTAGAAGACAACTCATCAGCTGGCACAAAGAGAGGTGGAGTAAAGTTAGGAGTTAGCCGCTGAATGAAAAGTCGAGACACCAGTATGATCACTAAATATACTCCAAATGTCCAGCTCAAAAAAAAACAAAAAACTAAAACTAAAGCACAATGAGATGCAGGCTAAATATAAAAAATCCCACTTGGGTTTTGCATATAGATACAGTATGTAGTTATTCACCAGCTACTTTTAAAAACTGCAGATCAGCTGTCACATGGTTGAGTGAACATCTGGCATCTGGCCATGGTTTTTCTCTCATTAATTAAAATATTGCAAATTTATACAATCTTTGCAGAGAAGTGCCCTTGTAATACTCAGTACTAGACCAAACTGCAGTATAATGTGTTGAATATTATCTGAATGAATTAGTAGGCTATCAAAAATATCAGTGAAAAATCTAGCAGGAAATCTGAGACATTTGAAAAGATGGAACCAGCAAATCTCTGCCATTTTTTGCTTGACATGAAAGGTCAGTTGATTATTATAATTATAATTATTATTATTGATTAACTACATGATTCACTGGCTATTTTCTTCAGCGCCAATCAAAATAAAAAACTGGCCTTTCCCATTACTACTACTGTGTTTAGAACTTAAAACCTGTTTTTGGGTTGAATCAAGATGGTGTTGTGACAATCAGCCAAACAGAGTAGTGTGTGTAATAAATATTGCAGATTATTAGTTTATCCAAACTGTTGTGTCATTTTTAGTATGCTACACACAAACACTTTTCTGCTTAATGACAAATAAGGGGTGTTTCATGTCAGCTGCAGCTGCTCCATCACTTGTCCTCCTACACTGACGCCTATCAACAGTCAGATCCAACATTTAGTGCCAATTTCTTCAAAAGCGAAGCTTCTTGACATGAACAAAGAAAGGAATCTCCATGCACTCTCGCCTCCCAGTTCCTGGTAAAAGGCAAAGAGGATATTGTGCTCCAAACTGTGACTCACTGAAAGGTTAAAGTTAAAGGTTACATGCTCTATGGTCATAATATCAAAGTTGAAAGCTGTGTCATTAAGGAATTAATAGGAGGCGTTTTGTGTCCGTGGAGTTTGAAAACAGATTGAACCCCCACTGAGAAGAGAGCTGGAATTATTGGAGAGAACGGATTTTTCTCTCTTCACCTCTACCAGACGTTATTTTCGAAGACGCTTGCCAAGAACTTGCAAAAAAAAAAAAAGTAGGCATTGGAAAAAGAGATCTAATTCTCTTAATGGAACCATTAAGCTGAGCTTCTAAGGAAAAAATCTGGAGGGTTACGATTCAGGCCTGCTGGAAGTGAAAACCAGACAGCCCCCCATTTCATCTCGGTACCCAAAAGCATTTCCTGATTACAACACAAAACTGCATGCATTTGGAAAATGGTGAAGCTTGCGCTACTGCCCGACACTCTCAGAAGAATGCGGCGTATGTAGCCTAAACTGGTTTCGGCCAGAAATTCTGTCACATGATCGATCCAGGGTGATTGTAAGGTAACTGAAATAGTGAGTGTGATAACAAAAATCATCCAACCACACAGGTTGGTCAGCATGAAGCTGATTGGCATTTGAGTGGTCATGCACATGACCGAGTACTGAACCAAGGCTGAGCAAACACACCAGCTGCTATTCATTAATATATAACCATCTCTGGGCTTCAGAGCCTTCAGCATACCACATATAAACTGTGGTGAAGCAGCATGTCATCAACTGGACATACAATCAGTAAAGGCATGCATTTCACGCTCCAACAAATAATTTTCTTCATGGATTCATCTGTCGATTATCGTTTTGTCCAATCTGATCTATACAATTTCATAATTTCTTTTTATATCCTGACTTCCATGCACAGACACTCAAGATGGCTGATTGCCAAGTGCTGATTTTATGAGAACCAATCTGCTAATTTCACATATACCTATGTAAGGATTGACCATTTCAACTATTCGCCACATTGAGACTACAAAGACACAGATTTTGGAGAGATCATGGCCGTTTGGCACCTTTAGCTGTGACTCTATACAGGTACTTAGTTATGCTCTGACATCACATGGTCAAAACATTTATTTTTGAAGTATACTAAACCTATAACAGTCTAAAGCCCCACTAGCATCCCCTAGAGTCCACGATGTTTGTTGGATCCAGAGGTTAAGTGGTGTGTAGAAGCAGGTATACTGTGTACTACACACCTATTGCATCAAAATCAAACTTCGCTTTGAGCAGTTGTTCAAGTCTGTTGTTCAATCATGCTTTCTGCTCTTGTGAAATATCTGTAAAACTTGCTCTTTCTTGTTCGCTAAGAATCTGGAAACTGTTATCACACTTTCAATACATCCCGCTCACATTACTCTAACTTACTGTATTCCTGTTGCACACAATACAACCTCTCAAAAATATGGCAACTTTGCTGACATATACTATTTTATGAACATATGTACACACACAGTGAACAACAATAAAAAATGCAACACTTGTTTCTGCCCCATTTGTCGTTAGTTGAGATCTAAGATTTGTTCTAAGCACAAACAAGGCTTATTTCTTTCAAATTTTGTTCACAAAATGTTTAAATCTATGTTTATGAGCACTTCTCCTTTGGCAAGATAACCCATCCACCCGACAGGTGTGGCATACCTTCATGCTGATTGAACCGCATGATTACTGCACAGCTGGGCCTGGTAATGGTCACAATGAAAGGTCACTCTCTAAAATTTGCAGTTTTATCACAACACAATGCCACAGATGACACAAAATTCGAGAGAGCGTGCAATTCGGGATGCTGACTGCAGCAGGAATGTCCACCAGAGCTGTCGCCCATGAATTGAATGTCCCAATGTTGTTTCCAAGAATTTGAGACCGGCCACCCCGACAGCTGATGCAAAAGTTAGCTTGCACAAAGAATTTCTGCACAAGTGTCAGAAAAACATCTCAGGGATGGACCTTCGACGGGGGTCAAATGGTGGCCACAGCAGATACTGACTGGGTCTGTTCTACCAGACATACCCAAATGCATTTCAAGTTACTTTCCAGCTTGCATGTTTATTGTTTGTGAGATGTTATCCTGCACATTTTATCTCACCAACTCGGCTTGTATTTAGAAGCTATTTATTTACAATATATTTTCATTACTTTTCCTTTCCATTTGTCTCTTGGAACAGGACCCGTCTTTGTAGAGTGTGAGCTGCTGAGTAAACTCGCTGAGGCGCACAAACACACACACACAACCTGCCTGAGCTTAGCAAATAAAAGAGATGAAGGGGAGATTGACACATTGATTATACAAAGTTAAATTGAATCAATGCGGAGTCGGACATTACTCATTGCCATAAGTGCAACAGTAGCACGTAAGGGCGGAACCATAAACAGTTTGTTTATTCACAGACAGAGAGATTCAATATTTAACATCCTAAATCTGCTGTTGTCTCCTCCACATCAGGCCATCATGGGGGCATTATATTAACGGTGTCAATCAAAACCACTAACATGACCTGTTCAAGATCTGATGGGCTCAGGTTTGAGGTCTTATGCTGCATTCACCATGCACCGTCACATTACTTGCATTGGGAAGTTATTTTTGCTCAACTTCAGTGTGTTCATGAGCTTTTTTAGTTATAATGTGGGAACAACATGGATACTACAAACAAGACGCATTTTCCCTGCATGAATCATATATTTTGCGGTCCCCCGAAGGCCTTTTAACCAGTGCCAAAGGGAAATCACCAGCAGCAAAATGATAAGAACTGAGAATTAAAAATAGCAATTCTAATCCTCTCAAATAAAACAGCCATTTATCAAACATCTGCTGGACAAGCAGAAGATAAACTTAAATACAATGTCTGACTTCCTGCAGTCAGCTGAGCTGCATGTTTTGACTGGGCGCTCCACTGTGAACAGGGAAGGACTTCCTGTGATTTCACATGAACATTTTATTACTTGTGAAAATCTTAAATAAACTTACAATTGCAGAATACTTCTTGTGTCATGTCCTGCCTCCTGGTCCACAGTTCTGGTAATAAAATTAATATTTTCCCGTCATAGAGACATACACGAAACAAACTATGTGAAGCTTATGTACATATGTTGCATCTTGAGAGCCTTGACTACAGAGTGCATGATTTGGTGATAAATAAATATATCTATTTGAAAGATCATGACAGTAAAAGTTGTATGAAAACTACTATATTAATTTGGCCTCTTAAAAGATCAAACTACTACTCAAAAATACATTCTTATGACATAGCATCAAAGTAATTCATTCAATAGTCTAATGCTTTTTCCCAAAGTTTGTAATATGGTTTTGATTGAGAGACCACTAGTGGCATAAAATTATATTTCACCTTTAAAATGAATCCTAAAGAATTGTTAGTGTTTTACCTCTCAAGACACACTTCATTTTTCTTATTTGCAAAAATTGTATACCCAATGGTATACCCAATTTGTAAACAGCAATGTCACATGAAGCTCCCCTGTACCGCTCATGGTACAGTTTGTCTTAAGAGGTTAATATGTGATACATAAATCAAGCTCAGATATATATTCACTCAGTCTTTGTTTTTGTATAAGTGAAGAGAGAGAGAGAAAATATGTGTCGGCCCAAATACACCGTCAGTCTTCAGGTTCAGCTTATTGAAGCATGTGCAAGCTGCTGTATTGTATTGTTATTATTTTTTATATTGTTTAGTAAAAGGTTATCACTGTGAACATCAAGACTCCGCTCCATTCGTCGTAATAATCCAGAAACTCCACTGTTAAAAAAGTAGTAAAAGTACCACTTTCAAACTTCCATTCATATCAAATATAATAATAAAATGAAATATAGAATTGTAACTTATATGTAACTTCTATGTAACTGTTAGCTTAGCTTACTCCACTTTCCAAGTAGCCCAAAACTATATGATATAATGCACCACAATGAGATGTGCCTACATGGTTCATCTATCAGGAACATGGCTGTTTTGTTGTACCCTCATCGGTTACAGAGCTGTTTGACTTCACCTCCTGATCAGCTCTGCACACAAACACAATCTGTTTGCTCAAGTCTACGCCCACCCGAAAGCAAACTGGACATAAAGGCTATGAAAACAAACAGAATGTTCTACACTTCAGAATGCAGTCAGTATTGTGTGCTGCAGTTAGAATAAAATGTACATTAGGTGCAAAAGCTGCAACCAGAAATACTGACATAAATGTGGCTTTAAGTTAGGTAGTACTTATAAAGCAGAAGTCCTTCTGGTACTGCATCCGCTTTAAAAGATAATACCTGAAGATGACTGATGTTTAGGATTCAGCATTATGTATGTGTGTTTTTTTATTCCTGCTTCTAAGAAGAAGAGACAAATTGGCAGCGCTTGATGAGCCAGTCAGCAGCACAGAGTTCATGACCCTGGTGAAGGATGAGGGGACCAGCTGGGAGACAGCTCTCCAGGTCCAGACCAGTCAGACCTTTGGCCAACACTTCAACCACAAGTCAAGTGTGACCGCTTGAAAAAAGAAAAACAACAGAAATGATGGACCTGGAGTGACCTGGAGTTCTTGAGAGGAATGTGCAGAGGTTTCAGGTTTCACTTTTTCTTTTGCACACAAAGCAGGAAACTAGTTACTTCATTCGAGGAGCTGAATTTTAAACTGGAGGTATAGGAATCACAGGATTCAAAATTTAAAGCTGTGATCAGTAAGGCTTCAACAAAATAGCGCATCATTTCAAAATGTTCCATTAGGCATGTTTCTAATTATCGGAGATAGACACTCAACCGCTGGAAATCAAGTGGCTTGCCCTCTCTTTCAATCTCCTCTCGACTTGATCTGTCTAAAAATAGACAGAAGTTACTCTTCTTAAGGTGAAAACTGAATTTAGATTTAAACACCCTACACATAACTTATGTCCACCACACACATACACAATGAACAACAGCTACATATGATATTAAATAATAGAATAGTTCTATAGCTACAAAGGTTTTGTACTTAAACCTGGTATCAAAAGAAATCTACTTGTGAAGAAAAAAAAGAAAAGACATTGTGTTTTACTACAGATAAAAAACAAAATACTTAATTTAAACTTAACACAAGACAAAACTGACACAACTCTTTGAAAAAAAATAATTGTAATAAACTTAATTATCTGCAATGCAAAGTTCAATGATTATTAAGATAAGAGTTCAAAGATCAATTATTTGTCCTTAAAATCATCACCTGGAAATCACACTGAGGATCATTACAGAACATGAAGAATATATTCTGTAAGTTATTTAAAAAGAAGATTATAAAGGACCAAATTAAATAAAAACACAAACAGCTCAAAACTAAATTAAATATCAAAATAGTCATTAGTTGCAGCCCTACTACTGGTATTACATTAAACTATTTCTTATTGTATTAATTATGTGGATATTGACAATATATATATATATATTGGTACTGTAACAGTAATGCATGAAGTAAATGGATCTTTGACAAAAGACTGAATCTTCAGATGAATAATTTCTAAACCTTCGATTTTAACCAGTTTTAAAGGAAAAATTCATAGGGATACCAACACCGTTGAGGGATACAGCTAGAAAAATGAGTAAATCAAAGAAGGTTTTATAGGGCTGTGATAATATACACAGCAGCCTCAGCCATCCTAACTGATGCATCTCTGTGGGAAGGCAGTGTTAAGTCAATAAGGGCAGAGACCTTTAATAGTCCACAAACAGGCCGGTCGGCCTTAAAAGAGACAGCAGTGACAATGGTTCAAAGTAAAACTGAGAACAAGCATTATAACAGGTCAGTTTTACGACAACAGGAAGTAAACAAGCACACCAGTTTATAGCAGATAAGTAAAAGACACGACGGCAAAGGCAAGTATCAAGTATCAAACCATGATAAAAGCAGCTTCAGTGGCTTTATGAGAAGGGAACAGCTGTGCTTCTCCATCAACGATTCTGAAAATGCATGGATACCAGAGAGAGTACTTTGGATAAAATTCACATTGACTCAAGAAACTACGTTTTTGACCAGAGAAGCAAGGGTCTAAACTACTTCCTGTACAATACTTCCTTACCCTAAACAAGACTAGGCCAGTTTGTTTCACTACAGAGTGGTAGTTTATGTAAGAAACAGCTTCATTAAACAGTTTAGGTAAAAAAAAAACTGGGCTCAAACAAGTCATTCAGTGTTTCCTGGGACGTTTTTGTGACCTCATATCTTAAAAGTCGGACTAAATATGGCTGTAGTGGGAATAGCATACTACCATTTTTATACTGCATACTATATATTGACTATTCCTACTGCAGGTATCCCAGAGTATCACCAACCAGCAGCAGTAGGGATTTTAAAAGAGGCAAAAACTGTTACTTTGTTATTGTGTAGGACAGTTAATACCAAATGCCAAATTGTAAATTTTCTTGACAGTTGCCCGTCACCGCTAACAGACTCCAAACAATTGAACAGCCTATGATCACACTTACATTACATTGATAAATTATATTTATTAAGTGTTTTTTCAACATCAAAATATACATGAGTAAAATATCATGAAAAAAAATCACTTCTTCGAGGGTCAGAACCTTTACCTCGTGCACACTCAGACAAACTTCATATAATAAAGAAGGGGTCTTGCACACTGTCAAAAACTTGTAATATAGGACAGATATTTCTTAACAATGCTGTTTTGATCCAAGTGAATCTTTCTCATGTCTAAAAAAATACAAAGGCACATCCCTTATATTACATAGGTCATATGAGAATTACCATATGAAAGAATAACTAATAATGAAGGTGCCTATAAGAATACTGGATATAAATGCATTGACACATAACTGTTGGAATCAGCAAAAATTGGATAACTACCTACAAAAATGGCCTGTAGACATTGTGTGTACAGGTCAGTCTGCTTCAGATAAAAGTTAATTAAATCTCACGAAGTCCTAAGGCAAACAAAAAAGTAGAACAGGACCAAATAAGACAAATATTTAGAAATAGAGCTGCTTCTACACTTAGATGAAGTGGAAACACTGATGCGGTAATACAAGCAAAACACGGCAAAGTACAATGGAAACAGATTGAGCGAATAAATTATGCTGTGCAGCAGCCATGTGACAAATGTCCCAAAGCTCTCTTCTTTTGTTTCTGGGTAGCATTCAATGCATGTCTGTATAACTGATCCAGGGCTCGTATCCAAAAGCAGGAGGCTTTGATGTCAGATGTTTGTCCATCATGTTCTCCATCACCAGGATGTGTATCATGTTTTCCATCGTTCAAGCTTCCACTGTCCCTCAATTAATTACATGCACTCAGCAGGAGAACTCAACTCTTAATATTTGGCAAAACAGTTGCATTTTTTTCTGAAATTCTGGTTAAAATTTGCACTTGATTTTGAAGGAAACTTGACGAGAGAGACTTTGGACATTCATGCCAATAAAGCGCTCAGAGGTGTATAAAAAGGAACTGAGAGCAAGCTGAAGTTGAATGAGCCGGGGGCTAAATGAGAAAGCAGGAGCAATGATGAGAAGGACATGGACAGGACAGGACATGGACATGGACATGGACAGGACAGGACAGGATACACAACTTTATTCAATAGTAGCTTCATGGCAATAATAATAAATCAAAAAATAAATTAAAAAAGCGGGGATCCACTGGAGAGCAAGTCATACTGGAGCTTACGGCCTCTGCCACCTCTCGTTTTCATTTCTATGTATTATGTGCTCTTGTGTACACAAGGCCATGTACTGGCTTGCCTCCCTGCATGTTTGACCTTGCCTCTGTGTTGTAGGTAACTAGAGTTTTGACACTTGAGTATAGAAGAACATTCATTTCTGTCACGCAACAGTTAATACAAAAAACAAGTTTTTTTCTCTCATTGTGGAAAAAAAAGGTTTTCCAAACAGTCATTGTCTTCTGAACCACGATGGTTCTATTTTTTCCTCATTTACACCAATCTTCAGGTGCAGTGAAAAATAGCTACTTCATTTAAATGACTCACAATGTCCATTTAAAACTATCCTGGCTAGAAAAAAAACACTGCAGCCAAAAAGCAGAGTGAGAAGTGGGATGCAGCTGGTGGACAGGGTCCTCATCAAGGGGTTTGTGCTGGAGAATTTGAGGAATGTAATGTATGCAGCACAGAGAAGAGCATGGGCTACTGATCACACCTTACGCAATGAAACCCAGATGGCCCTCTGCCTGTCCTCCAAAGGGAGGGAGCGCGCACTCAGACAGAGGAGGTCCGCTCAAATCAAATGGACCTCTGACTCGTTGTGGGATTAAAAAAAAAAAAACCTGAGTCATGACATTTTACCGACAGCTGCTTCTAAATGGAAAAAAAGGAGGATCTTGAATGTCAACATCCAGTCAGTTAAGTGGTTAAAAAAATGCAACTAAAAGTGTCATTTCATCAACCTGTCGGCTGTTTATGATCATCGTTATTTAGTCGAGAGCAGATGACGAGGTTATCTTCCACCAGAAGAAGCTTGAACAGCAGCTTGGACCACTGCACCACTACCCTGCCCTGCCACCTCCTCTTTTTTGTTTCCCCTGACGCTCTCCATCCCCTGAAGCACTCACTAAGCCATGAAATAGTAGGTTTCATTCTTGTTAGTTAGCGATTGGTTAACGAGTGTCGGCTGTTCTAAATTCTAAATGTGCATCCTCAGCTGAGAGCCATCTGTCATACTTCACACACAAGTATAACAATGGTCAAAGGTCAAAGTGGACGTGATATTTCACACTAGAGCGGTCCTCTAATATTCGACCAAACTATTAGACCAAGTTTCTAATAATAGACTAAGGTTCTTAATAATACAGGGGCCAAATAATACATTTTTAGAGTACTTTTTTTATTTTAACGATAACAATCGGACATTCTGGACTGAACTAAATGCATGTTAACAATGTAAATAATAAAGGACACAAAGGAACAGCCAAATAGGAAATGCAACCAAGACAGAGCAGAATAGACAGAAGGAGAGGGAAAAGCCATTGCTAACTGCTAATTAGCTGGTCTGAACAACATGTAAACAACAGAGGGTTTAATGAGAAAGTTGCCAAAAGAAGAAGAGCGCTATTAGCGATTGAGCAGAACTAGAGTAGATTTACATGTACAGGTGGTAATTAGCAACAATAATGAAGAATATAGCAAAAAGAACTGGGTTGAGAGTAGCAAGAACATTACCAGTGGCAGCCAATACCTAGTCTGCATATGAGGCGTTCAGGGGACATCTGGAATTTCTAGCTACAGAAAAAAATCTTTATGCTATCATGTGTTACATAACGAACTTTCCAGTAACAAGTATACCATACCGTACTGCAGCTCTTCATTTTTCTACTAACATTTTGTTACAGGAAAAAGGACATTGCCACTTGCATCCATCTTTAATTTCATTGTGCTCAAATGATACTGTACAGGGTGATGATGGAAGTGGAAGTCTTGACAGATGTAGTCTGAGAGTATGTCTGCATGTTTTATCTACTGTATATACCCCAAAGAAAACCAAAACACAAAAAAGAGAAAAGATGAAGAAAACAATTTCAACTTTTTTCTTGTTGCACTATCAATATTTCTATGACACTGCTGATGCTCAGAATCCTGTCAATAGTGCGAACTTTGCTTACGGCACATACATTTAAAGTTAAGCGTCTACAATTATCGGAGGCGTTCAGCGGGTTTACCATCTGTACATCCTCTAATCTCTGTGTGTAAAGACCACAGAACTCATTTCTCAGAATGCCAATTCTACTCCTGAAAGTTCAGATGAGTCACTTCCTGTTACAAGAATATTTTCCAGTGACCTTACACACGCTCGGGGTTTAAATGGGATAACCATGTACAGGAAAATCTACCGCCTCACTTTGCATCACTCTTTGGTCTGTGTTCCAGACTGTATTTGTGGTTCTGCCTAAAATGCCAAATAATAAATATTGTCTCTTGCAGCTTTATGCAGCGCACGCCTTCCCTCCTAACTACCAATGTGTGTTTCATGAATGCTTCTATTTTTTTATTTTATTTTTAAGGGTCATTGCAGTGGGTTCTGGATGTTGGCTTAGACTATAGTAGCAGCAAAGAAATCCTAAGAGACTTAAAACCAAGTTTCATAACCATCACAGAAAAAAAAAAAAAAAACATTTAATTTTACTGACAGTTGCAAAGATTTTAACTTGTGAGTGACTTTTCATATCACTCGGTTCATACAAGTTTAAAACCATGTGTTGGCAGTCCCGATAGCAATGAAAGCAGATATGTCGCTCCTTGTGATGGATTACCAAACTCAAGCAAGCTTAAAATCACTAAGTTTCACACTACAGAGAAATCTGTGCCAATCCGTGGCTGCTAGGATAAGAGGAAAAAAACACACAACAGTAACCCTGTGATTTTTCTGTTGAAAAGACATTAAAAAGAACATCTAAGATCACCAGTAAAAACACATTCAAAACGAGTTCAAAAGCAAATCATAGGTGATGCAGAATTGCCATCTTGTGGTTGTTTTTATGTTGATTGAAGCTAATTTGAACACACGTGTGAATAGAATATAACTGTACACATGTAGATGGGTTTTATTTGTGGAAGAGACCGAGTAGCAATTTACATATTTTTGAAATTTCCTACTTGAAATCTCAGGAAACAGCTTGCACGCAGCAACCTGCAACATTGACAGACCCTGTGTAGCAAGTTAAAATAGAGCTGTGTTGCCCCTGACATGACGTGACGTGCTGCAGCGCATCTTGTGGAATTTTGACATTAGCACTTGCGCGCAGCAAGTTACAGCAGTTTAAGTGCACTTTCTTATTTTACCTTGTGTTATATTCCAGGACATTGTAATGGGAGCAGATGTCCTGGAAGCAGCTTGTTGGCAGCACGCAGCCTCAACAGTTCCATATTTTTGACGTTTCATATGAAACATTGAATGCTTTGAGACTACATCTTTATGTAGATTTCATTTCGCCAACGCAGTATGATTTTGGAAAAATACCTTCACACAAATCAATATCAACTCTCAAGTTAGGACTTAAAAAACAACATTATAAAATTAAGTTCTGTTTCGTCACACACTGAGGTGCATTTTAGTTGGTTGAAAGGGGATGAAAAGAGGTTTCACATAGAAATTATTGTTGAAAAATCTCAATCTGTGTTCAACTGGGAACTAAAATGTTTTTAAAATGGAAAGCACTGATGTCAAGTATGTGATTTGTGGTCAATGTGGACAACATTCAAAAATTTGGTCCATATTTAGTCCTCAAATGAGCTTCTCTGGTAATGTAACGTATCATCACACTAATGCACGATGAGGAGAAGACACCTGGAGGAAGAAAGTGAACTACATCCTATGATTCCCAGCATTTTCACTTTTCCTTCAACCTTTCATTTCAGGGACTCTGTTTTCAGTGTAATTTCTATGTCTGTTCATCTGTGAACCGAAGAGAACCTGGGGGTAAGAGTGTAAAACTAGCCAAGAATGAGCCCATTTAGCTTTGGGGTGGATCCCAAATCCCAAATTTGCATGATGATTTTTTTGTGGCTATAAGTGGTCACTGCAGGTCAATGAAACGTCAATATATGAATAAGCACTTGACTGAACTCTAATCTAATAGTTTTAGAAATAAAACCACACATACTGGTTATGATGGACATTTGCATGTCAGAAAACTGACCACTGATCTAGTCGAGGTTTGTACTCTTTAAGTATCCTAGTTTCTTTCATAACAAATGTGTTTCTTTTTGTAACCTCATGTGTATATTATTATAAAGCAATGGACCACAGTTTGTGTGAAAGCAGCACACTGGAGTTAGTTGTTTTTAAACACGAGATAAGATTAAAATCTGCAGTGCAAACATTACAAACTGCGTGACATCACCGAGCGTTTTACTCCTGCAGCCCGAAAAAAAAAGAGGACAGGAGGAAATAATGGTTTCCCATCTGTGGAGGAAAAAACAGTGGTGCACACTGTCAGAATGGTCGCACTCCCCCAGAGTTTATAGAGGCAGCCTTTCATTTGCACATGTCCCCAGAAAGACGTTAATATTCGCTCGAATGTCGACTTTCCTGATAAATTAAGTGGTTGTTAAATGAAAGCAGCGCGAATTCATTCTTGGAACAAAAAACATAAAGTTTGTGCAGCCTGAGAGGACACTAAAGTGGCACAGAGCTCACTGGGGCAAAGAACCGCAGCTAGCGGTGAAACAGCACTGATTTACATGCGTCAGCGAAGCTTCACTCGACTTCTTGAAGCGTCTGAAAGTCATTTTTCCCCCCTCTCTCTGAAAAAAACCACACACACACAGATGTGAAGACACAGGACCGCAACACTTACTTTGCTTCTCACTTCAGCGGATAATCCGTAGGCTGGTCCTTTATTAAAATGAGTCATTTTCTTGTTCTTTTTTTTCTTTTTGTATTGTTTTTTCCGACGTGTAAAACGCAATTTATTATCCTTCGGCTTTAATATCCAACAGCTACAGCGTAGCGAAGAGCTGCAGCGTGTGGAGAACTGCGAGCAGCTTCAGCTTCAGAGCCGTGAACACTCAGACAGGAGGAAAGTATCCGAAAGGCTTCACGGTGCAGAGCAGCGGCGTCCTCTGCTCAACAGACCCAGGCTGCAAACACGTCGTCACGTGATCGACGCGGCCGCGGCAGCCAATCAGAGCGGCGGATTTCTACTCGGTGGCTCTCCGCTGTTCTCTCAAAGAGAACAGCTCAACTTCAGACCACTGCACGTATCAGGAGGTCACTAATACAGTTTGGATTTTAGGACTTGATTAATGATTTTGAAATATTTCCTTTTTTTTCTTTATCTACACTGACATTCAAAAGTGTGGGTTTACTTAGAAAAGTCCTTATTTTTGAAAGAAAAGCACTGTTTTTTCAATGAAGATAACTTTAAACCAATCAGTAATACACTCTATACATTGCAAATGTGGTAAATGACTATTCTAGCTGCAAATGTCTGTTTTTTCTATCTATCTATCTATCTATCTATCTATCTATCTATCTATCTATCTACCTATCTATCTATCTATCTATCTATCTATCTATCTATCTATCTATCTATCTATCTATCTATCTAATAATGGCAAAATCAAACATAACAGAATTATTACTGCCACATAACAACATTTTTTAGTATTTTTAGGCACAATGACGAAAGACCAACAAAACAGCAGCTATATATAAAAAAGTATAGCCTATTTCATATTATTTTCACTATGTTTTTATTGTAACTCAGCCCAGGTTCCTATGCCCAAAGCAATACAAACTACATGAATAACTATCCTCAGTGTCCATATATTTGTTCAATTAATGACATGTTTAGTTTTTCTTGTAAGTACTATCTGTTTAGCCTTGTTTGGCTTCAATTTTCATTTATTTGTGTTATATGGTTGCATAATTGCCCATTGGCTGGCGATCACAGCTATTTCTATACATAGCCATAATACATCCCTTCTCACAGCGGCCTGTATTGTTCAGAGTGTAACAGTGGACCAGCTCTCTGGGAAATTCCTAGAATGCAGTGATAGCGGCAGGGGCCAGCTTTGAGGAAAAAATGGCTATTGTTTTAAGAAAAAAACATAAAAAGAATATATATACTGTTCTGTAACACTATATCACTATATTTACACTAACATTCAAGAGTTTGATCACCCAGACAATTTTGTGTTTTCCATGAAAAATCTTTTATTTACCACCACGAGTTGTAAAATGAATAGAAAATAGTTATAAATAATGATTTGTGTTTAAAATAATATGTTTTTTACTTCAAACTTTGCTTTCATCATAGTAAGGTCAGTTTTCTTACTTCTCTAACCAGCTAAACTGTTTTCAGCTGTGCTAACATGATTGCACAAGGGTTTTCTAATCATCCATTAGCCTTCTGACACAATGAGCAAACACATACCATTAGAACACTGGAGTGATAGAAATGGGCCTCTATACACCTATGTAGATATTACACCAAAAAACAGACATTTACTGCTAAAATAGCCATTTACCACATTAGCAATGCATAGAGTGTATTTCGGATTAGTTTTAAGTTATCTTAATTAAAATAAACTCTGCCTTTCTTTCAAAAACAGGGGAATTTCTAAGTGACCCCAAACTTTTGAACAGTAGTGTACTTCAGTAAGATACTATGTGATTAAGTACTTTAATAAAGTATATATATACCTATATATACTATATATACTAATACTGCTGTACATAGCGTCTTTGACTAATGAATCTATAACCAGAAGATTCAACTTCACTAACACAATGCATGTTTCACAGTCTGAAGATTTGTTTTTTTTTTCTAGGCTTTTACACCATCGTCCTCCAAACTCCAGGGAGATGCAGCTTGTACTGCAGCTATGTGACGCCCTTATCTTGCTATGGATTGTGTCACAAGTCAGGGAGTCATCGGCTTCCCAGAGTTCACTGATCAGTGTTGGAATTCCAGTTGTTGTGATTCCGTACCTGCTGAACCAGTCAGTGGGCGATAACCATGTGAACAGGCAGGGAAGAGTCTAACCCTCCTGTGTTATCACGCGAAGCAGCTGCAGCTCTGGCTTTCTTTTCCACAGATACTCAGATCCAGAGTGTCCTATAAATAGCCCCAGATGTCAAGCTGGAGCAGCAACTTTTGCTCTTTCTCTTCCTCCCTCCTCCTCCTCCTCCTCTTCTTTGGTTTAGTTCAACAAATTGTCTCAAAGCTCTTCCCGTCCAGCGCTCCGTCCAGGAACAGGAAACACAGCACAAAGAAACAAAGACAGAGCAGTGACAATGATACCAAAACAGACACATTTTAAACAATACCGCTTTATTGGTCGAAAGTTCCTTTAGGTAATAAAAGTTTTTCAACTCACTTTTCAACACAATTTTAGATTTAAGCCTTTACCTAACTGTAGATTCACAGCACATGTCTTCATGATAGGAAAATTAATAGTTAAGACCAACATTTCTGCATATGACATGAACAAACTGCAGCAGATGGCGTTTGCTTTGTTGTCATGGAGATGGATCAGTTGTCAACGGGTGGAGATGGTAACCTCTGACTGTGACCTGGTGTATTATATACTACAGAAGCCCAAAGGGATCCCAGCAGGATTGTTTTTCCTTTTTATTCTCTCTGACCAATAGAGGAAAACTGTATTATGACACAATATTATCAAAAATGTGTCTGTTTAGCTGTGTGTTGTGACCACAGAGCAATTAGGTGCACGCTCAGCTGTGATTATAACGACATTATTGAACTTTTTTCTCTGGAAAAGAAAACATAGTAGATGCAAATTACTATTCAGAGCAGAGTATTTTTTTATTTCTTAAAACAGTGATTCTCAATTTTTTTTTTAAGCCACAGACCCTTAAACTCACAAAAACTAGACCACAGACCCCATCTGATAAGATGTTTGCTTTAGATGTTTTATTACACTGTAGGAAGGACATGGCCAAAATTATGGAGGAATGAAACTGCCTGACCAAAAATAAATAAATGAATGACTCAGTTCATAAATGAATATGACAGTAAATGCACATATTTATTTAATTTTCCATTTAATTAATTAAATGTATTTATTTGTGCATGTTTCCTTTTGCACATAAATGCCGCCTTTATTTGATTTTCCATTTTATTTATTCATTTTTAAAATGTATTTATTTATTTATATATTCATCCTTCCACCTCAGTATATAAAATGGAAAGTATCATTTGATATTAAATTAACAAAAAGTGAAAATAATACAAAATAAATATGTTAATAGGATATTATAGAAATGATTTTTTAAATTTATTTTTTAATATGACAGTTCTCCTTACATCCTGGCATTGTTTTGGTTATGGATGGAATTATAGTGAAAATAAATGATTGTCCTTTTTTTCTGGGGACTCCTTGGCCTCCCCCTCAATGACCCCTGGGGGTCCCTGAACCTCACTTTGAGAACCACTGTCTTAAAACATGTCTAAAGACTTCAGACGTTTTTCTTTTCTTTTTAAATGCAGTTACATCATTCCACCTTCTGAAACTAACTATGATTATGTTTGAAAACTTCAACGAAAACATTAATAGCCGGAGATGTTTGGTTTTTGGGAGCTATAGAATTAGGTTGAGTTAATAGCAACTGTTTCCACAAAATTTCACAGAATGTGGCCAACCCAATGTTTGAGTATTCCGAGGCATTACAGTAAATAAGAGCCTGCACCTCTACCTCACTTACAAGAATCACCATGAAGCTGGTTTGATGTAGGGCTTTTTGACGGCAATTTCGGTAATTTGATGCAAGCACACAAAAATGCTTTTAATTTGTACTTGCTGCACCCGCAGACACAGACAGCCTATTATGTGTTGTCTTGCAAGAAAAGAAGCTGTCAAAAAGCCAGCGGAAATAAAACACGAGTGCATCACCTTGTCACACGCATGGAAGGATCGTTCAAAGCGCTTCCTGCAGACCCTCGGCCTGTCAGTCTGCCACCTCCTTTTGTTTTTCTTATCAAGGAATTCGCTCCAAAACTGGAGAAGACGTCATACTATCAGCATTCAGAGAGGTTACACAGGCTCATGTTAAACAGAGAGCTCTTCTGTATACACCTTGTGTTGTAGTTCCCCTTTTGAATAGCTCGACTTGTATTGCTTTTCTCTATTGACCTTCTGCATTTTACGAAATAGGATTAACTATACACCTGGATTAAATCATGATTTATTTTATAATCCGACGGCACCAAGCTTTAAAGACAAGTTTAAACTCCAAAGAATTAAGTTTAAAGCTATTTAAATCACAATCTAAATCTAGATTTATATCAACCCTGTTATTTAACCTGTTTAAACTCTCATCTCAGTCTATCTCAGTCTCAGTGTAATGCAGCTGCAATGTCCATTTATCATTCATTATTATACAATTATGGAGAATTATCAGTTTATTTGACTCAATAACTCTATTTCCTTCTCAAATCTTTCTTTTTAAATTGATTTCCACCAGCATTGCAGACAGCACAGAATGGTACAGTCAAGGTGACATGGTGAGCTGGTTTCAAGGTACAGACAGGAGCGTGCAATGTGTCGAATATGTACATAGCAACCGGAACAATGTACATAGCAACGGGAACAGTTCAGCAACTCTTTAACAGTAGGATAAATGATTCCATTACAGTGTAAAAATAAGTTATGTTCTAGTAATAGTGTAAAACAATGCTGTTAAAAGACAGGGAATTTTTCCAGTGAGTCTTAAAACAACATCAGTGTCCATATATCAACTGTGGAAGAGATTTTCCTCTGTAATTATTCCTCCTGTTCATACTGGATGGTGAAAGATCCCTTTAAAATGTACTTTACAATCCACAGTCAGTATGAACAGGAGGAATGATTACAACAAGAAATTTGAAAGTAAAGAAATAAAGACTGGTAAAACTGTGAAAATTGAAAGGTTAGACCCATGACAGCATTGCATGTGTGATAAATCTGTAGATACATAAGTTACCATTTTAGCTTAATTACTTCACCCGTTTCCTTGTCTTTGTCTGTGTTTATCTTCCTGATCTTTGTTCTCGGAATTGTGTGAAATTCTTTTGAGAGCAAAGAGAAACTGGAATCAAAGTGCTTCACACGTCTCAACATACTTTGCCAGTGAAACGGTTTCTGATTCTGGTCCACTACGTCCAATAAAAGTGGAATTGTACACGTATCGGTAGTTATTTCATGCACTGCACTGCAGAAAGCTTCTAATAAGCATGCTCTGCAAGCCCAAAAAATTCTGAAGAACATAAATGCCTGCATCTAATGAGCAAATTACAATAAAATAAATTGAAAAGAACAGAGAAAGTTGCTGGAAAAATCCACATTTGTGTTGTTTTTGTTTATTATATGAAAGTTTCTTGAACTTGGACAAATATGTTGACATAACCTGTAATATATCGACATAGACACAGTATATGTACATCTGTAACACAGCCATACTTCATTAAATGGCATTATTCTTTCAATAAATTGTGTTGATATTACTAGGATCTACATGCATAGCTACTTATAAACAGAATGAAACGATAAAAAAATAGAGAATTTATCAGATAATATTATATTATTATATTTCTGTGTACATTGTACCTACAAGTAAACAGATGTTTTACACTAGTCTTCCAAGGAAAATCGATTTGCGGTATTTGTCCCTCAAACTGGACCACTGCACGAAGAAATAGTCCGATATGGGATAAAGAATTTTCCCCGAGAGCGACAGCGTCTCCACACGGCAAATGCTCTCAACATAAACTATCAGGACTTTCTTCATTCCCAGAATTCCAAGCAGGAGTCCTGCCACGCACAACGGAACGCAGGTCCCGGGGCCGTTGCACAGCACCTGAAAAAACACACAAAAGCAGGGTGTGCACATTTGCAGGAAGTGATACATGTTCTTCACAAGCAACATAGAAAGCAGAGTCCGAGGATGTTCATCATATCTGTGACAGAATTCTTACATCACATGATAGAAAGACTTGGAAGTGTTAAAAAAAAAAAAAAAACTAAAATAAAAGTTACCAAAAGTTGATTGCCCTCCCCCATCACAACCAAGGACTTGCTGTTGCTTGTCCATCAGATATTTATCATCTTGTTGATGATTGCTCTTCTAAAAATGAGGATAGTTAAACAAAAAAATAAAAAGAACAGTCGCTCCGTGATATAATTCTCAAATACATGAATTGAAGCAAACTTTGAGAACACTCTGAATATGGAATATGGTGTTCCAACAAAGTGGAAGAATCTCACTGGAAATGGAAGTAGGCCTAAACTATCTATCATTTTAGATTTCAGGAAATCTAATCTCAAGATCATCAAAGCTGTGATTTTTTTGCCGTTTTCCTGACCCAGGATTTCTTTTTACAGATGTATGCTGCTTTTCTGATGAGCACTACTTTAAATTAAAAGACTTTTTTGCTCTACCTTAAGTTAAGACATAAGTGGCTCTTTTAGTTCAGTTGTGATATTGCTCAAGCACTCGATGTGGCCTATGTATAGCATTTGAGGTCAATTCTTGACCTTAGTTTTCAATCTTGCATTAGAGTTATGGCATCTATTGTTTCTGTGATGATTTTAAATGTTGTGAACTGAAACTTGATTTGAAAAAAAAAAAATCGTGAATGAAATTGAAAACGCAATATCTGCCAGAACAAAATCACAATTCAACATTTTCTTAACATTGTTGAGCTCTACATAGAATAATAGAACCCACAGAAGGCCCTCTGCAATGCCAAAGATGCCCATTAATCATCATTATTAGAAGAAAACAAAAACAACCCTAAGTTCCTTTTAAGCACTTTAGTTGACAAAGAATCCTAACTATTGAACTGCATATCTCTAGAGATTTTGGTAGCAATGACTTCATGCAACAAAATTTTGACAATTAAAAGCCAGAATTCATCATCTCTTTCCCTCGACTGGCACTGAATTACCCTCAAACACAGAAAGATTGAAATCAGGTGAAAGAGTTATATAGTTACACATGTCTCTCTTTTTATCCAATCAACCTTCCTGAACTAACTTCATTGATTTCCTCATCAAAACATCAACTTTTAGACCCTATACCAACTGGATTGCTTAAAGAATAGTTTCCTTTGATTGATGTTGTCATGACTCAATATCCAGTTCGTAACAGTCTTTTAGGCGGACTGTAATTAAAGCTACTATTAGCTAATACTACTACTCACTTCTGTTATCTTTCATTTCGTGTGATACACTGGATGTTTTTAAACCTCTATGGATCTCCTACAATTCAAGAAGAAAATCCATCCCCCTTTTGGGTTGAACGGTTCACAGCTTATGTGAAAAAGGGGGTCACAGGTAGTTTCATTTTAAGGGATCACAAGCCGAGCTAGAACCGCCGAGCTGGAGGACAGCACAGGAAATGAGGCTGTTTTTGTTTATTGTCCTGAGGTCTTGTGGACACGGACAGTTACGGCTCGCTTTAAGCCAAACATCACAGAGATAGTGATGAATCCGGGAGAACCTCCTGTCGACATTAAGAGAGAAGGAATGTGTCACATAAGTCGCCTGTAAGCGGAAAAAATTTGAGTGAGGCTCAGTGACGGTACTGAAGAGTGTGGAGAGACAGAATTGGAGGGGGGGGGACTGACTGGGATGAATAAGGAGCCTCAGGCCTGAAGGAGGCTGAGGGAGTTAAGGGAGTTTAGGTTAACAGGAAACCAGACAGAGCTGCTGTGGAGTCTGGAGAAGTCATCATGCAGCTCCACAGCGCAGAACTGTAATATCCTCTGCACAGAGTTGTACAAACTGCAGCACAGACCTGCACTCTTCTCTCCGAGGTGAACTCTTCTTTTACAGCTCATCAGCAGGCATACTTCACACCTACTCAATGAAATGGCTTGTGCATTCCAAATATGTCTCTTGTGAACTGGTTAAAAAAAAATAGTGGTCAACTTCCAAATTCTTGCTCTGCATTCAATTAAACAAACAAATCCTGTAGTCCGCCACGAGCATTCACAGATTTCACGACTTGATGCAGTGAACTCTGTAACAGATGGAAATCTGACTTCTGCTAAGAATTAACACTTACCTTGCTTATTTTTAAGCCCTCGGCATTAACTCGTTTCTTATGCCATTCGAAAGAAAAACAGAATCATGGACACATTTGATTCTGCCTAAAAGCCCTGATTTCTTGGCCACTTGCGCGTTTAACCTGGCGTGTTTCAATATGACAAAGACAGGGACAGTGCTGCAGGGATTTTTGACAAAGAAAAGGGGGAAAAAAAACATCTCCTCAGTCTGGAACATCGCTCAAATAACTGAACACAGGTTTAACAGTAACCAGGTTACACTGTATGTGACAGAGTTCATGTAATTCTGCCTTGTCCTCATATATATATATCCCTGTAACTTGAGAAAAAGTAAAGGTATTGTTTACTTGCTGATTAAATATACAATATATAAATGTATATTCTAGTTTTGAATGAAGATTTTAGCACATATGTTTGGACTTTTTTGTCAATATTGTTATTCATTGTTATTTTTGGCTAATTTGTACATACATCATCATCATGTCTGAGATCATCTCTCTGTTTCTGATATTACTTGTTTTCCCTGAAAATGTTTATTTTTTGTTCTGTTTCTCTGGTGCTCTTTTAATCTGCTGGGTTACACAATTTAATAAACGTTTAGTGTGTAGGGCGCATTCAGTTTGGTACTTTAACTCCAGGGTTTCACTTCAAAACATGTCCATGTGTTTCACACTGAACTAAACAAAGGTTGCTAACAATAATTCCTATTGTTACAGATACCTGCCTAGATTCACTTGGATTAACATTACTATCAAAAGACTAAAGGAAGTACTTTGAACTTTAGTCGACTCAAACTAGACCAAAATACTTGGGATTTTCTTTGACTAAAACTAGACTTTTCATTGACTAAATATGACTAAAACTAATATGGGCATTTAACACAAGAATAAGACTAAACATAAATTGAAAGAATTATTAACACTGCTTTGTGTTGAATAAATACGTGTATCTAGTAAATTGAAAATTTAATTTTATGAATAAAGTAGGAAATCTTTTTTTAAAGTCTTAGATTACGCTACTGTTCATAATTTGGGGGTCACTTAGATATGTCCTTATTTTTGAAAGAAAAACACCTTTTTCAATGAGGATAACTTTAAACTAATCAGAAACACACTCTATACATTGTTAATGTGGTAAATGACTATTGTAGCTGCAAATGTCTAGTTTTCGGTGCAATATCTACAGGCCCATTTCCAGCAACTATCACTCCAGTGTTCTAATGGTACAATGTGTTACGTCAGAAGGCTAATGTAATAAAATTTTCTATTAATTTTCCATCTCATGGTGGTAAGTAAAGTGTGACTTTTCATGGAAAACACTGAATTATCTGGGTGACCCCAAAACTTCTGAATAGTAGCGTATGTTTTTTGTCATTCGTATTACCAATGAGTGCATGTATTTCCATTTCACAGTTCATTTCTTTGATGTTAAATGAATAGAAGCCTGCTTTTACTGAAAGATGAGGTAGCAGTGTTCCTGTCCAAACCACAGAGCAGCAGCAGGAGCTCTGATGGGCGTGACCCGTATCAGCTGGCCAGTTACTTTTTGTAATCAGGACCTTTATAAAAGCATTGTGGTCTACACTGTGGACATTCTGCTGGCTTCAGTTGCCTAAAGATCATCTGCTTCCCAGCGGTCGCACCAGTAAAATCCACTTATCGCAGAATGACTACCAGGCTCATGAGTGGCCGGGGGAATCTGACTGTTCTTTAGCCGCGTTGCAGTCATAAGCCTTGCTGGAACATTCCTGGCATGACTGCCCTGGCACTAAGTCCCCGGCTTTGTTTCCAACCAGCCACCAATAACCAGACGTTTCTGCTGACAACCAAAGTGACAGCGCACAGGTCTGGAATCTGTTCTCTCTGCTTTCAGCGAGCTGCGTTATCGCTACTTTTACTGAAAGTGATGAGATAACGGGGTTTTTATTTCCATGGTAAAAAAAAGTGTATGTTGTCTCAAGGGCCAAAATAGGAAACATAATGGGTCTGTTCGGTTAAGATACAACATTGCTCCCAATTGTCGAATGCAACCACAGATATTAAATGCAAGTTTAAAAAAGTTAATTGGAATTCGGTGCATAATAAATTAATACAAGACTATAGAACCTCTAACAGTGGACTAATATGTTTTAATGTTATCTTGGATGATTAAATACTAAGTTGTCACCCAGATTATTAAAGAAAAAAAAACAAACATTTTGTTCTAGTGCTAGCAATTTAAGAAGATAATTTTGCTTTTATTTGTCCAGGTTGGACAAGCTACTGCTTCTCTGGTGGAGCAGGATTGCTTTATGGCAATATTGGATTTTCACATGATTTGTGCATCGCTGTGATGATTACTTACTTGCTTACTTTTGCTTATTTTTATAAAACAACATTCTGCAATTATTAAGTTTGCTTGATCTTGAATAAGAAAGTCTTTCTGAAGCCAGTCCATTAACAAGATGGAGGTTGTGTGATTTGATTAGCGTGATCTTGTTATGCTGTCTGCTCTCTAAACTCTTCATAGTTTTGTACGCTTTTATGCTTTTAAACAACCTCATTACCCAGTACATTTTTAGGAATATTTTTTTGCAGGATACCAATGCTGGTAAATAAAGGCAATAGTATTTATCTGTTTTTTTTTTACAGGATCAACAATAGAACAAGTTTTATGCTAGAAAATAGCTGGAGAAAAAAAGTAGAAAACCAGTAACTGTGGAGTAGCAGAAGCAGAAATTTCCTGACTTTTGGTTCCTTGTTTCCTAAACATAGCAGCACTGTGCATCTGCTACTCACCATATCAGGTCTGAGTCTGAAGACCAGAGGGAGGGAGTAACTCAGGGCGCTCAGCGTGCTGAACACGGAGGAGCTCCAGGACTGGTGCACCTCCCGACTCCGCGGGATCCGATGGATGGTGAACTGGAAAACAGTGAAACATGTCTGTTACAGACGCTCAGAGAAGAAAACTGTCCACGAACTGCATGAACAAGCCTTGTGGCAATCACACACATCATTGTTTGTATCAGATAATAATGTTCCACAGAGATGGGTCATTGACAGGAAAGACGCACATGTAAAAAGAGCATTCATGCCACCTGCTGGCAAATATTAAGACTCTTCTGCATAGCGTTGCCATATGGCAACAATCACTTCTTCTTAATTTTTCTAAAAAGCTGTGATATAAAAATGTATGTTTTACAGTTGGGTGTGAAAAGGGGGCTTTTATTTCTGAAGGACATGCAATTCATGAAGTCACATGATCAGGATATCCTGTTTGCCAGTCCTTTTTGCTCATAGACATTTGACATGTGAGCATCATTGTCTGGGCCCCTGATGATTGTCTTTTATTCAGCATTTTGGAAAATTGTCAGGCTCTCCAGACAGGCTCTCCAAATAAACTTTTTTTCTAATATGCTGAAATACATTAGTTGCCAACAATATGCAAATATGGGAAAATAGCATTAAACTATCCTAAGAATATGTTTACAACTTTTTCTATATACTTTTTCTACTATATATCTATTTTAGGCCATTTTAAGTAATAACATTCATACCATGTCTAAGTAATATTTCATGCAATACAGGGTTAAAACTCCCTACACGATATGTCATTCATTTTATGACCCTATGACCTCATTTCTGAGACTCAGACAGTTGTGTACCTGCGGCTCAGAGTCCGGCTGCTGTTTAGAGTTCTCAAAGGTGCAGATTTTCTCCTCGCTCATCCTGTCTGTGTCAGCGATGACGTAGTGTCGAGGTGCATAGGCCACAGACAGGCTCTCCATCAGCCGCAGGATCTCTGTCGTGTGGCCACCTGAAAAACACATCAGACTCATTGCCAGTCACTGAAATACATGATGAAGGTGAAGAAGAAGGACACCTTTCTGATACTTTGACAGTAAGACTTGGCCTGCTGTTGGAAGAAAGACTGGCAAGGAACAGATTTATAATTCTTGGCTTCATTACAGACTGTTTATACTGTTATAATGTGTCTACAATAGAAAATCATCATATAGAGGAATAAAATTATCCAAATATCAAATGCTGGACCATGCTCATGCTCTTGTGTCTTGTGAATGGGAACAAACCCCTGCACCCAGCTGTTACAACAGCTATTCCCTATTCTAGATATTGCAAATAGGGAATATTCTAGATGTTCCAGATAGAGAATAACTTCCATAATAAAGGTACACCCCCGTCATGCTTTGGTACAGTCCGGTAGCAAACTTGTTGTTAGCCTGGAAGTTACGGAAGTCCGCAAATAAGCATAATTTAACAATTATTCTTCTTGTTAGACGCTGTATGGTACAACTGTAAATTGAGACCCCCGAATCGTAGAATAGGTAACAATATGCAACGTTAGCTTAAATAATGACAATATAAGCGTATTTACAGCAGAAACCCGAAAGATATAAGAGCCGCATTAACGTGGTTAATAACGTCGAGTTACCTGATCCTGCAACGACAAGAACGGTGACCGGAGCTTTGGTTCCAGGTTTATGGTTTGACCCAGTCTTCACAACAATATATAACCGAATAATAAACAATAAACATATCAGTAAAACAGCGATAGCAGCTCCTAGGATGAACGTCATGTCGGCTACGGCAGCTCCGTGGGACCAAATCTGTTAACGCTGGGTCGCTTCGCTTTAGATCAACTAGGCTGGCTACGCATTGTGGAGAGTCTCATAACGAGCCATTAAATATGAGAAACAGACGCCATGTATTTCACCCCTGCTTTAAACTACGTGTACGAATCGTATCAAAGAAATACTCACCTTAAAGCCACAGTTATTATCAGAGTTAACGGTGTATTCACTTTCATTATTACTGCACTATTACTACTATTTATTTCCAATAAGTCGGTGTTTCATCTCGCTTAAAATCCTACTTCGGCTGAAACTCGTTTAAACTGCCCCACAGCGCCCTCCTGTGGTCACCTCTATTTAGTTACATGACGATTTGAATATTCCACTGTATGATGATTTGCAATACATAAAAAGAGCTATTATGGACAGATGGGCATTTATTTGAGGCTTATAGCTAAAACTAGCTTTGACCATTATTTGTGATGTTTGAAATTCTACTAGACCCAAAAACATTTTTACTTAAAAACTTTGGCACAGTCATTTGAATATGGTAATACATATATACATGAATATGGTAATACTAGAGAACAGTAATGCACGTGGAGTGATTTATGATCACTTCCGTGACAAAAAAGGACAGAAAGACTAAACATTTTTACAGTAAAGATCTGCAACTTCCAATAATCTGCTAATATCAAAGTGTTGATATACAGTGTTGAATGATGATATGCTTTGTAACGCTGCTGTGCTGACTTCTCACTCACACCATCACCATTCAAGTGTGAATAAGTAGTAGATCAAAAAAAGCAAATGGATGAAGTTTATGATTGATTATTATTTATTGTAAGAAAATATAAGCAAACAACATTGATTTTCCTCATTTTAGTAGCCACAGACATCCACTACAAAATGTTTAGTCAAAGCTTTACAGTATGTGGATAAAACATAGAGTATACTCTAATACAAAAAAGTGCTTTATCATGCAAACAGTGTGTTAGTATGCAAAACAAACTGGCAGGGAAAAAAAATACAAAAATATAAGTGAAGTTATATATTATGGAGGTACTGAGCGGCCGTGGAAGCAGTTTCATTTTAATGCCGTAATGATTTTAATCTCAAGATAACAGTCATTATTTTGAGATGACAAAGTTTGTTTTCCCATGATAACGAGTTAAATTATCAACTGCTCTCAAGCCGGCGACATTAAACCTGCTTCTTTGCACCGTCCTCAACTGTCAATTTATGCAGGAAGAGAAAATAAAAACTTTACACACTCAACTCTAAATACAAGAGAACTACAGAGTCTACCCCTTTATTGTGTTTAACAAACATAATAAAAGGTTAAAGCTTAACTTCTCACGGGAAAACGAGCTTTGTTATCTTGAGAAAACAAAATTATTTATTCGCTACCTCAAGATAACGGCGTCAAAATAAGACCCGTGATCTCGGCTGCTCTGTAGAACAGGAACGCTGGTATGCAAAGCAAATGCACACAAACGTAGAGTCATACGTTGAGATGATGTTTAGTATGTTATTCCTCGGCGGGCAGATAGTGAAGTAGCAACAACAGACTGTTCGGTCCTGTTTGCTTCATTCCCACGTCACAGACAGCATCCGACAGCTCAGCTCCCACAGCTTCTGTGCCAGGTCATCGTTTGTAGCGGCTGCTGAGGGGTTGGCGGGGGCACAGTCGCTGGAAGGAAAAATTTACTAGGTGAACAACTTGAAATCTGAATTTAGTTCTACATTTAAAAACACTCATAAAACGTATTAAGCTAAAAAGGGGCACTGCAGCAATTTAGTATTTCTCCTTTAAAACTGTTCTTGGTTTTATTTGTTTAATACTACTGTTCAAAGGTTTGGGGTCACCCAGACAATTTCCATGAAAAGTCATAAAAAATAAAAAAAATTATTCCATTAGCCTTCTGACACAATGAGTAGACACATTGTACCATTAGAACACTGTAGTGATAGTTGCTGGAAATGGGCCTCTATACACCTACGTAGATATTGCACTAAAACCCAGACATTTGCAGCTTTACCAGATTAACAATGTATAGAATGCATTTCTGATTAGTTTAAAATTATTTTTATTGAAAAAAAAACTGATTTTCTTTCAAAAACAGGGAAATTTTGAAGAGCATTGTTTTTTGCTTTACTTTCTTTTTTTCTAAAGTAGATACAAAATATGACTTACATCTTTTATTATAATTTTCAACTGCAATATGTCCTGTGAGGCACATGTCTTTATTTGTTCACAATTCTTAAATAACCAGTTTAAGGAAACCCAATTAAAAATGCTTAAAACTCTGAAACACCAACAGTATATTGGTACCAGCCTCAAAACTCCAGTTTAAAAGTAGTAACTTCACTTCTCTTTCTAAACCTTGAGTTTCATTCCTTCATGAAATGTAGATGTTTACTTGAGTCTTTATTTATCTTTACTGTTAACGGGTTAACTACAGTAGTTAATACTGTCTATTAAGCTGGAAATCTGAGAAAATATCCTTTACCTTCAAGCCGACTAACTTTAAAAACATGATTACGGCTACATTATTTAGTGAGAGGATATGTGTGATGTGACTGCACTGCTCCTACATTCTATGTTTAGCTGCATGTAAAGAAACATGTTACACCTGTACCTGTAATATCCACCACTCTCCTTCTCCAGCGTGGGTTCCACAGCGCAGTAAATGGACGTCTGGGCTCCCTGGGCAGAGTTTTTGGTGAAGGGACTGACGATCCTCATAATAAACTGTTGAGGGCCGTTCAGGTGACGCCATAAATCTGTCTGGACGACTCCGGGGTGGAGAGAGTACGTCGTCACACCTGTGCCTGAAAGACGAGTGATTAACGTTACTGTAAAAAAAAAACCCAAAAAAACAGTTGAAACACTGAGGAGAAACTACCAAACGCACAGGACCCGAGAAGAAGGAATAATACACGCACCTTCTAGTCGTTTGGCTAAGGAGCGGGTGAAGAGGATGTTGGCTAGCTTGCTCTGAGAGTAGGCTTTCTTCTTGTCGTAACCCTTCTCGCTGTTGATGTCTTCCAGATTGATGGAGCCCCAGACGTGAGCCATAGACGATACGTTGATTATCCGGGCCGGCGCCGACCTTTTAATCAGGTCAAGTAGCAAATGCGTCAACAGGAAGTGTCCTAAAAGACAAGATAATGAACAATGACTTTGAATTAAAAGATTTTAAAAACAGGACATTTTATCTTTTAACTAAAGGTCACAGCAGAATTTGGCATTACAGTGCATTTACATATTTGCTGTGTAGGAACAGAAACAAGAGGCTGTGTTAAAGCGAAGGAAGATTTCATCTCACATCTTCTTTATCACACATCTGTTTTACTTACCCATGTGATTGACACCAATCTGCAACTCAAAACCATCTTCTGTTTTCCCATACGGACACACCATCACTCCAGCGTTGTTGATGAGGATGTTGAGTTTGGGCTCTCCTGCAGAAGAAAACGCTGTCGGTTCAACTTATGCATCAATCCAGGTCTGTGTCCAGTAATCGTTTTCATTGTTGATTCGTTCGTTTGTGTGTAAAATGTCAGTAAACTGTGGAAAAAAGTGCAGTACAAGTCTGACAGAGTCCCAAATCCACCGTAAATTACTAACTAAAACTAAACTAAATTACTTTGCCTTTTTATCATCTAACTGTATCACTTTTGAAAAATCTAAGTTATATGGTAGTCATACTGGTTTAATAAAAGAATTTGAGTAAATTACCATATTATTATTATTTTGTCAGGAAGGAATTAATCGCTTGTCCCAAATTGCCGCCTGGTCTTAAATAAACACCTGATCTGTTAAGTGACTGACACAAATAAATGCTCAGGCTGTTATTTGATCATTTACGGGAATAGTTTTTTGATTGTAGAAGGGGTTATAATGTGAAATATTCATCTTTGGGAAGAAGGAAGAAACCTGTGAACGTTTGCCATTTTTGCTCAAAACTAAAAGGTACAGTGGGTGAGATTTAGTGGCATTTAGCAGCATCTAGTGTTAAATTGCTAATCTATTAATGAACTAATCGTTGCAGCTTTATGGTCAACTAGTCCCTTAATGTGCACAGGTTTCTAAGAATCAACTGTAGTTTCTTAAAACTTGTGATTGACTCTGAAGTGTGAAGTGACAGCGACTTTACTTCATTATTCCAGCGGTGTACCTGTGTTGATGGCTTCTGCAAATTCCCTTATTGACTTGGTATCTGCCAAGTCAAGTTTCATGCAAATGACATTCTCGTTGGCAGAGTTTTCGATGACTTCTTTCACAGCTACCTGTGCTTTCTCCATGTCCCTGCACGCCATGATGACCTTTGCCCCTAAACAGAAATATAAACAACAATGATCATAAGAACATATCATCACCCTATTAAATAATGGCCTTTGTAATTTGTTTTTAAGTTATTGGGAAAACACACACAAAACACACTTTTGTGTGGATGACTGTAGACATACATAGAATGTTGTGTATCACTTATTTAACATTAAAGAATAAAATGACTCAGGCCAATTTTTAAACATTCTAATGTGACTTTAGGCAACTTTAACCCTGGTTTAAACTGTCCTTTCATTCCATAGTGCAAACTCAAAACTTACATTACCTGGAGTTTAATTAAACAGATGCCAGATAAAGGAAATTGGTCAGGGAGGTAGTTCCCGTTTTCATCACTTTTCCAGGTTTTCTTTGCCTGTTTTTTATTGAACGCAACTCATTTCCAACATCCAAAGGTTCCTGGAACTTCCTTTTTCGTTTATACTTGGCGACATGTCTACTGAACATATTGACAATGCACAACACTTTATATTAAGGTATTATTAAAATATAACTTGTGAAATTTAGAAGAAAAAATTACTATAAAACTTTTTTGCCTGTAGCCTTTATCACTCAACAGTAGAAATTGATTCAAGAATCAAGTTCAGAGCTGTTTGTGCACCTAGATTCTTACTTCTTGAAGCAGCCGCCATTACGAAAAGCTTGTGAATTGCCCAAGTCAAACCATTTTGTCGTGACTAAGTAAATGGCCATTGTCCTATAAGGCATAAAGAGTATAGTCAGCTCAGGATTAAGTTGATTTTACCAGATGTGGCCAAGCATCATCAAGAGATGATTTAGGCCAAAAAAATTACATAGGCTATTATTTTAATAATGATATGCAATGCCTGTAAAACAAACTGGCTATGTGTGTCACACTGGCCTTAATACATGGGTGAAGAGCGCCCCCTCATGACATAACAGAGAACATCATGTATTTAGGCAGAAAGTTTCAACATGTTCATAGGAAAATGGGGCCAATAATCATTAAACATATTAGAAAACATGACAATCCCCGCTTATAGTTCTTGGATTTGTTATCTGGCATTTATCACAGTGGCTGACTCAGACTCTTAAGTAACTCAGTGACAAACACTTGATAAAGAGCTGCTTTCTTCACACTCACCTCTCTTCGCCAGATCTGTGGCTGTCTCTTTGCCAATACCAGTGTTGGCCCCTGTGATGACCACAGTTTTGTCATCAAGTCTTTCATCAGAGGACCACGGAGCCCGGAAGAAATTTCTAGAATATTGAGAAATCTAAGTGAAGTAAAACATAACTTCGGCGGTATGAAAAATGGCAAAACACAACAAAAGAAAAGGAAAAAAAGATGTTAGTTTGGGCTCGAATATGACAAAAAGCCACTATTATTCAGTCGTTAAATTGTTAATGAAGTTATTTCAGAATTATGTTTAAGTCACGGTTGGGCACAATTAAGAAGCGCTGTATTTTTATCGGCTGTAACGCTAATATTATACATATTTAAGGAGTCCTCACCTTATCGCCTGCATCTCGCGTTACTTAGACAGTCAGCTTGGCTGAGGTGACTGCTGAAAACCCGAAAATAAACCTTAAATCTCAAACTCAACCCACAAACTTCATTAGAAAACCTCAGTTTGTTATAAGCATCGATGCGGAAGCAGAGCGGTGTTTGACAAGATTAGGATCTAGCCAATCAGCGGGCGCATCTTTCACTTTCAGAACACTGTGATTGGTTGAAGTGTAGGTTTAGCTCCGCCCTCTCTGGTGAGTGTTTGTTCGATTATCAGTACGGGCTCCGCCGGACAGGTGGGGCGTTCACCTGCCACAAACTGGTTCAGAGGTCAGAAAAAAGGGCGTAGCCTATGATGTTTTGTTTAATGTATTTAATTCATAGAATATAACACATGATTTGACAAAAAGGAAAAAATACTCTCAAATAAATGCCATTAATCACATTCCTGACTTTTTATTCCAGCTTTTTTTTTATTGATAATGACATTTAATTTGGTCATTTTTAGCAGATACATGAGGAATGAATGGAGAACAAACTACTAGTGAACCATTTATGTGAACCATTAACAAGTAATGATCAATGAATCATTATCCAGTGCTTCCATAATGATCCCTAATGGAGGACTATATAGTGGATAATGATGGGTTACAGAGAACAGATCTACTCATCATAAATCATTAGGTAATAATCAAAGGTTATTTTTTGTGAATCTGTGAATTGATAGAATGGCAGAGAACTATTAACATTACTAATAATTCATAACTTAAATGTTGTTTAGTGTGAAGTGAAAGTCTGGGTTTTAAAACAATTAAAAACTCTGACAAGTAAAAAGAAAGCTGCTTTTAATAGAGGTGAGGTAACCAAGGAGAATAATTGAGATGAGGGCTGAAATCAAGAAAAAGTTCAGATTAATTACAAAGATGAGACAGAGACATTGTTCAGAAACAACAAGCCAGAAGGTCTGGGGACGATCAAAGAGATGTTAAAGCGGTTAATCTTGATGGTTTTGACTCTGACACACAGCTGACAGCCTTCATCATTTTGACTTGAGGTTGGACAGACATGATTTTCCAGAGCAGACAGATGAGCTGAGCTGCAGGACTAAAACAAATCAAAGCACCACCTTTGATGTTGCTAAATCTCATGAAATCGTTTGATTTCTAATAGATAGCAGTAATCTGGAAACACTCAGTTGTTGTCCCTGTCACTAATTCTGCAAACCGAAAGACCTTAAATGATTTTAGGCCTGTGGTGCTTACGTCGTTGGACAGGGTGATAAAGCAGGCAGAGATGGATGCTGCCCTGACGCTGCACAACTGTCATTATCAGCACCTTGACAGCCCCCTGTCTCAATCCAGACTTCTGTTCATTGATGTTTCTTTTGCTTTTAACAACACTCAGCCGAAATTGCTCGCAGAAAAACAGATTTCAATCTTGATATTAATATTATTGGATCGATTTGAGCCTTTCTGACTGGCAGATCACGGTGCGTTCTTGAGTTATTGGTATTCTCTCAAATAAATCACACTCATCGACTGGTTCACGTCAAGGATGTGTACTGTCTCCTGTTGTTTATATTCTCCACACTAACAGCTGCAGAAGTGAATTTCAAGTTTGTGGCTGACTCAGGGGTCAAGATACAGAATTGGAGTTAGGGCAGATGATTAACAACTTTCTGGTGGAAAGAGAGAAACGGGGAAACCAAAACTAAGGACATGATGATTCCATGTTGCAGTTATTGAGGGAAGTGAGGTTGATTTAGTGGAGAATTTTACACATTTGGGTTCTGTATCAGAGAATAAGCTGTGCTTTCAGGCAAATTTGTACATTTATAAAATTATTTTGTGCATCAAAATGCTGATTAAGTTTGATAGAACCTTTTTTGAGCCAGTGCTGTCCTTTTGTCGTATCTAGGATGGAAAACCTGAATCTGGCTGATAAAAAGAGTTTTTTCTGCTGGATACAGCTCTGACTTCACACCTTTATAATCTGCCTAACCTTCAGAAATATAGAATATAAATTAGATTTGCACCACCAATATTTCAATCTCATGATCTTCTTAAGGGTGGTAGACGATCATAAGATATAAATGTTGGTCTTCACTGAAAAGAAAAACACAGTGGGAGCATTATGTACAGATCATATTATTACTTTTCTATGCTGAGTACCTGATTATCCTCCACCTGAACACCTGAGTGGATGTGCACATTCTACCAATTCAATTATTACAATGTAGTCCTTCATGCAAAATGGCCTATAATGTAGTACCCTCTAGAAGTATTTTTTTCATTTAAATTCATGATTGTTCCCCTTTTAATCAACTGATTTTGTATCTTGATGCTTTTAATGTTTTATGTGAAGCATTTTGAATTACCTTGCTGTTAAAATGTGCTATACAAATAAACTTGCCTTGTCTAGTAGTTCATATAATCATCCAGTATATTATGTAATTTACAACAAATTATGACCACAACGTATAAGAATAAGAATAAGTCTTGTCTATCATAAAAATATTAACAACAGCAAGAAAAAAACATGTTTCTCTCTAGATGTACCATCATTCCATGTAATTCCAAACTCCCTCCAGCAGGTGGCAGCCTATGACCATTGACCACAGGAATCAGCAGGTCCAAAGTGTGACACCATGGTTGTGTTGTGTCTATAGACAGATTAACAGGTTGGTATTTGGGTAAGTCTTGTCCTTGGTCCCTCGCTCTGTTGGTAGACGGTTTGCAGAAAACAGAAAAATCACACCCTATCACATGCTGGAGTTCTCCAAAAACACGATGAATAGCTCATTCATATGTCACAGATGTTATTACAGCAAACAGCTGGATTACTGTACACTGTAGAAGGTCATTACAACAGGAAACACCATTGATCATCAGCTGATTGTACACTGGCAGACGTTTCCTTCCCTTTTCTCTGGTAAAACGCTCTGCAAAAGGACTGAATGAGTAGAAGTGCGTATGTAAACGGGATCATCGGGATCTAACATCCTTTATCATATTTAGGTAATTAACAAGGGTTTGGCAAGTGAGGCAGGAAGTAGTTGCAAGTGGCAAATTTTTCATATACTATATTTGCTACTGATTTATTTTGGGTTGCCTCACAATAAAACAGCTTATCTGACAGCAACACTATATTTCAGCAAGTAAATACGAAAATACACACTGAGCTGCATCACTCACGAGTGAATTATTATCTGTATCATGTCAGAACAGTCTTTATTTGTACTGATTTTTGTACTGTGACAAAAACAAGTTGTTCGCTTATGTGCTTATATTATTATATTATTTGCATGTCACTTCAATTTCCCTGAGGGAACCTCCCAAAGGTTATCAATAAAGTCTTATCTAATCTAAAAGTCACCATTCTTTCCCTTACGTGAAGCAATTGTTTATGGGCCACTGTTTTCTCATTAGCGGCTGACAACATATATGCAGACATAACAGATTACCTAATGTATCGCTGGCGCCACGGTAGCAGCTTCCCAGAGGCCAAAGACAATGGAGTAGCAAGAGGATGCACTGAATAAACGATGAGAACAATCCATTAGTTATAATGGGACTATTAACGGCCCTTTGGCAGGTGAAGAGCAAAAGGATGCAGGGTTTTTTTATGATTTTATTTTTAAACAGAGATAAATAAAGTGGTGGATGCTGATGGAGAATGTCCTCAAGCTACGGTGACATCTGTGGGAAATGATTGTTTGAACTAAAAACTACTAACTCACCCTGCTTTCAACTGTCGACTATTAATTTTAGAGATGTCATTAACTTTCAGGTTGCGTTTTAGAGATCCATCATTCATATTTTGAATGGCTTCCATCCTATCCAACCTAATGTCTGAGCAATAATAACAATATATATTAAGTAAATGAAATGCTGTATGTCTTTTACACTTAATTACAAACTAAGAGTTCTTTTTAATTATAATAAATAAGACTCTAGTGTAAAATATTCAAATAAGACATATAAAGTTAAAAGATAGAAATAGCCTCTTCTGGTATATTTTAAGACTAATAAAAATGCTGTTTTTCAAATAATAATTTGTAGGATGTGGTGTTTCATTCCTTTTTATAAACACTACACAAAATTCAGATTTTACCAAAATCCAAACTGCGTCTCCCTTTAAAAGCGGAGCTGCTGGACACTCCTACATCAGTGAACAGTCTGTTCTCAGTGTGTGCGCACAGGAGGCTTCAAGTTTCATGGTCTGGAGACAATCGGCTCACAGAGGAGTTGTGATGTCACAAAATCAGCTTGTATTTTCATGTCTGAAATTCAGATTCAAGCAGAAGCAACAAAAGAAACTTTCCCACTTCAGCAGATAATTCTAACTCTACACATACAACATTCTGCACAGTGACGCTCTAACATTCAACTTAAGGAACAACAAGCAAAACAATATTGTGATGGTTTTGATAAAATTGTACAGAAGAGATTTTCTAAAGTCTACTATTTCCAGGCTGGGAGTTGCACAAAGTGATTTAGAGAATGAAATGCTCTCCTTGCCCTTTACCTCAGGTCAGGAGTAAAGCTGGCAGAACAAGCAGCTCTAATGTTGACATTACAACAATATCTTCCCAAGGTCACAACCCTCACCGCCTCCTCTAACACACACACACACACACACACACACACACACACACACACACACACACACACACACACACACACACACACACACACACACACACACACACACACACACACACACACTCAGGCGACCTGCAGTCTGGTTTATGCATGGAGCTCTCATCTACAAAACCTCAAATTATCTGAAGCTGTGGGAGAGGATAAACATCTGCTGGTGTCCCCATCTCCTACTATCACCTGTACCGCTCCATCCTTTCTTCTTCCATCTCTCATACTCTGTTTAGTCTTTTTTTTGTCTGTGTTAGCGTCTCCACATTCGGTTTCTCACCCACTCAGCCTCCCTCACCTCTTTGGGCAGTTACATAACACATAAACGGTGCCATTCATGTGCTCAGACTGTTCTTCTCTGTTGATCCGATCTCTGACCTGTAATGGCTTTTTCAACTGCTGTGCCATTTCCCTGAGATACCAATCAATACCTACATAATTACAGTATTTAAACAAAAAAGAAAACATGGTCTTGTTACTCCCACGATGACAGAGCCCTTCATCTCACCACTGTGCCGATGACTGAAACACACTGTAACGTTTAACCCTAGCGCAGCAGCTCCCTCTGTAATGAGGCTTGAACCTTTTTTCTCACCAATTTTCATTTTCTCTAGAGAAACCAAACTATAAGGTCATCGAAAGGTTGTATGGGGTTGTTGATGAAGTATTTCCTCCTTCCTTTATCTAAATCATCAACATATTTGTGAAGGGAAGAAAATGCAAGCTTCATGTTATAGAACACCCCCCCTTATGGGAACAAATCTACATTTTGGTATTAATGTCCAGCTCGCTGTTGAGTCTGTATGCAGCACAATAATTATTAATATAATATATATATAATATATAATAATTCATCTCCAGCTTAAACATAAATCTGCATTTTTTATTATTATTAATTCTGCAACATTTGCAATCTAGAATGATTAGCAGCTCAATAAATTGCATGAAAATGCACATGAAAAGTTGTCTAAGGGCCTTTCCACACTGAGTCTGAACCAGGGTTCATGTTACATTTGATCCAGATAGTTTCGGTTTCACATTGCACTAAAGAACATACCGAGGTACTTTCATCATACGTGGGCTATGATTTTATAGAGCGTAGGGGCCGATAGCTGTTCAGAGCATCTCCTCCCATTCTGCAGGCTCTTACCTACACAAGGTAGGACTTAGAGCCTGAAATATCATAAGAGACACTTCCCAACCCAAAAATGGGCTGTTTAGACTGCTGAGGTCAGGCAGATGCCTTTGCAGCCGCATGGCCAAAACCGACGACTGAGTGTCTATCCTCCGGCCACCCAGATCCTCCACACACACACACACACACACACACACACACACACACACACACACACACACACACACACACACACACACACACACACACACACACACACACACACACACACACACACACACACACACACACACTCACAAACTGTAGCAGCAGCAGTTTTTTTTTCATTTTTTCCTGTTTACAGGGTGCCAGCTGGGGTTATTCCCGAAAATTTTGCGTAACGTTTTTCAGGGAAATGCACAGTCATGCTTTACTTTAACAACTTTTCCATACACGTAGACGCTCTTGCAACAGTGCGCACACTGTTTTTCCTTCCATGACCGCTTTTACTCGCACAATGGATAATTTAAGCATAATTACTGGTAGACTCTGTAAAGTGGTTAGATTTAGTTTCTCAATAACTTTAAAATGCATCGCATCATGCGCTAGTTATTTTTATTGTTTTGTTCTGTATTGTATCCATGAATCCATGTCTCCTGACTCAGTAGGTAGTTTTCAATGCGCTACCTAGTGGTTCTGCACATCTAGGTTAGAGTTAGGGTTAGTGTTATTATCAATTTATGCTTTGTAAGATAGTATAAACATTATTTTGGTTTGGATCAGTTTGCATTGGGAGTTTTATTCGATAAAAAGTGGTTCTAATTAAAACTGTTCATAAAGAGATTAGTGAAAAACATCCTTTTAAAGTCAATGCATGTGCAAAATAAGGTTACAGGTTAAATATACAGTTTCCACACACACTTGCAAACTTTCCATAATACACAGGAGAGATGCACCAGATAAGTGCACCGGAAGTTTCTGCAGATATCTCACTTTTCAGACCCTTTCCTTCCTATCTGCCTTAAGATCGTTGTTTATCTCATTAGTGGTTCAACAGCGGCATTGGTTTCAGTGTGTTCAAACAGCAATCTAAAGTCATTATTGTGTCCTGCACCATCCATCAAAGAGACACATCAAGACTGTTGCAAGATGGCGCTGCAGTGAGTTTAGGTTATGTCGCCCTTTGAGGGTGAGCAGACAGTCATTAGGCCACTGCTGTGAGCCCCAGGAAACAGGCGTGCCGTGTTATTTATAGAACTATCTTACAGGGTTCTACAGTGGACAAGGACAGCTTTATAACATTTATAGCAGCATGATACACAGTTTTTTGTTTTTTTTTTCTAGCCAGTGACCTTATTAAGGATCGTAGTAGCCTCTTGGTGCTGGTTTGGTATCTCCTTCCTGATCGCAGAAGGGAGAAAAAAAAAACACCTTCCTTCATCGCCTGGAAGTCCAGGATCCACGTGCAGCACAAGGCGTTTAACCCCGGGTTCTTTAGCTTTGTGACCAGCCTGCAGGGAACTTTGAAAACTGAATTGTAATTGTGATCGGTCATAGGTCTTAGACACTGCCACATGCTTCTAGGATTGCCCTGCTGGAAATGTAATCTTACCATAGTCCCTGTTTGCCTCCATTGCTGCTCTCATTACATTGGAAGCTGCTGCTTTATAACTGTCCATGTTTCCAGACCAAAATTGCAGGCCTGGTGTGCTTGTTTATGGCCAGTTCTGGTAATCCACGGTTTCTAGTGGTGGGATGATGTAGGGGGAACCAAATACCAAAAAGAGACTCTGCATTTAGGCAAAGAATCATCTGTTCTGGTATGTTTGAGCAAATGATTGAACTTTCTAAAAATAGATGATGGTCATTATCTGCTATCTGGTGGGAAAAATATCTTTTTTTTTTACTTTGAATGACTTCTATTGGGATCCTAGATTGCTTTATGATTCTCCCACAGTGAACATTTTTCGAGAGCCCTTTCACAAGCATGTGCAGTAAACGACCCTGCACTATCTTTACATGTTATCAACTCATGGTACATTTGTTCCCCTTGTCATACCAGATGTCACCTTTGACATATACTGCACATGGGAGAGGAACACTAAATACATCCATAGGCCATCAGAACCTAATATATCATTTTTTATAACCAAGTATAGTATGTAAAACCGAGTTGACCAGTATGGATTTATTAATATTCTACTTATGTCTGAGCGCTTGTAAAACGTACCCTCCTATATAACTGTAACCTGGATCCAGCGTCAGCTTTCACTTCCTGCAAACAGACCGAGTACAGTTTCACTAGTATGAACTTTATCCTGCACTGAGTGCCAAGCAATCCATCTCACTCAGCCCCTCAGCAGTTCAACAACTGGTGTCTGCAGAAGCAGACGAGGTAAAATTATCAGGCTCTCATCATCCGATCCCTGTGATGCACTGTTAACCTTTAGTAAGGATTTTCCTTATTGTACTTCTGAGAACCTCCTTAAATCAAGCTTTTACTGTAAATGGATAAACACAACAAATACATGAGTTAATGGAGAGTAAAGAAGAGATGATATATGTATTTGTTTTGAAACTCATAACTTTATTGAAGTGTACAATAAAGTGTCATGTACAATTACATGAAAGAAGATGGAAGAAGTGGTTTGATTGTGGAAAAACAAACAGCTGAACCAACATTAGAAATAATAGCTCCCTTTATTACATTATACTTTATTTTTGTATCAGACATTTGACATCATGACATCATTGTAAGTGTAAATGCTGCTGTAAATTGTGCTGTGCCTGTTTGGTTGAGTGTTATTTACGTTTTGTTTCTTTCTCATTTCAATATGTTTGTTTTCATAAAAGGTCATCTACAATCTTGCTTGTTTTGTCATAGAAAATGCCTTTGTTTCTGTATTTACAATACAAATTTCAAATAAAAAAGTTCAGGATTATTATGATTACCCGGTTGCATATGTCAGGATGAGTAGGCTATTTCTGAGAAACCGGAAATGGCCCACTAAACAGAAAATAGCACAAAACAAAATAAATATATTTTTTTGTTGAACAGGGATTTCTTTGAGGCTAATACAGTCTGTGTAATGTTTATTTGAGACATCATTTCCTCCGTCCCCCCCTTTGTTTTTGTGACCAGTGTGGGCTATAGAGGAGCTGAGGATAGCTCCTGAGAAGCATGAAAGAAGAGTGCAAAAAAATACCGCAACTTGCAATGCTTTAAAATTATGTAACCTTAATTCTGTTTTTCTCTTCCTTTTTCTTTCCGTCCTTTTTCTGTCTCAAATCAGGTTGTGAATCTTCTTCTTTTTAGTTTCATCAAGCTATTTGGATATCCAATAGTGAAATAGATAACCACTTTGAACCTAGCTGCAGTCTTTTGTTTATATCATTTTTATATCTTTAATTCTTGTTTTATTTTGCCTTTTACCAGATCAATAATTGTATAGAATTGTGTCCTGGCCAAGAAAGCAGCAAAGTTATACATTGAGTTATATATGAATACATCTAATAAATACACAATAAAACACAAATCCAACAAAGCAGAAAAATCTTTTTCCATTTAGACACAAAGAATGTATGTCCTATTCAAATCTGAAATAATCGCCATGGCCTACTGTGAATAGTTCAAATTGCAGAGAGCATGAGAAAATCTAACTTGACCTGCTGCCTAAAATAAGAAAGTTTTTTTTTTCCAGCCTCAGTCCACACAGGTGGCACCTTAAAGTGCAGCCAACTGCTGGAGATCTGAGATTGTAGGATCTATAAACAGACACAACTGGGAACAGATGCACAAGGATCACCCAGTTAGGCTAAGTATACCCTTATACACTGTGTAACTTTGATATGAAATCTGCTTATTTACTGTTACAGTAGCATTATTTTTTAAATGATTATTACAGTAGATTGCTGTATATTTTACAATATATCACACTAGTTAAAGCATTACTGCATAAAATCACTGTAGTGAAGAATTACTGTAGTAAATCACATTAGTCAAAGAGTTACTGTATTACAAAACCGGTAATCAACCAACACTCTAAATACATCTGAAATCACAGTATTTATCTATTTATTTTTTACGATTTTACAGTAAAGACACAATACGCATATGCACTGTCTGCATACAGGTGTATGATACAGAGAGCATTGTAATCACAATGCCAAGCAAATTGTTCAGCACCATTTATTTAGAAAAACAAATGCTTTAGCATATAACACTATGCAAGTGTAAAGTTGCTCCATGTGTAAAAGGGTCAAGATATGAACAGGGTTCAGATTATGTAACATCGCCTTTTTTATAATGTCTCTCTCTCACTCCCTATTCATTTTGGCAAGCGGCACGCTCCACATTTGGAGTGTGCCAGCTTTCTTACTTGGCTGATTGTCAGTCATTTGGGAAACAAATGACCGAGAAAACAAACTGTGATTGAAGTGACTTCTCTTTTAATCTCGCTCAAAAGGTGTCATGAATAGTTTGTAGGAAACACTGAAGTTCTAGAAATTAACTCCACGGCTTCACTCACATCGTAGCTGATGTTGCCACATCTATTTTTATTCCTTCAGGTTATCACTTTGTACTGTTCTAGGATGTTATACTACTGGATCAATAGGTGGTGTGATAACTGCTTTATGGCGGTTGATATTGAAGTTTACAATGCTTTTATGAGCCTAAATGTAACAGGACCTACAGCAACTGATTTATACCCTTGTGATTTGTTGTGGCCATTGTTCCCACACGTTTCACGTTTAGACAATTATATCTAGTAATTTATCAGTGCAAGTTTTTGATCGTATCTATATTTAACAACTATTATTTAATATTTACAACTTCATTATACTGTGTTTGTAAATAATTGACCCGTAGCTTAAATCCACGATAATTAATGTTTAGATCAAGCCACAGGGCAATAACTACTGCAGGCCTTCTGATGAATGACAATGTGAGTAGATAGATTCACTGGATTCTTCTATCCATACTTGATTAAAAAACATAAACGCAGATTATATATCATATTTCAATAAACAAATGATTATCTATTAACTTGGGTGACTTTGCATTGCTTGGAAGTAACAAAGCTAATGGTGGACATGCTAATGAACTAAACCATGGCTGCTTTTTGGTCTGTTTTTTCTCTGTAACCAAGTAATAGTTCTGGGCTTTTGACTTTCAGGGAGCACTTTTATACAGGTTCACTTCTGGTTTTGGAACTTTGACCATGTTTAACCCATGAATCCAACTTCACAACAGTAAATAAAATTTCCAAAAAGCATGCTATGTCCCATTTAACCTGTTAAATTTATTCGTATATATTTTGCATGAGAAAACCTCAGCTAAAACACTAAAGTATTTTTATCTGTAGCAAAAAAACAATGTTACTGTTACATCATATATATATATATATATATATATATATATATATATATATATATATATATATATATATATATATATATATATATATCATATATCATATATATATCATTTAATTTAGTTTTGAGTTGTCTGTGTGATTGTTTAATTGTGTCCTTTATAATCTCTTTATACTGTTTACAGAATATATTTTTCATGTTCTATAATGATCCTCAGTGTGATTCCTATGATTTTATAGACAAATAATTGATTTGAACTCTTATCTTATTAGCTTTATATTAATAATCATTGAACTTTGCCTTGCAGATAATTTAGCTTATTTTAAGTTTTCTTTTTCCCTCTAACGATTCTAACGATATTTGCTCTGTAACAAGAACATAAATTGATTCAGGCATTTCTGTAGTCACCTCACATTTTTCTTCACCTCACAAGATTTCTTGTACAGACGCACATAAGTACATAACCTTTGTTATTGTTATTACCCTTTATAGCAGGAAAACTGAAAAATAGGTCTGGGTTCTAAGTGGTGAAGTTCTTCAGGAGTCCAGTAAATACATACATTAAATGCTACCATGAGAAGGCTGCTCTGTACAGTATACTACACCTCATTAACTAAACAGATTAAAAAAAAACAGAAATTAGAGTCTGAACCTACAACACCACTTTCTGCTCAGCGATTTGATGCAATAATCGCCTCACGGTGTTTGTCATATGTTCTTGTAATTTCGTTTGCTTACTTAGCGCCCTTTTAGATTGCATAATCACCACCTCATACTTAGTGTGTCATTAGACACGCAGCATAGCTATGCAAAAGCATATCTTGTTCCTTTAGCAGGAAAAGGTCATTTTGAAGTCACACATGCAGTCACAGAGCTGTAGCACAACCAGCTACATGTTTGTGCTGACGGCAAAAAACCCACAATGGATAAGTAACATGAAAATACATTTGAAGGAGGAATAATAGTGGTGCAGTCCCTTCCTACAACAGTAAAAAAGAAAATCTGACCTCCTCTGTCCCCTCCTTGTGCCCAACAGGCATCTCAGGCAGACAGGATCCAAAAATACACAGAACGACTCCAGATGATTCATTAGGAGCAACTGGATCGGGGACAATGTTTTACGCAATCTGAGTGGGTTGCATTACAGACACAAATGATGATAAAACACGCATCTGTGTTGTTTAATTCATTCATATGGGACATTTCAGCTCCTAAAGCCAACACATAATGATGCTAACCATTGTGAGGGATGTTATGCCCCAACTAATGACATTGCAAGAGGCAGTGAGGAAGAATGGCAAGAACGATTGCTTAATATTTCAATTAAGTTGTGTTTTCTTTGGGGCTCACCAGTGTGTATTTGAGAAAACAAATGTCTGGCACTCATGTAATATATATTCATGTATGGGCTCTAATGGCTCCAGTTTCACACATCTGGACAGTCTGTTTGCTGACAGATGATCAATTGTATAAATAATGGTCATACCCATGTGTTTTATGTAAGTACAGTGTTTCAGGAAGTTCAACCCTTTGTGAGACTCTCACTGTGGCTTAAATGAAATTCCAATGAACTCCGCCAGGACACAGATTTGATTTAATCTGTTTTCCTTTCGGGGATTACATAAGGCTTCTCATAATCCCAATTTGTATTTAAACTAGATTTCAGCTCTTATCAAATGGATTACAAAGCGCTCACACAGCTGAGTTGGAACCCTGTCATCACCCATTTATTTGTTTTAAAGGGGACATATCTTGCTTTCAAAGGATTTTCTTTTATTTACATACTTTTATGATGTTCAAAGGTCCAAAATATGAGATGTAAAAATGGTCCCTGGTAATTCTACTTCCTCATAATGCATCAGCTCATCATGCACGCCAACAAACGACCATCTTTGTTGCTAAGGTAGTTTCATATTGACCCCCCCTCTATATTATGGATTGGAGTGGGCTCAATGGGAGGGGGTCCTTAAAGAGACAGGATCTAAAATAGCTTTTTTCAAACAAAGAATGAGCTGAAGGGCTGTATAAAGAGCCAGTATACAAAAAAACAACATACATTTTTGAATTGAAAATCATGCAAATATATTATAAAACTTAACCCATGAATATAATATAGACCTGAGAATATGCATATGTCCACTTTAATATATCATAACCATCTTTGTTGCTAAGGTGTAACCACCAATGATCTGCCCATTACAGTGGTTTCAGTTTGCACGAATGAGGCCACCTCTTCCATATTTCTGTGTTTTTGAGATGCAATTTTCTGCTCAGTCTCTTCAAAGTCTGGAAACTTATTTCCACTCGGCATTTATCTGCTAAGAGAAAGTATTTCCTTATCAAAAAATATTCTGAAGCACAATTTCACCAATTCATCTACACAAGGCAGAGGCCATTTTCAAAAGCTTAACTGAATCTTGAAACGTCAAGTTTATTCTCAACATTTCGAGATTTTTTAGTCTTGTGCGCAAAGGACGAATGAATAATATTGAGTTTAACTCTGCAGAACTGTTCTTGTTCCTTCTCTCCCTTGCTTTCAAAAACCTGGAAATTTGCCATCATTTTTCACTGCAGTGAATCCAGTGGCAGGCTTTATGTTAAACACTGCAGCATTCTATATCTCAGACCACTGCTGTTTATAGAGGGGAGATAAAACATCACATACCTACACACACACACACACACACACACACACACACACACACACACACACACACACACAGGCACACTCATCCTGGTCTATCTTCTTTTCTCAGCTGATCTGTAGTCATCAAAATCTCTGCTGTTCTATGCTTATTCATCGTCTTCTGCATGTAGGCGTCTGTAAGCAGGAGATGATGAATAAGCACTATGAATAGACTCAAATACATTTTGTTCTTTACTGTTGCCAGGCAAAGCGCGTCTCCTTTGTGCTATTCTTTCATTGTCAAAAGGGAAATGTTCGGCTGCCATAGACGTTCTTTGGATTCATTGAGCTGCGGAGCCAGAAGGCCAGAAAACTGCACTCTGAATAGAAGACTGAGAGACTGAGAGAGAAACTCGCAGGGTTCATATGCATCTGAATGGGGGGGGGGGGAACAAACCAAAGATTTGTGCCGTGATCCGTGGCAACAGGGAAAAAGGGTCCAGCCAAGAACTATTGATGTTCCATTCATGTCCGTTAGTGCTCGTCCCAATGGGAATTTCAGGTCTCGATGAGTCCACTCTGATCTGATTGGTTAGCCTCGAGCTGACTTGGCAGACTTCTGGTGGCTCAGGAGGCCACATAAACAAACCATAAAACAAACATTTGGCTTTTTCCTCATTCCCTGCAGAAAGTTGTGAACTTCTCAAATACATCTGAACATATCTGCGCTGGAATCTGGTCCGAAATATCAGTGGATGACGCAGATAGTGTCCACTTGGCTCTGCATGATAGAAGAAAATGAAGTCCTGGCTCTTGATTTGCAGGCAGCATTTCTACAAAATGTAACATCGATTTTTGTAATTTGATCATGTTTAGAGCATAGATATGTGACATCATAACAGCATATGACAGACAACCAGAACAAAAGCACATTGGATCCCGTCATCGCCAAAGAAGCTAAACTTTAGTGGTTCATCACCATCAAAAAGAACATTGAGAACAATAAAATGTCCATTTCTTGCGCAACCACAGCAAAAATCAATAGTTAAAATTAATATTCAACTTTCTACAGCGAAAAATAAATGGGTATGGTGGATCAAGGTCACTTCTGTTTTTTTTTTTCCCCTCAATTACTTTTCTGGTTTTCTCGAACAAATCTATTAAAATATATTAACTGTGTTGGGAGTTTCAAACAAGAGAAAATCAATGTAATTCTTCAATACACTAATAAAAACAGAGACATAATATATCTGTTACCTATGTGATTTGAAAAATATTGACAATTCAGGGAAGATAATCTTGTTCATTCGAGCTCAAAATGGTGGAATTAAAATGATTTGACTGCACAGTGTGGTGAGTGAGTCTGTTGGAGATGCGGACAGAATATTAAAATCCTTCTTTTTTTTTGCATTTCACGTCTTTGTTTGCCAGCTTAGGCCTGACTCACACCCAGTGGGCGATGAATGGGTGGCAGGTGGTAATGGAAAGCTGAAAAGAAAAGACGCAGAACCAATTCCGCCAGCTGACAACATGCGTGGACAGTGCTCTAGAACGCTACCCGCCATATTCACGTCTTGTTATACGCTGCACATCAGAGGAAATGAAGGGAAATGTGTGTTACTGCAGGCATCCTCTGTGCTTCCACTAGGTCAGGCTCAGGCAGGAAAGCACACAGCGGGGATCTGGCCTTGTTACATGCCTCCCAGTTATAGGACAGATATATTCGAGGGGAGACTAAACACATGCGACGTGCAGACTTTGGATTCCAACAACCCATCTTCCCTCTAACTGGCAAAGGACAGTTCTCAGCCTCATAAGAGCCAAGAACCAAACAAGAGTTAGTCTGTCTGCTTCTGTGTAGTTTCCTATGATGGAAAAAAAAAGAGCACACAGCTGTCTTATTCATTCTCAAACTGTCTTTTATTTTATTTGGAAATGACAGGTGAGGGGAAAAAACGCTTTCTCCAAATGAATAATGAATTTAACTCGACAAACAATTCGCTACTTGAGCTTGCTTGTATAAGTGGAGTATAGATTTCTGTGTTACAGTCTGTGTTTGGTGTGATAGCCAGGGCATGTGCAGTATTTACGGATATTTAATAGTGACCATAAGGCACATGAATTTTTAATGTATTCCACTGCTGATAAATTATGGCTGGGAGAAATTAAAAAGGGGGAGAACACGATAACCATAAGCCATCGGATTCCTTTGATTCTCTTTCATAATATTCAGTGGTGGAGATGATAGATTGTCCCTTTGGTTGAAACATATTAAAATGGCATACGTTTTTATATCGACCCATGTGTCATACTGATCTTATCAAGCTTTGTATTCCTCAGGTTCACAACATTCATTTTTTTTTTTATTAGAGGACAGCCTGAGGTTACAACAACAAATAATCAATTTTGCCTGGAAAACCACTTTCCTATTTAATCATTTAAGCAATTTGGTCACTTTATAGGACACATAATCTGCCTTTTAAAGTACCCCTTCATAATGTTCATTGTTAATGATGGGGAACAAAATCCACAAGCCTCCATCTGTGCAAAGAATTGATTTATTGGTTATCTAGCCTCACATAATTGCCAGCTATCACCATTAGTGGATTATTAATTCATTTGTAATGTTTTGATTCTTGCTAATGACTTTCCTCTTGCTGTCCTTTCTCTCATTACTGATTACAGTCTGACACAATGAAAATGCTGGAAAGGTAGTGTTTGGTATTACTGATGTGACATAGTGTCTCCATCCCTCTCGCTCTGCTGTTTACATAACCTAGCTCACAATCAAAAGAGTCTATTTTTAGCATTTCCTCTATTATTGCCTATTTAATACCCTTTGATAATCCAGTTTCCTGCTCCCTGCTGAATCCTAAACCCTTTACTGTTGTAACGACCTAATTCCCTGATATAGGTCAATAATGTTTCACCATATCTTATCTTTACAGCACCCGGTACTGTACCTGCTAACCACTGCTGCTAGTTACTCATTTGTAGCAGTTGCAGTTAAGTAGCTTTAGCTTGATGTAGCAAACAGGGACATTGTGGTGACAGGGAATGAGAAGATATTTAGAGGCAGGGAAGGATACTTAACATCCACAATGCTGCAGTAAGTTAACTTACCTTGTATATTCATATATTTGTATCTTGTCCAAGGACACATTGACATGCAGTAGTATGCAATGGAGTCAGGAACTGAACCACCAATCTTCTGCTCTACCTCTGAGCCATATAATAATTCAAAGATGATAATATTTGGGAGGAGGATGAACTTTGTAAAATGCTGTAAATGCTGAGATTCAACATGTGTTTATGTGGTGTGTAGCTGATGGCTAATATAGAATATTTACTCTGACAAATTGTTGTCAGTCAGTCAGTCATTTTCTATACCTGCTTATTCCTCATTAGGGTCGCAGGGGTCTGCTGGAGCCTATCCCAGCACGTTACGGCGAGAGGCAGGGATACACCCCAGATGGTCGCCAGCCAATCGTGGGGCACACACACCATTCACTCACACACTCACACATACGGGCAATTTAGAGTCGCCAATTAGCCTCAGCATGTTTTTGGACTGTGGGAGGAAGCCGGAGTACCCGGTGAAAACCCACGCAGACACAGGGAGAACATGCAAACTCCACACAGAAAGGTCCCAGACCCAGGACCAAGGAGGTCTTGAACCTGCGACCTTCTTGCTGTGAGGCAACAGCGCTAACCCCTGTTCCACCGTGTCGCCCTAATTGCAAGTGCATTACTGTATTGATATATAATTGATATAAATAATTATATGTACATGTTTATAATAGAATTAGGATATTTTGGATTACTTAAATTGCATTTAGTCAGAAGAAGGAAGACACAATTGCTGTCATTGCATCCTTTCTAACGCTATTGCATTGCTAATGTATTTTGTTGTTGTTTTTCTACAGTTTGACTCTTGATTCATGAATTCATCTACAACAGCATTTAAGGCGCAAATAAAGTGATGTTGACTAAACTGTATTACCCCATCATATCATATTCCCATCCCATTCTATACTTGTTTACTCCTCACTAGGGTCATAGGGGGTCTACTGGACCCAATCCTAGCATACTTCAGGCAACCTTCTTGCTGTGAGGCACTAGCCCTACCCACTGTTCCAACGTGTCACCCTCATATCATATTTTGGAATTGAAACCACTCTTTCAATGTTTAAATATTTGATGTGTTAAATTTTATTAATGGCATTTTGCCATTTTCCTTCTCAGAAATAACATTTTGCTCACCCATGCATGGGTCTGAAAAGCTCAGTCAGGGATCTTTTGGAGAATTCAGCCAAATATAACAGTTCGACCAGCACAATCAGGTTGAAAGTGAAGTCTCATTAAAAGTGTCAAGGCTCAGCTATTTAATGGTGGGTGAGCTTGCACTTTTGCTGAATTTCAGTACATCCAGTGACTGTACATTTGCAGTGAGCCTTTGGATTAATGCCGTTGTGTGCTACATTAAAATAATGAGGTCTACTTTCTAAGGAACAACGCTGACACATAACATAGAATGAGATACTCAACAGCTCTGCATGTTATTACAATGGTTCGCATTGTTTCTTGTCAAATCTACAGCAGTGAGTGCTCTGCTGGATCAGGTTTAATTCTCCCCAGAACCGTGAGCCTTAGGTGTAAACCACCTCTAAATTAACACAGTTAAAGCTACTTTAATTATTGATAAATGCAGACCTTTGTTCATTAATAATCATCTTAAGGAAAATGCCGGCGGCTTTAGGAGAATACGGAAGTCGGCTGTTGTAATCCCCATTAACCTGAAAACAGAGTTTTGTTGTAACTCAAAATATTAGCCTCTGAAACAACCTTTTAGAATGTTAGTTTTTCCCTTATTTATTGGATTTTCACTATGTTTATATACGTTTGTTGGCATTCCGTTCAAGGCACTTCAACTTGTGTGATTTTAAAATAGACTAACACACCTTAAATATAAAGTGATAAAAGGTCAAAACTCGGATAACTGCTCCACCCTGCAAAGAAATGAAAAATACACACATGTGAAATAACTGAACCAAAAGATATATTGTTTTGCTGTAAACCATGAATCCAAATTGTATCATACTGTTAGCCTCATAGCAAAATTGCCTAAGTCATTTTTTGGCCAAATTGAGATATTTGCATAACTGCCACTGCTGCATCATCCTGTCACTGGCCAATCACAACACTTATTAAAATCAAAAAACACTATCAGTCTAAGTCATTCATCTGTCATAGGCAGTTTCCATAGGAACAAAATGGCAGAGAGGAAGAAGTGGTTATATTTCTTCTGTTTTTTAGACACTAAATTTAATTTCAGTCAATCGAAAGGAATATGAACTGTGTATATAAATTTAAAATGACCTTTGTGCTTCAAGGTATGATAGATATAGTTTACATTTATGTAAGACAGAAATGTCTAAGTTAAGGCACAATTCTGCCTAAGCATATTAGTTTAAACATGTAGTTGAATGGACTGTTAAAACATCAATAAAAAATACCAATAAATATAAAAAAAATACAATGTGGTTTCTAAAAATGGTGTTTTTGCTTTTCCAAAAACATTGTAATGTGATTTAGGCAATAATGTTATGAGGCTAATGATAATCTGCAAACCTTTGAACCAACACACCGATGGCCTCTCTATGGCCTGCATGAAGTGAACACATACGTGTGCTCATTATCCTTTAACACCCTTGTGTTTTTTGTTTTTTTTGACAAACCTGTTCCTGCGTCTCATCATATTTGTCCATCAGTTAGTGTTGATATGTGGGGTGCCAGACAGATGGTGTCTGGTTGCATAAGTAGACCTGACGATGGCCCGCTCATGCTCCAGTGCTCGCTGGGGAGGAAGTGTGATGACAATCAGCCGGCCTATTAGTCCGTCTGTTTTTACTTCAAACGGCGGAGACATTTGTGTTTGCTTTGCCAACACAGAGACACAGTCAGTATCTGGTTTTCGAGTTGGGCAAATAAGGAGACTGTGGCGACATCAGTGCTGTAGGTCAGTGAAATGTCATCCGAAGAAGACGTTGTCTTATTGGATTGGACTCAGTGAACATTTATCAAAATCAAAACTGGGAAAAATCCAATGGTGTACACAAAAACAAAAAACAAGACATGTGATCTTGAGCTCAGCATTTGCAGATTAATTTAGTAGCTCAATATTCTCACCCTGTGATATCATGTTCAGCCTGTCCTTTCCTCATGCAGACACATAGGAGATGTGATCACAACAAGGTGAAATCCTAATTTTGTGCTAAAATGAAGGTGTGTTCACACACACACACACACACACACACACACATATTATAAGTAGGCAGATTATGCACAGATATTTATAAGTAATGTGCAAAGTGGAATGAGCAGTATGAATAGTGTAAAAGTCAAGAATAAGGTGCATGTTCTTGGCACAGTCACAGCTGTATGAGGTTATTGTATGACTTTGTTTTTGATTTTAATTTCATTTTTTTTTTTACATTTTTAATCTTATTCAATTATAATTCATTTTTATTTTTGTATTTTAAATTTTAAAAAATGTTCCCCTTTAAATCAACTATTGTTAAATTGTGTCTTAATGTTTTATGTAAAATACTCTGAATTACCTTGTGTTGAAATGTCCTATACAAATAAACTTACCTTGCCTTGTCTATAGTCCTTATTAAAAGAACCAAACTCAATCATCTTAAAGAGGACCAATGAGTGAACCAACACAAAAGACACTTTGTTTCACTGTGTTTCACACTGTGTTTCGCGCCTTCATTATCAGTTCACTTGAAAGAGTGAACTCTCTCTGGGCCACTTCAGCTCTGATGGGGCCTCAGTCCTCTTTCTGTTCACACTATAGCTCCTATAGAGGAAAATGTGTCTTTTATATATCATACACTACTCTTGCTGGCATTACCAGCAGCCATGATACTGTCTGTGTTGAGCTTTGTTCAGTACTATGGATAGCAACACTCAGCCAGACGTACCAGTGTCCTTTTTTGCAGATCACTGTTTATTTCAGTTCTATGTGCATAGCAAACTTCAATAATAATCACAGCAGGTCACAGCACAACATGCTGTCATAAAGAGGACCTGAAGAGGCTGCTGCAGTATGCCTACATGGTCTGCTTTGAGATGACACAGGGGTCATCTGTGGTATGTGGCTCCTCTTCAACCCACATTTCTGCAAATCAACATGCAGGGAAGGAGGTGACCCCGGGTCCATTTACTGCATTATCATGTGGCCTGGACGCTGTAACATCTCTGTTGTCATGTGAAGGATTTTCTGATTTAACCGTTTGCACTATAGACTGTTCTCACGTCGTGGTGCTTTACTTAGATGCTTTTTTAAATAGCATATTTCCATTTGAGATATTTTACATGATCTATGGGTGAAGTAGCATAAGTCAGGATGCTAAAAATAACCCAGCAGGCAGGGATACACGCTGTAGTTCATCCTCTGAACTCTGATTCATTCATCTGTTCCATGAAAGCAGTCTTCCTGCCAGCTTCAGCACCAAGGATTAGTTTGTTTTAAACACCCGCCTAGCACAGGTGGGTGGCGGGCTGTTGGTCGCTCCTTGTTAAAAGAAACAGCTGTCTCAATGTTTCATACACGAATACAAAGATCTAACAGAAAGTAAAGGAGTGTTTTTAAAAGGCTACAACAGCGTGTGGTAGGAGTGCCAGCATGGAGTGCACCGGCAGATGTTAAGTGATGACAGTTTGAATAAATGCTATTTCTGAATTTGAGAGGTGGGTAAATGCTGCTTGAATGTGTTTAGTCTCTACCACAGACCTGCATAGCTGTGAAAGTACAAAAGAGTAATAAGGGAGATGTACTGAGAAAATTGTAAAATGGGAGCAGGGTAGGAGACAGGGAGAGGATTCTGAGCCCAACCCAGCTTCCTGATGCCTCTGTGTGTTACGGTTTGGTAATTAGCTGCAATCATTATTATCTGCAACGACATCAGAACAACTCATCAAAGCAGGAGAGGGGAAACACACATGCACCCACATACACACCCACCCACACACAAATGCACACACACATGCACACATACATGAACACACACTGTGACCTATGTGTTAGAGTAAATGGCATTTTATCTTCAAAATGATGTTCTACATTTTCTTCTTCTGATTCTCCCTGGGGCTGTGTTCTTTTTCTTGCTTTTTCTTTTACACACAAATAACTGCAGAAGTAATTATGACAATTAGCATCTTTAAATATTTGCTGATGATTCAGTCATTTTCAGTTTGTTTGTTGACTTTTGTAAATCTCGGTTTTCAGTATGAGTTTTGAACCCAACACTGATGCTGTCTGCTAAAAAATCCAGCAGTGAATGTTCTTTTTTCATGAAAGATAAAATAATTCCAAGTGTGCAATCTTGTTTTGCATTTTCAAGGTGAAAACAATATGAGATCTGCTCGGTGAAACACCACTAATGACAAACTTCACAGGGAGCCTTTAATTGTCAGTGAACTTTGCTTTGCATGAAAGAAACATGTCTGTTTGATGCCATCACCACATGGACTCTATACAAATCTATGAACACTTTGCTTCTGCAACAGCTGATGCTCATTTTGCAAAAACCTTTGTAGACTGCATACTGGGAATACTAGCACTCTCACAACAGACAGAGAATCCATGGAGAAATACAGTTGCATCAGGCTACAGTGGTGCATCTCAGAGAATATGTTTAATATTACACCTGACCAGGAGAGGGAGAGAGGTGCTGTCCATCTGGAGAAACAGCTGTTGTGGCTGCTCTACAGCACTCACTTTGCTACATGTCCATGCATATTTTGCATGGACAAATATCACCATCTTAAATTCACACATACAAACATGCTTGCATGGACATCCCACAGATTCAAAGCCCCGACCCCTGAGCTCTGAGCTCTTTCCTGTGTCGTGCTGTTTGTCAGATTTACAATGAAGCTGTCATTTCGTATTCGTTTGTACAGCTACTGAGCCTGCGGGCGAGGGATGACACTTCAGCTGCATTCAGCTTTTGCTAGAGTGCACAGGCGTGCTGCAGAATCTCATTTAATGCGAGCATATACTCCATGACAACCATAGCAAGGCGTTTTTTAAAGCATATATAAATGTTTTCTTTTACTGTACAGAATGCACATTAAATTGGTAAATACTTTTAATCAAAATGCATTTTACTATATGATTAAAACGTGAGTGAGAAAATATTTTTGTTTGATTTAACGCTGAATATTCATTCTTGGCATAGAAATAGATGCAATCTCACTACAAACCCCATTTAGAGGCTGTCTGGAACTTTCCATTGCATGGCCTTTCAAGTGAAAAAGAAATCAGTAGCTGCTCTTTTTCCTCGAGTTTTTCGCTTAAACCATTTTCAGCAGTTCATCCGTGGGTTACCACAAATATGGGTGGTCTTTCCCCTTGTTATAGTGTAGCCAAAGAGAACATTCAGCATGTTATCGGTTACAGTGTGTTATCTCAAAGCCAACATATGGTGTCAGAAGTTTGGACTACACAGAAGATAACACACCCTGTAAAACATCAGATACATTTCTCTGCAAACTGTACATGGCTTTTGAAAAACAAAACAAAAAAATAAAACAAATTGAAGGATGCAAATTTGATAAAAATGAAATTCAAATTTTAAGCCATAGCAAGGCTGCTGTCATTGTATAACACTGCATATTAACTTTCTGTGAATGGTGTGAAGACGGATAACACGGTAAACCATTAACTATGACATAGCTACACAGAAGCAGTGAGAGCTCAGTTCTAAAATTACAGTAATTATATGCATGCAGCAATAGAAACATGCTCTGTCCTTAAAACTAGACTGTTTGTCGGTGAACCAAGTTGAGCAAGAGTTTCAGAAGTTGTTTCACATCACTTCTTTCGTCTTCCTCATAACCTGTGTGAATTCTAATGTCAGTCTGTGCGAAAACCCACTGTGCCCACATCCCTGAGAGCAAGTACTTCCCCAACACTTTCAGCCTATGCGACGCTGATGAGCAGCAGAGCTCTGACGGAAAGTTGCTGTGATGCTGTAGATAAAGAATGGGCGGTGGCAGATGAAAGTTATGTTGCAGCCTGATCAGTTTATATTATTGGCACACACATTATTGCTCAAAATGTTTCTTAAAATCATCTAAAGATGTTTGTCTTATGTTATATTCTGTTGCTCAAATACGTCCCTTTAAAATTGTTGTTATAGCATTTTAAATTACTTCAATTATTTTTTTTTTACTTACAATGATACTACATGTGTATTTATACAGTAAATAAAGAACAATTAACACATTTCAAAATAATTCTTAATTGGCAAAATAGTATTATCTTCACTAACCGCAGAAAGTATCCACAGGCTAACAGGTCAATATGCTCAGAGCCTTTTTTCCAGGCTAACAAATTGTGACTCTGGTACAAGAATGAGTCTGTGAGCCCCTGAGCCTCAGGCGGTAATTGTCAGTCTTCATCGGGCAGTAGATTCATATTTGTGGGATGTGTCGAGGGCAGTGAGTCTCTGATTGCAGTTGGACGATATCACACAGCATTCGAGTACATTTAAAACACAGTTTAAGGTTGTAAAGCTTCTATTTGTTGTCGGTGGCAGCTAGTGTGATGAAATATAAAACAAAGGTGGGAGACAGCAGCGGGCTATTGTTAGTATTAGTGTTACTTCCTGGAGGCAGTAGCTATGTACCAGTACAATACCAAAATGTATCAAACCCACCCAGTAAATTGGGAGTGTGGATTTCTTTATGTATGTCATGCCAGCACTACATGGGCTGAGATTAAGAATGAAGATCCTGCACTTTGGAACTAACCACCCAGCACAACCTCCTCCCTATGACTCGTGTGCAGTATAATGATGCCAAACTTAACGTACAGTATTGGAAAAAAGGAGCTAGTAGAGGCAGGAAGTAATTACAGTATGTTTAAAGGTACAGTGTGTAATTTCTGATGACATTTAGTGGCAAAGGTGTAAATTATATTAATTATAGAACTATATGAGTACCTTAAGCATGTATGTGAACCTATAATGGCCATGAAATACTAAAGAAAAGGCATTATATAGTTTGTTTGTTCTACTACTTTAGAAACATTGTGTGGAGGGGGACCTGCTCCTGATGTAGACAAAAACAACACAATCTAAGGTAATAAAAACACAACAATTCTTATTTTGATTAAATTATATACTTATGAATATTATATTCCATATCTACCATGTGTGTTCCATTAGATGCTTGTAAATGCTACTTAATATTACACACTGTTCCTTTAAGACAATGCAAGAACATTATGAACTTATTCTATTAGGAGGACAGGGACAAAGAACACTTTAAATCATTACTACAGTACATTGTTGTGACCTAAACTCATTAATCCAAGTTTTTATTTAGTATTTTCCAGAACTACCTCAATAAATTCCCAGAAACTAATAATTGTTGAAAAAAACTATAATTCTTAAGACAACATGCTCTTTTAAGGTCAGAGTGGCAGTTCCTCAATACAGTCATATCATTAATCATTGCTGAATTTGGTTTTGCAATTTTGTTGAGACTTTGAACATCATTGTTCATTTTACAGTACACGGGCTTCGTGTCATGTAAAAAACATGTCAACTTCTGTAATCTTCCGGCTCCAGACTGATTGAAAGCTGATGAAGGCCACTTCTGGTGCACTTTATCACCTCATCACCCCATGTTGTACACATATCACACATGTTCTCACCGTAAAGGATTCTTATGGAAGCTATTTAGGCTATGTTGGACAATCAAAGGCATGATCTTTTCTGTACATTCAAGAATGTCCTTCCTTTTTAGATGGCGCCAGACAAGTGCTCCTTTGAACTGAAGGGGGCTTGTTTTAAATGTCAACAGCCATTGTGATGTTTTGTCGAAGTGGGGGTGCTCAACATTTGATTTTGTATTTTTGACGAGAATGATGTGCAGTTTTTCTTTTTTTTTTTTCATAGCCTAATTTATGGCTATTTTACCCAGAGCAATGTTCACATGCTGTCTATTTAGAACCAAATTGTTTGCTCAACTCCTGCTCATAGTTGAGCAAGAGTTTTACAAAATATTTTTTCACTTCTGCTAACTTTCCATGTTAATGCAAGTTTCATTATATGTGTCATACTTAAATCAGAAAAACCCACATGTTTGAGACCATTCTTAGGGAGAGCTGTCGATCATGATCATGATGATAATAATGGGTTTGATTTGTTTAGAAAAAAATGTTTTGTTTAGGAGACATTCATAAAATTAGGGGCAAATCTGTATCCTTTGTAAATGAATCGACTCATTCATTCTGCTGTTTTTGAGACTCTTATATAACGTGTTATATCACCCCTATGATGTTCAACATTGTTTCACAGCATCTCATGGCGCCTTCTTGCAGTGATCTGTCTCTTTGTGAAGATTGTGTCTGATATATTTACATTTTGACATCTGATTTTGTCCCATATTCATGAGGGATGGATATTTTATGCATTGTCCATATAGGTACATGCTGTTTGTAGTTCTATCACAGCTTTTGAGATAATGTCAAGTTTCCTTAAACTGACAATGATACTAGGGTGTGATTTTGTGTGAATAGGGCCAATATGAATTCTGCCTGTAGTATATGAAGTATTCTGAAAGCCACACTTGACTAAAGGTCTGGATATCTATGATTCTGGTAGAAGTTAAAGTCTCACCATGAGACCCATGCGATTTGGGCTAACTCCACCTACGTCTTCCTCTTCTCACACAAGAGCCCTATCTGGATTGTAATGAAAGCACTCCATTCAGAAAGAAATCAAACATCATACTCAATTGCACCAGAGGTGTCCAGATGTGCTTTGTTGCATTACATGAGAGATCATTCATGCCAATGTTGGACTGATGTGCAAATTGTAGAGGATCCATCCAAGTGCACACCCTGAGCCTGGCATAAGTATGGACCAGGCTCTCAAATGCCTTCATATGTGAAAGAATGTCCAGCTGACTGGCATAGGTCTTCATCAGTCTGGGACCATCAACTGGAGTCCATCAGCTCCAGCTGCTTTTCCCTCCTTCAATTTGTCCAGTTCCCTCCTGACCTCCAATGAGTGGGGTAAGATGGCGGAGGGAGGAATATGAGCCACAGGTGAGATGGTGGAGGCCAAAGAAATGTGAGATGATGCTGTCAAATCTGTTATAGAACATCATCATCCAGGTCCTGATCACCTTTTAAACAGCAAACCTCCTTTATGTTCTAGACCCGCAATCTTCCTCATAACAGCTCCATCCTGCTGCGACTCTCGTTCCACGTTGCTCCAGTTGGCTTGTCTCCCCTCCCAAACCTCCACCTTCAGGGCTTTTACTTTTCGACTGTCACTCTCTCTAAAGGTCTTTTTCTTCTGGTTTAACAGGGATTTCAGGGTGCTGATGACCCATGGTTTACTGTTGGGAAAACAGAATTTCTCGACTTGGTATGTTATTATCAGTACAAAAATGTATGTAATTAGTGACCCAGCCGCTAAGTCCTTCAATATCATCCCCGCATGACTCACAAAAAAACAGCCCAGAAAACGTCTGGTGATTCCAGACATCAATGCAGCGAATCTTTAATGGTGGACTTCCATGGTCTTTTAACATTAGCATACAAAAGGTCCACAGTCCTATTTCCCCTTGTTGTGCAATCAACAAACTGTCGCTTGATAAAAAATTATTTATGTCACCAGCGCCATAACAGACAGGAGGATTTTAAACGATGATGGCGATCACCACAGTAAATTCCCTCAGGAGGTTGTATGGTCTCAAATCAACCGGTAAGTTTCTTGTCCATACCCGTATTTGTTCATTGGTTGTAGCTTTCCTGGAGCCTTTCCTAAATTGTAGTTATTAATAAGTGCAGTGAGACACCTCCTTTTCATTTTCCGTTTCCACTGGTGTTCGGTGTTCCCAGGAAGCCACTGATGCTGGTGATACTGCCCGTGATGCATCCTTCAGTCATGTCCCTGAAAAACTCAAGAGGTGGCTTCCCTGATTGGTCTGGCTCCTGACGAGGGTCATGTTGGAGGAATACGCTGGCTCGTGTTCCTCCGATGTCTCCTCTGCAATAATTCAGCTGGGATATCATGTCTTGTCCTGGCAGGTTTTGAGAACTGTGCCAGGTTCACTAAATCTAAGTAGGTAAATGATAGCCGGCTGTACGACCAGGCTCCACTTCTCCATGTTGAGTAGTTTCCCAATTAGAGGCATATTAAAAGATACCTTATCTACTCCATTTAAGCACAAAATAGCAAATTACATAGTAGCCATTGTTGCTCTGGGCTGCTGTAGAAACATGGTGGTGCAACATGGCGGCTCCACAAAGAAAGACCCGCTCACCCATGTATATAAAAATGTCCTAATCTAATAAAAACCCAATTGAATTAATATACTATTATGAATAACATAAATATTATATTTCTTTTCTACCCAGTCTGCTAGATTGTGCTGAATCTTAAAAAACATTCCGTTAAGGTCAGCTTGTGTAAACATATTGTATTTTAACACTGTAATAGTTTAGATTTTAATGAAACAATCCATAGAAAGAACTTTCTACTTCAACTTGATATTGTGTTTGAGAGTCACATGATCTTAAAATCAAGGTTGTCAAATAATTTACAAGGAGGAAGGACAATCAAAAACTAGATTAGAGTAATCACCTGCACAGTGGGTTGTGCAAACATATTATTACATAATCTAAAACAAACACATACACACTTATAATAATGATGACGGTCATGGTCCAACCTGGTAATTTAATTACTTTTACCAAGGAAAATCAGTGACAGCTCCCATCTAAAATGATAATAATCAAACACTGTAAAAATTGTGACATCATGAAATAAAACCACATATTTATTTATTTATTTTTTTAAAAAAGAATAACTGAGTGGCAAATGTTGCTGTAGCTTGGCCTCCTTGGTGCACTTCTCTACCATTAAGCACTAGCTAACAGGTGGAAACGTGAGAGACTTGACCTCCAGCAGCTCTGCAGGAAACCCTACTCCCGTGAGTAACGCTAGTCAGAGGGAGCACAGGAGCATGAACAGAAATCCGGCCAATGGCTGAATTAATTTGACTGTGGTCAGGAGAAATGAAAAGAGGAATCAGTGGATTACAGCTGGGACAGGAAGGAGAAAAAGACAAAAAGGTTGACTTTTGGAACAAAGGCAATGGGAAAGGAGAGAGTGAATAACTGATTGTTCTCATCTTTTCAGGCGAAACGTCTCTACACTTAATTTGTCTCCTTGAATGTGTGGCAAAAACCAAAGGGCTAAAGAAAACAAATCAGGTAATGAATAATAGAATGGACAAAGAAATGACTCGGTCTGGTACAGGTTAGCCACAGTTTCACTGAGCAATCCACCAGCCCGATTGCCTCATTGACTAGACTCATTCTTCTTATCACTGTGACCAGCAGAGCAGGAGGAGGAGGAGGTGCTGAGGTTCTGTGTAGGTGACCTAGATAAGGTTATTCCTGTGCTGTACGAGGATAGTGAGGTGGCCTCTGAGGGTGACACACCCTTCCACTATCAAACCCCCTTCGCTCTGTTATTGGTAGATAGTACAGACAGCATGTCAAACAGCTTGCTAAAAACAGCACGGTCGATGCCTCATGTTGTGTCTTATGACATATGCAGGGTCTGTGTAGACTGCATGATCTAACGCTCAGCCTCTACTGTAGCCTCACTCTCTGATTAAGGGATCATAGCGATGATTTGTATGCATACAATGACAATTCAACTTAAAAATCCACAATAAAAACACTGTGCGGAGACTAGTCTAGAGAGTATTTCTGTTTGGGTGAAGGCTATACCATGACAGGGAAAGTGTTTCATGCAAACAGTTCCATAAAATTTGGATATCAGGGTTGTTTATGGTCAACTGGATAATCCTCTTGCCTGGAATGCTGAAGTCTTGTGACCATCAACTTTAGACTTCTTGGAAACTTCACAAAGATGCATCTAGTGTGTAATATAAATGAAATGTGCCAGCCAATGGTGAAGAGGAAGCAAAGGGATTCACGTTTCCAGCTAGAAGTATATTTGGCCTGTTTAATTATAACATCCAGTAATAGCATTTTAACTTGTCAACAAGTTAGTGAAATACTAAACAGGCAGCTTCCCTATACTATGTTCCTTGTTGGCTAAGGTAGGGTATAAAGATGTCTCTTACAATTCACATGGCTAGCTGCTCCTTTTCACCTACCAGAGGTCACAAGATACATAGAGTCATGGTAATTTACCCGGATCAGATCCACATCCGGCCAGGTGCCCTAAACAACTATGAGGAGTCACTAGTGCAGCGATAAGGACCTGATCCCTCACTGGCTTCCCACACTGCTAAATGTGTTCAGTGGAATGGACAGCCAATGCCAGTAATAATATCACTGAAGTGGAACTATAAACATTTGTCTCTTCTTTTTTACATTTCATCACAAATATCCTATTTCCCACTTACCTGGGATATAGCAGAGCCTTTGCTCATTGCACTGCAACGGGAACATGAGGATTTGGAGAAAAACTGATTTCCAAAGGAAATGGCTTACAATGTGGATTTGAATGTCGCAGGGTCTGACGCATTGTGCATCCTGGCTTGTTTGGCCTAAGCACAAGAAGAAATAGGTAGTTGGCAGGGATTTAAGGTATTGGTGAGACAATGACATACAATCCAGGAAGTCCAGTTGGAATAACAGACTGGTGTGTTGCACTGCCCTGCACAGAACATTGTAATACTCACAGATAGGATTTTACAACTCTGGATTTTACAAACATGATGGAAAGTTTTCTATACTATTATACTACAGTAGGAAACCTGTATCAACTCAGTCCCCCAGGAATGGCCGCCCCTTGTTAGATGACATCATGTTGCATTGCACCGACGTTGGGTCTGGTTCAACTGGTTGGCCCTACAGTGTTTGGAGCCACAAACTAAGCTTCTGAAGTGTAGGGGGAAAAAACAACATTGTTATCACTTTGTCCAATGATGTCACCAAAGTGAATAAGTATCTTGAGGATTATGAGTTTAAAACAGCCGGCAGCAGTGAGGCTACACAATGTATGCACATCATCATCCTGACAGAAATGATTAATTAATAAACATATACACAGATGCTGAACATAGTGTTTCAGTGGATGGTCCATATGTCACAACAGTGTATAATGAACCACTGTATTATCGCCAGAGATAGTTTGGTTAAGCAGTAGTATGACCCTGCATTTACCAGGGATTATCCCATGATCTCATTAAAGCTAGCACTGCAATATGTGGACCTGTCAGATGGTGTCCCTCTTTTCAGAAGGCTTTGTGCGATCAAGAGTATATACTTTTCCCTGTTGCTCAATTTTTACGATATAATTTCACATAGCCTGTTATTTTGTTAGGAGAAATGCATTTAGGTCACAATAGTTAGTCTATTTGACATTTACACAGGTGGCGAGAGGAAATGAGGACAAAATGGACAATGATTTATTTTAGGCTAAAACTGGATTTCCATTAATGGACAAGATTAAAACATGCTTTTATTGACTAATGTTTACTTGTGTTTCCCCATGAGAAATTAAATATAGTGGTTCTTGGATACAATTCCACAGTTTGTTGACAGAGGGCATGTTTTCTGGCCACTAGCGTCATCCCCATGGATTAACATGTAAAAACACTGTAGTTGATGTTTGAAGCAAATATCCGGCTGTCCCACAGAGTCCCAGCAATGACAGTTAGCTTTATCATTTTTTTAAAGAATATGAACCATATGTTATATCTAGTTTCAGACATAATTACCAGATTTTCTTTTACTTTAAATTCATTGATGGAGTTAGAAAATTACTTTACCTTTGGAGGTTTCAAGAGTCATGCAGAGATTCTGTGTTTCTTAATAGTCACACTCTGCATGTATGTGGAATAAAGTGCATACCAGCTATTTAAACTAGATAAATGTCATGCGTCATATTTTCAGATTAAAGGCCAGTGTCTGTTGAAACATTTGTTTCCCAATCCAACAATATGGGAGAGTAAAATGAATCATGTTTGTCACAGTCGACTTTAGATCTTCCAGATACGTCAGTTGAACACTCATCTTGAGAAATGATTGTTTATACAGAACAGCAATGAAGACAGAGGACAGGAAATTACTGGGGAAATTTGCTATTGAAATGTTTACACGGGGCCATTCTTGCTGAAAGTTTGAAGAATGCTCAGTGCTAAGTAGACGGCTTCCTGAACAGTATGTTTGAACTGATGACTTAGAGATTCTGCACGTGGTTCTAAGGCATTTTCCAACAGAAGCAGATATGAAATGAATATGTCATTCATGCTTTGCTACTTTATCACATTTAAAACAAACATTGTAACCAGTGTTTTCAAAAGTGACAGCAGTGAATAGCTGGAAATAACACTGATATCTGAAGGCAAGACTGTATTCAAGTGAAGGAGCAGCACCGCACATTAGCTACTATTTAACCACCTACCAGTGTTCTTTTCATGCTGATTTAAACTTTGACTTTCCACATAAAACAACATTCAAGGATTGCCTTCTTTTATTGTTACACACTATCTTAATAGTAAATTTACTATTTTTATGCGTGTTTGACTTGATGATATGTGGATAACCAGGTTATCCTGTTGCCTGTTTCACAAAAGCTATTTTTCGAGTACTGTTTACAGGCAGATCACAAATCATGATAATTCCCTGTTTCACAAATGACTGTCACTTGCAAAATGGCTTAAAATGAATCTGGAACTGTTGTCATAGTTGCTTAAGCCCAAACCTGATGCAGGAGAGCATGCAGGTTATTGATAAATCATTATAATCAGCTTCTGTAATTAACAAAAATATAATTTAGAGCTTTACTTAGACTTGATAAACTATACAACAACATAAAGGTACCTTAAAAAAAGAATCAATCCAAATTTATTTGTGGATACTCTGAGCAAAAGACATAAACGCAACTGACATTTCAAACTTATATATAACTTAAAATAACTATAACTTATATATAATTACATCATAAACCTCTGAAGTCTGTGCTACAGTCTCTGCTACAACATAATAATAGTCAGCACACATCCAGCACCATATGAATGTTGATTATGAGTTTAAATCCATACTAATTTAGCCTTTATTATTTGAGCTAACTTAGGCCAGGACTCCTCAAATTGCCTTCAAAGAAGGAAATTAGCACAATGGGAATTCACAGGATTAATTTAGTTTGATAAACTGATAAGATTCTGGATTAACGAAGCCACATTTGAAGAACAGGTCCCTGCACACAGAAGCATCATGATAATCAGGCTCCAGGAGGTCTCAGTGAATGACATAGCACAACTCTGTTTCAGCGGGTCTCCTCAGTGGAAATGTCACTGTGCATGAATGGAGGTTAGAGTTCACCCTGGTTGTTTACCACACACAAGTGCACAGTCAGATCTATTGATTGCATGCTGCATTCGTCTGCATTTAGATAGCCTCCGCTGACACTCTCGCCATCTCTACCCCAAGACAATAGACGTGTGCATAGTACCTGTCTCCTCAATATATGTCAGCCACCTGATACATTTGGTTATGTAACAAACTGCAGCAATGGTCAAAAGCCAAGGGGAAGGAAACAGTGACACGGTGACCTTCAAGTTCAGTACAAGTCATTTAAAACAACCATATCATATCTAACAGAGCTCTGGCCAGTGTAACTAATACAATTCTCTCATGACACTGAAGTTTTTGACCTTGACAAAGATTCACGCCGCAGACTAAATGGCCGCGTTGTGCGTTCTATTCTAATCAGTTCTTGAAGGCATGTGCTGAAGGAGGCAAAACATGCAGATAAGCATGGCCACATCTGTGTAACATGATGGCACCCAGCAGGCTCTTTCCGCTCATCCAGCTGTCACAACAACAAGCGAGATGAAAAGACATGAGACACAGGCAGCGCCGGTGAGATAAAAAGAGGAAGCTGTGCTGAAACGTGAACAGTAACTAACGTGATCAATGCCGGCTATTGTTAAAAAAAATAATCTAGCAGAGAGATAAAAATAAATCACTGAAATACATTTATTCACACCTTTTGTTCAGTTAGTGCAGAAAATGTTGTCCAAATTATTGACTGTTCTCAAAACCAATGGTACCAAAAATCATCATGGATATAGTTTTACATCCCCCCTCTCCAGCTTCTCTCTGGTCTGGAAAGACCATGTCATTTTTGTCCACCTCATTAATATTAATGAACCTCTCCTTGGCTTATTGATTGGTTGTAAATGGGGGTGTTGATTGTATAGTTATGACATCACAGCTTCACGGATGTTTCAAGGCACAGTTTCTGAAGGGCTTTGTGCATCGTGGATTGCGCGTTAAAAAAAATAGGACTGCATGTATTCTTATTATTTATGACATCTAAAACTCCTTATTGTCAAAAAAGGAACCTTTCTAGACATTTCCAGGGAATAGTTCCAAACCATATTGTGTATGGTTTTCTTACTGATAATATAGGAAGTAGTAAATATGATGCTTACCAGTTCTTCATGAACATAAATGTAAGGTGAATCAAGGCTGATTGGTTTGGACTATTGGTCGCCTGCTGCTCCCAAAATATCTGATATTGATATTTTGTAGGACACGTACTACATCAGGGTGGCTGAGAGCACACTGGGAACCAAGGATGCATTAGAGAGAGGTCCGACTCTATTTATTGCTCTGTGAGGTCAAGCCAACATGACAGACACACACCGTCCTCCCGAGAGCCTCAGGCAGCTGAAAAAATGATTTAACACATCCTTCTCTAAAAGAGGATGTAGAATCGCCCTGTTGATTAAAATCTGTCTCATCTTCCTGTCAAGGTTTTGTAAGACAGATGAGAAGTCGAGTCTTGTTCACGTTTCTCTGACATTTAAAAGCCACGACTAATTAAAATCCCCAGTCCACTTTAAGCCTGCATGTACTATATAGTTTAATCAAGGTGTCTGCAAAAGCTATGCTTGCTAGCCCACACAAAATCATCACCCATCCATCTAGCACTCTGCCGTAATGCTGTACGCAAAAGTAATTGCAATTCAATGCAGAAAAAAATGCCTTCCCTAAGGGTTCAGTTCCCTTTATTGTTCTAGGGGATTGTACAGGGATTGGAATGTATAGCTAGTAAACAAATGCACTAGATTAATTAAGCTAGCTACTCTGACTGACCTCATGTGTACTAGTAGCCACATGTTAGCTTAAGGTTCGCCATCTGTCAGCAGCAGCTTAATTGCTTCTGAACAAAATTGGCAAAGTATTCACCTGTGAATTGATAAAGGATTGTAGCGGTTTCTTCAATTGGCACAACTCATCCTCCACTTTCTGTCTTCATTTTTATTTTTTTTTTATTTCTGTTACGGGTAACCCAGAACTAATGCTTATATGTACCATCATGCCATACTTAACTTTTTTTAAACCATAATTTTATACTTCATGGCAGAAATTTCAGCAAAATTATTGATTTGAACGTTGTTGCAGCATCCGGGCCAATCAAATCCATATTCTGCCACAATCTACCACGAGCACATACTAGGTCAGACCCATTGATCGGCTTCATGCATTGCTGCCAAGTCTCACACATACTCTCAATGGACCTTTTTTCATGGCAGCTGTATTGACATGAACAACTGGGTAAACACAGATGTTACCAATGATACTAATTAAGGTTCCATTCAGTTCAAACAGAGTTAGCATGCTGCTATTGTGCATGTTTTTTCACTGTAAACCCTCTGCTACAATAAATGGAACAGAACCTTAATTAGTATCATATGTAACACCTGTGATCTGCTGTTTCGTGTCAATATGTCTGTTGTGAACACGGTGTATTGAGGCTCGCTAGCGTCTATTTTCGGTGAGTTTCTATGGTTACAGAGATGCGGGAAATGTTTTGAGGTTAGCTGTGAGTGAATGTTATTATGTGAATTGTTGGATTTTGAAGATGACCTTGAGAGTGTTGACAATAGCGATCTTTAGGTTTAACATCATTATCCAAATCATAATGTAATATTTTATTGATATACATTGTTTGTACTAATTCAACCTTAAAGATGGACTAGTAGGATGCAACCTAGTACTATTTTAGTCTATGTAATATTTTTATAAATATAATTCTGGTAATCATTTCCTGTTCTGATCCAATTATAACCTATTCCACCCTCAATCTAACTAATCTAGTCTAGTGCTGGTACTGTTTATGGATAGAATCCAAGAGATTAGGTGGTGTAGAAATTCAGGATTTTTTTGACCACCAGTAATGCTCATTATAAATAAGAATAAGTACAAAGTGCTCCATTTTTTTCAACTAAAGCTTGGCATGAAAGTAGTTCCTTTGATTAATCTTCAGATAAAAAAAAATCTTAAAAATAAACAAATTGCAGGTTTTCTAACATTTTTTTTTTGTAAATCATGCCTACATTTCACTTCCATGCAGACACATACATTGTTCTTGAAGTTAGGTTGATGTTGTCCCTTTAAGCCTATGAAGCCGTACGTATCATATATAATACGTTAACTTTTAAGGCCTTTCTATCATCGGTACAATATTTTTTCCTGAAAAACCTGACGTATACAATCAAATACATATATTGTGCGGATAACCCCACTTCACCTGTGTCTACTGTGAGAAATGCAAAGTCCATCTTTGCCTGAACAAGGAGAGAAACTGTTTTCAGGACTACCGCCATGCAAAATAAAGAGGTTGCAAACTAAAAAATGAGCCAAACTAACTGAAAGGTTGCTCTTCCAGGTTGCTCTTCCACCTTCCCAGTTCCATTGGCAAACAATCTTGTGTTTTACATGTTTTTGTTTATTAAAAAAAATAAGTTGTGAGGACTCTAAGGCCTGGGGTATCAGATATAATACAAATTGAAAAACATACTTCCAAAATCATAATTGATTTTTTTTGTTTATGTCTGAAGGACCAATAAAGACCCCAGGTTCAAAGAATTAGAATTTTCTGTCAATTATTTCATGGTTCAGGCTTTACAGGGTTAATGCAATGGGTTCAATCAACCCCAACCCCTTAATGTTCCAGTGAAGTATCAAAGTTGTCAAATTGGGAGAGATATAAGAGGGTGGAACTGACAAGCAAAACGATTACAATGTAGGATTTAGAAATACATGAGGTAATATCCTACTTGTTTGTTATTGCCCAATATTTCATTTGCGATTGCAAAATGCTGATCTCTAATAATAGAATAGGAGATAAAGTAAGAACAGCTCACTGTCTGAGGTCCAAAAACAATTTGTATGACTTTATTGATATAGAACTCAAATAAATAATCATGGTAATTAAACCAGTAGTTAAGAATATACTGAACTGTAGAAAAAGAAGCACCTTTATAATCACAGAAAACACTGAAGACACATTCGTCATAAAATAAATTTATTGAACTAGCAAAACGTCCACTTCCAAAAGAGAAATACAACAAGACACACTCCTGGGACGGCCATAACAGTGATTTGCATAAGGCATTATGTCTTTTTTATGTTGACTACAATCCTTCTATAAATACATTGCCGTTGCCAAACTTCTTTATTGTTTCACAATTTAATCCAGGGCCAAAAAACAGAGGCCCCAGAGCTGTTTTGTTAATTATTTTCCTATACAGGGCTCGACACCAGGCTGACAATATAATCTTATCTCTTGGCAGGTTTTTTTTCTTCCTTGGCTTTGTGCGTTCGACTATATGGCATCACCCACAGCTTTAGCACTCAACACATGAATTGAGTATGAAGGGATTTTTTTTGCAATTCACACATTACATTTCATTTGGAAAAGTAGAATCATTCATTTTCTATTGCTATTTCACCATGGCATGAAAAAAAATGCAGAAAAGCTTTTGGTTTACAAAACATAATTTAGGAATCGACTTATTTTGCATAAGCTGTCAGACTAAAAGACAATCCATAATAATAATAATAAAAACACAACACGGGATGACAAACACATGGAAAACTTGAAGATTAGGTTGTAAAAACAGAAGTAAGCCTTTGTCACCATGTTCAGTATCTAGCATATGCAGCAGACCCATGTCCTCTGTCGCTGTAGTCTGAAATCAATAAGCAGGTCAGTGCCTATAGGCTTCATGTCTGCATGAGAGTGCGTGCAGTTTGTGTGTGTGTGCCAGAGGGGGATTTTCTGACTCAATCGGTTGTGATGGAGGCGGCTGCAGCGTTTCATTAAACCGCTGTGAGGCAGAGGCTGGCAGTCGGTCAGAGATTACAGACAGACTGGCAGCAGGAGTGTATGTGGCCTGTATGTGTGTGTCTGCCCCTTATTCTCCTCACAGATGGCGATGTAGCTTCATCCTCCCCCTAGTCCTACTGCAACTAGCATGTTCTTACTGCTTCCTGCTGGCTCAAAAGCACCATTTGGACTGTAATTAATCTTCAGCGTTCATCCTAGGCGATGCAAAGAAGAGCCCGCACACTCTAGTGTACCGGCCTCTAAAAACATGTGCACCAGATGCAAAACCCTGGTAAACGTGTCACCTCCACCGTGAAGTAGTTTTTTTCTTAATAAAATAAATTACGACAAGGCATCTTTGCTGGCTTATCATACATTTAGAAAAACAAGAGATGCAAATCCTGCAAGTGTTCCGTTTCACGATTAGGAAGCATTTAAAAGCAACGGGCCACGGGAATTAAATTTTCTTTAAGAGATTGAACAGAGAGAGATATGTGTGTGCTTTTGTGGCTCACTGCAAGAGAGGTAACTCTGGGCGTTTGACTATAGGGAAGGGGTGGGAGGGGGTTGAAAGGTTGAAGGGGGGGGAGGGGGTTTTACTTGAAGGAAGCACGGACTGCGCGACCCTTGAGCGGCTGGGGAGGACGGTAGTTGTCCACCATGCAGCACTCGGCCTCACCCTCGGCAGAGAAGAGCAGGCTGCGGAATTTGGCCATCTGTGAAAAGGGAGAAGACAGTTGCGGGTTAGTCATCGCTGCTGACCTCCTGTGACTGTCACTCAGCAAACAAGTCACTCGGCTCCCTACTGTCACACTGCTTTGATTTCTGGGCCTCAACTTTTAGGTCTTGCTAATGCTTTAAAAAAAAAAAAAAAGGACATTTTCTTTTTTTTTTTTTGCTTTTGCAATACTACTCATACCCATGTGATATGAGGCTAGAGCCAGTAGCCGGTTATCTGAGCTTAGCCTAGCACAAAGACTGAAAACAGCAAACATCCCAGGTTGTTATGCAATCAGCCTAACACCACGTCCAGAAGATTTATATTCAACAGTTATGTCTTATTGTGAGCTTGGGAGATGCTGGTAGACAGATTTGTTACCTTTGGAAGCACGCCTGGTTTCTACAGTAGCCCAGATGGCTCTAGAGGTGGCCTTTTCATGTTTTTCACATGGTCATCAGTGGGTTGCATCTTACATCTCAAACCCCGCTACTAGACCAGAAATTTCACACTGTACCTTTAACTGACAAGCACGTGCTATAACTCTGCATGCCAGGAAATAAGTCTCTGGTGATGGGATGGTACCAGATTACCTATTTAAGAGATTTGTCATTAACTCTGGCTAATGAATTAGTCCAAAGTCACTAAACTGCTTCACTTGAATATCATATACACAATAGGCACCTGTTCACTATAGAGACAAAACAAATCAGCATGGAGGTGTATCCTCTTACATAGCTGATTACAAATCATTAACTATGTATTAGGTTTTACCAAATATGAATCATTATCTTGTCTTTATCTGCTGGGCCAGCCTTATGTGGAACTGAGTCTAAAGGTTATGTCCACACTTTTACATGTTTACCCTTGAAACACCTACTCGCTGCCATGAAATAAACATTTGACGAGGCAGTGTTCCTTTCCACGTGGCCAGAAAATTACAGCCAGAGGTAAATGTGACTAGTGAGGGCGGTTTAGATTAATGGGTGCTTAGCAGTCAATTACCCATTTCAGTGGAAGAATTGGGTTTAATTTTGAGAATAAATACCAGGAACAAAATACTGTGTTTATTTCTAGAATCATACAACGACTAAAGCAATGTCACTTCACCTGAAGACTGTGGTGTGTGGGTGAAGATTTCCTGTTGACTCACACATTGGAAGGTATTGTGGTACCACTTGTGGTATGGCAACCTCACTGCCATGCCATGTGTGTGAACTGTTCTTTGGCCTCATTCTCTTGGTTGATCAAGTGTCTTTTTTTCTCATTCTGAAAGTGAAATGGGCTGCTGTATTGCATTTCCTCCAGTCACAGGGTTTTTTTTTCTTCTCCTTTCAGCCGTGCAGCTAATCTGAACAATTAAGCCCTTGATTTAGATGGTCATAGAGGAGAGGATTTGCAGTCAGGGCTATTCTAGATGCCGGGCACTCAGCCCAGCACGGTTGCAAATCAGATCCCTCAGCTGCAGCTGAATGGGCTCTTTAAGCATTCATACCTGTTCGCAGCTGACACTGATGGGCTCTTTGCAGACAATCCAGGTAACACTCTCCAGCAGAGGGGGTGTGGTCAGAGAGCCGTCGTATGTCCAGTAGTCCAGACAACCGGGGAGCAAGGTAGCCGGGTCGAAGTTAGTGAAGGTGGTCTGCGTGCCCTAAAAACAATCAAGGAAGTGACAGAAAATGAAGAGCAGGTCAGCCATATTACACCACCATCAATCAAATGTGGGAAAATATGGTTGTCAAGGAAACGCACTTTTCCCTTGATGTCTTTGAAAGCATCAATGACCTTCTGGAGATTGGGATTTGCAGCACCAATCTGAAAAAAAAATAATATACATAAGGTCAAAGGTTGATGATATGATCAACAGTATTATCCATTGTGGCAAATAAATGGCTAATTAAAAGCAAACCATGGTAAGCAATGTACATGTTGCATGTATTACAGTTGGTACTGACCTTCAGGAAAACTCCAACTACAGCAAGTCCATCAGGCTTGCTAGCAGCCTCACCAAAGCTTGGGTATTTGGTGTTCCAGTGCACAAGATGGAGCTTGAAAGAAAGAAAAAAAAAAAGATCCATTTTACAGTCTTCAAAAATTCTGTCACACATTCTGCATCATAAGCCATCTGTTAATCTAAGGAAACATGTTTTATTCAGTTGTGTATTGTCTGTTGATTGTCTATATTAGATTATATAATACAAAACTGATCTTATCCTTAGATCCTCAGTTTCTGTTATACAAAATTGAAGAGTTAGGCAAGGACAAAACAGCAGATAAATAAAAGTAATATATTGTTTTTTTTGTTGAAGATATAAATGGCAATGGCGAAACAAACAAATGTGCTGCGACTGTGGTCTTCATAGTGTCCAACCTGCAGCCTGTTTTAAATCCTAGATTCAACAGCTTTTCTTTTGCTCCACCCAGTAGGGTTTAACCCAACCAATCAGATTAATTCTTGCTTCAGAGCAGCTTTGCTTCTGAGAAATGTTAAGAACCCATGTAAAACCAAATACAAAAAAATCCGTCCTCATCTCTCTGTTACATCAACCCCAATCTGCCACAGGCTGTAGCTGTCTGAGTGCCTTGGTGCTGATTTGCAGCGCCCTTACCTCAGCGGGGAACTTGGCCCCGGCCACGGTGTGTTCACAGCCTTTGTCATCAGAGGACCCCCAGTGGAAGTGAAACTGCTTGAGCCTGTAGACCCCGGAGATCGGCCCGTTTGTCAGAGCTGCAGAAAAACAAACACACACACAATAGCCGTCAGTTCAGCCCACAGTAAATGCAGGTAGTACTGCAGTCAGCCACATGGAGACTGTGATTTATGCCTTGACTCTGTAACACTCTTATAAACTGATGCATGCAGGTTTGAAACATCTTGTATGGATCTTGAGCCAAAGACCAAGTGTTGCCAAGATGAGTAAGACACACACACCCATGCAGCGTCAGACAGTGTGTCAGCGTCAGACTTCCTATTTCATAGGCACAGACTCAGTTCCTGTTGTGGAAGCGCGTGGTCAAACTACGGTTTACACCAAGATGATGTCCAGGTATTGTTAACATCTAACCTCCCCCCACAAATATCCCTGTGTATTGTTCTATTTCTGGTGCTGTGTTACCAAATCCTGAAACAAACAAACACAGACGCACATATCCACAATGACCTCTACAAACAGGATATTTGTCGACCTCATATGATAAGAAAGAGCAGGACAGATCTCAAAGGAGATTTAAAGGTGTTTTGGTCATAAATGGATTTAATTTACACTACTGATCAGTAATTCTAGAGACGCTGTGATATATATATTCATCTCTTTCCACTGTTCACAGACATGATGCATGAGCTGATGGTGACAAACAGGCAGCTTGTCCTTTATTTAGAAGGGCAAGGTGGAAAATAAGTGCAATATGAAATAAAAGGCGTCGATAACATTCAGCTCAGACTCCTATCACAGGTGTTTTGTCATACTGATGCATGTCTATGCACAATAATCCAGGTGATTGTACTGGTTATGTAACCTTATTCGTCATTATCCTATCTATCAGATCAGGAGAGGGTAGATACAACCAATCAGTTAAAACTCCTTTAAAATCCTGCAGAAATATAAGAAAAAAACACACACAGCTCGAGCTTTTGCCTGTTGTTACTTTAGGAATTAAGTAAGAAATCTAAACGAACAAGAATGTAAATGCGTTAGAGAAAAAAAACATGAAATATTCATGACATTGAATCAACCTACATCTTTTTCTTTTTTTTTTCATTCACACACTTTTGTTTTCTTTTCAGCTCATTAATAGTTAACCGAGACAAGTTTTGTTTACGGAGTAACCTTCGTTTTAATGCCAGTTTGACCTCGCTGGTGGGAGAAAAGAGTTGGCGTGGGAAAGGTTTACCAGAGGTTACATTACCAATTCAATTACGAGCTGCATTCTTTGTCCTTTTGAATGGAATTCCTCCAGCCGATTCAACGAATTCTCCGATTGGAAAATGTTTTTATAATCATATAATAATAATAATGATGATGAAACAAAATATTTTAAAAATAGTAGATTATTATCATTCATTAAAATTAAAAAAATACAAATCTGGCCTACTTTTCCATGCGTCAAGAAAAGTGTGACGCATAATATTAACAGATTATTAATATGATTGAGTGCAGAGTGTCTAAGCTGGAGTCTGAACACACACAGCGGCGATGCCGCATTTGTTGAGGTTGCTGCATCCTCTAAATCACCATCAGCACCCGGCCGGCTTTGTTCGCAAGAAAACCCCGAATCCAACAACACCATAAATCTCACACAAGCGTTTCTGCGTCCGCGGAGGACGCTTAATGTCACACTAACTTGAGCTGTCGCCGTCGTCCGCGAAGGTCACTTGGAAGGAATGTCCGTTGTTGAGGATATCAAGGCAGGTGGACGGGTCGTACTTCAGGGTGAGCGGCTTCAGCCCTGCGTCGTAAGATGCTGCGCCAGGTACGATGTCAATGGGGGACTGACGGGGTCCGTTGGCAATAGGGAAATTATCACCCCATTTATCGGGTCCTAGAATGATATAACAGAATGCATATTAGTTATTAATCTAATTAAACATGGGTGTCGTTAATTCGGTAAATTGCGCATTTGGGGAGGTGGTGTGCTTAAAACGCGCGTAAAAATACCCCCAAATTTGCATAGAAAAAAATATATCTGCAGTGAGTCGTGCATGCACAGTCCCCCACTCATTCCATACTTCACACTGGTATTTAACATTCCTCCCTGGCATGTCACCCCTGCGTTATTATGGCGAATATGTGCAATGAGCGCCTCACCGTTATTCGCTGCGTATCCCCAAGCGTGAGACATTGTTACAGTTTGGATCTATGAGTATCTAGAGCTAGTAATCCCCTAACGCGACTCTCGTCACCCAGCGCGGAGCAGCAAGTGTCCTCGTCCACCTGACAGCTGCATAGCTTATATATAGGGTCCCCTATGTGGCGGCGCGTCTGTCAGGGGTGGTGGTGGCCACATGATGCCCGCGCAATGACCGGGAGGAGTTTAGACGGTCCGCAACGCTGTGGATCAATTCTCTCTCTCTCTCTCTCTCTCTCTCTCTCTCTCTCTCTCTCTCTCTCTCTCTCTCTCTCCCCCCCCCTCAGTCTATTCATTGTCCAGCTTTATTCATAAGCCGCATATTCCTCGATCACCCTGATAACGCGTTTAACTCGCCTATAATGTGAGGAAATAACAGATTTACGCGAGACCCTGCGTCAGTGTCACCTTCAAAAGTAGGCTAGTTAGTCATTATAAGGCACTCTGTTCGCCAAATGGTGCATGTTAAATAGGTTCATGAATATCAAGTTGGTATTGAATGAATGAAAAAAGAAACGAATGCGTGCGTAATTATTGGCATATTTTACAGAAATATAGCATATTTTATTTAAAAAATAAATAAATAATAATAATGTTGTTTGGTGAAACGTTCAGTATTATAACAAATTATAAATTACATTAATATCCCCCCAAAATTTAATCAGCAAAAGATATTAATTAGATTTGTCACTGAAAAACACATTTTAGTGAATCACTGGAAGGAAAATAACATCATAGAAACGCAAACTCATGGAGAGTTGATGTTTCTTTGCCTCCTGCTCTCAAAGAGAAGAAAATAAAACGTAAAGGGCTATTTACTGCCTGATTTGTTTATTACTGATGGTGCTCTGGCATCCACATCACAGGTGTTTGCAATGTAAATAGACTCATTGTCTACTGAAAATAGGACCAATTTGCACAGCTAGATGATCTACGAACACGTCATAATCATACAATAGTAATGTTCAGTAGCTATAATATGCTGCTAACATGCACAAATGTTCTGAAGTTAAAGAAACAAATATTGGGATAATTAAAACATGAAAAATAGCAGAGGGGGTGATGGCAATGACAATGTATGACAAGAATTTCAGACAGAGAAATACATTTCTCCTTCTACATTTCTCCACTTCATGATCCTGTTGATAATGAGGTTTAATCGTATACGTGCCACCTGACAGTAGCATTATCTCAGTATTATTTGACTGCATCTAGGTGGCTATGTACCTTGCAATGCAATGACATTGATGGGAAGCTAGAGGTTGTAGTGAAGACAGTGGTGCATTGTAACTGTGACGGTATGAGGGTTCCATCTGCTGTTGGTCAGTGACACTACAGGCTTGTGGCCAAAGACAGTGGACTGGAGCATCACATATTCAAAAGATCGATGATTGAGCCCATGTTACAAAAAGCATATACCTACTTACAGGTGAGGAAGTCCATAAATAGCCTGCCAATCAGGGATTTTTCCTGTTTTCATACATTGTGTTGATTTTTAAATCTCATGACATTGGCCATATGTACATTGTGCATTTCTACAATGGTTCTCAGAATAGGCTTATCTTGATCGCAGGGTAATTTTGAAACCTTATTTCACTACACATTCTTGTATTCAGTTCTAAAAACCTGAGCTTTTATTTTGAAGGTTAGACATCCAAACGGAAGTATTACTTTTCTTTTATTCTGTTATTTTTACGCGTGTTTCTCGTCTAAAATAAAATAAATAAATAAAACATATTTTGCTTTGTTTTGGATTGCAAACCATCAATAAATAAATATGTGCATTAAACCTCGATTTTACGTTACAATACATTACCTGGACAGGATCAGCAATTCTAGTTCCTCCAGTAGCCTTTCAAATTAAAAGCACTACACGGTTATAACTGCTTTGGTTACTAGTCCGATTAAATAATTTATCCCCATTCTGCAACAGCGTGTTTTTCCGCTCGGTTGCCACCAACTTTTTACACTGTAGTTTACCACATGTTACATGTTTTTTGAAAACGTTATGCTGTCTACGATTGAAATATTTTCTATTTAATATTACAAAAATATATAAAAAAAACAAGTGACAAATACAAGCGCATCAAACGAGTCATTGGCGTATCATAATAAATACAAATTAAATATCCATGACTGATATGAAATAAAATACAATTAAACAAATCTAGATCGTCTATTCATATCGCTCAGCTGCACGGGTTGACGTCACGAACGTCGCACTAAACTGACGTAGTAACTAAGCGCGTTTGAAGCAGCAGCACGTGAGGACAACATAAACAACTCATATAATCCTATAGCTCCTATAATAAGGTCAGTCAGAGTATTTTGTTATGTATAAGTATTTGCGCTATTTCCGAGTCCTTTCGTCAAAAATAACGTTTAGTAAAATGACTTAACTACGTTAGAAAATGGTGAAAATAACACGTGCATGAGTGCACGTGTACAGTCAGGCAGCGCGACGGACTTTGTGAAGTTGAATATTGGACAGAGCAGCAGCTTCTTTATAACGCCGAGTTAAAGGATAACGTTAGCTCACTTGCTCACTGCTTGAGTGACATGACACAGGTTATTTCCATTACCTGCGCTAATATTAGTGAACATTCCCAGTAAACTTGTGAGTGAATTTATTATACATGCATATTGTAATAGAAACTCATGCGGTCTTTAAATAGCTTCCACGTCATGTGACCCAGTGACTCCAAAACAATACCAGGGGCCGGTGGCACTGAAGTTAAGATTCTCCTTAATCCAAATTTGGGGGTAATTTATGGTACAAACTATACATTTTGGTTTCAAATCGAAACTTTGTGCAACCAGCTCCTGATACTATTACTACAATGGGCAAATAAGACACACTTAAAGCACACATAAATAGGAAAACCCAAGTCTTAAAATGCTAGATAACATGAAAGTCACAGTGCAGAGTGACAGTTCAGATACTTGAAACACGCAGTCACATTCCTGTGGAGGTGAACCTAGATCACAGGTTACTGTGCCCATTATTGACCAGCTCTGTCTCCCTATTTTTCCACAGCAAAGTTAACTACAAGTTAAAATTATGCGGAAATCAATGCGTGCAGTTTAATATTGACATTCTGGATAGTAAAAGAAAAAAAATTCATCCAATTTACTCCCAATACATTTTAAATAGGCTATTTACTTAAAGGCATTCCAGCATGATGGATTTGACGTTCACACAGAGAGCTGGAAACTCAACTTGACCTTGACAAGGTCTGGATTAGATTTTAAAATACATATTTTAATTACACTCATTAAAATCAACATATGCCTGCAATTTGAATTCTTTGAGCTGTCTGGCAAACATCCTTGCGTTATTGATGTGATGAAAAGGACAAGCTTTTCAGGATTAATAAATGCACTGTAAAGGGCCTGAAATGCTTCACCAATGACTAATATGTTAATTATAATTCTGAAAGGCTGTGGTTATAGTATCAACAGAACACATTTAAGAAAGATTTGCATTTCTCTGTTAAGAAAAGAAATGCAAAATAGTGCTGGCATGGATGTGATGTGAAAATAGGCTAAAAGTGCAGAGTAAAATAATCATCAAAGCATTTTTTCAGTCCCAATCCTTTTGAAAATGTCAGCAGAAGGCTCTGAAACACGCCACAAATTAGCAGATACCCTCGAGAGACATTTATGGTATTGTCAGATTCCTTAATCCAGCTCCTTGCGACATCCAAGATTTCTACAGAACTGCCCTTTACTTAATACTTCTTTTTGTAAAACAGCCCAATCAATCTCTCGCTAGAACTTTCTATCCTCTCACATATCCCCTTTCCTCATTCCTGTCCTGTGTTTTGCACTCATGGAGGTACGTTTTGCTCTATTTCACCAAGTGAATGTACTCCTCTGCATCAAAAAGCACACGACCATAATAAAAAAAACTGCACTTTGGCAGAGATTCAGCACAGTAAAGTTAGGAATCACTTCATATTGTCTAGAGACTATTTCAACTTGCTCTTGAATTTCATGAGCCATTGGGAAATAAATGGAATCCAAAGGGAGCCAAGGGAGGTTTAACCTTGTAAAACTAGAGCATATTATCAGGTTTTTTTGTATCTCACCACCCATATAATCAAGATAGACTTCTGATGATGCATTACTGCCGCTTCTCTTTGATGCAACTTCAAACCTCTTTTTTTTCTGAAATCAATTCAATGAGTTGGTTATGATGGAAACTGGCATCCTGTATAGAGGGCAACATCACATGCATTAAATCCCAATTGCTTCACTTTGATGTAGCTGATCAAAATTAAGTTCAGATTTCAAAGCTGCTAGTAGCAGTGCTCAGCTAATTAATTATTTATTTGATAGCACCTGCATGAAGCACCTCTGTCCTGACTCCTCATCTGTCTTCACATTAATGGCCCATTAACAATTTAGATAATCTTTGTTGTTCCCTTTAAAAACACAGAGAGTGAAACTGAGGATCACTGATTGGCATAACATTTCCCTCAATAAAATCATGAAAAATGAAACATCCAATGTCAAAATCTGCACCTTCTTCAGCTTTTTGCCACAGATCCTTTCAGTGTCTAGCCCTTTTTGAAGCACCCCATTGTGAGATTGAACAACAAACTCTGTTTTTAACATGTCTCTCTTCCTAGTAAATTCTGTTATTGTCATTCAAATTCAAGTGTGTTACTGCCACCTATGGCTTCTCGCTATTGTAAAGTCCCGCCACACTTTGTTGAAATGATCTTTGTCTCCATAATTCTCTCAAAAATAAACAAACGTATTGTGCTTCTCAAAAATGTAGAAACACATTGATTGCCACGAATGACCACTTTGCTATGCTGGGCTCACCTCAGCTGTGCCTTCCTGTGTTTGTTACAATATAAAACAGAAGAAGTATTAGCATTAAAAAAAGGAAAGAAGTGTGTCTTATTTCTCCAGGGTAGTAATAATATCTGGGATCGAATTAATGTCATTTGGGTCACATGACATGGAAGCAATTTAAAGGTGCAGTGTATAGTTTTGGTGGCATCTAGTGGTGAGTTTCCAGATCAGCATGCATCAAGCATGTAGCAGAACCTACTGTGTCCCTGACAGAACGTGAAAGGTTGTTTTTATTTAGTTTGTCTGTTCTGGGCTACTGTACAGAAACATGGCGGGCTCCACAGAGAGAGACCTGCTCACCATGTAGATAAAAACGTCTCAATCTAAGTTAATCAACACACAATACCTATGTAGATTGTCCAACTTATATATTCCATTATTGTGAAGACTGTTCCTTAAGTTGCTGCTAAATTCCACTAAATCTTACAGTGTTTAACTTTGCTATGAAATCTGCAGTTATTTACTGGTAAACACAGTAAATTTACTGTAAATGATTATTATAGTATATTGCTGTATATTTTACAATAAATAGTAGTCAAAATAATACTGTAGTAAATCACACTAGTCTAAGAGTTACTGTATTATAATAAAACTGAAATCACAGTATTTAATTGATTTTTTGTTTTTTAGCAAAGGCTGTAAACATAAATGCAGTACTTCTACTGTAAAATGAAAAATGACAGTAACTTTATTGGTAATTGCTGCCAGTTAAGGAAACAATTTTACAGTTCAAATATATATGTAAAATGAAATAATTACACATCAGAAATCAAAACAGATTTGCTACATAAGACCAATTTAGTCATGTTAAATCATAATTTTTACCAATTCATGTATGTAATGTATATATGTATAATAAGTCATCATAAAGTTGTTGAAACTCAGAGCTGAGCCAACACTGGGTGACACTAAAGACACAGCTGCATCTACAGTGACTGTCAATTATCCAACTTAAAACTAACTAATGCTATTTTTACCCAGAAAATTTGGATAAAACTTTGGAGTAATTTGAATGATTCTTAAAAGAAAACTTAATTTCTTCATTTATTACATTGAGGTATTAACAGGACAACTATTTTCCATTTAGCACACAAAGGCAGAGAAGGGTGATGTGGAGCACAAAGGCACCCACATAAAGGCTGTAGAGTATTATGACAATATTAAGTCTTGTTGTCTAGTTGATGTCATCACACTGGACTACAGGGTAATGGAAGCCAAAAAGGAAGGAAGTAAAATGTATTGTGTGTGTGTGTGTGAGAGAGAGAGAGAGAGATGGTAGGCCTATTTTCTTATACATGTATAAAACAAGATTTAAACTGAATTATTATCATGATTACTACTACTGCATTGGTACAGAGGACCATAATGCGTGCAGTAGAATGCCAACACCCTGGTGTAGTTGTAGCCTGTATTGCTGACACCAGGCAGAAGCGTCTGCAGATTTATGTTGTTTATACTCTAAACTCAGACACCTTTATACTCACCAGGCTCTGGACAGACGTGTTCTTCCACTCCGGCTTTGCTGCTTCTATTTCCAGCGTCGCTTCGCCTCCTCGCTGCGAGCTGACAGGAGTGGGAGGCAGGATAGTTTTCTTCGAGCCAAGAGCATTTTAAAGTGTTTTGTTTGTTTGTTTGTTTGTTTTCTGAGATGCCCTTGAAGAGCATGCTGACTACTCGCTCTCAGGGCTGCAAACTCAAAGGGTTATTTCTTTATTTGTTTACGGTGCAACTCCTTGTTATATTGTTATAGTCACGGTTGCACATGAAATTGCGAGATTGTCGGCCATTTGATAAACGCCTCGATCCACGCCGCATTCAGAGTCACTTCAATTCTTATTCAGGTGCTCACTGCTAAGTGCAGGCCGAGAAGCACCGTGAATCCCTCTAGGAGAACAGCGGGTTTGTGCGATCAGAGTGGAGACTGCCTCTTTAGAACAGTTGTGGTCTTGAAACAAACAAGTGGGCAAAAAGGTCTAAAAAGGAAATCTGTCCAATGTAATACATGCTGATTACTTTCTCTTTCTCTCCCCTAGGTAACATGGCAAAAAACAAGCAGAAAGGGAAAAAGCACCAGAACGTCTTTCAAGTGGCAAATATGCACTTGAAGCACAAGAAAAAAGCAAAGCCTGTCAAGACCACACTCAAACATGTAAGATCTTTCTTGTACTTGTTTTTTTTTTTTTTTGCTTTTTCTCTTCCCTTACATATACTTTGAAGCCTTGTATGCACTGTTTGCTGCACCTCCTCTAGCGTAATTTGTGGCTTCACAGATCAATGCTGCGAAAAATGAGAAAGTGGAGAACCTCAATCAAATGTTCACAGATGTCCAGAGGGATGTTAGGAGCATTTCAAAACCTATCGCACCCGAACCGAAGCAGCAAGCGCAGGTAAAAGCGGATTCGAGTTGTGTTCATCATCCAATATTTCAGTTGTCCTGACGGAATTTCGGCCTCATTTTGCTTTTTTTTGGTCTCATTAGGTTGTCAAAGAGCCACCAAAGGAATCCGTGAACGTTGACAACGCCACTCAGCTCTTCTCTCAGCTATAGAAGGACCAAGAGATAAAGACTGTCATGAATAGTGATGTGGGCAGAGTGATCCGCTCCTCTGTGCTCTTGTCGGACGGTTAAAGGCTCAGAGGAGCTGTCAGTTTGCATAGAAGCGTTTTGACACTTCCTGCCAAAGCGAGGACTGCATAGAAGTTGAAAATTACACATTGCATAAAAATAAATCTGTGTAATTTAAACATTTGCTGTATTGAATGGTAACGATACGACTGCAATGACTTGTGCACCATAAATTTTAATATTTGTGATAACTGAGATTTTTCTTCTCGGGTATATATGGTATTCTTTATTTTTATTGATTAATATTCCTTTGTGCAGGGATGTTTTGCTTCCCTTCCTCTGTCTGTTCTATTTTCTTGCCAATTGATGACTGCTACTGTTTGTAAAGTTTCAGTAGTGGGAAACTAATTTCCCAGGGCTGCAGCTTGTTTTGTCCTGATCAATTGTGCAAAATACTAAAATATTGTATTAAATGTTAATATGGCAAATATCAGGAACACAGCTTTCCATTTGAGAAACCGCAGCAAGTCTGGTGTTTCTTCTTGAAATGATGATTAATCAATTAAAAAAATACATCTTCTAAGTCATTTTCTGTTGATTCATTTCAATTAATTGGCTCACCTGTTTTTCCTCATCATCTTGAGTCTGTCTGCATTTAAAGTTCAATTATGAAACTTCTCTTGAGGATGGAACTTTTTCAAAAGGATTCTATAATCCACTGGCACTTTATTATACATAGCGTGGGATTTGTTCTGCAAGGCAGTTAAATGTCTTTCAGTTCTTTGTAGCCTTTGGTGGTTTCGGGAGTTTCATGGCTCTGAATTAGTGTGACTAGAGTCACAAAGGGAGGTTATTGGTACTGCTGCTTGCTTAATGAGTGTTTACTTCAAAGATGCCTTTTTATGTTTCACATGAAAATTATTCATATAAAATGTCACGTAGATGCATAATTTAAAGTAGGAATTGACACACGAAGCATTATTATTCAGATCTTTAAAAGTGGAATACTTCATCTCTACGTTTTTGTTATCCCCGCCTGTACTGGCTTTATAAGCTGTATTTCATGACTTCACGCCGTTATTTCGATTAGGAGTGAAGATGAAGTATGGATTTTTCCGCTCGGCTTGCGAGCAGCTGGCCATTATCAGTATGCTGCTGCATCCTGCTATAGAAGGCTGACATCGGAGGTCACGGGTGCACCGGTGCCCGGCTGATTGCTTGTCTCCGTGGCGACCGCTAACTGAGTTAGTTGGTCGATAAATCTGGAGCAAGGTGAAAGCCCCTGGCGGCGAGGCTGGTAAACAAACCAGCACTTGACGGTCTTGACGTGAAACCGGCCGAAGATGACGTTTTAAAGGTCAGGACGACCATCGATAGCCGCCTGCCTGCTTGATTGGCAGTTTTAATCCACCCGTCGACGGACTTTCATCACGGCAGTGATACAAATTAAAGTTCTGTTCCGTTCAGGTCAAACAGAGTCAGGATGCTGCTGTTATGCATGTTGATTCACTCTGAAAGTGAACATAACACCTGGATTATGTATAATAAGAACTAATAATAGGGTCTAATAATACATTCATGGTGTTTATAATATGGCTGCATTAAGATCTATTGCTGCACTATGTTCACCAGTAAAGTGTTAACATTGTCAGGGTTCCCACGTGTTCTGGAAAACCTGGAAAATCATTGAACAATTTTCCAGTCATGGAAAACCTACCGAAAATGAGAAAAAAGGACAAATTCTGGAAATTATTAAGATATCTTGGAAAATTAGGCCAGTTAAAACTTAAAGTACCCTATTACATGAACCACTGGCATTTTTTATTTCCACTGTTTGCATGAGTGAATGTGATTTACCATGGCTAAATTGGCATTAAATCTGTCAATCAGTCAATATGACTTAATTCAAGAGTCTTTATTGTCATTATCCTGCATAATGAAATATTTGTTAGACCCGCAGCTTACATACAAAAGAAAAGAAAATATTGCATATTAAGGCACACATTAAAGGAGAATATAGTCATGTATGACATAACTTGTCTCTGTAGCGGCTGAAAATGTCCTGGAAAATAATTTCATGTTAGGAGTAAGAACCCTGCATTGTCTGCCATTAAACACATGTGACACGTGTGACAAACACTGGAGGTTTCTTATGGTGGAAATAAGCAAAATAAACATTAAAGGATAAGTTCACAATTTTAAAGTCTGTCTTAAAGCAACAGACAGGTCAAGCTCCAGCAGTCTTTTGTGAAATGTTAAGTACTTTTAGCACCAAAACGACCTCTTTCTGATGATCTGACCTGAAACATGTCGGAGACATGTCTACAGAGGCTGTCACAAACAGGGAACTTCGTATTGAAAAATCTCTTAACTGTGTAACATACCTACTTTATTTGAATGAGACGGATAGATGCACATTACCTTCGGATAAATATTTAAATACTTTTTGTATTTAAAAATGTAACACTGGCTTCATGAGGAATCGCTGAATCACTTAATGGCCATTTTTAGCAGGAGGAATGATTAGCATTCATATATTTTAAATTTACTGATCATGAAACCAAAACTACTATCTATCAGCAATCCCTTTTCACATGATCCTTTGCTATTCTACATGTAATAATCAAAGCAGCTGTAAAAGGTATTGATGCAGATGCTACTGAAACAGCCCAGCAGATCCCTATAAGCACCACGGTTCCATGTGTGACAGCAGAATCACAGGGGAGCTCAACAGATATCGCAGATTTGCTCAGAGCTGCATCGAACAGACGCTTTTTTTTGCAGGCAGACGCTTTTATTTCTAATTCACAGGAAAAAGGTTTTCAGTTGGAAACGAGTGGCGAGGAGTGTGTGGCAGACGCAGAAGTGTCAGCCTGTGAGAAGGTGCTTCCCACTGTGATCCAGATGGCTGCACCAGAGCCCAGGCAGAGGGGGGATGCACCACTACACACCCTGCAGAGGCGGATACCGTGCCAGCACATGCACGTTGAATTTTGAATGTAATCTACAGGAGCTGGCAGGGGGTCGTTGGACCCGTGCGGCGGGACAGTTTGCGTGGTTCGCCATGCCAAAAGAGTCTTAGTTCTGCAAAAGAAAACATCACTAGAGTTCCCGCTCGCTGCTTTCGAACCCACCGTGATCCAAAACTCAGAAACATCAATTATGAGAACTTGGCTCGACACATTCCCAGGGAGCCAAATGCCAAGAAAAACCAGAGACAGATCATCAAGATGCTGTTCAAAGATGGAAAAGCAAGCCATGATTTTCATAAACGACTCTCATGATTAGAAAAGAAAAAAAAAAAAAACCTCCCATACACTTTTGACTGGAGATGATTAGTCAGTTGCTAAATTGAATGTAATCAGAAGTGACATTTAGTAACAGAGTTGGGGGGAAATGTCCACCAGATGGTGCTCTAGATGGGCTTATCAATATGCATGTTGACAAGCAGGGATGTCTGTGTGTGTGTGTGTGAGAGAGAGAGAGTTGGGGACAGAGACAGAAAGAGAGGAGTGTTGGCCTCAATGAATGCCAATAAGAAGCTGAAAGCCTACCAGCAGTATGTCATTCCCAAAGCACAGCTGGGTTTATCACTCCGACAGGACCAGCAGCAAAAGGTTACAGCACCTGCACTTCTCTCTGTGACAGAAATAACAATCGCCCTGTTTATCCATGCAGGAGAGACAAACAGGAAATGTGCTTCCGCTCGCCTTTTTTCCCCCAGCATGCACGTTTTGCTTTCACGGCCATTTTTCGGGGGTCGCCAGTTGTCACGGTATCAACCCAGGCGTCAGCGTTTGAAAGACTCGATGGCGATTTGTCTCATAACTTCTGATTTTAAATTATTCAAGCGAATACATTATCAGCTTTAAATGATTGATGCTTCTCCGACAGTCAAAAAGGGAGCGTGATGAACTATTCAGAGCAAAGCCCTCTTGACTCTCTGTGAAAAAAAAGAAGCTTTTTGAAGTTTAAAAGTAGCGTAATGACGGTATTTGGAAGGTCAAAAAAGACTTTTAAATGAAGTGATGTTCAATCACTCTAATTGTTTTGAATCAAACGGGTACATGTTAGCATATATTTACTGTGAGTTCCCTCTGCTGAAATACTTTTTGTCATTGACAAATAACGGTTGCCATTTTCCTAGCTTCTTTCGAATCTCGCCTTAATGTCTTTAAAGGCATTTTGCCAAGAAGTCACACAGCCAAGATTCAAATTGTGATTAAAGATTGCTCTGGGGACCACGGCTCACTTGAGCAATGTCACGCCGCACCTTCACAGTCACCAAAAAAAATAATTCTCCTCACGCTTTCACACCTGCAGCCTTATCTCATGTGAATCTGTATATTTTCGCTTTAATCTTGCGGTGGAAGTCAGGGACTTTGGCTGCTAATGTGCCCTCGGTGGGGTTCCATCAACAGTCTGTGTCTCCAAAGCTGAGATTAAACCCATGATCATTTGCCTTTCTCGTTACTCAAATGGGAGAAAATGAGTTTATCTACCCAGCGTTGCCTTGTTCTTATCCTAGTTTGACAGGGTCAGTTCGTGTCCTCACAAACGCTTCTTCTGTTCTGCCTGTTATGGTTTTATTAAAGCTTTCTCATGTGTTCTTAACACGTGGCATCTAGCGGAAACGTCTTGATTAAGAGGAGTCCTCGCTGAGTTAATTAAAAATTGTTTAACTGATGATTAAAATGGTCTGAATCTCCTTAAAGGAAGGAAGTAAGGAAGCAAGGAAACTGCTTTACTTTTATTTGTTCTTCTCCTGTTTGTCTAATATTTGCTTCAAGGTCAGGACACAAACACACGTGTTTGATTTTGCATTGAAAAATCACAAATAAACTCTATGGAATCATATTTTTATTCTGTACATTTTAACACAATCCATTTGATGACTTTGGGGTTGTTGTCTCATTTTACCAAGAAATTAACTAACCTACACTACCTACAAGTTCAGAAGTTTGGGGTCATGTAGAAATCTCCTTATTTATTTTGAAGAAAAACACTGTTTTTTTTTCTATTATGGTAACTTTAATCAGAAATACACTCTATGCATAAGCTAATGTAGTAAATGTCTATTGTAGCTGCAAATGTCTGTGTTTTGGTGCAATATCTACATAGGTGTATAGAGGAACATTTCCAGCAACTATCACTTCAGTGTTCTAATGGTACAATGTGTTTGTTCATTGCATCAGAAGGTTAATGTTAATAAAAACATTTTTGATTAATTTCACAACTCATGGTGGTAAATAAAAAAAGTGTTACTTTTCATGGAAAACACTAAATTGTCTGAATGACCCCAAACATTTGAACGGTAGTGTAAACCTTTAAGCTCATTTTCAAACAGAAATTTAGCATAGATTAACTGCAGCTTTTGAACATATGATCATTGCTGATTAATCTTCTAACACGGGTTGAAAAGTGAACATTTTTTGATATCTATTACCCTTTTCTTTTTGAATTTATGTGAAACTAATTTCTGCAATCTAATTTTATTTCATTTCAATATTAATAATGGATTACATTTTACTGAGTAATCTTAAACCTCTTATCTTTGCGGTAAGGGCCCGGGCGGTAAGTAAGGGCCCTTTGATCCATCTATGATCAATGAGTCAGGGTGTCGGTGTAACATCTCAACTGTATTCAATATTTAATAGAGTTTTTTTTCTGTGTGTCTGTCTTAATATGCTTTTAAATGTAATTTTATACATTACGTCCACTTATCACGCTGTATATACAGATGGCTGCAGCGAGGTGTGATGTCGCCCCATTCGACATTGGAGCTGTTTTTTTCAGTCCAGATTTGCTGCTTATGGTCGGTGTCGTCTTCTCTGTTTGGAACTAAGACCTTTTCAGATAAGGAGTGCGGAGTAATTGCCTTTCACACTCTGCCAATCGCTACCTCGCCTTGTCTTGCCTGGGTTGTTCAAAAGCCTTTGCATGATAATTCATCGTTATATATCTAATACCTTTTTGAAGCGGGGCGACATGGTGGTGCAGGGGTTAGCGCTGTTGCCTCACAGCAAGAAGGTCGCAGGTTCAAGACCTCCTTACTCCTGGGTCTGAGACTGGTTCGGTAGTTATTCCTTTCTGTGTGGAGTTTGCATGTTCTCCCCGTGTCTGCGTGGGTTTTCACTGGGTACTCCAGCTTCCTCCCACAGTCCAAAAACATGCTCAGGTTAATTGGCAACTCTAAATTGTCCATAGGTGTGAGTGTGTCGCCATAACACGCTGGGATTGGCTCCAGCAGACCCCTGCGACCCTAATGAGGAATAAGCAGGTATAGAAAATGACTGACTGACCTTTTTGAAGCCAGCAGCGACTACACCGAGCATCTAAAAGAAATCAACCAAACTTAGTCCGGACTTGACAGTTCGGTAGTTATTCCTACATTACCGTGATATGGAAGTCAGAATTAGAACTCGCGTGAAGCTTGGCACGGACCGGTATGAACCTGGATTCTCAGGCGAGTGGAGAACCCCGTGAACTCTGGGCCACACATGCTGCATCTGGATCACAACCCTGACGCCTAAGCAAACAAGCCCAGGCCCTCTGCAGCTCTATTTTCCATCTGCAACAAACCAGCAGAGCATCAAGCGACTGCAAGCTGTTTGGCTCATAGGGAATGAAATAGGCTTTACACTTGAGAGAACACAGCACACACAGTTCCTTTTTCTGTTTAAATCTGTTTTTATTGAGGACGCACAGTCATGAAATGGAAAAAAAAAACCTGTATTTCAAATTAGTCCTTGCTTCAGACTTAGAGAAAACAATAAAACAATGAACAAAAGAAAGAAAAAGAAACACATGTATACAACTATTCCCTTATCTCCACCTTCCTGAGATGTTGCTGCATCTTGTCACATCAAAGGGGGCTGGATGCTGGATTCTGTTGAACTGTTTTGTTTAATAGCAAGAACCTTATTCTCTCCAGGTGAGAAAATGTTACCGTTTCCTCCAGAAGATATAATTTGACAGGTGGAGACCTGAGGCGACAAAAGCTGCTTATATATATATATATATATATATATATGTATATATACACAGTACAGGCCAAAAGTTTGAACACACTTTCTCATTCTATGTGTTTTCTTTATTTTCATGACTACTTACATTGTAGATTCTCACTGAAGGCATCAAAACTATGAATTAACATGTTTATGGTGTTACATAAAAAGGTGAAATAACTGAAAACATGTTTTATATTCTAGTTTCTTCAAAATAGCCCCCCTTTGCTCTGATTACTGCTTTGCACACTCTTGGCATTCTTTTGATGAGCTACCACCTGAAATGGTTTTCACTTCATAGTTGTGCCTTATCAGGGTTAATTAGTGGAATTTCTTGCTTTATCAATCAGAGCAAAGATGTTCGGAGCTGCAACAGTGCAATACACATAAATTCAGTGTTAATAAAAGTCCCGCAACAGTTTTACATTTTTTATTTAGGTGAAATAAAAGTTCATCTGATGAGGGATCTTATTGTCTTTTAGGCTCTGAAAACCCCCAAATCAGTTGTGAATATTTCATCTTTCATTGTGTTTCTGCCCTTTCTTACTGCTCTGAGATGATGTCTGATAGTTTTCTAGTGTATTACATGTAAAAATAATATGTTAAGACAGAATTATGAGACTGACTTCATGAGACAGTGAAATATTATCTCAAATTTCATTAAGTTGCTTCATCCATTTTCATCATCAATTTTAATGTCGGTTGCAAAATTAGTCCCCATTTGAAATCAGCTAGATTTATTTCAAATCTCATCACCATCGCCTTGGATAATAATTGCTGTTTTACTGTTTGGTCCAGATCGGTCCAGGTCTGACTGGTGCTAAATGTGATTTGTGGTTTCTGTAGATTTCCAAGATTAACTGTAAAAATCTATAGTCAACAAACTCAAGCTGTAATCATTTTTCTCTCTCTATCTCTCTAAAAACAGCCGCCTGAGCAGAGCAAGTCACACTTGTTGGGGCTTTTTTTTTTTTTTTGGCAGTCAGTGGATAACTATAACACCCCTGCAACCCGTTAGGGAGCCTACAGGATATGAACAAATGTTTGAACGTGAGGCAGGAAGGTGCTGAATAGGAGCAGGTTCGGCAAAACACCTCGCTGGATGCGTGAAGAGGAAAAAAAAAGAAAAGAAAATATACAGCCTAGGATTTTATCCCTCACCGCCAATTTATTCTGACAATACAAACACAGAAAGGTCCGCAGTTTGTGTTGTGTTAATATTTAATGATTAAAAACTGCGTTCTAATTGATTTGTGCTGTTCTGCACGGTGTCGTAACAGGGTGAAAAATCTGCGCTTAGACTGTTATAGTCGCCTTTAACTCGCCTGGAGTGCTCAGAAATAAAAGGTGAAAACCGACCTTTAAATTTTCATAGATACCACCATTGTTAAGGGATGATTAAATTGCTGTACTCCTAATGATGTGTTGCTTTGGTGTTGATACATCAGTGAATGCTGAGGGACTGGAGAGCACTTTCATTATTTATTCTCTGGTCTTAAACAACATTTTCAGTCGTGCTTTATATATGTATATAAAACCACTGAATCAAAGAAAGTGGACAAAGAGGAAGGTCATACATTTTAGAAACTAAAACAAGATGTGACTTTTCCTTTTTCCTCCATGGCATGAGGACACTAAGGAATGACTAATTGAACGTTTTATTAAGAAGCTGCGCACATCTTGATATATTATCCACGGTATCATTTTAAAACCCTGCAAGGTTGCTGAAAGTCACACTGGATAAATATAAATGGGAGAAATAAAACGGCTACAGCCGCGCCGAAAAAGACCTTTTTAATTCACTCTGCAGATTTTTTTGCGTTCTTTTATTCATTGTTAACTTCTGACATGACTCTTGACACATTCAAACTGTTGGATTTTTTTTTTTTTTTAATTAAAAAATGTCTGGCTAGTATCCGTCGGCTCCCTTGAAAGTGCAGCTCATGAAAGCTTTTATATTGCTGTTGGTTCTTTGGGAAAATGCTCACGCGTGCAAGCTATATTTTTTTTATGTTACCAGAAGCGGCAGAGGCCTTGGCATTCAAGTTTTATTGATTGTTGCTCGAAGTTAGGCTTTTCGTATAATAGTAGGAACAGTAGGGGAGCGTGAGCGGGTCTGGCCGTGGACAAAATATTGGGAACAGACTGACAGGCCATACCTGGAGAAGGATTACTTGGCTGCTTTTGTAACCAGGGTGTCACCAAAATAGGTTTTAGAAAAAAAAAATAAAATAATCTTTCTCTCTTCAGGGGTTTATAACTGTTCAGGCTTATAACTGAAGTGATTTCTTCAGTCTCACGTTTGTACATTGAGTGGAAAAGCTGAATGACGTTCGCCCGAGAGAGATGTCGAAAAACCCGTCTTTTTTTTTTCTTTTTCTTTTTTACTGGTGTCTCTCCTCTGTAGATGAGAGGGAGGTAAGTTTTCAACCCACAGAAAAGCAGAGAGGAGATGATGACAGCGGGGCCTCGCCTCACCCCGGGGAGGCGAGGTGAGGCCCTGTCGTGTTGCGAAGAAATGGATTTCAGGAGGCGCCACGGTGCGCTGAGAAAAACTGAAATGGAAGAAAGCGAAGGCGCGCACAGGTAAATATCAAAAACAAAACAGGAGGCACAGCTGCGAATTGGGAGTCTCAGGTCAATACCTGGTACCGACGGGGGAGAAATGAAAAGGAAATATGCCACGAATGTGTGAATGTCCGGTACATACTGCTGTGCCCACGGATGTAATGGACTATGTGACATTTTTTGCCTTGTGTGAAAGTTGTGATGTAATATAGAACTGGATAATGACCTGACTGAAAAATGGCCGCCATTCATTTCAATGGAAGCTGTTCGTCTGGCACATACGCTGAAAATGTTCCTGATTTCCAGGTTTATTTCCGTGTTATGCGACCCATAGAGACTGCGCAGTAGAGTCACCTCCCATCATGCATCCCTCATCAAAAAAATGTACAGTTGAATCATTTTGTTCACTTTATAAACTACATAATCATAAAACAATCCTAACTATAAACCTATATACCTTTCTACTATTGTGGAATATTAGATATTTTCAATATTATATTAATATAATTTTATTATTCTATATATTTTACTATATCTCATCTATTTAATATCTAACTTATACCTATTAAACATGTATTATAATTTCATATATTTATATTTAGATATTTATATAATTCATAATAATGTATATAATGTACACAGAATAGGTAACCATCTGTAATTTATTTCTATTTTTCCAATAATTTCATGTGCAATTGTCTACTCACCTACCTCATACCATGTGCACTTTACAATAAGCATGTATAAGCAACAAGGTGTGTATAGGCATTTACTTTTATTTTTTTTATCTATTTATTTTCTCTGTTGGTGCTAGTATTGTTTCTTTTTACATAGATATTTCTCTTCTGTTTGTGTGTCTATAGTTTTATAACAATGCTGTATGTGACGTGATGGAGCTTCCCTGAGGGAACCTCCCAAATGGATCAATAAAGTCCTGTCTAATCTAGTCCATCTGATCTAAACAGATTAAAAAAACGTTTGAAGAAAAATTAATAAATAAATAAAAAAAATAATAAATAGAAAAAACCTGTCCTCACTGGAGACACAGCTCTACCACGCTGAGTCACACAGCTGTGACATCACACTGGGAATAGAGACTTTTCTGGCCGTAAAAAGTCCAGGACTTAAAAATATTCAATACAAAGACTAGTAATTAACAAGGTTATAGCTGGGAATGTCCTGTCAACAGTTTTATCGGGTAAAATGCTTTTTGGGTCGCATGGGATTTTTCGTTGCAGTACCACAAGTGGCCACTGGAAGTAATCGGCATGCCCACTGAGAGGTGGTACCCTATCCAGGTTTTATAATACATCTATGGTTCAGCAACGGAGCTGTCTTTGTTCTCGCTGTCTTCTCTGGAGTCTTAACCTGACTCCCTCAGTGGATCATTGACAGTAGCACAGCTCTGTTCTTCTGATCCCAACAGTAGAAGAAGCTGCAGGCCGGAAGCCTTCAGCAGCTTCTCTGCTCTCCGGGGGCCTCTCACAAGCAGCCACCGAACCTCCAGCGTCTCAAGGACCCACGAGTGACCAAAGCACCTCTTTAACCAGTGGACATCGCTGGTTCCACGCAACTCAGACCTGGTTCTTCCAACCAGCAACAAGGAGCAACACAGCCTGAACAACTGGTTTGCTCTGCCACAAGCAACCTCCTTCAACCGCTCAATAAAGTAGAACCAAAGAGCAACTCTTCTCCTTCCTTTCCATGGACTGGTAATATGACTTAACATTAAAAACACACGCTAAGCACGAGTGTTGAACTTCATTAAAGTGTTTAGATTTAGCCTCCAGTTCACTGTGAATAGGTTTGTGAGAAGCTTACATCTGATGTCAGTGTCCTAACTCTGCATGCATAGTGATCTCTCTTTAATTTGAAACAGACACAAAGTGACTTTAAAGTCTACACACACACACACACACACACACACACACACACACACACACACACACACACACACACACACACACACACACACACACACACACTCACATACATAGACACACGTTTTCATGGCCCTTTTTTCCTTTGTCTCCCAAAGACAAGGAGCCTGAGAACAAAGAAAAGCCACCAGTTTAGTGCAATTTATGAGACTGAATCAGAGAATTGGCTGTCTTTTCCTGTGTGTATGTGTGTGTGTGTGTGTGTGTGTGTGTGTGTGTGTGTGTGTGTGTGTGTGTGTGTGTGTGCAAGACGCTACATTTTGTGCCAACTTGTGCACAGCTAAAGCACACAAATACGTACCGTTAGGGGAATTTACACATTTACTGATGAATGTCAGTAACTACATATGTTTGAGAAGAAAACAAAATAATGAGAAATAAATAATGATTAGTGGTGATCAAAAATAATATATTTAATACATATCTGGAATATTAAATGATGATTCATTTCAGATCTCGTGAAGAAGCTGTTAGCCATGCATGAAATCCTACAGGAAATGACCACGGGTCCTGTTGTGCATTGGAAGAGAGTTTATTCAAAAAGTAAGAATGAACATTAGGTTTTGTGATGATGACCAAGTTAATTGAGGACTACCTGGAGTAGTGAATGATAACAATTTAATACAGCCGGTAAGAAGTGTACAGTATAAAACCTTTAAATTCTGCTGATGAGAGAGCAACTTCTTTCATATCATCTCTACTCACATGTTCATTTTTAATATAAAATATTGCTTCAACCAGCTTTCTGGAATCCTGCTATTGTGCACATTTTTTTAAAAAAGGTATTATCCAGCTTAAAGTTATGCTTCTGTTTGAGTCATATTTCTACCAGCACTTTGTTGAAAGTTAACCTGACAAAATATTCCGAAGACAATTTAAATTTTTTATTTTACTTAAAAGGATGGAACATCGGTGCATCTCAGAGAGCTTAAAAGCCCCATTTATTCGGTTTCTTTAGCAACCAACATCCTTCTTACTGTGACTAAAGATGTTTTCAAGCTGGGAGCTCTTAGTTGATGTATGTGAATGAAAACTGTGGGGCTCGTTATTCCTTTTTCTTGCCGAAAACTTTTCATTTAAGCATTTCCTTAGGAATACGACGAACGATCAACAGTACAAACGGCGTGATCAACAGGACGGCTACCGAATCTATTGACTCCACGGTGCAGATAATGAATCGTTTGGCTGTGTAAATTCTTAGTGAATGTGGAACAATAAGACAACTCATGGATGTTGCTCTGCAGGCATCAGTATTGTCTCAGTGGTTTTCAGAGCTACAGCCGACAGTTGTTCCTGCCTATACAGTACAGAACACACACACACACACACACACACACACACACACACGCACTGTATTTCCACAATCCTGTTCTCAGAAGGCAGTCTAAGTAATGAACTGTGCAAAAACCCATCTGTGCTGCATTTTCAATTTGGCACATCTTTGCAGTGCTATTAATGATCTCTCAGACACATTTATATGAAATGCGATATGCACCACAGCGTCTTTTCACAGCGCACAACATATTGATGTGTGGGATCTCAAGATTGGATTTTGGATAAGTTGAAGGTGATGCAATATGTTCTTGAAAGTGACATTTAGAGTCTATAGTCTATTTCCAAAAAAAGAATAAAAAAGGTGAAATGTTTGAAAATCAATGACTCCATTAGTTATGAAATCAAACACACATTCTGGGTAGCTGCGTCCATTTGGGGAGAAACGTGCCTGAAGTCATCACAATTTAGCAGATCAGATCCAAATATCTATCTATATCCATAAACAAATACCTGTTTTACTTCTGTCTAATTCCAATTTACATCATTTTTTGGGGGAATCCTTTCCTGAACTATACACAAGTGGTTTCTGATTTGTATATAATATATGTAAATAACTATAAATATGTTTTATGATGAGTTTCATTAGGCAGGAAAACAATATTTGGTAAGGTTTGGCTTTGTTAGTTTCACTATACTCTTACTATATTTTATCTGTCTGAACTACCCATTTACTAGCTCCAAGTAATCCACTTATGTTTCTTAAGACACACGATAAATTATTCCATGAATATTTTTTTCCTAAACTGCAATCCCCCTGGTCTCTGAAACTCAAACCTCCACAGAGAATCCAAGCTGGACATAATGGAATATAGATTACAAAATTAAACATATAAATAAATAAATAACAAAAAAAAAACATGGAAACACAAAACATGCCTGTGCCATTTATTTTTATTTGTTTTGCTCAGCAGGATCAAATTAGTTTTTTTTTTTTTTCATCTCTATTTTTTAATGATGTCAAGAAATTGATTCTTCATGCAACTCTACACCAAAATAACAAAATCAAGGTTTTTTTTTATTTTTCCATAGACACAATTCTGCTGGAAAAAAATGATAAAAGAATAGTTCAAGCTCATTCAAATCTTTGGACCAGTAGACCAGCAGCTCATCCTGTTGAGTTTCCTAATGGCGAAGCAGCATTTATTGATTATTTGGCCACAAATCAATGAGCTGAATGAGGATCTGCACAGCCTCCAACTCATGTATTTGTTTTTTTTAAATTGAGAAAAGCAAAAGTTTGAAACCAAACCCATCCAGTTATTTTCCACTAGGTGTTTTGCCAATATGGAACCACAGTTTTGGAAGCTGAGAACGAAGCTTGTTATCTCCCGTGACGCTGCACAGCGAGCGCAGGTGTGTTTGTGTTGAAACTGGAAGGGCGGTGTGAGTGTTTGAGCTGTGGTATTCAGTTGTTCCAACCTACAGCTGTTTAATCCCGCTTTATTTAAACATCTGCTTTCCAATCAAAACGCAGCCACTTCAGAGGAAGACGAGTGAAGAATTGAGAATCTGGAGTCAATCAATGAATATTCTCCACGTCACTGAGCGCTTGTTCGCAAACAGATTAGAAATTAGCTCTAACCCTCTTAAACATGTAGGCGTCGTTTCATTGTGTAAGTCACATGCACAATAATCCATTCATTTGCCTGTCAGACGTATGAATGGACGACATGAATATGGAGAAGACGGTTTGTACTGCGATGTTACGTGAATACAAATCCAGTAACGATTTCCACGGCAACGTGTGCGTGCAATGTCAGTAAAGACTGACAGGCAATTTACCAATTTGGCAGATGTTCCAATGGATGTTATTCATGCTATATATGCCTGACAGAGTTTGACAATTGAATGGATTGTTGTGCTGACTTAAACAGTAAATTGACATCTGTTTATGTTCTGATTTTACTACTTATAGGTATGTGTTTGAGCAAAAGGAGTCTATAAACTACTGACAACATTTCCCCCAAATTCCAAATCAAAATATTAGCGTTTAAAGCATATATTTGCAGAAAACAACATATAGTCAATATTACAAAAAAAGATACAATATTTTCAGACCTCAAACAATGCAAAGAAACAAGATCAAATTCATTTTTAAAACAACATAATACTAATGTTCAGAAATCAATTTTTGGTGCAATAACCCTTATGCTTAATCACAGCTTTCATGCATCTTGGCATGCTCTCCACAACTTACCATTGTTCTTGGTTCAGGTTTCATCTAATCAGCACCTCTTTAATCCATTTAAGCCTAGATCTTTTTTTTCAAAGATTTCATGCATACAATTATATCACAGTTACTAACAATCATGTCATGTATCCATTTTTGTACTCAGAAAATAGCCTTTTAATGGCTGTTACATTTGTGCATCTATGCCGACAAACAAATATCTATTTATCACATGTATGAAATTCTTTTTGGGGGGATCATGTTCTCAGGAGAAAAGGACAGGGATTTGATGACGTCATATAAGAGGAAGCATACATAAGGTGTCTACTATCATGTCAGAAAAAAACTCTGTATGAGTAACATTTAATTTTTTTTTATCTTAAGTATAAAATACACTTAAAGACTCATAGGCTTCAATGGGTTAAGCAGAATGAGGTGTGCATGTGTTGGAATTCAACACATGTTGGAATGGAATGGCTGGAATACATGTAGAGATGCTGATTTAAAAAACATATATTTTCCAAAGCTGTATGTTTTGGAGAGTGCAACTATTCCACCGAGAAGCAGCATAATTGGTTGATGAGCGAGATATAGTCAGTTGGTAATTGTTCGAACTGTTGACAGGTGTATTTACTCATTTGTAAAGATGTGCTAAATCATTTGCAATTTGTTGGAAGGAATGGGGAAACTCTAATCTGCTGTGAACACGTGTCCTAGTTTGGAGGTTTGCACATGTTCGTTTGAGAACATGCATCTCCCCCCCCCCTACTTGAGAAATGAGCCAAAGCAATTGAGTAAAACTGTAATTAAAAAAGCCATTAACCCGTGGTTCCATCCACTCACATCGGTATCATTTAGACCCCTCTGCACTTGTAGGATTCCCCCAGAGCTCACTCCATCACCTTCCCCACGAAGTCCTCCACATTACCCTGAGCAGCTGCTTAGGAAAATCTAATTATGCATGAAGAAAAAAAAGAAAAAATTGAAATTCAGGCAGGCACCCCACGAGTGTAACGGGTAATTTATTGATACTTTGGAGGCGACTTTAATATTGTCATTACGATTAAGAACTCATCTGACTCAATTTATGACCGGTCCCCGCTCGTCCTCTGATGCCTTTATCATCTTCTGTCATTTTTTTTTTTTTCGGGGAGGTTAATCTCGTGTTTGGGCCACGCTGATTGTCAGGCACCGGGCTTTGTACAGTGAGGCTTTCCTTGTTATGCCTAACCTTTCAGAAAGGTTGCACTGTTCCATTTGACATTTTAGAAACAGCCCATTTGCTTCAGCAGGCGCGCCGTCACCGCATGACATAACCTCTTTCTTCAACATGCAGCAAAGCAAACAACAGGAGGAACATTTTGTGCGCCGCCGGATTATTTTTCAAAGGAGTGCTTAATTCTAGGGTATTGTTTGATTAATATCAGATGAAATGGCACAGTTCAAAGATTTACTAGATGCAGCGGTAGCCTGTGATTCATGAAATATTCATCTCAAGATGACAAAACTAAATCTTCACACACTTTTTTTTTCATTTCTCAATAAACACATTTTTTTGCCATCTTGCCATTACGCCTGGGGTATTTTGTGAGCTGCATCTGCCTTCTTTGCACCATTAATTGCAGTTTTTTCGAATTATTTGTGGAGCACATTAAGTCCAACCTAGGGGGTAAAGCTGATGAAAGTCTTACATACAAGAAACCATTATTAATTTTGATTCAATAATAGCTTAATAGCCAGTTATTATGGGAGAGATGCTATTTCGAAAGACTCAGATTTCATGAAATTCACAATGTTGTTGATTAAATCATCATGTAAATATCATATCACTGGTGATGTGATTACATGCGTATGTCATAGAATTTATACACATTGTTTTGTAAAATAAAAAATAAGCTATCTATATGTAGAAATTATTGAGTAACAGTTCAGCAATTCATGCACAATTAATTAACACTTTAAACAAAATAATGTGTATTCATGGTTAGCTGAAAGGAAAACACTCAATAACTCGATCCAATATTTTAGTATTGGATCTACAGCAGTGTGTGGCTGCAACATAATTAAACACAAACATGCTATTTAGAAATTACCAACAATACAAAACGGATGAAAAGGAAGCATGCAAACAGATGTAGCCCGAAGAATATGTTTAACCAAAATATTGCTTATTCAGTTTGTGAACGTCTGACGGCCTTTTCAGGCTCAGGAGGATTTGATAGGAAACAAACAGCTGTGCAGCGTTATATCGAAGCACTGGAGCAGCTGATACTTCAAACCAGAAGAAAGAAAGAAGAAGAAGAAAGGAGGAGGCTTTTGGCTTTTGAAGAAAAACAGTACAGTTACAGGTGCTTGTTTTAATGATTGATTCAGGAATCAGTATTATTTACTAAATGAATGACTATGAGCAGCTGCTTCATTCCTATTCCACAGGTAGATTTCTTTTATCCAGTCTGTTAAATCAACAGGTGATTTGATCAAAGGGGCGTCGCCGTCTGGTAAAACAATTCTGCATTGGATGCACCAGTGTGAATCTGGCAGGAATCTCACACATATTGTCTCAATAGGTTTGTCATGTTTCCATGACAATATCAGGTATGTATCTATGTATGTATACACTACTGTTCAAAAGTTTGGGGTCACTTAGATATGTCCTTATTTTTGAAAGAAAAATACTGATTTTTTTCAATGAAGATAACTTTAAATTAATCAGAAATACACTCTATACATTGCTAATGTGGTAAATGACTATTCTAGTTGCAAAGTCTGGTTTTTGGTGCAATATCTACGTAGGTGTATAGAGGCCCATTTCCAGCAACTATCACTCCAGTGTTCTAATGGTACAACGTGTTTGCTCATTGCGTCATGAGGCTAATGTAATACACATAATTATCTGGGTGACACCAAACTTTTGAATGGTAGTGTATATATAAGTGTATTTGTATGTATATATAAGTATGTGCATACAAACACCTATAATTATTACCATTACCTGATATCGCTATGGAGACTATTAGAAATCTATGCTCAAGTCATCCTTTTAAATCCATTTAAGATCTTAAGATCTTAAATAATATCTAGCAGTGAAATGTTATGGCTATATTATACATTTTCTGCATCCTTGGAGTCCTGTGAGTATTCCAATTTTTGTGTTTTGTGTCTCTGATGTTCCTTGATGCCACAGGGCTAAAAGAAAGGAATAAAAGGAATAGGAATAAAAAGAAAAATAATATCAGAATATGAATTTACCCACCCACATGATACTGATATCTGCTCTGGCCTATAGAATGTATGGATTGTTTCATCAAACAAACAAAACTTATTTGCAAACACATTTAAATTAGTTTTAAATGCTTTCAAATCAATTTTTCACACGTTAATCCTATTTCATGCTTCTGTAAATCAATAATGAAATCACATATCAGAATGAGATGAGATTTCCTTTCATTATCAGTCTCAGTGGATTCTGGAGGATACAGCTGAGACTGTAGCCTCATGTTAAACTACAGGAGCCAGGCTACTTTTAAAAATCCATGTGTTCTAAGGAAAGTTTTGAAAACTATTTTAAGAAATATCTCTTCTTACAGTTCTTTTGCCATATTATGACTACACCTGGGAATTAATATTTGCACACTTTAAGCTCAGGGACCACCTTCAGCAGCATGAAGGACATTAATAAATAAGTTAATCGATCTTCCGAGTCAATAGTATGAAAGCCCTCAGATACTTCTCTAGGCTGCTTTTGAAGAAACATTCACACAACCAAAACTGAAATAAGGAGCCTACCTGGACATAGTTTTTATATGTTTTACCAGTTCTGAGATTCTTCTTTCAGTATCAAATGTTATTATATGAATCATGGGGAATTGTGTTTAGGTTTTTGTGGAGCTTTCTGTTAAGTTTGGTGCAAATACACCTTTTACCCAGTGAATTGCAACCATTTATTGAATATTGTCCAGACAATTTTACGTCTAAAGAGGCAGTCATCATCTATGCCAAAGAAAGAAAAATGTTTCTTTTGAAATATGTGTAACTCATTTATTTCAATCCACGAAGTATTTGTCATCATTTCTAAAAGGCTTTTATCAGTTTTTGTTTGATAAAGCTGAATACACACACACACACGTTGCACAATGTGGTTCAGAGAGGTTTCAAATAAAATGCAATCTCGAGCATCGAGCACGGTGACAGTTCAGGTTTTCCAAGGTGGCAGCCGGGATGAGAACCGCTGTAGGCTCAGTGAAGCAGCCTGATTCTGCACTTTGACGGCAGAGTGAATCCAAGGTTGGATGAGCTCAGACAAGCTGAGGCCACGTAGTAAACACACAGCAGGGGTGTGTGTTTCAGTGTGGATGCGTTCACTGGGGGGGCTGTAAACTACAATGCTGCGACTCTAGCTAATGAAAAAAGGTCCTTGGAAATGTCTTGAGCACAGTCCTTGCAGACTGGGAATATACAACTCCAATGATCTATGAAACAACAAAGGCCAAAACACTTTGGCTACACAATAAAAAAAAAACTACACAATAATAGATATTCAAATAAAAAAAAGGTGTGTGTGTGTGTGTGTGTGTGTGTGCATGTTGAGAGTTTTTTTTTGCGCCTGTGTGTGAATAGAATAGAAAACTGACGTTCTACCTAAAAGGAAAAATATCTGAAAGTTAAGAAGTTGCAGTTGAATACTTATTTCCATCTTCAATGTGACACATCAAGAAAACCAGTGGAAACACATTTAGAAATTGATTTTCCAATCACAGCAGAGCAACCAAAGGGTTTTGAAACCCAGGAAAAGCTTTATAATGATTAGACAAGTCATGATACACATTTCAGTAGATATTTCTTTATATTTAGATACTCATACACATGGAATGTGGGCTTGTCTGAAAATGTGACACGAGAGATAGTGTGAGTGAGTATGTTGTGGTAGGGGAAAAAATGAAAAAAACTAAAAACTACTAACTAAAACTATAATGTGTGAGTTATGATGTCATGTCCTAGCATAGGATCATGGGAAATGCTATTATCATTAGCTGACCTTCCGTCTTTAATAACTCAGACGTTCAGATTGTTTTTATTTAAAGGTAGATTACCTGTAAATGTCTTGTCTTTTGTTCTAAAGCAAACGGACATTGAATGGAACAGCTTCAACTTAACGATCTGTGTTTCACAGAGACAGACTGGTGCTGCTTACCAGGCTCTGATGACTTCAGAGCCAGACATTTGTCATCAGCATCCTTCATCTGGTTGAAGACTAACACACACATTAAGGTTTAGGAAAAATGTAAATTATGAATTGGTAAAAAAAAAAAATCCAAAATTGATCAAACTATTTGGGATAATGAAAGTACACAACTCACCACAACCTCTAACACAGGCTTAGTCATTTCTAGATGTTTTAATCAGAAAAAAATGATAGCTTAAAGTTCAGATGGAGTCAGTTTTATTCATACAGCACCAAATCATAGCTAAAACTTATCTCATGACACTTGACTTTAATCAAAGTGACAGTTGTTCTCTCACTGGATCACTTTAGAGGGATTTTCCTTTCTTTTGCCTCCGATTACACAATTACAGTCAGAGTCTTTGCCTGAGCCGCTGCGCCTTCGTCCCACTCGGCCAGTATTGATTGCATCAAGTCCCTTCAAACGAGTGAATGGAATAACCTTCCTCTATGTGGCTATTTCCTTTTTCAGCTGATGGCAGAAACCCTGAGGATGTGGGTTATCGTTGAGCCAAAGAAAAAAAAAATCAGGTCTATGTGGATTCCTGCTCTACTGATCATGTGCACCTCAACTGCCGGGCCGCCTGTAACCTCAAGACAATCATCCTCATCCCCGCTCTCATCAACCTTGGATTGGCACGGCCGGCCGCGGCCAGCGCAGAATCAATCAGCATTGAGATATGGGCAGCCGTCATGGCTGTGACTGATTTTGGCATGCAAGGCTCCCCCTTTAATAGACAAAGAGACAGAGATCAATAGCCAATTTGGCCTTGGAATGAGGATAGAACGGATCAAGAAAAATCATTTTATTCTCCTCCTCTAAGCCTGAAGAAGTCTGGAAAAGTATGATGAACATTCATGACTAGTAGAGTAAAGAAGTGAATCAGTCATGTATGTGACTTGCATTAGCAGCACAGATAATCCATAACATTATGTATGTTTCACCCGCTACACCTGCTCTTTTGACTTCTGAATTTTTCATGAATTACAGATTTGCTAACATTTGCCTCTTGCAGATTGAAAATGTGCACGCGTACTGTACTCATGTACAATTCTGAGGTGCTTTTTCGATTCTACTCCATTGAAATTCATCCGGTTTTCAACGTAAGAACTTGGGGGAAAAAAATAAATAAATTGCATCGGTGAAGATTAAGCCTGAAGATAATGGCTTGAGGCTCTTCATTAGTAAACAGTCGGTCGGGGCTCTCTGCCACGTTTCAGATGACTAGTTGTTGGCACATTTGTCCCTTAACAACGAGAGTGATTTCCCCTCTAAACTTCTCAGATGGTTTCATTTAGAATGAAGGTCTGAGAAAAAAGAAAACTTCAATATTTTATATTAAAAATCAAAACAATTCAAACAAGTTCTTTATTTTGTGACTTTGTGTAGTGATGTGATGATCAGTAGGAACAATATAATAATGTCATACAACAGGTTTTTTTTTTTGATAATAATAATTTGTAATAATTTGTACTTACTTGTGAAACTTTAAATTGTATTTAGCTAAAATTGGAAAAACTACTGTGCTTCTTTTTATGTAACTTGGCTGTAGAATGAAGAATTGGCCAAAGGTCAATCAATTAAATTTAGGGGCGGTTCCCACTTACAAAATTTGCACAATTACTGTTTTAGTAATTGGTATTAGTGACTCTTACTGGTCAGTGGAAACTCTTTGTAAATATAACCACATATGGTGTGTGCTGAACATTTGCATGTTCAAATGTAAATGTGCACCCGTCTTGTTAATGACAATTTGCATCTGTTTTTGTACCTGAGTAGAATATTTAATAGGTGCCTTTTTGTTTACATGAATTCCAATAATTCTTCCACTACTCCAAACACCCCACCTCCTATATAATAAGTATAACACATAATGATTATGTGTTGAATACACACTCTTTCCTCCCTTTGAAACAGCATGTTATCTTCCTCACCTAATTCTAAAGTTTTGTCACAATGTAGATGACAATTATGACAGTAGGGATTTTAATTTGTGGATGCATGGATGGACAGTGGCCTCTCTGGAAGATAATTGGTGCAGGAGCAGATTCAGTCATGACACGCGGAAGGTCCCTTTTTCTACCTGTTCGCCGCTCGTAATTATAACGTGACAATCCTCCGTGCTAAGTTATCATTTCCCCATTGACACGCATAATAATCTGTTTCCATTAGGAGCCTGTCTCCATGTCTCCGTGAAGCGTTGTCAGGCAGTGATACCGCACGTAGGCCACGCTATCAGCGGGTGAAACCCGCGGCCCGCGGGCCCGGGGGGTGTCCACGCTGTCTCCCTAACTCCTGGACTGTCCTTGGGCCTCACCGGACTCACCGTGGTGCAAAGGCAGGAATTCAATTATGAAGTGACACATTGAGGCATGCACGCTGCTTCAAAAGAGATCACTCAGAATGTATCCTCTGCCTTTATCTCTGTCTGCCTGCCCCGCCCGTCCCCCCCTCGCTCTCTCTCTCAAGTCAGGGATTCCTCTGGAAAGAGTAAAGACGGATAAATGAATTCCATCTCTCACACATGCTATACAGGCCTCCCGAGATGTATTGATTCAGATCAATTAGTGCAGAACTGAAGGTGTGAGGACTTCTCCCATTTTGCCTGCAGCAGTTTCATCCTCTTTGTGCACTGCTGTTATATGCGTTTTTTAACAATCTGTTTTGATTTCCTACAGCTATATTTTCAAATTGCGAATTATATTTAAATCCTAAACCCGCTGTTTGGTAGACGGTTCACTGTGAACACAACGTTCAGTCATTTTTATTCCGCTTTGTTTAAGTTCCAATCAGTGTTTTCTCAGATTTGTATCCCCCCCCCAAAAAAAGCTCTACAGAATGTGATTGTTGGCTTCTCATGCATCAGGTGGCCAGTAACACGGCTCAAATTGAGCGATAATGTTTCTCCACATCTGCTGGGTGTGGAAATGAGAAATAGCTTTTGAACTAAATAAGCTACATTGTAAAACATCACTGTAAAATCTGCAGTTATTTACCATGTTGAACACAGTAATGTTAATGTAAATGATAAGTCACATTAGTCAGCTGCCCAACAGAAGTACAGTATTTTGGGATAATTGCTGCCAGTTAGTTACCGTGAATTTGAAGGTAACTGAAACTATAGGGGTTGAGCGCATTGATCAAGCTTTGGTTACTTTTTTTTAATTACTTTTTTTAATTTCCTACTACTGAATCTGAAGTCACTGGTGAGGATCATTTTAAGTGTCGCTGCTTCTGACATGCGCCTCAATGCCGTATTACATAACCCCGCAATGTTTGCCTCTAATGGACCTTCAAAGCTAAGAGAGACGGTGGCGGCAGCAGCTAACAATTACAAAAGGCTACAAAGATACAAGTGATTCATATTAGGTTGAGTTCCAATTAACAGTTTCCTGGCTTTAATAAAGGCCTGTGGAAATTGCCTTTTGATAAAGTTTTCAAGGCAACATATTGAACAACAACAAGCGGTGATGAAAAGGTTCACATTATGACATCTTAACACTGGAAAATTGCAAACTACCTAAAAGGATCTTAAGACACCTCTGTGAAGTTTTGACCAATAATAGCGCTATGCAGACTTTGTTTAATTCACGATTTGCAGCCTTCCATTAGTTTTATGCTATTCCAAAAAAATACTTCACATATGTTTAATGAGAAAGGAAACATGCATTAATGTTGTGTTGAGAAATACCAAATGTAAATATATACTTAATGACGATTACTATATTACTATACATTTTAGCTATATGCTTTAAAAATCTAGGAAACAAATTTATATTAAGGTCCTTGTAATAAGTGTTAGTTAATATGTAATATGGCCCCTATGAGGTCCTTCCTACCTTCATTAATAATGGCAATATAAACATAGTTATTGTTGGATTATAAAACATATGTAAAAACTTTTGTAACAAGTTTGTAACAAGCTAAACATTGCTATATAAGGTTAGTAGCGTTAGTAGTGCCAAATGCCTGATTATATGCGTATGAATGGGTAATAACATTTGTTACCTTAATAAAACAACAAACAGCTAAGTAAAGGTTTACCAATGACATAAGTTAGTTAAACTCAATAAAGGTGTCTCATATTATTATGAACAATTATAAGAAATTCATAAGGATTTTATTAACATTTTTAAGCATGGTCAGCATTATTCTTCTAGGTTCTTATAAGCTCTTAAATACATGTCTCTCAATATCACAACTATAATGTTACCATTCACATCTCCAGTCTTATTAATGCATGATAATATTAATAAGAATCCCATATGGTTTCATGAGAAACTTAATATAAACTAATATAAATATAAACTTACAGCCTGAATGGTGATTGATGAATGGTGAATGAATGGTAATTGGTGGTTGAACACCAAAGAATCCACCCAAAATACAAAGATAACAAGCTTTATTCAAATGTATTAATATTAATAAGTTATTGTGTTGTGAGATGTTTGCGTTATTTTGTCCACTACTATATATATATATATATATATATATATATATAATTCTTATACCATATAAAAGTGAATAAAAGTACATAGTAAGTATAAAAGTTATGCAGTATTTCCTCCAAAGTGAAGTCTTTACCTTTTCTTTTCTATATGTGATCATATTTTACTTTTTTCTCTCTTTGGCTGCTCCGATTTCTGCAAAAGGATCAATATACCTTCAGCTTTTCATCTTGTCGCTTTGATTTGCAGCTCTTGTGTGACATTTTATTTCCTGCTGAAACTGCGGTTCCAAACCACACATGCAGTATTTCCTCTCAGACGGGCCGGCTGTCTACTTCTGACTTATGTTTAACAGGATTAACCTTTAAGATGCAACCTGCTCTCTGTTCTACCGTCGCTATACATCACCGTGACATGTTTTCAATCTTTAATCACCCCATGATGGATGTCATCTAACGAACCTGATGACTTTCAGCTCGGGACAGAACGACTGATTGTTCTTCCGCACTACTAAATCAATGCAATATCTCCTTGTGAAGGCAATAAAATAATTTAGGAAAAGATTACGGGGCATTCAGATGCTTTTATGTACATCTTTTCAGAGACTGGTGTTTTCTACAGTTGTTAAGATTATTTTACTTTGCATTCACCCATAACATAAATCTGATGCTGGTAAATCAACAAGAAAGAGAGGGTACAATATTTCACATCAGCAATACATCCAACACATATTTTATCCACAAAGCTAATGTGAGCGTGCTACCCTCTAACCCAACTTAATGACTTTGCAACATCTCATCTGTCACTGTTGTCATAAATTCTACAGATTTCATTAAAGCTTCTGCAGAAGAAAATTGGAACACTTCATTTTGCTTTTGTAGCTTCACACTATTAGCAGCACATACGGATTCATTTAAATATTCCTCAAATCAGCCCTAAAAACTCTAAAGCTCATCATGCACCTCTGTGCTAATATAATACTAATTAAGAATTTTGCAGCGAGTTGGGGGACAATTTACATTACAGTGACAAATACAAGTTTCAGTATAAGAGTTTTATATATATATATATATTGTACATGGAATAAATATAGACATAGAATTTACATATATGGTAGAATTTACCATATATGGTAGCATGCAGAATGAATTATCATCCACGCTCATTTCAAACATGTTTGGCTTGGTTTGTTTTCTCCCAGTAATCCACATGGCCTCTCATTGTTGAGATAATCTGAAGATGGGAATCTATATGCAAATGCTAACAATGAGCATGAAACCGCGCCGCTCACATAACGCGTCTCCCAAATGGAGAGAGACAAGTTAAAATGAATGAATTGAATCTGTCAGATGTTGTAAACAGAAGTTTATGAACATGGTTGAGGATGAATAATACATTTGTTTTTATTGAAATAAAAAAGACAAACCAACAGCATAATGATTCCATATCTTATTTATTCACGCTCAGCAGAGCAATAAGGCCATAGACAAGACTATCACGACTATCATCCCCCCCCCCCTTCAGGAGCTCCTTACTCAGTCGGGTCTGTGCAAATGAATAAACTTCGGTGGATTATGCAGGGGTGAAAAGTTTTGTCTTATATGGGTTAACGGGAACAGCTGTGCTCAATCATGCCAGTCACTGGTGGTATGGATTTGATGCAGCGGGCTAATTGCCTGTGGCATCGGCGTTGGCCCTCATTAACCTTACTGTGTTACCTTTTACTGTGGATAAATGAAAGGCTTTAAATCGTCCATCTGTTGCTGCCCGGCTACTTCCGCGGCTACTTCCAGACAGTGGAAGTGACATAACGAAATCTTTCAAGGACAATAAAGTCAGACTTCCAGGGAGGGAATTATCTAATAATAAAATAAAATAACATGTACATGATCTCTCTCTCTCTCTCAAACACACACGCACCCTGCAGCATTCCAGCTGGATTGATTCATTACCATCATTTAAGTTGCCATTTGCTTTAATGTCACAAGCTTTTTTTCTGTTTGTTGCTTTTGGCTTCCTGTCTTAATACTTTTTTATTTTACTTTCATTGCAGCAGCTGTTCATTTTATGCATTTACAAAGCACCTTATATTTTGCAAAATCAACTGAAATGGATTAATCGTGCGTGTTATGTTTAGATCAATGCCTTATTGATTAGGAGTGCTGAAAAAATAATAGAGTAGACGCAATAGTCTGTGTGGGATAGAAAACTGTGTCCAGCTTCTGCTATATTTCAACATTCTGGGACTGATTTGGAAGATGAGATGTAAAGAAAATATGGGCTGTTTGTTTCATTGATGTTGGCAAGTGGAGACTATCTGCTTGACTACAGTACAAGTGTCATATGTTCTGCTGAAGTGTCCTCTAGCACGATCGCAGTGGGCCAACAGCCCCAGCAGCACATACAGCAAAGAATGCAAGTGTTTGGACAGTGCTTCAGGCTGTTTCAGCACATTTAATTTGAAATAATAAAAACATACTGTTAAAGTGCCAAGCCTCACCTTGAGTTGGAGGAAAAAAAAAATCAATGTTCAAATTCTATTGGTATGGATTGTAGTTATTAGAGCAGACTCTGAAACTTGAACTTGAAATTTCCACCCACGGATCAAAAACACACTTAATTATCACTACCTCTACTAAGGAGAAGATTGAGTGTTTTTTTGTGGTAAAATTGTGGGAACTAACAAACATTGTGGTTTCTGCACAATGTTGCACGGAATGCAAAACAGTTTAATTAAAGGGAATTGCTTCGTCTCTTGTGGTTATTTTCATTGGTAAATGAGAGTTTTGCTTCCTCTGTTGGGGGGAAAAAAAGAAAAAAAAAGTAATCCATTAAATCTCATCATTTCCTGCTTTTTTGCAGTTTCCATAACAACAGAAGCTCCCCTAGCTCTGTCAGTCACCCAGGTAAAGATCAACATCTGCAAACATGCTGCCAAGTATGGTTGAATTTGCAATAATGAATGTGATTGCAGATTTTTCGCCTTGAACGTGTCCGAGTGCATGACCGCAAAAAGCCGACCAATCAGAACAGCCTGGGCTCATCTGGGACTACAAACAGTTTCAAAGGGTGAACTGAGGGGCTGGTAAAGGAACAGTATAAGATAAAGGGTTTTTTAAACTGTAGATCATGTAAAGAGTAGAGCCACAGAATATAAAATACAGACCTGGAATTGTGCCTAGAATATCATACAGAGTTCATCACATTCTTCACTAATTCTTACTAATGTATGCATCAGTAATGTTTCTTTAATAGGGAGAGATGGTGCAATGAGATTGCAAAGCAATGTTCCGGTTGATCTGGATCAAAATTAAGCAATTTAGCCAAATTCTACAGAAAGTGAAGAAACTTGAACTTCACACGATATATTAAGAACATGGTGCATCCTTGCAGGTCACCTACGTAAAGATGCAAAGAACAGAATGACCCGTTTATGATTGCATGGTTGCTAGTGTCATATTAGAGCCTCAAAGTTAAAGCCACAAATGGATATGAACTGGCACCAGCGAGAGCATGTGCCATTAGCGGAACACAAGACGACAAGCTGCCGTTACGGTGTCCAGTTTTCGGGTTGAGTGACAGTAATATGACAGGTATTCAAACAGTGCAGTATAACTTGTTAAAGTGTCACTTTGATGGCAGCACTGCATAATCAACTATAAATCATGATTAAAGCAGCGGTCTGCACTGAGGGGGAGATACGTGGTAATGAAGGAGAAGAATGAAGTTTTAAGTGGCACGGCTGAGTGAGGCGTTTACAGACGTCTGAAAACCATCCCAACGTTGTTATTCCGCCCGCATTCGGAGCGCTTTCCAATAAAATCCAAAGGTTTCCTTGTCCTTCAGTTCGTATTTATTTGCAAAAAAAATGAAGTGTTGATCATTAAAACGTTTGACTAGTTAAATATGTCACACAAACATTTTTATTGACTGATAAGAACACAAATAGTTATTTACAATGACTTTTTTTTTTTTTTTTAGCCTTACAACAGTTGTGATATACTGTTTTTATACATGAACAGAAAATACAAAGTTACAGTAAACATGCCTTTTGATAAAAATATCTTTACAAAAAATGTACATTTCTATACAACAGTTGTCAGTTACACATCTCTACAAGCCCCACACTGAATCCCAAACCAAGCGTGATTCTAGTTAAAACCTGCAACTCCAACAAACTGTCAGTATATCATTTCAACATTATTTTTAAAACGCAATAAAACGTCTCTTTCTATACTAGTCGGCGTTTGAAATAAACATGGTAACAGGGAAAAAATTAAATTGAGTGAGTGTTGAGTCCAAAATTTTCTAAAGTGACCCAGTACAACAGTTAAAAGCAATGAGGCTTTTTTTTCTTAATTTTTGCAAAATATTTGACACATCACCATACTGTTCATTAAATAACAGGCTACCAGCAAAAAAGATAAACATGTAGCAGAGCCATTTCCCTTAAACATGTTTCTGAATACAAAAATAGTGCTAAATATTACACATTATCATCATTCACCAGACACTTATTTTGAATGAGCTGCAGGACAGTCAGGACAGTCGTTTTTTAAAATTGTATTCCATGTATTTTTTTTTTTTTTTACCTTTTAGGCAGCACTGCCGGGAACTGCTGTGTTCATGAAATTGTGCAAGGTGACATTTCCTTCGTGTTTATGTCTGTTTAAAGGGTCAGTTCAACCAAATCACCAAACAAAACTTCTAACTGAGCATTTCCCAGCCATGAGATAGTTGATGAAAAAAAATAAAATCAAACTGTACTCCTATCCTATAATTCCACGTTTAATGTGAACCATCTTGTCACCCAAGGTCAAAATAAAATAGTCAGAGAAAGATTCTTTTAATGCTTTAGGCACCACAAATGCGATTGTTTTGGATTGACGGTTCATGTCTCAGGGTTGGAGATCTCAACACCTGAGCACATAAAACTACAACTACCTGCTAAAAAAACCCACCAAAAATAAGCAGAGTGAATTTATTTTTCAGTAATTTTAAGCGGAATGACCCTTTAAACCATGAATTTCATGGATTTGTGTGGTTAAACTTTTAAACAAAAACCAAGACTTTAGTTGATTTAGTGAGTTTACGGCTGAATCCAAATGACAACCCTCTGCCTCCCCAAATAATTTTAGTGCGATACGGTCTTTTACATATTTCTAATATTGTAGTTAAATATGGTTTCAACACCCACCATATCTACTACGTTTTTAGAAATGCAACATAAATTTATTGTGCACTTAATGAATTGTGAATTTGCAACTTCCTCTCGATGGAACCATTAATTCCATATCCAGGACATTTGGGTTCAGCCAAGAATGGATATAATGAAGTCGCGTTCCACGTACTGTGGAAATCGGAAGTGAAAGCATTGGGACAGTACTGTGTGAACGGCTGAATTAATAGGACACAAATAAGAAGTGCAGTAAAATACAACAATTTTCGCACTGTTGATTGCGGGCGCAGCCATCTTGCATTCTGAACTTTGAAATTCCGATTTCCCAGTACAACTTGAACGCAGCGTTCTAACACATTGACACAAAGATAAACGTAGGTCATTATGCTTTCACTTTAAAAACATTGTCAGGAAGAAGTAAGCATACAGCAACAGAGCAGGTGGAACATTATAAATACAATATTAAGGAAATATTGTATTTATAGTCTAATTGCACAAAAATATATATTTTCAGTCTAATACAAATTTAAATAATATTATAGAATATTTTGCCTATATAATAATAAACAATCTACTACAGTAGATACAATCTAAATATATTAGGATGAATTACATTTTTTAAAACATTTAGTTAATGCTTATTTCCCTGGACAGAACATTTAAAATTATACATTTGGTTCAAACCTTCCAGTCTTTAAAAGCTTTCAGAGCAGTGCTCAAAACAGACTTCATAGTTAAATCTGAACACTTTTAAAGTTGGCTGATATACACCAAAAGTCTAATTTTGTGGAGGAAACACCTGAAAACACTTGGCACAGCTGTACAGTAACTCCCAACACTTACTTCCTCCTTAAAATGGCTTTAAAGAGAAAAAAAACAAGCTTGAAACAACAAACATGCCTCTGACATTGTTTGGGGGCAAAATTACTTTCCGCAACTGTTAAATATCACAAACAACCTGATGTGAATAATTAACAGTAGAACATGCTGACATCCAATCACGTATGACATAGTTCCCTCCGCAGCAATTCATTTATAAATCAGGTTAATTATAATCACTCCACTGAAGCTCAGGTCGCATTAGAATTTTTTTTTTTTTTGCATGTTAGCAGCTCCACGTGTCAGCAATGTACCGAACGAATATGACATCGCAAAGCAAAAATCATGAAAACCGACATTAGTCAACTGCAATGATGAAAGAAAGCAAAGATCCGGTTTATTTTATCTATACACAATTCCACTTTAATACTGACTTACTAAAAAAAAAAAAAAAGTGATGCTGGCCATCACCGGTGGGATTTCATAGCTGTACGATCACGGGTGATTTAAAAAAATAACAACTTTTGATTCCAGAAACCTCGGTTCGCTGCCTTGCCGACATCGGATTGGAATCGATGCAGAATGCAGAGGGGAAAAAGGGGGAAGGAGAAAGGGCGTGGGCTCCTGAGCAGTAGCGGTCCGTGTTGGGATGCACAGGCTTGAGCAGGGAGGAGCGCGCTGAGGCGTTGGGCCGCTGCTCTCTGGCAGGAAGCCTGTGCCAGCGTTGGCTCGCGACAACAGGAAGCCCTTTCTGCTTCTGAAACTTGGCAGGAACCGGAATATATAATGGGACGACCCCACAGGGAACCCGTGTGATAAATGGATAAAGCCGGATAAAGTTATGCTCGCAGCCATTGGCTTGTGAGTTATGAGTTAAATCCAAACCAGATGGAACGATGTTTCGTGCATTTTTTTCTGAATGTCACGCAGCGTCTGCGGATTGTTCTGATGGCCGTTTGTTCGTTCGATTTCGGAGCGACAGCATAAATTCGTCAGAAAAAACAGGTTGTGAAATTACAGCGCAAACACATTTCATAAAAGCAGCGACGATTGATCAACAACTTCATTTCCTTCATTTGTCTTATTTATTTATCCCCCCCCCCCGCTCAAAGCCTCTCTCAGGAACAGGATTAGCGCATGATGCTTTCAGACTCTTGCAATGAAATAAGTTTCACAAAAAGATCCATGAGGTAAAACTCAATGCATTAAAATGGGTTGTTGAATACATTTTCTTTAGAGCGCACATCACATTCAGTTTGTGCTGCATGGCCGGGCGTCTAAATGTGAGTCTGCATCTCTTGAACACAACTTACAGTCCAGAATGGGTGTCGTGATCCTTCAGAGACCCTTTTTCTGCCTCTTGAAGGTGATGATGGATTCTAATAGCGTGGACCGCGGTTGGAGGTTTCCTCACCCTGGCGGGATGAAAGGAAACAACTGGTGAAACACACATTATAGGAGCGCATCTCCTCCTCAAACACGGTGGCTATTTATAATGCTGCAAATCTGATGAGAGGATTAAGCAGAGTTTAAAGTTTGTCCATATTGAATGGCCTCAGAAATATCATGGGAAGCGTGGAAATATGTTTTGCTTGTAGCTCAAGCCGCCTCTCTAATCTGGACATGACTTATTGAGGCTTCTCTGTGATTTTCTATGCCTGGTAGGCCTGCAGGGTTTTCAGGTTTTTTTGAAACGTTTTGTGCTCTTGAGGGGCTTTTTGTGAAATGGCTGCTGATCAAGTTCGGAAAAGGGCAAACACATGGAAGGGAAATGAAAAGCTCAAGTCAAAAATTGTAGGAGAACTGGGACACCAAACGCCTGGATATGCAGATAAAGATGAGGAGATGGTCAAGTAAACTGCAACGTAACTACACTTAGTCTACAACATGTTTCACGTGTGAAACAGTCAGTCATCTAATAATCATTTTCTGTCTGGATCCACACAGTTATATACAGTTCTTGATGCATCCGCGGTTTTCAAAGCACCCTTAGGCCTTTTTCATTGCAGCCATATTAAATGAAATAATTGCACAGGTGTTACCCATTATACCAATTAAACTTCTGTTCCATTCGGGTCACAGACTCAGGCTGCATTAAATAGAACAGAGATGTTACTATTCTTGAGACCATCTGTAATTACCTGCCATTATAGCTGCTGTGAAAAAAATCATTTGGAGTTTTAACCCACGTTTTAAAACATAACCAGATTTGAAACAGAATTGAACTGAAGTCGAACACTTGCCCTGCTATCACTACTGTCAGTCCATCTTTAGTGTTTATAGACTACTGATGTACGTAGTCCACCATCCACATTTTCTTCCAAGTTTACTAAAATAAGTGGTGTTATGGAAGGGTTTGACATTTTGAGAAATGGGTTTATTGATTTATTTTGAGAATTAAAAAAAAAAAGTCGAATGTGTTTATTACTGAGGTTGTTTTTTTAAAGTGCTGGTAGGCTAGACAGATGCAGGCTTGCTATTTACCATATTTTCAGTCTTTATGGTAATTTAAGTGGCAAGAATCAGAATAAATGCATTTTCCAAATTGTTTTTTGTACTACTCCTGTGAAATTCAGTCCCATTCATGAATTTTAATTTTCTGTGTCTTTTCAGCATTCTGAGGACACAGCTTTCACTCATCTTTACGGTGTAAAGTGAAAAAATAACTATTTTTGTGAAATAATTCCAGACTTGAAACTAACTAAAATGTACCCAAATCTAATTGACATTTGTTAAAAGATTAAAACTAAAAGTATGCCAAAAGTTAACACTGCTTTAGAAAGGCAGTTCGAGACTTCCTTCTCTAATGCAAACAGCCAACTGTACCGTGGCTTGGCTCAATATTACATCAATAGTTTGCAACCCATAAACACAGCTAAGCATCCCTGCTATGAGGAGGCAGCCGGCGCCGAGCCGACTGATGATGTGGCTGCATCATTACCCGCACCCCGAGAGGTGAGAGACAGGAAACTCTTTACCTTAGGCCCCGCCGTTCCTACTCCTTCCACCCAATTCAATTAGAGGAGCGTTGTTTATGGGCAGTTCTGGCCCATTGGAACGCCATTATTGCTCCCTCTGTCAAAAAATCGGCATTAGCTCGGTGGAACTGGTCTTCCAAATGTCATGGAGCTTATGACTTTGGAGATGATTAACGGATGTTTAGAAATGCTCTGGACACGGTTCAGTGGTTCCAGCTTTAATGAGGGCTGGCTGTAAGAGCCTCGGAGACCTTTAGTGGGGCTTGTAGAACAACCTCGCGACTACCGGTCCTCTTACCTGATCTCAGTTGTCAATATCCGATACGTGGTTCTCTATCTGAAAAGCAGAGCAGAGGGAGGAGGTTGAAGTCATGTGTGCGATATGTAGCCTTTCAAACAGAGCACACGGGTCAGAGGTCGTTGCCGATGCTCTTAGCAAAAGCAGCCATGCCATACAACAGACTTTGTAGCACATTATCACAATCTGTGATCAATGTGACCTTCAGGAGGTCTCTGGGAGATGATGTCTTCCATTAGCAAGGACGCAAAGCTTTCATCTCGGATGGGGACAGCCAATAAATACAGCGAGAAAGCTTGGTCAAAGGCATGGCCGCCATTGCACAGCTGAAGCTGGACGAAACCAAAGATGCTTTAATGTCATTGCTTAAACTTGCTTGAACGACTGTGAAAAACGAAATGGGAGCAGCTGTATCTTTTAAAGCCCCACATAGCACACTTCTCCTGGGTTACAAGAGAAGCGTGTGGATTTTAGGGGCTAAAAATCATTACAATATAGTTTTACATCTCCTCTCTTGCTTCTCTCTGGAGCTCTAGAAAGAACCGCTTATAATCAAAAAACAATTAAAGTCAAACTTTCTCAGATATAGCATATTCAATACGTGGGGGGAAAATGTTTTAACTGCTGTATAATATGGAGCATTGTAGGTGTCTTATAGCCCCACAGCATGCATATTATTTATTACATATACACTATATTAAGATTATCTCATGAAGCTAAATGCATAATTTGGGTTTAGGCCTCTGGGATTTTCAAAACAACAAGATACTCTGATGACATCATGAAGTAGCAGGGGATCACGGGAGTCATTGTCTTTGTTGCCCTGCAGTTAACTTCTGCTAATTTAGATCCTAATTATCTGCAGTGGTCTTCTCCAAAACAGACTCAATGATTAAAACAGGCTAAATACTATACTACGAATTAAACAGGTTTACATAAAAAGAATCTCTTCAATAACCATTGTTCCAAAGTGCAAATCAACAAAATGTATAACATAGGTCATTTTCAGGCATCTGTAATGTGTAAAATTTGCATATTTTCCCGCATGTTTGGCACGTTAGATCTTCTTTTGTTTAATTTGCTAACTAGCCTTTAATTTTTTAATATTCAGAGGACATAATGGTGGAAAAGTGCACTCATTCATTAAAATCTGTTTTAAGAGTTCTACAGCAGTTCCTCTTGTATCCCATTGTTCAAATTGAAAAATGCAAATTGTATGTGATTTTTTTGTGATTACAAGTAGCCTAATCTCATTTGTAGGCTGCAAATGATGGAGACCAACTGATTGTGGCATATTTATACTGTCTTTATACCATAAACACTGTCTGCTAGCATATAGAAATATATATATATATGTGTGTGTGTGAGAGAGAATAAGCACCTGTGTGTTAGTAAAGAGACACTTTGAGGCATGGTCGATGGGGAGAAACTGTCAGTCCAAGCGCCCTCACCGTTCACTCATGTGAAGCCCTGCTCTCACAGGTCTGTGTCCATGAATAATTCCGGAAAATTATCCTTCAGAAGACGAAGCCTGCCTGCCCACTTGAGATCTTCCAAAGTGCCCCGCTCCCCCCCCTCCCCGTCAGGCCCCGTCAACCCGTTCTCTTACCAGATGGTGGCTGCCTTCCTCGTCGTAGTCGTCCTCGCCCCCGTCGGTCATCTCGCCTGCCTCCACGTCCAGCCCCCCCTCGCCGGCCTCCTCCCCGGAGTTCTCCGCCGTCTCCGAAACGGACTCCTCATGCAGGGAGTCGCAGTTGTCCTCGTACTTCCTCTGAGCCTCTGAATAAGGGAAGGAGGGTAGCTCAGTTTTCTAGTGGAAAACTTTGTTTGTCTATATTTTTATATTTTCCTCGAGCTGCGAACACAAAGTTCAGTGTCAGACCTCCTAGCAGTCCCTCGGGGCTACACTTTACACTCCTCTGCTGTGTGGTTCGGCTACATTTTGTCTGTCCTGTGTCCTCCACCCACACGTTTCTAGAATACACTTCCATTTTAACTGAAGCGGCAACACTGCGGCTGAATGGATGATGGCGTGGACAGCTCCTGTGTGGGTGGTGGAGACGAGCTTTTGGCATGATTAACTATTTTTGAAATTTCCCTGATTGCTGCAATCTCACAATGCACGCCTTTAATACACAGTGGGCAGTGAAGAGGCAGACAGGAAATAAAGGGGGGGATAGAAATGGGTACGACATGCAACAAAGGTCCCTCGCTGGAATTAAACCAAGGACTTATGCAGTTATGCGGTATACGCAGCAGCCATTCAGCCATCAGGACACTTGGCAATATCTCTGTAAGGGTTGTTATTTATTTTTTTTTTTTAAAAAGGGACACTTTATATTGCTTCCTGAATCTGGTTTAGATCAAATCACAAATCACACATCGGTTTGCCTGGAGGAGACTTGGTGTGATTTATCTACTGTTCAACATGTACTAAAAAAAAAGAAACGAGTGTTTGAACAAGCCAGTGCAAAAACACACTTTGTGAAAATTGGAATATGCATTTTTCTGGTATAAAGTCGGAACGATGTTCACGGCGAGCTGTACTCGGGGATGTTCCTGCGGTGTGAGTTATCTATAAAGACCTCTCATATAAAATGAGTCAGCGTGGCGTTGACACCTGTCTGCTGTCATGACGGAGAGCTCTGCTGCTCTTATCTCCCGCAATGTCACTAAGACTTATGGCTGGTGTGTGCTCTTAATTTCCCTCCCTCAGCGGCTGCCGTCCCCCCCCCCTTCCCCCTCGCTTTCCCCAGCTCGCTTTCTGTTGGCTTCTCACCGGTCTCGGCCCTTTGCTGCTTCTCGATTTTCTCCAGGCGTCCCAGCAAAGAGTCGATCTTCATCTTGATCTGAGTGAGCTCCCGTTTAATAGTCTGAAGCTGGTCCGTCTTCACTGCTGCAACACAGGAAAAACAAAACAACAAAATATTTTTAAAAAAGTGCACCTTCACTTGCTGTGACTTTAAGATGGTCCAGGTTTCTCCTAATTCTAATTCTTACACACGTTTCAATTATGGCTTTGCGTGCGGTTTATTACAGAATGCATGCTGCCATTCGTTGATACTGTTAGTTTTTAGTTTTTGTCATATCGTAACTATGAGTCACGCTTTCGTCTCCGAAGAACATCTCGATTGGGCAAACAGCAAAATTGTGGACCTGCTGTTTTCAATTTGAAGATTAGTGCATGGCTTATGTCCACCACGCTGTGCAGAGCTGCTAAAGTTTGGCTCCACAGCGTCAATATCTGAGCGAACTCCTGTTATCTTTCAGCTGCCAGTAGATGTTTGGCGCTGGGTTGTTTTTTATTTTTCCCCCCACTGAAGAATGATATATTGCATATTAGCATGTTAGCTTGACCATGATGCGTTTTGAGCTCATCTGATTGTCCAAGAGTTTGAAGAATTAAACTGTCAAATGCTTATAAGCTTGAACTAAATTCAAAACAAGCATATATAAGCCTCATAATATTCTGTTTGAATGAAATAAAACATTAATGGATTCATTGTGTACTCAACGACACAGTGCAGTAAAATTAAATCAAACTTCATATATAGAACATTAACTGCCGGTTAACATTAATGCACCCTCTACAGATTGCCTTGGCATAAGGAGGATGTTCAAGGGCGAAAGAATAGAGTTATAAATGGTAAATGGACTGCATTTGTATTGTGCCTTTCTAGTGTTTTTGACCACTCAAAGCGTCCATTCACACACACGGTGAAGCACTGATGGCAGGCAGTGGACTGATCATTAGAAAGTAATCTAATCATTCACAGGAGGAATGGAAGAGATGTAATAGCTGTTGATTCACAACTTAAATGCATGTATGTGCACTTCTTTCTACAAAACACAGTGTCATATTTTAGGCGGACATTTAATGTTCCATCCTCCTCTGCTGAGAGAAATCTGGTCTTTTGGTATTATTTTTGTACATTAGGCCTGTTGCTTCTGTCTCTTGTGATAAAAATGACATATCATTGAAGCATTTATTATAGAAATAGATACAAATATAGAATCAGTAAAGGAGTGTGCAGCGTAGTGTAAGCAAGATTATATATACACATATTCATTCAAGTGTATATATATATATATATATATATATATATATATATATATATATATATATATATATATATATATATATATATATATATGTGTGTGTGTGTGTTACTTCCTGCTGAGGAAGGCTCGTTTGCTGACACAGACACTGTTTACCTGACCCAGTGTTTTTATAAAAAAGACTAAAGGATATTTTGAGAGCCGGCCGTTTCTCACTTTTCAACAACTCCTGCCAATTAAAATGTGAATACCCTGTGGTGTGTATTGTAATGTGATGCAAAACAGCATTTGGTGTGTTAATCCAGTCTAGTTTAAGTCTATAATGAATATGATGATCGCTCCATTTTGGAACGCCTAAATGGATTTAAGATCTAAAAAAAAAAAAAAAACGAACTCACAATTTGTTTTGAATGCAAGTTTAAATTTCATCCGCTCACTGCCTGATCACTGGCTCGAGAACAGCACCGCGAGAGAAACGGGGCATCATTTTTATCTCCCACAGCTTGTGTTTACCTCCTTGCTTTGGGTCTTAAATCCAGTCTTCACTCCAGAATACATTTTCCAAGGTTCGGGTAAATGAAGTGGAACTGTATCATGTCAAAGTTTCAGTCGTAACCTTGATAGGCAGGATGTCACCATTAATTCAATCTGGTCCGTCTCACAGTTGCTTAAATGAGGGCGTACTCCTTAGCAGCTTGCATTGAGCAGATTAAAGAATTTGGACCATGCACTAATAAAATAATCCTGTTCCTTAACCCTCGGCGGCTGAAATGTGTCATCTTTTGAGAGGAGGGGGGAGGAAAAAAAAAACAAAAAAACAAAGACCAGAAGTTGAGAAGAAAACATGAAATTCTTTTTGACACCTATCAGATACTGTCAAGGCTGGAAAGAGGACGGCTGAATGCTCTGTGAAACAAACCCAGGAGCTCCTGTAAAGCTTCAGCTGGGAAAAAAATCAAGAGGCAGTAAACATGCACAGAATCAACACAGCACTTGTTTGGTATCATGTCTGCTCTTTAAGCTACTTTCTTTGATCGGTGGTTGCACCCACATAACAATGGTTACAGTTCTGTTGCCAAGTAGGAGCTAAGCAGTTAGTGACAATATCTGTGAAATGGTAACGTTTTCTGACATGAGCTTGCCATGTACCAAAAGGATATCTTAATGTTTCGGAAGATTTAAGATCATGCTGAAAAACAAAGGCCTGTAGCGATACACCGACTCACAATTCGGTTTGTATCATGATCTTTAAATCATGGTTCGATACGCCTGCTAGCATCTTTCCACTGCACGTCATGTGACGACTTTCTACTGTGGCTGACAGAGGCAAATAGAGAAATGATACAAAACCAAAAACACACAAACATTTGGAATGAATGCGGAAAAAAAAAAAAGTGACCCGGTGACCTGGACCCGAGTGAAAGCAAAGACGCAAACTGTAGAGCTTAAAAAGGAAAAAAAAGGAATAAATTTCACAAAAGGTTCATAATTAGCAGTCACTAAACACTTTTGTTTCATTTTTTAGCATCTTCAATTGGGTCTGAACAGCGCAGGGTGTGCCACAAGCAGAGCCTCATGTTTCCTTGGCAACGGAAACAGACCATGCTGCTGGATAGTGTTATTTCCTTAAAATGGATGAGTAGGGCAGAGAAAAGGGGAAGATAGTGCACCGCTGAAAGCCAGATACAAGTAGAAATCACTAAAAAATAGTCATCAAACTGAAAGCAACAGAGCAGAAACCTTTTTGGTGTGAAAAAAAGAGGGAAAAGTTTGGTTCTACAATGATATCTCAGTGGCAGAGCACACTGAAGTGTCTCTCCGTATCTAACAGCAACCAGGAATACATACACACTTACTTCCTTATTCCAACATTATCTGAGCCCGCTCTGGGCAGCTTACTAGTTGTCCTTTGATGATAAGAAAGTGTGGAACAGTCTCTAATTTATCGGCGCCTCCAGGCCTTTTTCCCTTTGTGCTATCAGTCACATACTGTAAGCCGCAGAGGGAGAACATACACACATCCTAATCCAAAAATCGTTTCATCAACACGGCATCTTTGGCTAGCTCGGGGTTAAAGGAAAATGGGAGGGGAAAAATGCCTTTGTTATTTAATAAGCATTAGAGGAGATTTAGGATGTGAGTAATGGATCTAATTTTAGGACCACATGATGAACCATGATCGTATCTTGGGGATAGTGAGGATCACTTGAATCACTGGTCTATGAAGATTAAACTAGATAAAGAGTTTGTAGCTGAATTCAGACTTAAATAACTGTTGAGCTGTTATCAGCTTGGACTTGTAGACATATTAGGGGTACTATATCTTCACTTCTATATTATACTATACATTACTTCTTCTCCATCCACCAATCTACACAAATGTAAATAATGCAGCTGTTCCTAATAAACAAAAGCCATTTTCACAAAACAGAGAAATCTTCATGGTCTTGAGAACACTAGTGGGTAAAATCTAGTAGTTTTTTTAAAATTATTTTCCATTATGCCCATTTATTAATAATAAAACTTTAGCAGAGACTTATCATAAACCTGTAAAGATTAAATTCAACCCATATTTTGCTATCACCATATTTGGGGATGGCAATGAACAACATATCAATGGTCTAACATGAAATGGGGTGAGTCAGATTGACAAATCCACATATGAATTATGAACTATGCACTTCCTTAACTCTGTATTGTTTTAGCACTTAGATAATCCTTTTTTTGTTCTTTCTTGGAGGGGGGGCTCAAAACCTAATGGTTTCGGTTCATCAATCCTGTTTTCAGACACAGCAGACCGCTTCCCCTGCAGGTTTATCTGCTCTGCATCTGCCGCTGCAGATCAGATAAAATCTGCTGCACAATATACCTGCTCGGCTCCAAATGGTTACACAACTAAGCTGGTGAACGGAATCAAAATATTTTGCAGCTAAAGAACAAGATATTTACCCCAGACATAACTGCAGACACAGAGAAAACAGGAGAGTCAACACAAGAGAGCAAATGCTGGAGTAAATATTGATCGGCTGGCCAGAAACTTGACTACGAATGAATGGTGTGCTGGGTGTGTATATGGGCACCTGTCCCCTATCACTTATCACCTTCAGAAGGTGATAAAGTGTTCTGTTTACCACTTATTTCACACCCAATAAATGGACAAAGAAGTGCATTTAAAATAGAACAGGAACAAAAGCAGGAAATGTGACATTTTTTACCATGTGTGTGCCTCATGAATATTCAGGGGCTGGAAAAGTGTTGGATGGGGGAAGCTAATTTCCTTTTCACAGTCCTTCTTTAAACATGTCTACTTAAGCTGACACAGCGGATTGTGAATTAAAGTCAAAGTGGATTTAATGTGAAAAAAAAACAACAACAAACAAATCTATTCATTATCATGATCCATGCATCTGACAGCTGTTTTCTCTTTTCTCCCCCCCCCTTCAAGTGAATTATTACTTGCTGCGGCCCAAAAGCTTCAAACCGCTCACCCTGTTATTTGAACAAGCTAACCTTATTTTGCTTCCCAATCTATCTAGGCCAAGATCAATACAAACAGTGATGTTTCATAGTACTGACGGGGGCAAATTAGTCTCCCAAACATACAGCAGCGCTGCTTAGACAAGGGGAGAAAACTCATTGACTCTGTCCAAACGGATGGGATGGAAGACAGGCTTTTTTGTCCCCCCCCCCCTCTATAACGAGGTCCTCCTGACAGACCTCACCAAGCTGCTTGCCCTGATAACGCCGGTCTAGACAGGCAACAATGAAACAAACACTGTAGCCAATTACACCGGCTATGGATAGAGGCTAACGTTTAGGAAAGCGCCGCTGACCACGGTGCCACCGAGATGGCCCCAATCTCACGTTAATTACGTCCAGGAAGTTATGACGCGTCACCGGTTAATCAGGAAGATCGGAATGAGCTGCGGATGCAACCTGGGCGGCAGGAGTAACACTGTTTGCAGAACGGATGCCGTGCTGAACACACATTAGATTTATGTTTTGCTCTACATTGCGGGGTGGCTTGTTTTCCTGAGCTGCTGGAGTGAATTAAACAGCACGGCTTAATCACAACCACCACTTTTTCCTCGCCAGTGTCAGGGTTTCGAGATTTGCATTAAGCCATCGTTTTTTCTTTCTTTTTTTGAAAAGGACAACATGCCATTAACGGAATTAGCCAGTCCTCTTTTAGAAAAAAAAAAAAAAACAACAACCCAAAACCAAATGAAATCTGACTAGTCCATGGAAAAACACAAGACGAGTAGAAAGCACCTTATTTGTACGTACGTTTGAGCCCAGAGGAGGATGATGTGGGAGGTCTGGAGGATGAAGAGGAGGAAGAGGAGGTAGCTTTGACGGGGAAGGAGGTCTTCCCGCGGCGGGAGGAGGGAGCGAGCACCCTGGAGCGTTTGAGAGGGATCACGGCTCTGGGTGGTGGGGCCACTCGGCCGTGGTAGTCAAAAAGCCTCAAGAAAAGAAAAAGCTGTAATATTACACTTCACCTCTGACACGCTTTCTATAAGTCCCTGTCCATTAGAAAATGCCTACAGCATTCTGAAAAATGTAGGAGAGCTAAATGGTTTTTTCCCTTTTATTTCACCCTCACCTTTTCTTAAAGAGAAAAATAGATGGAGTTTTTTTTTTTTCCTTTCCCTTTTCCTTCTTTCAAACAGCGCACGGACACACAACATCAATCAGACATAACATCTACTAAAACCCTTTTTCTGTGCAACCATCTTGGCCATTATATACACACGCATGCAAATAATCGCTTCACATAGCCTCTAAGAGTGAAGAGGATGAAGACGAGGCTAAATGTCAAATGAAAAGTGTCGGCCGTGGCTGCTTTCATTGACAGCGGACGTCTGTCACAGCACTTTGACATTTAGAAAATGCCTCCACAAACACTGCACTCTGATCACTGGTGGATAAATGAGAGAGAAAACAAGTGCTCCTTCATCAGCGTGTTTGAGTAGCTTGATCTGTTCAGTCACTTGGACAAACTGTCTGCGGGAAGGTTACTGAATTAAAGGAGATTCGAGATCTTCAGGTAAAACCATTGACTGTTTGCTGAACCCCCCCCCCCCTGTAGAGTCATAGCTTAGCAACCATTCTGTAACTAGGGTTCCAGGTCTGTCAAGCTCTTATATGTTCTGAATAGCCTTTGTTAAAGTGGCATGTATGGGGTTGTATTAAGTAGGGATCGATATTTTATATTAATATTATAAGCAATCCTGTTCTATCAGTTGTTAAACGGGTCAAGATTTCTCTATTATCTAATTTATATTGATGGAAAATTGGTTTCTTCCAAATAGGAATCCCTGTGTGTTTGGGGGGAAGGGGAAGCTTGACAGGCAACAGAATCTACAGGAGAGATGTAGCGAATGGCCAACAGTGTCTTTGTTACATCTGAAATATGCATAACATTGTGAATGATACATACCTGCTGTAGAAATCATCCCTGTAGTACTCGTAATCCAATTCATAACCACTATGAGAGTGAAAGATGGAGAGCGAGGAGAAGGAGGAGGAGGAGGAGGGCAGAGACAGGGGGAGAAAGAGATAAAGAAAGTGACGGGCTGTATTAAACGCAGCCATTTTGGATCTGTCAAAAGTAAGCAGATCAAACTCAAGCTGATTTCACTCCAACGGACACGCTCCAGTTTATGCCTGAAGCTCACCGCAGGTTAAGCAGCGACCCTAAGCCACGCCGGTGTTAGAAGACCACAGACCAACAACGAAATAAAACATTTGCAGAGGGCAAGAACAGTGATGGAATGAAAGAAACATTTTCTTAGACCACAGAGAAGAAAATCAATGTTAAGATGGACAGGATGGTTAACTCATTTAGAATTCAAAGAGAAAATATGACATAAAGAGACGGGCAAAGAAGGAGCTGAATTGAAATGTTGCTATTCTCACTGGAATTTTATTTAGGATTAATGTAGTACTATTTCAATTCAGAGTGGTGTAGTGATGGTTTTCACTTTTCCTGTGTCTGCTCCATAATTACCATATTACATTTCTGGATGTTTTGAGCCTCAACTATAAAATGCAGATGAGGGTTTATAAAAACACAATGTAAAGACAGTCAAAATAGAGTAAATTGGCAGTAATATAAACTTCGCTTTGGACAAACTATCACAGAAAAGCATCCAGTTGAATACAGAGAAAACATGTCATATTCGACTCCAGGAAACAAGCAGCGCTTTGATCAGCTTGTGACCAGGAGATGTGTACGGGGCAGAAAATCAGGGTCATGCTTAATGAAGCTTATACAACAGCATCTCCTTTGAGCTTTACAGACCCGTGCCAAACCAACTCAAGGCTGGGGTATGTGGAGTGAATTAAAAACCAAATTAGAAATTCAAGGTTCAAAAGAAGAGGGAGAAGAAGAAGGAGGAGAAAAAACAACAACATAATTGGAATCCTCATATTCTAACGGTTACACCGCATTTACGTCAGACGGAGCAGCGGGATGTGAAAAATTGTTAATGGATGTGACAAGAGCTGCAACTTTGCATGTGAGGAAACAGCATGTGGTAAGGAGGACAAATCTTACCTGTAAACAGCAGAGAGCGGCCGTTTGGACCCCGCTTTAGGCCTGTATGGCTTAGGCTCACCTGCCATGTTTATGTCTGGGAGAAAAAAAACAAACAGACAAATCACTTGTTAGACATTGTTCAACTTCAACAAACAGCCTTTACATATTCAATTCCCAATGATGTAAAACAGAGAAATCCTCATACAACAGAATCGGAAAGCACAAAATGCTCTGCATGTTTGCGTCAAAATTATTTATTGAAAAATACTTTATCAAAGTAGTCGCTGTGACCTGATTAAATCCAGGAGACCTGGATGTCTTACACAGGAACATGTATTAAACAAAAACTTGACCAAGAACACAACAGTTATAATACAACGTGTGCCTGTGTGGACGCGGGGAAATGATGCAGTAAATCTAAAGGGAAGAGCTGGAGGAGCCACAGCATCATAAGATTGTTCACTTAACGATATTACTATGGCTAAAATCAAAAGTGAGAAAAGTCCAAGTGCATCAAAGAGCATATACCTTCACCAAGGCCAACGGTCACTTTTCGATCCGACATGAAAATGTGCAGCAAAACCAATATGTGTGGCTTTGGTCTTTTTTTTTTTTTTAACTATTAGGATGGTGCCAAATTGAATCATGTGGTAGAGTTCTGTCAACTGCTAATTCAATTAAAACATTCCAATGGCCAGCAGGAGTTATTTATTTTTTTGGGGGGAATCTTTGCCTTTATTTATATAGGACAGTAGATAGACAGGGAAGGGGAAAGAGCAGGGGAATGACATTAAGAAATGGTCCGGCCAGCTGGGAGTTGAACTGGGGACTTGCTGCCCAGGACACGTTTGCCCATATGGTATGCACCTTAATCATTGAGCTATCGGGTCACCTCAGGAGCCACGGAATATTAACAGAATCACTGTGCAAATTTCATAAGTGGGATCTGCCCAAAACTGAATGGGTTCATCCTTCCATCAAGTTTCATGAAAACTATCCAGTTTTTATGCATTACTGTTCATGGATGAACTAACGGACAGCATTCCTCTAGGGAAATTTTGAAAGAGCTCTGGGGGCTACTGCCAGAGTGTGGACATTATGATGAGCTTCTACAGAGATTCCAAACAAATACTAGTACATTTATGATATTATATACAAGGAGCACACCTACAACAAACATTGTCTTTTCAAGTATTTATTCAGCACCTTATCCCCCCTTCAACAGGTTTACTATACATGTTTGACATTTCAAAATTCCATATTTTTTCCCCAGACTATTAAAAAAAACATAAATAATTCATTATGTTATGCTTGTTTTCACTGAAGTGTATTATCTGACTAAGATGACTTGTCATCTGACCACATTCAAGTCTGGATGAATTTCTTAGGGAGCAGGACAATGACAGTGAGTAATGTGCCATTGACCAACACACTGGATTTGATGTTAGTGTTGTTTTGGGGAGTCCAGTTTCCGGTTTGTATCATAGCAGCTAAATAAAGGATGTAGAGGTTAGGAATTGGGAAATGCTAGGCTATTATATATGTGTTTATATCCGTCCTCACCACGAAATCATTCCCAGGAAAGCCAGACTCTTTTGATGAAAACTGCTCATTTTGTTCGTCTTCTGTGTAGAATAACCAAATGACGATTTATTTTCTTTTTATGCTCATAAACTGTGATCTTGCATAGAGTGAAATGTCACTGTAGATAGCTTGAACATGCTTTCTTACATAAAGACTAGTTGACTGCTATCGTGAAAAAACTTAGCAACTAGTAAAAATTACTATTCGTTCATTACTATTACCTACTGAAGTTTCCCCTACAGAGTGGTGGGTCTACAAGATTTCATTCAATATACATCGAATTCCTTTCGTCTTCCAGTGATAGCTCCGAGCTGTGCCTGAACACAAGGGAGCATGATTAAAATATCAATTGAAGCTCTCCAGAAACTCTGTGCCATTTTCACTTTAACAAACTGAACTTTTCATCTAAATGAGAAACACACAAAGCTGCAGTAATTTAGGACAATGCGGGTCAAGAGTTGGATTTCCAAGGCGAGACTGGAGATGTCGCTACCTGCAATGGAGGTATTATGCCAATGAAATGCTTGTGCTGATAGGAAAGAATCCTTGAATCGATAAAAAAGAAGATGCACATAAAGAGAAAGTCCAACAATAGCTGTATGGAAGAAAAAAAAAACAACAACACCAAAAAAGTCGCAATCAGGTGAGGTTTGTCAGCTTTGTGACCAAACCAGCCAGTGATGCAGAATTTTCAAATCGTGATCTGCGTGTTGCCAAATGGGTTGTAAGGTCCTTGTATTTGTTGTGTACATTATAAGTGGCTTCTGGGAGAGGAGCCAGTGGGTCAGAATAGGCACAGTGGTTCCAAGTGAAACACTCAAAACCGGAGGAAAAACAGTCCAGAAATATTACGGTTATAGCAGACACAAAGCAATATCCCAAAAGTAAATCAGAACAAACTGCATGAGAATAACATCTTCAACCGAGCTGCACAGTAGTATTAAAAGTAGCCTCCAGTCAGTAGACGGTTTTGAGCAGTATAAATAAATAAAAAATAAAAGATGAATAAACGACACAGAAAAAGAGGCAGAAGAAAATGAATCACTTGAGGCAAATGTGAGGAAAAACAAATATTCTCTGCATAGTCTAACCAGAATCCTACCCTCCTCTACCTTTTTTTTTATATTGTCATGATGATCACACAACTGATTTCCATGAAAGCTAGTCAGAAAGGCAACCAACCGATCAATCAATCAACAAGGTGTCATTGAGACATTCAGCCCAAAGTCACTCTCTTGGTTAAGTGACTCTGAGGTATCAGATTACTTCAAAGGCACTTTTCTTTTTTTTTTTTTTGATAAATCACCGTTATTTGTATGCAGCCATGTTCTCGCCATCATCATCATTTGGCCCTGCCAGCAATACACATTTGTTTAAATAATTCATGCGCTTGCTCTGCCTCCCTAACCCGACACTAAAGTGGAAGCAGGCCAATCCCCAGGAGTGGAACTGCGCTGGCGTGAAAATAAGCTTTTGGCAAACTCTTGCCTCCTTGTCCCAGTGGCTGCTCTTGTGAGAAATATGATTAAACCCTGGTCTGTTTGTATACCAGCTACTTAGACATGCTAAAACACAGACTTTTTAAGGCAGAGATGCATGGCTAAATGAGTCTATGAGTGTGTGAGCATATTGGAGGACGCAGCAGGTTGTGGGTTGACCGTGATGCAGATTTAAATTATGATTTTGGCCATTAACCCTATGGTTTACTTGGTCGCATGGAGTGCAAACATTTAATTAGACCTCAATTATCCAGCTAAGTATAAACTGCATCCAAAAACTCAAGCAATCAAAACCATTCCAGATCTCAGATGTTATTTTTTGGAATTGCTATGTGGTTCACTTTAGTACTGTCTTCTGCCAAATGCCTTCTACACTGTGGGGCAAGAACTAACAATTATTAATTGTTTCAGTCTAAAAAAGAAAAGAAAAAAAAATAGTGAAAGTTCCCCAATTGTCCTGAAGCCCATTGAGATCATAACAATTGCATAAACAAAACAAAATCCATAAATCCTCACAATTCAGAAGCTGGAAATAGTACTATATTGTCTGCATCCAGGCAAAACCTACTCTGTAGACACATGTAATGCGCTTTCACTTTTATTAATGTTATATTTCATAGAGCTGTTATTTTAATGACGGTAATGATTTTTAAGGAAGCTTGACCGCCTTGGATATATAAAACCCTGTGATTGAATTCACAAGAGAATAGTTTTTTTGTCATTGCACAGAAGATACAATGAAATTCAGTGCATTCAGTCGTCAATCAGTCATCTTCTATACCTGCTTATTCCTCATTAGGGTCACAGGGGTCTGCTGGAGCCAATCCCCGCGCATTACGGTGAGAGGCAGGGATACACCCCAGATGGTCGCCAGCCAACAGCGCTAACCCCTGCTCCACCGTGTCGCCCGTCAGTGCATTCATGTATATATAAAAAAACCTAACCCTTAAATAATAGAATACACAGGTTGGTCTGAGTGGTTTGGACACATCTGCGTAACATGACAGTGCTTCCTATACATAGACCAATTTGCGGCACAGTGCCACAGAATGAAAACAGAGTGCCACAAATTGATTCTGCGTTTTTACAATTTTTTCAATGCAGCTCTGGCATTCTTGCTCACACAGAGAACTTGATAGAGGTCGGGAGAGAGAGAGATCAACAGCCGTGCATACAGTGCATGTGAATGGGGGATACACTTGCAATGGCCTAACATTTTCAACCACCCCAAGCACAACTCAAACCTAAAGTGTATATTAAAATAATGTACCGGATCTCCTTCCTGACCCGCTTATTTTAAAAAGGTTATGCTTTTATGCTTCATGCGCTTGGCTTCTATAAAACATCATCTCTTGCATGTAAAACAAGGCGATACCATGTTGATGCACAGCTATAGTTGTGAGCAACCTGCCTTATTGTATTAGCGCATTTTGTCCCACCAGCATTCATGCGAACATTAATAATAGCCATGAAGCCAATAATTTCCCACTACCCTACATACAATGCATGAACACTTACTCGTGGGGATGCCTAACTGATAATATGCTGGAAAGCTTTGCGCAAGTCATTCACTCACTGGCATGCCTTACAGTCTAAGCACCACACAATGCGACTTGGTCAGTGGGAAACATGTGAAGCCCGAGAGGAGACAAGATAGGTTCTTGAATCTCATGAATCCAAATGACTTGCAGGGTAATTTTTTGTCTAACCTGACAGAAAATCCAGAAATAATGGTTTAAATCAAAGGCATATTAAGCATAAACCTAAGTAATCATAAGTCTATTTTTGCCAGCTCCTTACTGCCACGTTTTTATACAGTCTTAGTTTTGTTAATCTACATTGTTACTCTGCACGAACCTGATGCATCATTAGTCAGAATATTTTGTATATGTGCAGCACTAAGGCCTCGTTTTGGTATGAACATGCTGTATCCTGTGTCAAGGACCAGAACAGTATGGTTTATTCAGTGTGTGTCAGTTGCTCTGCAGTCCAGTCAGACAGAGAGGCAGCCAGAGCTCTCCGTGGTGCTGAACAACTCACCAAAGGAAGCGGTAAGGGACTGTAGCATTGCTATAGAACAAAAAGGGGCTCGACCTAGCAGCAGCCTGAACACACGCCTTGAATTTTGCAGCTGTGAATTTATTTACGGACACGTTTGAGCCTGACACCTATGTTCTATTTCCATCCAGAGAGGAGGGCGTCTGTCGGTCTGTGGATACGGAAACAAACACGGCCCACGCAGAAACATTTAAGGTGACACGGCTGAGGCAAGGTTCTGGAGGTAAATCGCATTGGAAAGACGGGGGCCGCGGAGCGCGAGTAATCACGGAGGACAGACCCGTTTTCCTCTGTCAAGTAAACAAGGATCTGTGATTCCCTGGAGAAACCTGCCCGTATGTTTTATTGGTCTCATTTGTCGCCTTACGTCTCTGTCTCCCTCAGACTGCTCGCTCATGCTTCCTGCTCTGGCCTCAGCCTCACCCGATCCCTCAACGTCTCTTCCTCTATCTCCATTCTGCTCACTTTCGCTGCCTCTATCACCTCCGCTTTCCTCACGCATGCACTCACACGAGATGATATCTAACCCCCACCTCGCCATCCGTCACTCTCCCTCGCATCCCGTATTTCTTCCAGAGCCTGGCGGAGCACTGAGGGAAGCTCATTATGAGACATTTCAGTGCTGAGCATCACCTGTGGGGCCATTCTATTTGACACCTGCCGACGACAGCTCCGCAAGTCTTATTCCTCCTCCTGCTTTTCAGCAGTGCGGGATGAATAGCAGTGGAGCGACGGAGGCTTTGAATAAATCAAGGCTATAAACTGTGCCATATGGCGACGTATTGCGAGGGGGAATCACTGGGATGAGAAAGTACTCCAGTGAAAATCAACAGGGCCCAAAAAAAAAAAAAAAAAAAAAAAAAAAAACATAAGGAGAGGACGACTGTGGAGGATGCGGGAACAGGTAGACACCTTCTTATTCCTGGAAGGAATATGAATGAACTAGCGGAGCAGACACAAAACCAGCTGGTCCTGCCGAAGCCACAGCAAATCAGACTGCAATCTTTTATTTCTCGCCCCCGCCTCTCTCTGTTTTTTTTTCCTGAAAGAGATGATCTACCTTTTTTTCCCTTCCTCCCTCACACAGAGTGGAAACCAGCTAATAGCCCGAGGGATCAGAGGAAAGCTAACAGGCTGGGGTCATGACAAGGTCGGCGAGAGGGAGAGACTGGGAGATTGTTACTCAGTCAGCCAAAGAAGCTCTTTGTATTAGTGTGGGCAGACTGTCGGAAGATGGACAGGTGGGCAGATTCCTGAAAATGTACGGTATTTCTTCTGCAACGGGCTGTGGTTTTCAGCCTGCCGGAATACCGACTAAACGGTCGCTCAGTTCTCCATAACAATTTCTGAACAGGCTTCTCTTTCAATGTGGTGGTCTGGTATTATCGTACATGTCAGGCATCACACACTGAATACCATATTAGACAAAAAAAAAAACATTTAGTGGCCGATCCCCTTGTTTTAAATCGGTTCAAATTGCTAGGCCAAAAATCACAAAAAAAAGCCAATGAAAAACAAACTAGCCTCTTCCACATACAATTTCCTCAACAGTAGCCTCACAACCAAAATACAGCTGCTTTTTGTTTGTTTTTACTGCTGCAAATGGCCTGGTTGGATGCCATTAGTGCAGCAGAGAAGCTATAATTGGCAAAACAATAATTGATGTGTGTCAGTTATCCCCCCTCTTAATGTCTGGGTCACAATAGAGAGACCAAAACAGGCAAGTGGGGATTTAAATGACATAATTATCCTAAAGGCACCTTTAATTAAATGCTGGAGTAGAAGTGTGATTTTTTTTAAACAAATTAAAGTTGTTTGAGAGAATATCTTTATAATGAGAGTCTAGAGTGTATAGAGAGGGGTACGTGATTAATATGGATACTATCAGCCGCGTACCATTTTTACTGATGGTTATAACTTTATTAACACACAACTAACTCGTTAACAGGGCAAAACACCACAGCCCACAATATATAACACAAATAATTGCACATTTACAAAATTAAACTGCCAAACAATATGCTCGGTAAGCTCGTTAACTAGCCATGTAGTATTGGCCTGCTAACAGCCGGGAGAGGTCAGAACATTACATTCCAGAACAGAAAAGCCAGGTAGAAGATGAAGAGATAGAAGTGGGAGATGTAACAGAAGAACTTGGCCCAAGAGAGGAGCGGCGTCTGCTTCTTGGATGATCAAAAGAATATATATATTGCAAAGTTTGCAGAGACACTAGTAACTTACTCAACACCTCAGCAGAAAATATGTGCTGGAACACAAAGTCCTCAGATTCAAGGCCGTCAACCAATCGAATCAATGAATCAGCAAGGCCAAAGGCTCGGAAAACAAGAGAAATATTATTATGCAATGACATGGCCCTACTACAGACAGTCCAGACAGACAGGTTCAAAAATATAAAAAAAAAAAAAAAAATTATTATAATACATTGGATATATTACAAAAGAATATTGAACCAGGAATTTATAAATAGAGTAAAATAACTCTACAACCAGTGGCTCCCCCACTTTGGAACTGTTGATCGTAGTGTGAACTTGATGAGGAAGCAGCACAAATAGCCTTATAACTTTAAAGATTTATAACATTTCATTATACTTTATAAGCCAAGTCATCAAGCTCTGTCATAGGATCAAACCTGGGAAATTTATGGGACAGTTCTGCTGACCACATCAAGGTGCAAAGCGTCTTGTCAGTGGTTCTCCCTTTGAGTTATCGCAGACGTTCAGGACACCAACCAGCTGATCGACAGCAATAAACCCCCTTTCAGAAAAATCAGTGGAAAAACCTTCACGGAATGAGTGATGCGTTCTTTTCTTTTCCAAACAGAGAGAAAACAGTCCCCACAGACCAGAGCTGATGGCTCTACAATGAGCTATTTGATGAGGTAAGAGACGGGGAAAGAAAAAGAATGAGAAACGGGCGGTGCGACGCTGGGGGAGCTGCCGATCAACTCCTCATGGAACAAGAAACTCCGGCGCCGGTCTACCCGAAGTCTTAATTGAACAAACCAACTAATCATGGAAATTGTTCCACGGCGGGGGACACGTACGCAAGGAGACAGGAACAAAGTGAAGGAGCTGAATCAGCACGGTGATGGAAACAGAATGGACAGGTAGGGATGTGGGAAATTCATTATCGCTCTAGCTGCAGCTCGCTTGTCTGACATGAACTCTACACATAACCGCGAGGCCAGATCTGTGAGGGACGTAAGGTCTAAGATGAAGGAATTGCTGCATCTAATCCTCAACATCATATATCATGGCCTGCAGGCAAGGCTCTGGCTGGGCAACACAAAGCCTCAGATGAGATAAGATATTGCAGGTATACTGAAAATTTTATTCAGACTTTGGGGAAATCTGAGTGAATTACAATTGAAAATGGCAAATTCATGCTTCACACTGAAACAGACCTCACATTTCTTTCAATTCACCTTCGGAGATGAGCCTCGTTCTGATTTTTTCGGCGCCTGCCGATCCCTCGATCATGGTCACTGAGGCTTTGGTCTCTTTCGCGCTGAAATAACTGTTTACCTTTCCCTTCATCAAGTGCTGGCGTATTTTCAGCACCTGCAGAAAAACCGCTTGTTTACTGACACTTCTCCACAAGAGAGGAGTCTCAGCAGGCAAACGCCATGGACGGATTATTGTTTAATTACAGGGGATAAAAAAAAAAAGGAAAACGAGTAACCAGGAACCATGAGGGGACTATCTGCATATCAAACGGCGCTGTTCTAGGAGCCGTAGTTGATCAAACATTAAGCAGGACTGTTAAGGAGAGGTTTAAAAAAAAGATTACATTACTATTTTTTCTCCTCATTGTGTGAACACTTAGCAAAAAATGAATAATCCATCTATTCATCTCAGATGTTATTAAAAAAACCTTCACAACTTTCAAGAGGACACACGTTTTTTGAGATATTGGTTGAACTCCCAAATACTTTCTCTAAAAAAAACTAACTCTGTGACATGATAATATGCAAATATGGATTTCCAGGTTTGCTTTACTAAACGCAGAGAATATGCAATTGGTTTTTGTTCCTAAAAATACCATGTATCATCTAGAAACTCCTCACCGCAAGTTTATTTATTTAGTTTATTTAATTTTAATTCATTTACGGTTTCCCAAATATTGGCCATTGTGTGGTGCCGGGCCACAGAATGAAAACCACAGTGCCACAAATTGAATCCACCCCCCTTTATTTCCTTTTTCTAAAAGGCAATTCTGTCAAAAGTCGTAGGAGATCACCACAGTTCTCTACGTCAGGTGTATAGCACCACACATTGCTACTTGGTTTGTATGAAACATTGTCAATTGCCTGAATGTTTAACCTATAAATGAATCTATAAATATGTTTATTGCAGGAAAAAATGTCAATCACATCTTCCTAGATCCCAAGGTGACTCATCAACATATCTGCATTATCAAAGATGTTCAACACAATCTAAAACAGAGGAAAGCAGAATATTGGAGAAGCTGTAACCAGTGAATATTTAACATTGTTTAGTTTTGTTTAACACAGCTGTTGAAGATCTGAGATTGTGTTGTGTTTTTTCCCTCAAATGGCTATTTGATCAAAATCATTTCAGTATTTAAAAAGTAAGAAACCTCTTAAATTCTCTCTCAGTGGCTTTAACAGTTCTGCTCAGGCGTGTAACTAATGATTCTGTTATTGATCTGAATGTCCTAAGAGCTATTTAAATAGTCTGGGTTGTCCCTTTAGATGGATAATGTCAAAAAACTAAGACGACCAGCAATTCTAGAGGTCCCAATCACCATTTTTTAAATTAATGCAGATTTCTAAACTCATCTACTTCCCGGGCTATAAAACGATGATCAAATGCCTCAAAAATCAAAGCCACTCTTCCATCTTGCCACTCTATAATACAGACCAGAGTTCACTAAACACCCGTTTTATAACACATCAACATCTCACTGAACATCCAATTACAAAACCGGAGCCTTGATCCCCCAGTTAACACTGAATGTGACTTTGAGTGTGCTGCCCTGCCTCGGTGCATCTCTGCGGCTGCATTGACCAAAGTCCAAGGTGATGAGCTCATAATCCCTGACCCCTTCAGGCACCGGCAGAACGGATGAAAGGCATCGCATTGGTTTGAGATCACATCCCTCCGCCGTGACTTAGAAAACCCAGCCAGCGGTCTTACACGAGACAACAATGATGCGCTTTAAAAAAAGCGGGCAATTTGGGGCGTTTGAATGGACGACTGCGGCCTGGTGAGGGGGACCGCCGCTGAGCTCAGCGGGAGCGGGGCATTCGGCGGAACACACAACGCGCAGTTGGGCACAAATGCATATGCATTTAGAACAAGCATTTTCTTCCGATATCCTGGGGTGAGAAACAATCATGACAACCGTTGATAATCTCATTGGTTATAGCCGGCGATTTCCCTCACTGCTAAAAACAAACCTTTATTGGCTCTTTGGCGTGGAAGCTACCACAGGAATCTTTGAGTTGTTCTGTCATCATGCAGCTTTAGAACCCCCACTAAGACATTTATATTTCCTTTTGACCAGGAAATAAAAGAGAATTGAGAGAAATTTGAAAGGTATATTGCTGCCTTAGATGCATTAAGAGGTGACATAATTCCATAAGCGCCTTTCAAAAAAGCAGTGTTCCCTCCATAGGTGGGTGTGCGCACGAGAGACGAGCGCTGTGATAGGAGAAAAAAAAACAGAAAGCGATGTTACAAGTTCTCCAATTATTTCAGTTTGCTTCCTGCAGCACTTGATAGACATTCATTTCAACATTCTGCAGACCAGTGCACTGCTGCTGTCACAGCAGTCGACTGTGCACGTTAGATCCAATGTTAATACGCGCCATTCACCGAAGCCTGTTGCTCTAAAAACTCGGTGCTCCTTCACGGTGAGGACAAAAGAAAAAGAAAACCTGCCATTTTGCAGCGTTCAAACTTGATGTGGATAATAATTTGTCGCTTAGTCGACATGTCTCAATGTGTCTTTATCACTGAATGCTTGTCTTTATGCCACAGCTTTTGGCACTTCTCCTGGCAACGGTCCAAAAACCCTTTGCTCCCCTTGAATGCGGGAGTGGGAGGGGTTCTGCTGGTGGGAGAAATGAGGACTCTGTGGGAGCGACATCTTGTAACAACTCTGTCACATTATTTCACCCTCGGTAGAGGACACTCATTACGTCTTCTCTGACAGATTTAAAAAAAAAAACTCTGGTATCACAGTGGATGTAGTTTCCTGACCTGGTCAGACACAGTGTGGAGGCATAGCTGGTGATTTCTTGTCTTTCACTCTATTACAGCAATTGCTTCTGCATCTAGTATCTGGAGCAGATAATATTCTCTAATTGCCTGTGATTTACTCAAAAAAAATAAATAAATAGCAGCTAACTTTAAGAGCTCCACCAAGTGCTATGCATGATTTGTATTCCTTCCCATGGACATGCAAACTGAAATTGTGGGCGACGTTGAGCTAAGCTGAAATGGAGCGTAGTCTGCAGGCAGGGAAAAAAACAAAAAAAACAAAAAAAACCAACTCAGACACACAAACAAACAACTGCCTTTGACACACGGCTTGAGATTCTACATGGAGGACATCTAACAGAAGATGTAACACCCCCCCCCCCCTCCCTCCGTGCCATAAGCGGCGCAGCCACAATCTAAAAATCTGCAGCAAAGAAAGACACATTCATTTGGCGCGCTGAAGCCCTTCAATCAAGACAGATACAGCGAGTGAAACAAGAACTACTTAAGCCCAGACATTTGGAATGCAATCTGCAGAGAAAAGTTTAAAGCACGATTGTCTGACGGGGGTTTTCTTTGTGCCATTCATTCTGATTAGCATGTCTCCAGCCTCAAAAGTCTCCCTCGCCTGAATATGAGAAAACGCGCCGCAGTCACGTACTATACACAGACATAACACACACACACACATGCACAGAAAACAAATGTGGGTAAAGCAGAGGGCTGGAACCCAATTTGATCTCCAAAGATTCCTGAGCTGCAAAACCTTCAATATTTATGGCTTTAACGGAAACACTCCTGCTCAGATTCACAGTAAAGAGGTGGAGAGGTTCTCCTTTCCCCAATTAAATGAGTCACAATAACACAATGAACATATGTGAATATTCATCTTTTTATAGACCAGAAAGAAAGAAGAGCCCCTTGAGTATCAGAGAACAGGGGTGGGTTTCAAACAGCACATTTATACCAACATAAGACATTTTTGTTAATTAATTTTTTTTATACATTTTTTAAATGTAATACACAATCATTATTCATAGCTGTTGGTACAAGACAATAAATAATAAAAAAGACCATGTCTCTAACACTTAGGAAAAATGTTTCTTTAAGGTTATTTGGCACACTCATATCCACTATTCTAACATCACTGAATCCACACTGTATGCTGCTGGATGCAGTTTTTCCCCACCTCTACACTAAAGTTGAATGATTTTAAGAAAAAATTGTGATTTTTCTGGCAGATATTGCGATTTTGATTTCATTCACAATTTTCGTTAAATCAAGTTTCAGTGCACAACATGTACAAACATCACAGAAGCTCACGTCATAGCATTAAAACAATAAATGCTGTAACTCTAATGCAAGAATGAAAAGTCAACAATTGATTTCAAAGGTAGTTCTATTTATTAATAAGAAACATGTTATACACAGGCTACATCAAATGCTAGAGCAGTTATTACGGCTTAAGAACATTATGTACAACAAAGTAGAGCAAAAAGGTCTTAACTATACAAGTATCGCAAGGTCAGGGAGGCAACATATACTTGTGAAATAGTTTAGGTTAGGAAAATAGAAAAAAGATTGCAGCTCTGACGATCTCAAGATCATGTTGCATGGAATTGCATTTGTTGATCTAAAACAACAGATGGTTTCAGGCCTACTCCACACTACTGGTAACAGATGGTAAAGAGAGTGAAATTTCGACTGTCCCACAACAAAAGTAATGGCCCATTCTCCGGTGCTTACACTGCTTACGCATGAAACCAATGAGTCTCTCAAACTGTACTTGTGGGAGTTTGTGTCCCTGCAGAGGCCTGATGGAGATGCTGTGTCCAGCAGGAGCTGGCCAAGGTGCTTAAAGTCATTGGTATATTGGTATACAATAAAACCTGGGAGTTTGTAATAAAGCACATCGACATAAACAGATTTACTGTCTGCCCGCTGCATAAATCAAACTCAAATATTGCACTACACGACTACTATGGTTTCTTAATCACAGGGGCTGGGACCTGGCAGCCTCTTGCAGCCTTTCTGGCTTAATAGCTGACGGATCAGGTTCAGAACCTCCTGAAACGAGCTTAACTACTCCACCATTTGAGCCCACACACACAGATTCCTTGGCTTTTCACCACCTCTCTCGCTCTTTCGCTCGAGGGCTCTAAGATTTTTTTTTTTTTGCCTGCTCTTGTCGTCTTTTGACACAGATTCTTCTGTGCGCCGCGTTATGGCTGAGCAATTAATTTTTTATCAAAACTGCAGTTTTCAAGCCAAATCAAGGAGGCACAATATTTGTTAAAAGGTGAAATGTTGAATGAAACATTGCCTGTAGTGATGTCGCACCGTAATCATCTGTAGTCTAGGGCGGAAGTTTGTCTGTCTGATGCAGCGCTTCTAGACAGTCGTCCTGAATCAGTGCAAAACTTGCCTGAAAATTAATGGATATCGCTGTAAATGTGTGTGTGAGAATTTCTTGCATTAGAAGTGCCCGATCTGCAGGAATAAATGAAATTATGCAATATACTTGCAATCCCGCACTGAAATTCAGGCCATGTGATTTGGAAGATAATCTAATTATTAAAATATGTGAAAGAAAAAAAATCTCAGAAAAGCTAGAACTAAATGTATTCAATGCAAAAATCAGCAGACATAAATTAGTGGATACCAACTGGACTTTATAAAATGGGATTTTCTGGTGACAGCCCATGTTGAAAGTGTCAGAGCAAGCTGGGAATAAACATGTATCTGGGAGTGTTCCTCGGTTCATGCTTTCTGATGGAAAATCTCTGATTTGGGAATTAGTTGGGTTCCACTCTGCCTGCACACCCACGGTTTCGTCTCCCTGGTGACAAGGCAAGGATACCCAATATAACGCATGACAAATTCAATATTTTAAATGTTGGGTCTGATCGCAGCTGCAAGAGTAATACTGCAAAATTAGAAGAAACCTCAGGTGTCCCAGTGGGAAGGAAGGGATGAATGAATGAAAGGATTAGCCCATGATTTCATCAGATGAGTACATGCTGGGAAGAATTAATAAAACAACAGAGACGTAGGTTCAGTTCTGGTTGAACTGAACATTTTTCATTCAACATAAACATTTTTCATGCTGATGGTTGTATGTTAAGGGCTGGGCTTCTTTTGTTCTATGCAAATGTCTTGTACTGCTACAAAAAAATTTGATTATACAAACAAAATATGTAAATCCAGATAGTGACGCAGCGCAGTCTATTTGTAGCCTGTGCTGTGTGCATATCTTAAAAAAAATCTACACAGATTCACTCATCTTCCCCCAAAAGAGCACTTGAAAATCTGTCTCACATCCTCGAGATTTACAGGAGACAGGAAGGGAAGTCATGGTGTCCGAGTGTGAAATGTGCCGTTGGCCAACACTGATGGAAGCAACCTTAAAGCTGCAGTGCGGGACTTTTACATATAAATGAATGTCCAATCTATTTGAGTCCTTGCCAAACAAGTTCACCCAATGCTGAATAAGCCGATCACAGCAGGTAAATCTCTCTGTATTTCCCAGTAGAATGATTTTTTTTTCTTGTGTCTGGAAACACTCCCTGACGGCTGAAATTCTGACAGCATAGGGGCTGTGTGACGCTATAAAAGATTATTTTTAATATTAAAAAATTGTTGGGTCCATAAAATGTCTGAACATTGTGAAGTACGTTGACAACCCTTTCCCAAAGCCAAAGATGGATCCACAAATGTCTCGTTTTGTCGACAACAGTCCACAAGACTGTTGTCGTTAACTGTAATAGAAAACTAAAGACGCCAAAAATAAATACATTTGAGAATCTGGATTTTTTTTCCCCATATGAATGAACTCATAATGATGGATTGATTCATTATTCATTTTTGTTTCTTTATTTCAAGGTATGGCCATAAGCGTGACGTGACCCAGTCATAACTGTTATATAACACAGTCATGACTGCGTCATAAACATTATGTCTATGTCATAAACATTTATGACTGCTGTCATTAAGTGTCATTCATTTTTGTTTTTTAATCACAGGTTGGCATTCCTTGTCAAATAAAGTGTGACCATTGATACCACTTAATGACAGCAGTCATAAATGTTTACAGCATTGACATTATGTTTAATAACTAATGTCATCACTGTCATAAGTAATCTGTTATGACAGAGGCATGTCAGTCCTTCAAATGAAGCTTTACCCTTATGGTAAACGTTTGGATACCATCCATATATACTGTTATATTTCTGCACCTGACAATTACTCTCACTATCAACTGATCACATTTTTTGTTTGCTCTGTGAATTTATTCATCATGTAGTCTATAAAATATCATCAAATATTAAAAAGAATAATTGTTTTGGTCAGAACTAGCTGAACTCCAAGGTTACATCTTCAAATCGCTTGTTTTCTGTCTGACTCATGGTTTGATATGACATCATCATCTCACTAGAAAAGAAACCTGTCTGTCTGTCTGTCTGTGTGTGTGTGTGTGTGTGTGTGTGTGTGTGTGTGTGTGTGTGTGTGTGTGTGTGTGTGTGTGTGTGTGTGTGTGTGTGTGTGTGTGTGTGTGTGTGTACCAGCAGATTAAGTGTAGGTAGTACATTTCACCTGAATGTAAAATGAACCTGAAATGACTTTTCATTATAAATAGCTAACACAGCCTTGATAAGTCAACACTTTTCATTATAACGCATGCTAAATTCAGCAGAATCAATATTAAAAACGGAGCAGGTGCAAGGATGGCTTTTCAAACTAATAAGCTTGATGCAAAAATGATTAAGCCAGCAGGTTACTCAGCTTTCTGTTAGTCAGGTAAAGTAACCACTGCAAAGAGTAAAAAGGCTACAGACAACAGGCTGCCAGGATTTTATTTTAATTGGTGACTGTGAACTGGTGACTTTCAGACGAATTTACCATGGCGACAGCAGGCGACAACAGCAAAATATATAACATTAGATGTCCTAAAAGTCTTAAAGGGGCCCTATTATGAAAAAAGCACCTTTTCACTGCCTACATGTTAGATATCTGGAGATGCAGCTAACACACAAAGTGTAACGTACGAACACCTACTCGTTCTGTTGTAACCCAGCTTCCTCTGCTGATGAAACCTGGCTGAACACGAGCCAATTAGAAATGTGATGTCACAACAGGAGTGGAAGTTAACGGTAACTGCCGATGTAGACGCCTCTTCCTCCTTCCAGGGCACTTTTTACATGACTTCCGAGAGACCCCAACTCTCTAGAGGGAAGCGCTAGGCCAATTATAACACTGTGGGTGTTTCAGTAGGGAGGGGAGGGGGGGAAACTGAGTTTTTCTAGAGTGTGAGTAGACAGACTGCAGTGATGCTACAGGTCTCTAGGTACTATTTGGACATAAAACATGCTACTTTACTATAATTTAACCACAAAATGTTTATATTAAATATGATATATATAAAATAGAGTTTTTTTCATTCATTTCATTTTTTCTCTCTGAAATCTTACAACTTTCTTCGAGGTTAAACATGGATATGGTTGCATTAGGCTATGCTAAATTATAGCAGCACCGACGGATTAGAACTGTTTAATGTTACCTGGTCAAACCTGGTAATTACAGACCACGTGACCCCAGAGTTAACCCTATAACTGCTCTTTCAGTGGGAATATAACCAAGGAGCAGGTGGACTGAGTGACTGGCTGCACCGATAAACTACACAGACGCGTTCAGTTTCCCCCTCAAGAAACGTCACGCGCACCGAGCGCACTTCGACGAAGCGGTTCACGTGCGTAATAAACGCAGCTGAAAAGGCCTGCGCGTTGATTAAAGTCGAACTGATTTAAGGCGACGCATTCGGCAGACAGAAAGTCACCAGTTAACACGGTCACACGTTAAAGCGAAACACCGGAGACAGACATGTGAATTTACCTTTAACTTTTGCACCTTTGAAAACTGCCTAAAATACACATTTCAGTGCAATTTATTTAACTTAAGTAGACCTGTTTCCGGCGCGTTTTCGGCGTAAATCGCAGCTTTACGCGCTCGCAACTTCTGTCTCCCGCAAATAAGAGAGCGACACTGGCGCAAAGAATCTCGGTGTATCTTAACGCGAAGCCGTGGTGATGCTGTGCAAACTTACATCGATTGTTGCGACGCTTCCCCTTGTACATGGTCATGGTGTACGGGTCCAGCTTGGCTCCGGTTCGGATCCTCTTCCAGGTGCTACAGACGCGGGGCGGCGGGACTCGCTGCGATACTTTCTGACTAGAAATAAACGAGGCTTTCAGACGGAGAATTGGAGGCACTTCTGGAGCGAGGATCATACCATGCTCGGAGAGGGAGAGGGGGGAGGGCTACAGTGCATCTGCATCCTCACACACACACACACACACGCACATACACACGCACAGCAGCGGAGTGCCAGGCACTAATCAATAAATTATAGGAAAACGAGGAAAAATGCTGATCTAATCTACCCTCAAATGTTAGGTAAATACTTTTTGAAAAGATATGGGAGGAATATGCTCTCAGTTTAATTCTTTGATTGATCAATTTATGTCACAAAGCAACAATTACTCGATTTAATCAGTTATTTCAACTATCAAATTAATTGATTTGATAATCAATGAATCACTTTGAGTCATGTTTAAGACATTAACATGGCCACATTCTCTCCTTCCAGCTTTTCAAATCCCATGTGTTTTGTAGTGGTAACAAAATGAAGTTGTATTGTTGGCTTTAGGAATCTGTAATCAACTTTTTTGAATGTAATCAAAATATTTGTTTCAATAATCATTAGCTGAATCCACTATTGTTGTATAGTTGTTCTAGTGGCAGCCCTAAAAGCAAGAAGCCGGACCTTTCTGACCACATCTGTCAAACAATGCATCAGTCTTTACAGAGATTATTGTGTGTTTGATCCTCCTGTAGTTTTCACGATATGTTTCAAGATATATGACTATCTATACCTGCTGGCTTATTGGAAAAAGAAGCCTTTAAAATGAGACAAAAATTATTAACAAAAAGGGTGCATAGGCCTACTAAATCAAAGAAGGATAGAAATACTTCACTGATCAATAATAGATTAATGGCTAGAGGCGGCATTCCCTCACTAATATAGTTTAAACATAATGCATAGGGCCATCAGAAGTCGAAGATGAATATGATTTAATTGGCAATAAAGAGGAGATGATCATCTTAAAACTCTTTATTGGTGAAAATCACTCACTTTGCACCAACAAATCTCCTCTTTTTGATGTTACTGGGGTCCTGGGCTTCTCCAAAACTGATTTAGCACATGAACTATAATGATTTAACTGATCTTAAGCTAATATAGCTTATACTGTCTAAATGCTGAACTCTACAAGTGAGTGTCAACAAGTTTTTTAAGTATCACAAATCATTTTAATATAGATTTAAGTCTCCTCTATTAAGCTTCTCTCTGGTATTATTTGATATTAATGATTATCCTCTGATTGGCTGATTTGAATGAATTTGTCTGAATTTGTCATATAGTTGTGACATCACAAATCCTGATGGCTCCCTTTAAGGCATGATTTCTGAAGGCTGTGTGTGTTTCTTTGTGGATTGAGCAGTATATATATATGACACTTCGACCTTCTTATAACCCAAAAGCAATAAAAATTCTCACTTTCTACAATATGGGACCTTTAAAGCTTCAACATGTCTGTAAAATGTTAAGGATCAAGTATCAACCAACTTGTTCATTTGAGGTCACTTCATATCGTCTATGCAGCCACACTGGCAGATCTGCGAGCAATGAATAGTTAAGATATTTCACATTTAAACCACAAATGTCAGCCTCATGGTGGAGCTAGAGGAAAAGTCAGGGGATCACCACAGTAATATGGACTCATCCTCTGGGGACTATGAATATCTGTATGAAATGTCATGGCAATCCATCCAGTGGGTGGCTGCGATATTCCAGTGGGGACTGACATAGAGCCGTGCTGCTAGAATGTGGAGCCATGCAAAATGAGTTCGCACTTTATCATCATTTAAGTGCTTCCTGCTTACTTCTCTTTAAAAATGTGATTTGCCACTAAGAATAATCAGATATACGCATTTGTGCTTTCTTTTACCCAACCCTCAAAAGAGGACAAAACCCTAAAATCAGGCACTGACTTTTACCTTCAAGGTGACGGATTCTGCCTATAAAGCAGTGACAGATCCTTTCTGTATTTTAGGCACATGCAGCATCTGACAGCAAATCACTCTGCTCTTATATCCATTCACGGCCTGATTATTATCTTACTCCACATGTGCACACAGTGGCACATTAAAATATATTCCAATCCTTCCAGAACCTCTGGGCACACTCGAGAAAAGGTGCATCTCATCTTACTTGCAAAGGGGATTGTGTTGCTAAGGAGACAGGGATAAGGAAGCAGCCTGGATCTTGATTTTATGTAATTCATTACACTATATTATATTATTGCAGTGTGGGTTGAATAACAACACTTTGTATTTGGAGTGAGATGAATCGCTCAGTAGAAAACAACGCTGAAGCCAAGTGAAGTAACAGGATTTCAATCAATATCGCTGGCCTCTGAAACCGGCAATGCTCTCACATGCTCCAGAATGACAAATGGTCTTCTTTAGGCTTTTATTTGAAGGATTTCACCCCCCTCCTCTATGTTTCATATAGTGAAATTGAACGAATCGATACAGCGCATATGAGTACTAGTTCAGTGATATAAGTCAAAACCATTTGTAGTAAAAAAAAAAAAAAGAAAGAAAAGAAAAGAAAAAAATCTCTTTTTGGCACCATGAAGCCGATTTATTAAATCTGTTTGTGGATGAGGAGAACAAAAGATCTGCAGCCAACAATGCAAAAAGAAAAAAAAACAAAAAGTGAAGGGGGACATCTGCTGTCCATGATGGAATAATACAACAAGCAGCCTCGAGATCAGAGGAGGAAACATGCAGCGATGAAAATAACATGAAGCGAGGAAAATGGATTCCATCATGACTGATAGGCTGAATCTTCTCTTGATGTTCTTTGTTATGTGACTTCTTGCATTCAATAATAAGATCACTTAAAAAAATAAGAGGCCTGCTGTTTTTAATACTCCATTTTATGAGCATTAGAGCATATCCCTAAGCAAAGCAAGGCTCATCCTCACTCCAAATATTTAGACATATTTTCAATTTAAGAAGGAGATTTTGTAATAAAATTCTCCTTAACTGAGCCGGGTTTAGTGGCCTTGTGGCTTCGCTTATTTTTTTTCTAAGAACAGCCATGATGTTTTCAAGTTGGATGTGAAACTTAAATTGCTGTAAACACTCCGGGGAAAAATCGCACTACCTGAAGTTGCGTCGTACATTCTCCCCACAAGATTGAGCACTTACACTAAACTGCACCTAAAAGGGCATTTCAAGTCTATCTAAATTCTGTATCATGGTGTGTTTGGCGGAACAAAAAAGCTGGGACCAATGAAAAGTGGAGGGCAACTGTCCTTGATTGACAGGCGGATGCATCGATTGGTGGAAATTGTTCATTGAAATTGCAAGATGATAAGTGTCACAGGAAGAAAAAAAATAAAAAGAAACATGTTCTTTGTCATTTTAGACAATTATTATAATATATAATGTTATATATTATTATATGGTTAAATAAAGTTATCATCATGAGCGAGTATGTGGTTTTAAAGGGAATAAACAGAGAGTTAGCCTGACAGAAGATGACTCAGAGCTAAATGAAGCTCACAGGTAAATTGATTTATCAACTGCTGTTTCCAAAGTCAAGGCTGAACTTTCAATCTAAGCTCCAGCTGAAGTTTTTCTCTGACAGCCCCTAACCCCGGAGTCTCAGCAGTCAGGATAAAAATATTCAACCTCTCAATCTCGAACTCCTCAGAAGGGCCGATTCCTGCAGAAACACGAGCTCGGACTCCATGATGCTATCCGAACTCTGTGGCTCCTGATCATATATTATTTAAATCCAATATGATCCTGCAGAAAAAAAAGGAGTAAAAACTCTCACATATCATCCCACAGGTCCACCTGTCAGACATACAGCGCCTAGCCATCACTGTTCCGGACCAAACCAGCCACAGTTTATTTCTCCTCGCTTGTTTGATCCACTAAAAAAATAATAATTTCATGAATGCTCCTTCGTATTCTCAGACAATCTTTGCTGGCGCATGAAACACACACACGCACCCTGTTAACAAATGGCCCTCATTTATAGCTGAGATGGAGGGATACAGTCAATGCCCTGGGGGAAGAGTTCTACATGATGGATATAAATCTGTTTAAGCCATCACATCTCATTTGCCTACAGGATGACTTACAGTTATCTCATAGACCACCACTGCTTTTGGCACTGAGTGATTTTGAGTGTATCTAGCAGCAGGTGACAATAAATAGCCGCTCTTCGCTAATATATGCTTACAAAGCCTCAACTACACATCTGTTTGGATTCAGTCCAACTCTGCAGACCAATATCAAGCTCAAGGTATCGGAGAAGAGGAAACCTGCTTCCCATTACATGGTTTGTCTCTCTCCATTAACAAATTTAGACTCTTTCTTTTTAGTTTTTTGCATTACAATTATGAATCAGCGCCACATTATCACCTTGTTTTTGCGTATGTCATGCCTATGCATTCCTTCTCCAAGTTGATACATGCAGCATCCGTCTGAGTCTCGTTCACTACTCGACCAAAGGAAGGGAAAGTGCACACTCTGCTGGAGAGGAAACACCACCGCAACTATAGAGAGAGAGAGTTTGAAGGGAACATGAAGTTCAAAACTAAAAAAAAAATCAAATTCTTCACATATTTTTCTTCATTGCACCTCAATACAGATAGTATCTCCATGAAGCTGAACACCAGAGGGACAGACCGTAGTGATAATATCATGCAGACAATTCCAAGAAACCGCTCTGTACACTGTGAATAATTAAATCCAATAATAGCAGCCCTGGTGATTTTTTATTTTTTTTAATATGCATGGCTGCATATACGGCTGATTAAATCCTACATTCAAATAATAGATTCTGTATCTTCAAGTAATGAATGTCAGTGGGCGAACTCTATCAATTTGTCACCTGGTATTTTGCTTGGATTTTTTGATTAATGACACAAGCGTCTCTGTTTGTACATAGGAGGTCTTTATTTTCTGAAACCGCTCGGCTTCGTTTCTCGGTTTTATGAGGAGGAAAAAAAGCAAACAAAAAAAAACATGTTCATTCATCTGTTCATTTTCCCTTCCTGCTTATTCAGGGTCATGGGATTTTTGGAGCTCATCCCAGTATGCCTTGGGCAAATGGCAGGGGACCACCTGTCTGCCAGTCCCCTTATGAAGCCAAGATACAGGCAGAAAAAAAAAAAAAAACAACACCCTTTCATACACTTTCAGTCTCTTCGGTTTATCTAAAAACTGAGGCAGAGAAAGTGAACAGAAAAGACAACACTATCCCCTAATACAGCATATTCCTTAATTCAATCAGATTATTCTGTTCATGCATTATGCATGATTTATATTTATCCATCCTCCATCCGCTCAAAACCTAATTTTATTTTTTTTATTCAGGACCTAATCTGCAGCATCCCTCCCTTCACCTTGTTTTCTCTCCCTCCCTCACTCCTTCACTCACTTCCTCACTCTCTTCTTCTGCTTCCTGCTCTGTCTCCATCTGTCAGGGTCAGCGGAGTGCAAAGAACCACATTAAGAAATATTCAAATGTTGAACTAGTCGCGATTGCTATTCACACGTGCATTAAGGGCTGCCAGATCTAATTCAGCTCAGACGCTATCTGTGTCACGCCATTCACCCGCAAGTCTGCCGAGATAATATGAACCACACAGGGCGGCGAGGGGTTAGAGAAACCCCATGCACAGATAATACTGTCTCCTGGATGTAATGGAGCCACAATAACTGAGCCATCGCCCCGTTGGAATGATTTTAATCAAAATGGGGAGGAAAAAAAAAGAGGAAGGAACGCTGATGGATTTCACTTCATTAATTCTACTGCATCTGAGATTAACAAGGCCGTGATTTTCTTTGCCATCGGAAAAAAAGCGGCACTCCCGAAGAAAAGAGTGATCCATGCGCCAAAGATGACGAATGGTAGAGTGTCAGCTTTAGTTTGAAATGAAGACTTTTTACAAGATTAGGTGCACTTTTGAAACAATGTTCCTGTCTCGTAGATTAAAAATGGACAGGTGTTAGGTAGTGTAAGAGAGGTAGTGTAAGAGATGCTGCAAATCTGCACGGAACAATTTCCACATGTAATGTTGACTTCACAGAAATGTTTATAATCAGAGCGTTTTCTTCTTTGTCTTTGGCTCATTACATTACATTTTTATGATCTAGAACACATGTGTCAAGCTCCAGTCCTGGAGGGCCGGTGTGGGTGCAGGTTTTTGTTCCAACCAATGAGTTACACACCTGTTTCTACTAATCAGCCACTACAGCCCTTGCTAAGGACCTTCATTAGTAGAATCAGGTGTGGTACTGCTTGGTTTGAACAAAAGCCTGCACCACATCGGCCCTCCAGGACTGCAGTTTGACACCCCTGATCTAGAACATATGCATTGTGGAGAAGCCATTAAACACAACTCATAGTAACTGGTAGTAAATTGCATCTGTAAGTCAGTCATTTTCTATACCTGCTTATTCCTCATTAGGGTCACAGGGGTCTGCTGGAGCCTATCCCAGCATGTTACGGCGAGAGGCAGGGATACAACCCAGATGGTTGCCAGCCAATCGTGGGGCACACACACCATTCACTCACACCTACAGGGAATTTAGAGTCACCAATTAACCTCAGCATGTTTTTGGACTGTGGGAGGGGGATGGAGAATCCAGTGAAAACCCACACAGACACGGGGAGAACATGCAAACTCCACACAGAAAGGTCCCAGACCCAGGACCCAAGGAGGTCTTGAACCTGTGACCTTCTTGCTGTTAGGCAACAGGGCTAACCCCTGCTCTACCATGTCACCCTTCTTGATTGTCTTGATTCTTGAATTACATTGTTAAGATAAACTTGCCTTTTCTTGCCTAACACAACGTATAGTAAATTAACTTCAATCACCTCAGAGTATTCATTCGTACTAAATTCCAAGGAAAACACTAATTTGGTGAGGTATGGTATAGTAAAGTAACAAATAAATGAATTATTAATTTGACACACATTAACTGAACCAATAAAGAAGAAGTAAACTTCTCAATACTTCTAACTGTAACCAAATATAATGAAACACACAAAAAACAGCATAGTGAGAGTCTGAAAGTTACTGATCAATGATGGAGATATGGCTAAAACAACCAATTAACAAGCATTGTTAATTTAGTAAATAATATGGCAATGTTAATGAAAAGGGGGACACAATTTCACTTATGCAAATAAACGCACTAACAATAGAGATAACTAGAATGGATTCATATTTATATGTCATAGAACAATTCAACAGCTAACAGTGCACACACCAGCAATATGCTGTATAGCAATTACATATAAAACGTGGTAGAAACAATGTCCAGGATTCTCCTCTCTCCTGAAGGGGTCAGTGTTGTACAAAATATCTTCTTTTTAAATAAGTCCCTTTTCCATAGATCATTAAACTGCAAGTACTTGTACAACACCTGAGCCGCTCTCCAGTTGAGAAGAAAATCATCTATGATCGGTCTGTTGATCAGAGTAGAAAATGTTCTAAAGGAAAAGTCTGAGGAAAACAAATAGGCTACTACTACTACAAAAAAAGTGTTAAAGTGTTGTTTTGGTCAAAAAATATTCATGTAGTTAGGAGCTTTGAAAATGTGTAATAGCAGTTTCTGGTGTTTTGAATTAAATCCAATTGCAGGTTCGCAATGTTTCAAATATGTCCTAAAACAATAGTCAGGCACCCAAATTACAAACAAGTATTTAACCTCTTACCAGACACTCCTATTTTTGTGTGCAAGTCCAAAGATAATATTACTGCTTATAAATATTATTTCAAAGACCTCTTTAAACTTGGGGCGACATGGTGGTGCAGGGATTAGTGCTGTTGCCTCACAGCAAGAAGGTCGCAGACCTCCTTGGTCCTGGGTCTGGGACCTTTCTGTGTGGAGTTTGCATGTTCTCCCCGTGTCTGTGTGGGTTTTCACCGGGTACTCCAGCTTCCTCCCACAGTCCAAAAACATGCTGAGGTTAATTGGCGACTCAAAATTGCCCGTAGGTGTGAGTGTGTGAGTGAATGGTGTGTGTGCCCCACGATTGGCTGGCAACCATCAGGGGTGTATCCCTGCCTCTCACCATAACGCGCTGGGATTGGCTCCAGCAGAGCCCTGCGACCCTAATGAGGAATAAGCAGGTATAGAAGATGACTGACTGACATCTTTAAATTTCACAAGCAAAAGTCAGAATTAGTATAAGTTACAGAGGCAAAGCATAGTTGTAGTAGTGATTTGACGATAATATGAGGCTGTGATTACCAAAATTAAATAAATAACAGACATTGTGGTTCCAAATTCTCTCTTTTTTGTAATGAACCTTCCACTGCAACTGAATAGGAGGGGACACAAAGAATTTTCTTCTTTCCAGCTCAGATGGTGGAATCCTTGTTTTATGGTCAGATTAACTTTTGAATGCATTTTTTTATGAAACTGATAGGAATCAATTCACTCAGGAAGTAAAATGATATTTTAATATTTATTTTAGTGTATGTGAAGCACAAGTGACAATAACTGCAGAGAACCACAGTGTGGTGCTCAGTGACCACAAAGTAAAACACATCATGATCTGAAATGATCTCCATTTACTCCAAACAGGAGGAGAGGCAACTGACACTGTCTTGACCCGTCATTTCAAACCAAATGAACACTTGATGAATTTCCCCTTTTGTTATAACAAGCGCTCGTCTCAGCCTGAGCTCAAATTCCATCTGACAGAACAGCTCCCACAGCTCAGAGTAATGAAGGCAGCCCATCTTCCCCTGTTAGATGAGGTGCATAAATACAGACACAGCTCATTAATAATTCTGTCACACAGGTAAGACCACGGAGAGAACGGTGACACACATTTCGACTCGAGCACCCGAAGTCCCCGAACTCATCAGCTGCACAGGCCCACCTCTGTGTGTTCACTCACTGTGTTCAAGAAACTGAAATGCTTTAATGTGTTTTAAGGCTTTAGCACTAATACTGTGTTATGGAGGACTGCGCTGCTACATGTATTTCATAAACAGTCTGCATGAATCCTCCTCATATTCGCCAACTACCGCTCCCCCTTTTATATAATCTTTCATTTTGCAACTTCATTACCACTTATACTTCTCCGCCAAGGCTACAGGCTAATAAGGATGCTGTCAAGGTCAAGAAAGCACTTCAGGCCAGCTGTTATCTATTGAAGACAACTCCTCCCTTCCTGTATAAAGCTTGTGTTTGTCAATTCCTCCTCAGAGACACGGAGTGGCCAGCTGTGTGTTATACTTCCTCTCCCATAACAGCTGCAATAGGTGTTTGGCCTGCCGTTCAGCTCCATGTGGCGTGCACCTTTTTTGTTCCTCTCTCTGACTCTAATATTTAATCTCCAAAGCGGGTTTCACCAAGCGAGCAGGCAGTTTGGTGTCTTAATCAAATCTACACGGAATATGCAAAATCGTCAGGACACTTTTAAAATATATATATATATATATATATATATATATATAGAGAGAGAGAGAGAGAGAGAGATAAAGTGGTCAATTCAGGTAGAAGTTATTATCCCTCAATGATTCCTCTAATTAAATCTATACCAGCCACAAAGGAGGAGACAAAGATAAAGAAAAGGAAGATGAGTTTTAAGAAAGCTTTGAGATAAGTAAGATTGAACGAGTGGGGCTGCGAAAATATCAGGGTGATGTGCATGATTTGTTTTGTTTAATTACTGTATTGTCAAATTGACATGTTTGCGTCCACTTTTTCTCTTTTTTTTTTATCAGGTTGAGCTATGTGCCCCCCCTCAGTTAACGAATAATCCTTTTTTGCTCCTCTGCTTCCCAAAAATAGCACAGGCTTCAGGTCTAAAAAGGCCAAGTGGCCAGTTTTGTCATGCACCGCTGCTCTAAGAGCTCCAACTATCTCGGGACGGTTATGGCCTGACTAAACGGTATTTGAACGGCATCGGGGAGCTTAGTTCTGGCTGCGGCTTATGCAAAGAAGTGTTGACTGCAATAAACTTGGAAGGTAGTTAAGCGCCATCATGGCTCCCGTTGACCTTTACCGGAGAAGTGAAGCCCAAGGCCAGGTCTAGTCTCCGAGCTGTGAATCAGTATTCCGCGGCAACAACTGGACGTGACGACTCGAGAAAAAAGCCTGCGGCTACGCTGCGTAATTGGCGCGAAGGCCTTGTGAGTAACGGGACGAAGGCGCGAGGAAAAGGGTGGAAGCAAAGTGGCGTGAGAGTCGGATGAGGGGATGTGAGAGGAAAAGCAAACACATGAGAGAGCAAGGGATTGCATGGGGTGAGGTTATGGGCTGTTTTTTAATGTTATTTTGTTTATACTGCCTATCTTTGTTCGGGGGGGGGGTGAACTCCCCACTGAATCTGTCACAGTGATTCTTAATTCGCGTGGCAAGCAGGGGGGACTCAGAGCCCTGTGAGCCCGGGTCTGCAAGAACCCTCCGGGGGTCACAGTAATTATCACTGCACGTGTAATCACAAGTCATGAACCATTACTCACGCGATACGTCACCTTTCCCGGCCCCACCGCTTCCCTTTTGTCGCGCAGCGTATTGACAATTACAGCACGAATTAAGAGACAGAGGCGTGACCGACCGGATCAATTATCATGAAGTGTTAAAGGGCAGATTTTCCCTCCCGCCCCATCCCCCCCACCCCCAGGGGGGTGGGATGGGGTGGTCTGAGTACGGGGTCTGACACGGAGGTCTTGTCTGTTTAGCTGATGTTCTGTGTAAAGGTCAAACCACAGTGGTCTCGGTAAGCAGCCAGGCTGCACACCTGGAACACAGCAACATGGATCCCGCACAAAAGGCTCATTGGTATTGATACAGGACATTGACACTGCAGCTAGAAGTCAGAGAGAAGACAAGCCTCTTGTGTTTATTGCAAATATGTTATCTAATCAGAACAGCCAGTGTGCCGTGTATTATTATTTTTTCCCCCCATTACATGAAAGCCCAGATCACAGATTTCAAACCAATAAATTCATCCAAATGATCCACTCATCCGCCTGCATCAGCATGCCCTGGATATGAACCTAGAGTCTCTGTAGTAAACAGACGTCTTTGATTATGCATGAGGAACAATTATCCAACTCCGTTCTACTTCAGTGGTCCAAAAGCCACTTTGTCTCTCTGTCTGTCCCCCCCCCTCCCTCCCTTTCTCTGTAGATGGATGTAATATTAATGAACACATCTTAGCCAGGATGCTTGTTAGGCCTCGAGCTAATCCCGTTTCTACCGTCCCTCACAGACTTGGCTACCGTCAGTTTATTTACCGTCTGCTATCAAGGATCCTCACTCAGCCAAAGGGAAAAAAAAGAAAAAAAAAGAAAAGAAATGTAGGCTCAGGCTGAGAGGTATGGCTGTCTGGTCAGCTGGAAAACATGAAGACGGGAATGAAGATGAGTGTGTCTTTTACTTACTAAAGCGTGTCACATCAATATTAAAAGGTGCGACGTGTAGGAATTCTGCCACCTGATCCGAACAAATAGAGAGCAGCGTGCCTGTGTGTGTGTGCATGCCACTCACTGAATGTAGCGTAAAGCTGAGCGCTGACAGCGAGTCTGTGCTATGGCGTCAGAGATGTCAGAGCTGGAGGCGAATTACCAAAGAGATGCACACGGATCAGTTCATCAGCTCACGCATCCAGGATGACCAGCTGTCTCCCCAGACAGACGACCGGGGCGAAATTTTCCAATTAGAAGTCGTTTGGGCAAACTGACCACAGATTGTGAATGTAAATGGCAACTTTCTGGCCTGAGAAAATATTAAAAATTAATAAAGAGGAAGTCCTTGGGTCCTGGGTCTGGGACCTTTCTGTGTGGAGTTTGCATGTTCTCCCTGTGTCTGCGTGGGTTTTCACCGGGTACTCTGGCTTCTTCCCACAGTCCAAAAACATGCTCAGGTTAATTGGTGACTCTAAACTGCCCGTAGGTGTGAGTGTGTGAGTGAATGGTGTGTGTGCCCCATGATTGGCTGGCAACCATCTGGGGTGTATCCCTGCCTCTCACCGTAACGCGCTGGGATTGGCTCCAGCAGACCCCTGTGACCCTAATGAGGAATAAGCAGGTATAGAAAATGACTGACTGACTGACCTAATGTCATCATTTTTGTACATTTTTGGAATGATTTAAACCAAAATTCCAGCCAAATCTTACATGTTGCACCTTTAAAAGTCAGATCAGTGGTGGGGGGAACTTGCTTTTGAAAGACTTTACTACTTTACAAACTAATTTTGTTGCATTGCAGTGTTTCTCTAAAGTTAACGCATGGAACTCTTGTGGTTTGTTGACATTGACTCTCCTTTCTTATTGTGTTTAGGTCACACTGACTCCACTGCTCTAAGATTGTAATAATAATTGCAAGATTTTCCAATTTGTTTCTGTTTCTTTTCTTCTGACCTTGTTAAAACTCTCTCTCTCTCTCCATATATATATATATATATATATATATTTATAGAGAGAGAGAGAGAGAGAGAGAGAGAATAGTGAAGTGGCAAAAGGAAGGGTTTAATGAAGGTTAGAATATTAGAAATTACCATAATGACAAATGAGAAAAAAACGTTGCATTCTCTATGTTATTGTGCTATGCAAAAACAAATATATATTATAATTTAAAAAAAAATTATATTACCATCTAAATGGATTTCCTGCCTGTGTGATTCGGGAGAGAATCAGCTTCATGAGAAATTCTCTTCAAATTAGGAATTAAAATAATATTACAAAAGAATGTAAAATATGTTTTTTAAGATCATTTTTTAGGGGGGATTTTTACCTTTATTTTTTTATAGACAGGAAAGGTGAGAAAGAAGAGGGGAATGACATTCAGAAACGGTTTGACCAGCCAGGAGTCAAACTGGGGACTTGCTGCTCGGGACACATTTGGTACACGCCTTAACCACTCGGCTATCAAGTCGCCCTGAAGTATGTTTTTTTAATGTGTTAAAGATGAACACAACATTAGGCTGAATGTACATTTGTGTTAAAACAATTGCGGTGATAATACGACTTGTTTGCCAATGGCGTTATCAGTCGTTGTAACGCACGGCTGACTCTGCAATCAAGCAGACTTTGTGTTTCTCATTAGCAGCTTTTCATCCGTGTGACATTACATACAATTATCTGGTTTTGATTCTGGTTTCATTCATTCATTTATTAGCTTGTGCTAACAGACATTCTCTGAATAAAGAAGATAAACCCACTTTAATTTAAATAACCATTAAGTTCAAATTAAAAAAAAAAAGTATTAATTCATGAGTTGCCATTTTATCTGGTATTGGACTACAAAGAACAATAATTAAAAAGTAATTTTGTCCACGTTATTGTAGCAAACAGATCGTTTAAATACCTATATCTATAACATAATTGATGCACACCTGAAGACAAACCAAGCACCTACACTAAAACAAGATTGTTTCCGACCTCTACACATGAGCATTATGCAACCGCCCACACACACACACTCACACACACACACACACACACACACACACACACACACAGCTTGCCCACTGAGCCCTGCGCTCTGACTCTGATTCACAGCTCAATGTTTCTCTGCCTTCTGAACCCAGGTTTCTAATCAGAGAATTAGCTGCAGTTTCCCTTGCCAAAATCCACACAGTAATCCATCTCACTTTGTCCACACTGTGGCTCATGCCCCACTAAAGGGTTTTGTCAGAATGTATGAAAGAGAGAGAGAGAGAGAGAGAGAGAGAGAGAGAGAGAGAGAGAGAGAGAGAGAGAGAGGAACATAAAGAAAGAAAGAAAGAAAGAAAGAAAGAAAGAAAGAAAGAAAGAAAGAAAGAAAGAAAGAAAGAAAAAGAAGACAGAAAGTGATCGAGGTGGCTGGGGAAATATGCTTCCCTGGTTTCCTGGGTGGCTTTATTAAAGCCTATTCATGGCACAATGACAATCTTTAAATTTCTCCAGTATTGTTTCCACAAAGGAAACATGCTCTTATCCTGAATACATTACAGCTCAAACGGCTTCATTTCTGGGCTACACTCTTGATGTTATTATATGACTGTGGGCCTGACTCTGTACCTGCGGTGGTGTTGCGGGTGCCTTTTGTTGAGCGCCGGGGTCAGGCCAACATTCAATGTCCAGCTCAGTCTCTCAGAGCATGATTAATGAGGGAGAGGACAGACAGCCAGGGTGCATTCTAATCACCCACAAGGACAAGGGGCGATACGGAAGGGAAGCGAGGGAGGGAATAAGAGACGCAAGAGAGAGGGGGAAAGACAAGGAAAACAAGAAATAGATTATGTATTGACATTATAATTCGTGTGAAGTGCCTTTGCTCTTGTGAAAATCCTTTATTTTTCTGAGAGAGGGGCAAACTGCATACACAGCCCCCACATTACAAAACACACATGCACAAACACACATTGAACACTCTCACAGCCAGAGAAGCAAACACAGGGACATGAAAGACACAGAGGCGGCCTTATGGGGGTTAGCTTTGGCAGAGCACAGTCCAGTGGATCAAGAAAAGTTGGCCTGTCTAGTCGCATACAGCAAAAACCCATAAGGCCCGTCACACATGGCCGTCCGTGCCTCCGAACATGGCTCCCAGAATGAAGCCACCGAGACGTGTGCTTATTGTAGACATAGTTGGAATTATCTATGCAAATTTCAAAGTGAGGGGTGAGCCTGTGAATGCTAATGGCGAGTGACAGAGAGGATCCCAGCAGCCAGGTGGAGAAGATTCTGGAGGATTGGTTTGGGTAGACATTAAAGAAAATAAATCCCCCACTCGGATGTTCGCTATATCACGCCTTTGATATTCAATGCATTGAAGGAAATGCATGCATTTTGTGAGGAGATGTTGCCATTTGCCTTTACGGCTTCACATGAATTATAGATTTCCTGCATTTTTACAGAATGCCTTTTATACCTTTCTGCATGCAGCTGAGCAGTACATTTAATATGACACCTGTGCAAAAGTGTGAAGAATAGTGTTGGAACCTAATGCAGAAGTGAGGCCAAATTCTGACTTAAGGCGCCTTTTGACATATAAGGTAATTACGTGTCACATTATGTGAGATAGGCCTAATTAAGTCTCAGTTGCAATCTGTGTCACACTGTACAGCATAAATGTTTTTGTCATGTGGCATATTGAGTTTTTTTTTTTTCCTTTTTAAACACATAAATAGAGACATGTTATCAAATGTAGCAAAATGTTAAACAAGATATGGCCATAGCACTGGTATGTCTATGCACAAAAAAACTTAAAAGGGTAGGAGAATATTATGAAGCTGGTCACACAGGAAAAAGAGGGCAACATGCAATATTACAAAGTGAATTAAAGGGAGTAAAACATGATTTTGCTGCAGCAAATACACAGCAAAAAACATGTTTTCCATGTTATATTCTTGGTTGGTGTGTAAATGTGGGTCACATCAATAGTTACATTGTAGGATAAGGGGTTACCAAAGTTCTAAATCAACAGTTCTTGGACTAAAAGCACAGTTTTAAATTGGGTAAAAAAAAAAAGAAAATCACCACATTTCTCTCACAACAGTCAACTTCCATATTGGGCCCAAAACTGTGCAGACCTGCCTATAACAGGTAAAAAGAACCAAAGTTCACACTAGTGTGAACCAAATATTCCAGAATGACACTGTAGACCCTTTATCTGATCAGTTATCCGCAAGAAGAGACAAAATAATAATAATAATTCAGTCGCTAGCACGTCTCCAGAATTACAATGAACGCATTCTCCTCCTACCTGTCCCTGCTCCGTCTTCTCCTTCTTCACGGTATAGTTCAGTTTCTGTGTCCTGTGCTGCTTGCTATGCATCATGTTGGCCCAAAATGACGATTGATTGCAGTGCCACTGCCTTTGTAATCCGCTTAGGATGGATTTTGCATCTAAATCACTTTATTATTTATGTGCCTAACTCTTGCCAATGCCATTTGGAGGCAGTATGATTGGTGATCCATCACACATTATCCTTCACTGCGGTCATTAATATTGTAATGGGATGGACCAGGGAATCTTCCAGGTGGAAGGGAATGCAGATCTCTTTGGGGAGGGTCAGGCTAAACAAAGCGGGAGTCAACAGAAGGAAGATTATCAGGTGTTCACGCTACTCTCCAGAGATGTTGTTAGTTTGCCCTCTCTTTGCTATTAACCTCTCTCTGCCGCCCTCTGTCTCTCCTTTTTCTCCCAGGCTGCACGGCAACTTGTGTCTTCATACATGGCCTCTCTAAGAAAAAATACGGGCTGTTATTCTTTCATTGTCCTTTTCCATCAGGGGCTTCAAACATCACCTGCCAATCATGCACACATCTTCTGCCTCCAGGCATACAAACTGTTATAACAACTACCTCTCTGGATGAGAAAAAAAAAGATAGATTCTACTATTATCACACAAAGGGCAAGAGCGGTATGTTTCGCACAGTGTTTGGTGCAAATACATGAAAGCAGCCTTATGTAACTTCAATTCCTCAGAAAACCTTAGAAAACTTTTGAAAGTTTGTTTCTGACAAGCTGCGAAATGCAGCGCAGAATGTTAAAACGGGATATGGGTTATATACTGTCAATGCACTGTTTGGATTTTCGAGAGTCAGCGTGATATGGAGGCTTGGCGCCTTATTCGGGCAACCCAGAGTGAAAAGAAACAGAAAAAATAATAATAATAAAAAAAAAAAAAAAAATCTGCAAGCCTTTGTCTCCATGGCAGCCTGCTGAATCCACAGAGGAGCGAGGCTATAGTGATACAACAGATCGATCCCCAGCGGGTGAGGATGGAATCTGTTCATTTGAGGTTCATGGATGCCAGCAAGAGCGTCACTGTGTCATGAAGTCCCCCCACCCCCCACCCCGCCATGTGTGCTTAGTTAGCTTTTAGCCAGAGGGACGGGAACACACAACAGCACTAGTCAGACAGAGAGATTTTTTTTTTTTTTGCAGCTAACATGCCACAACAAAGCAGCTGACCTCAGATGGCTGGAACATTTTCTGACGTCATTGTGATTTTATTGAGGAATACTTCTGTACTGCATAGTACATACCACTATAGTATAATATACTGCGTACTGCATTCAATATGCAATTATCAGATGATCATTTACACTGAAGTATACAGCCACGTATCCCAGAATGCACTTTTGTACCAACCAGCAGCATTAGAGGATGTTTTTCAGACTAAAAGCTAAGGATACATAGAAGGATATGTCACTTTAACCCATTTAAGCCCAGCTCATTTTTCCAAAGATTTCATGCATATAATTAAATCAGTTGAGTCAGTAGCAATCATGTTATGCATCTATTTTCTTTCCATTTTTATACTCTTTTCTTTGCAGAAAATAGCATTTTAACGGCTATTATAGTTGCCGCCTGCACAAATATGCCCATAAGCAAAAAGTTTTTTATCCCATGTACAAAATTCTTTTTTGGGGGGATTATTCCAGAGACTTGAATGATTAAATAGATGTATACGCATCAGGGTTGAAAATCATGATAATCTAAATTAAATGACTTCTTTATGGGAGGGTTTGTGTTCACCATGTTCTCAGGAGGAAGTTGCAAGAAGCTGATGATGTCATATGAGAGGAAGCACTTGGAAACTTGTTTTTGCTTAAAACATAAAAAGTTGTCTACTTTTATGTTAGGAAAAAAGCTGTATGAATAACATTTCTATTTTTTATTTTAAGTATACAGTCATAGACTTAAAAGCTCATAGGCCTCAATGGGTTAATGTGATAATATGTTATCAGGTAATAAAAATAACCATTTAGATTCCCAATGAAGTGGAATGTCAACGGACTTATGGTGACAGTGTAAACAGCTGTTACTGTAAATTACCAAATAATAGCCAAATAAATACCAAATAATAATATAATTATTTGTTTCAATGATTTAACAGATCAGGTGTTTATTTGAGACCAGCCGGCAATTTAGGAAAGGCAAGTAATTCCATTCCTGACAAAAATCTATAACTTACATTTGAAACTCGCTATTATTTGGTCATTTACAGTATCTTACTTTGAAGTCTCTGCTAGATCGGTGGTTCCTCCACTGTTCCACACTCAACTTTTTGACCACTTTGAGTAGACCGCCTAGGTACTCACGGTGCTCTGCATTTCCATCGTTTGAATTCATTTATAGCACTTATGCACTCAAAATAGCAAGTGTTGAGTACAGAAGTAGCCATTTGAGACATAAGTCCGCTTGATGTTTGGAGCTGGTTAACAACATCTTCTCATAATTAAATGCACAAAGGAATTAGACGAGCTGCTCGCAACTTTGATTACATTAAAGGGAAACCTTTGGCTGACAATGACAGCGTCTTGAAAAACTGGATCAAAGTATTTGAACTCCGGTCAGACATGTTGCTTTATCTGCTTTCTCTTTTGAGTGTCTTAGCACCGTTAAAGACAGGCCACAGAAGACCGGATCCTTCGTGTTCACTCCTTTAACATCTGTGCTTATTTCTTATAGAGAAATTTCTTCAGGCTTCCAAACCATGAATTGCACAGAGTTACAGTACTTACACCATTCAGAACAGCAACGCATGTACTGCTACTTAGTGATGATTGCTGTGCTCACAATCCTAGATGTCATCTCATGAACTCCTATTCATATTTGATAGGGTAATGGTGCATCCATTTTTTACTCAGCGGCGAGGGAAGGAAGGTGCTGCCAGCTGTGTTATTATAGAATTTCAGCATTAGTTCATCAGCTGTTTTTCACCAATGCTCACACACACACACACAGAGTGACAGTTTCATCTTCTGCGGCGGCTGCATGCTGCGACCTTTGACACTCATGTATCATTGGGCGCACAGATTAGTCATCACCAGTATATTTGAGCAGCTGAAGTGGATCTGTGCAGTCGCAGTATGATGCGATTATTCCGCTGACCTCTTTTCCAGTGACCACTGCCAAGCAGAACAGCATGTTCCGCTTCTGTTTGCGTGGGCAGTGGATGATCTCGGTAAACACATTCAGCGACGGTCAGGAATGCATGTTCAAGCGCAATATTCCGTCAGCACACGCCGCGACATTAGCCCACCTATAGATGCAATCTGTGAAATCGGGGTGCAATCAACTCGCGGATGATAAGACTTTAATGAAACGTTTTGGAACATGGAGACGGATCCTTAGAGAAGGTCATTCCTCGACTCTAAATCATTATGTCGTTGATTCATTTCTCCATTAATATGAAAAAAAAACATCAGCATGGGAGGATGAGGCCGACGGTGTCTTTAATTGTCAATTAAGGACTTATCTCGCAGTAATACTCCCGCCACACGACTTGTAGACTAAGTGATAACAAGGAGGGCGGGGCTGTCTCGCTGCAGGGTTTATTTGAAATGAGCTTGCAGTTTAGAAAAAAAAAAACAAAAAAAAACAAGCTATTATGTCTGCTTTCTCAACCAAAAACAAGCAATCACACTTGCAGAAGAGTCAAAAAATAAATCACCTGTACTATTATTATGGATATGGTAGAATGCTCAGCGACGGTTTTGGCTCCGACCTGCGATGGACCTAGTTTGTGAGTGGTGTGATGTTTTTGGGTTTTTTTTGCATCTTCAGTAGGCCGCTAAACTTATTCTACTTGTATAAACTTGTGTGAGAGAGTGCAGAATTGTTATCAAAAGCAAAAAAGCGTGTGGTCCGACCTTCAACTTTTAGTTATGTTGCACGCTGCCCGTCCTCCCGGCAGATTGATGGGGAGACAGAACTCCTCCAGGAAGAGGTCGTGATAAGGGATGCACAAAGAACCAACTGTTGTACAATTTATTAACTGCCAGGGCTGTATATTTTAAAGGGTTGCAGAGTGTTTTATACATTCTGTGACGGGTGTGGCTACGACTATAAAATGTAAGTGTTTGACTTGGCTCTTTGTTTCACTGTCTAACTCTGCGACTGTGATGTCCATATGCATATGAAGTTGGAATAAAACTTTGCTCCTCTCGAAATCCATTTATACAGAAATACTATGACAACTGGGTTTTAATAACCGATGTGTTTTGCTGATGATTTTTTGATTATGATGTCCAAATCACCAACTATCAAGCTAATGAAAGACTTAAATATCACATTTAATCAGGCAGCGAGAGCTCACTACTTGCAATTGATGTTTTTCTGTCTTGATGAAGTGAGATAATTGCTACATTCTTTTTAAAGATGGGTTTTCAAAAGGGATGTCTTATACATCTTTTACCTGTGCAAACTATACTTATATAGTTTGCAGAGGTAACATTAAACACTTATGGGTCAGTATCAAATAATGTTTGGCAAGATGAGAAAGATGCATTTTAAGATGCATTCATCAGGTCTTTCAAAATGTACAATGTGTGTTCATGTTGAATTCTTCCAAAAATCAGGATTTGTGGCAATTTTTGACACTAAATGTCAAAAGAATGATCAATGTTAAATATATAATCCGCCTAGAATATAAAACTAGTTGATAGCATGCCTTTTTAATTTTTTAAAAACATTTTAAGAGAGTTAAACTATCTGGTATCAAGTTTTTAGGGTTACACTGCATGACATTTTCGTCACCGACCCGTATCCAAAAAGGCAGCTCTTCATGAATGGAAAAGCCTCAACTAATGGTGAGGAGGTAAATAAAGAAACCACTTACGTCTCTGAGCAGCCAGATGGATTTTACAAGCAGCTGAGACTGTCAAGTCAGACTATTGGATTGATATTAAAGGTTGATATATAACCTGTGGTGTTGATGCAGAACAGCACCCTATAAATCAGGTCTGTATCTTCTTCCTGTATAGAGTCCACTTGCACTTTAACTGTGATTCTCATATTTTTTTCCTTTAACATTCATTCAACACATTCTTTCTTTGACAACCAGCCCAACAACAGAATTTCCCAGATGATACTGGCAGTGGCGGAATGTACGAGTGGTTAGAAAGATCACCTTCATCCTGCTGAACTGCCAAATATCAATTCATGTCATAATCCTGACTGAACTTCCGTCTTGCTGCCTTTTAATATCTTATTTCTTCATTCTGTAACATACTGACACTCAGCGATATCTACGCTCTTTACTCTCTGGATCTCCATGTTCCCTGGCTGAAACACCAAACATGTGGCATGTCAGCTTCAGCCCCACCCCGAGTGTCTAAGTTCTCACAGGGGAGAAGACATAATCATCACCTCCCGATCCCTGCTGTGCGGAGCTTGGTTTGTCCTCATGGGGAGCGATGAGGTCAGAGCCTTGATAGGAAGCGAGAATTAACTTATAACTAATTAATAAACTCTGGCAGTTCCTGACTCCATCATGCGCTGGTCTCTTTGATCATACCATAGCAATATATTCATATCATATATACATGAATATTCTAATAGTATAACATATAAAACCCCATGATTTTTGCACTCTTTACACTTTGAACCCCACATTGCCTAGAGCGGTTGAAACTCCAAACACAAGCATTATCCAGTAATGATCATTTTAAAATTATATTTTAAAGCACTCATGGCTAGGAATGTGCTTTGTTGTATATTTTAAACTCACCCCCCAGCTTCGCAAAGAAGCTTTAAAATGATGTCATAGACAAACTAATCATTCAAACTTAAAATGTCTATACATGGAAAACTTGAGCTGCTGGAGGAAAAGTCAGACACATATCCCCGCAACAGGAGTTTTCATTCCCAAATTTCTTCAAATTGTCCATGTACCATGTGATTACTCCATTTATCAATTGCACACATTTGTCTTGAAACAAATGTTTGAACAACATTACACAGTCACCATCATTGACAAACAGCCCCATTAAAAGCACACACAAAGTAAAAAATCAATGCTTGCACAGCATATTGTAGCATTGTCCCATGCCACCAACATATTCAGCTCTGCGGTGTGTCGCAGGAACTTCGACATACTTTTTGCAAGTTGCTGCCTATTAAATGGGAAAATCAAGCTCTGCTTACCCTCACTGGTGGATCAGTTAACGAATTCAGCGTGGAAGTTTTCCAAAAACAGCATGACAAACACAAACCTTGGGAACCGAGGGAGGTTCTAAATTTAAAGTCTAGGGCTGTTTTTTTGGCAATATTACGGAAATTTGGATCCAAGAGTCATTAGGAGCTGGTTTGAAATATGTCTGGATGCTCAAATTGGCTTTCAAAGTGTCCTTTGCATCACTCGTGACTAGACACATGGTAACAACATTATAATCCAGTCTTATGGAAGTGCATGAGAGTGGCTGTGCAGAGTCCATGCAGCTACTAGCAGAGCAGTATGGAGCATAACACTGAGAACAACATGGGTGGTCGCTGAAATCAATTATCCGCTGCCAGTTTGGCGGGAGACTTCTGTACAGGCAGAGCTCCTCGCTTCTGTGTTAGAAAAGCTGCATCAATGGCTACGTAAGTTACTCACACCTATGTTGTTACCACAGCAACCGGTGCAGATGGGACGTTGATGTCTGGACACATAAATCCAATCTGATTTCTTGCAAACAACACTACGGGCAGTCTGTCTTAAAGATCTGATTTGAGAAACAAATTGGATTTTCACGCAGTCTGAACAATATCTCAGAGATGCAAGAGGCACTCTCTCTCGTCTCGAGAGACCCTCCATCCAGCGATGAAGAAGAGGATTGACAAAACGGTGATTTTTTCAATGGAACAGTGTTTTGCGCTTAAGATCGTGGCTTACTGCCTCCGTGCCTGTTCTTGTGGGATCTGTAATGCAAGCAGTTACAGGAATCTCTTTGTTAGAAGACAAAAACAAAGGACAGACTCACCAAGAGGTTGTCCAGCGATGATGCGAGTGTTTTCTCCTGCCACGGCCGCTCGAGCATTCCTCTCGTTCACGTACTGTACGAAGGCGTAGCCCTTGTGCACAGAGCAGCCCACTATCTTGCCGTACTTGGCAAAGATGACCTCTATGTCGGTCTTCTTGACGATAGCTGTGTTGAGGTTGCCGATAAAGACTCTGGAGTTGAGGGAACGCGGGTCATTCTTGTTGGTCACGTTGCTGGTCTGGGTTTTACCAGTCATTCTCCTCCAGTTGCCCTGGAGGAGGGGAGGGACAGGTGCTTTAGAGGTTTTGGACAGGACCAACTCCAGCTAATGCTGCTCCTACGGAAAAGAGAAGGTTAGTACTTGAATTTGCTGTTGGAATCTAACACAATCAATTTAAATTTGGATTAGACAGTTGGCGAATGGATAAGGTTGAAAGGTTTAGTCATCTTCAAGGTCACAGGCCAGTCAACTGCTTACCTAAGCGGGTTCGCATGGTTGAAACAGCGGACGGCTGAGTGGGAGAACTGCATGCGAGTGTCACAGCGGTTTTCTCCTCTTTGTGAGGAACCAAATAGCTGTCACTCGGAACACTTTGATATCTCAATACCTCATATTGTTGCATCCCTAATGCTTTGTTTGTCATTTGGCTGATCTCAGAATGCCTCAATTCATGTTACAGTTTTATTCAGACTTTTTGTGTTACTGTACATTATAGGCTCAGCTTTTCTAGGCCTCCCCGTAATCACTGATGAGTCACCTTTTGCATGAACTGAGTTAAGGTCATAATGGATTATGGCACGATCGCGGTTATCCTAGTCTGCAATATTGCAATATTTAGCTCTTAACAATTTTTTTTTTTTTTTACCTCAAAAATGAAAGAAGCAGAGGTGTTTTATTTTTAAAAACTCAAAAGAATGCCTAATATGTGTGTTGTTGACTTGGTAGGGATCATTTTACACAAAGATGATCTACAGGAGAATAGATATTTGAAAGCAACACAGAATGAGAGCCTTACTGCATTATTATAGTACATTACCTTTGTATAAGCCTACCGATTTCTGAATTTTGTATTTTCTTTTACTTAAATACAGATAAATCTTCTTGATGAGGTATACATGCGATGGATGGATGGATGGATGGATGGATGGATAGATAGATAGATAAGATAAAAAGGTAGGTTCTATTATCTATCTATTAGAATTCATATTTAAGTTTGCTATTCCATTGATCCTCTTTTAATGCACACAATATTTCATTCTTATAGCTCTATAAATCTTTCCATTACAGTTTATACGTCAAATGGATTACACTCACTGCAATAAATATTGTGAAATAATGTGAATAAAACACTGAATATTCAACATTTGCTTCCTCTGAGTCTCTGTCCCTGACATATGCTGATAACAACTATTCAGCTTTGAGATGAAGGACCTGAATAATGGATCCAATTCTCACTAAACAGGATTAGTAACCAAGGTAACACTGATGTTGTTGGAATGTCATAATCACACACACACACATGCACACACATATTCCTACTGAGTCTTTTTTTTCTTTTATCTGACTGCAAGGGGCTGTAGATTCTTACAGCTCAGCCACTTTGACTTGACACAGCGCGGCCCCAGTATCTCCCCAATTATATAGTAGTCATATTGTCAAGTGCTGTCCTATAATGGGGTCTGTTCGGCTAATTATAGCATGATTATGTCAAAAATCCCAGAAAGAGGATGTTATTCACCACAGAGATGGTTGGATCCCGCCGTAAGGTCGCCCACGCCGACCCAACGGGCGGACGAAGGAAGAAGCCGTCCAGTCAACCGGGAAATTTCGAGAGCAGCCGTGTGATTCACAGAGGAAAGATTCTCTGTCAGGCGTCCAGCACACCTGAGACTGAGATCACAGACGTTCAGTCGCTCATTCACGGATAAACACATTTCCATTGGCAACGCATGTCCGGAGCATTACATCACCCTGAGCCTAAAAGTCCGTTGCTCTTCCCTATTCAGTAGCCACTCCGTGCTCGATGATTCACGGATCCGATGGGCTCTCTGTTTACAGTGGTGCTGTTTTCTGCATGCGGGGAACAAACTGCCGCGCGTCGTCATCTCTCAAGTGGCCTTGACATTTATCAACGGCAGACGCTGGAGACGAACGTGGCACAGACACACATGCATGCGCTAACTCAAATGAGCCTCACAACGACCACCTAACGGTAGTTTAAAGCCACGAGCTGACACCCTTCCCATATTGATGTTCGCGGCCAGGGCACGGGAAACATGACAAATTAGCAGAGAAGCGTTCGATTGCCTCTCTCGACAGATAAATCAGGAATGGGTAACGGTCAGAGCCCTTTTTTTTTTACCACGCCCCGCTGTTATATTTCATGTTGTCTTCTTCTTTTTTTTTTTTTTTTTAAGAGCAGGACACTAATTTATTCCATCAGTGTTTTTTTTTCCTGCTGACCTTGCCGTTTAGTTTATTTACAACTTCCATTAAGCTGCTCGTCCCGAGGTGATAGCGTCATGAGGAGGAAAAAAACAACGTGGGAAGTGATAGGCACCAGTAGTCTATTCCGGCAAAACTGAATGCTGAGAGGACTTGACAGTCGTTATCAAAAAAAAAAAAAAAATGCACAAAGGAGAGCTTCATCCCAGAAATGCAGTCGGCACACTGCTTTTAGAGGGAAAATGATGAACCGCCTTTTAAAAATGATTACAGCTTCTATGGCACTGCCATTTTGTCAGTCAAGAGCAGAAAAGTGAAAGAAGTCTTTCACTTTTATGCCTGTGTTGTGTCAGATAGGTGTCACAAAAAAAAAGGTAGATGTCTCCTTTGGTATTGTGGCATTATAGAAAATCCTGTCTTACTTTGCCTCCGATATGGCAAGAAAAAACATTCAGATTTCACGATTTTCAATAATACATAAATATGGATAAGGTCAGTGGGGAAAAAAAACATCAAGGTCATGTGATTGACAGCGCTACTCTGTTGAGATAGTGGAGTGGAAAAAAAAGAAAGGATTTCTTGAAGAAGTGTACATATAACAGAGTTCTACTTTGCTATGTAATGCATTGTGTCTTGATAGACAGGCTCATAAAAGGTTGTTGTTTGGGTCTGGCTACCTGGCTGATTTATAGACATTTTTTCATGGAGGGAGGGAATTCACTGAATTGATTCCTTTTGTAATTTCCTACCACTCCACCACTGTACGTTCCTCTTCGCCATGCCTCAGCCACTCTGCTCTGATTGTTGCCAAGGCAGCTTGACGGGCTGAGGAAAGGCTGGAGATGCTGCTCAGTGAAACAGAACAGAGAAAGGTAGCCTCATACACCTTCTTTTTTTTCCAATTCTGCCATGTACTGCAGAGGTTGAATAATTGCCTCATGGATTCATTCCATTTATATCTTGTCTTAAAATGTGTCTCTCTGCCTATGAAAGCAATGGCAACAACCGAGAAAAATACCCTCTCTTTATAAATCAATGCCTATGTATTATAGGCTGCAGAGCTCTCTCTGTGCAACCAGCCATACTTGTGCACTTTTGTAAAGAGTCTGCTCGTAGACTGAACATATTCTTCTATGTAATGACAAATTGCATGCAGCCGAGACGTTTTGTCGGATTTTAGAAAGGTAACAAAAAGAACAAATTTTGCACATTCAATTCAGCGTCAGCGGGAAAAAAAAACAAAACCTTAAAGTAATTAAATGCCACACATTGCATTTCACCTTTCTTTTCTGTCGCTCGAATAATTAGTTTGTTCTCATGTTTTCAGTCAAGTTGGTGCCCTTTGACTTTATGAGTTGAAATTCCGCTCGGTAAGTAGGCAGATACTACAAAGAAGGTCTATAAAAGAAAGAAGAACAACTGTAATTTTGCCTGCCAAGGTGCTTGAAGGGCTGTAAATGCAAAATGAATTTCGGTCAACGGGACATTTACGCAACATCGCAATTTATGACTATAGTAATTCCTGGAGGGTCATTTTTTTCTGAACAAAGGTTATACAGAGAAAGTCGGGAATATATTGTGTGTTTTAGATTTATAGTGTGGAGAGACATCAGGCGGTGTATGCTCTTGTCTGCTGGCCTTAGAAAATACTGAGGCATTTTAAACCTCATTGATAACCATCTCCCAACACATTTTTTTAAAAAAAATCAGATATATCAGATATTAACAAACAAAGTGGTGAAACTAGTGGATCATTTAGCTGCTATTTAATATGTCCCCTAGGAATCAGAAAAACAGAGCAAAACAAAGCTAACGTTGCTGCACGATGTGTAAATAGTAGGGCTGTCAATCAATTAAAAAATGTATCAAAAAATTAAAAAATGTAATGTATCTCACAATTTGCTGTGATTAATTCAAATCATAAATATATATATTAGATGTCAAGTCATGGAATTAATGTAAAATGAACACAAAGGAAGTATATTTAAATGCAAATCCTGTTCAATAGCATCTTTTTCACTTTGATCGCAGATTCTCTCCTGTGATTTACAGATCTCCAACAAAACCAATACAATCAACAGCTTTAAAGGCTTCTTATCTGCGAAAGCAACAATTTCTTATGTGTGCTAATATAAATGATAATTTCCAATAATAAATGTGTTCCCTACTCAAGTGCAAGTTTCAACAAGGTTATTATATAAAAAAAGAACCAGGATGCCTTAGGGCTTCTAGTTCCATATGGGACATAACAACATTCTAGCTTTAAAACAGTCCCTGAAAGACAGTAGGCAATAATATGTTAATAGAGCCCTTTTCTCTGCATTAAGTAGCCAAAATAATCTAGTTGTATACTCTCAGCTTAGATGTGTGCAATTGAGTCTCATTTAGCAGCATCTAGCAGAACAGACTTGGGAGAAGTATTTATACGTATGTTTCATTACTATATATTTCAATCAAAACATGCATTGTTGTGTTTTTATTACCTTAGACTGAGCCATTTTTTTTAACTATTTAGGATGAGGTTTCCCTCTACTTTTCCCGCAATGTTGCTACAGTAGCCCAGAATGGACAAACACAACAGTGACTCTAAATTAGGCCTTTTGCATTTTACAGATTCCTCTACTCTGCATTCTCCAACGCCACCACTAGATGCTGTTGGAAAACTACACACTGTACCTTTAAGTTATGCCATAATATTTAAGGTTGGCAGGCAAACCAGTGTAAAAACCCTATGACACATATTCTAGTTTCCCTAATTATGGGTGATAGTTTAGGGTATTAGTGTGTCAAGAGCTAAACTGCATATGACATACAACATTTAAAAATGTTAACATTTAGTTTTGTTAAAAATAAGTATATATTATAGAATATTTTACTCAGATGCTGTACTTTATTTGTGATCTTGAGAAAGGCAATACCGTGCTCATACATTTTTATCTCTTTTCAGTACCCCAACCTTTCTCAGCAGGGCATTTTCTTCTTACCTGCAGCAAAGCTCATTTCACTACAAATAGTTGGCTATATGCTCTGCAGCTCCCATCATTTCCTATTCCTCGTGAACTCTGTTCTCGGATAATTAATTGAATTTAGAAGGCTCGGAGCAACACCACAATTAGCTAAGATGCAAATGCAACCATTTCTCTGTTGGCCCTCATTCACATGCAGCGGGGAAAATTGGTAATGTGTGATGGTACAGACTCCTGCGTGCTGCTGGGGCATGGCAGGCATGGGATGATGTATGAGTGGAATTTCTTATTGTCTTCGGGGAGTCCGCTGTTTCTGATGGACAGGGGAACACTTCAGCCGCGATGACGATATTTCATTTTTGTCCACGGTAGTATGCAGCTGTACAGGGTTGAAACTAATCTGGTCAAACACAGTGAGCTGCAGAGTGCAGAATAGATCAATCTCTGTCTGTTCTTAATCCAATTTGATTGCTAAGGATAGCAGCAGGGTGTTTTATGACATAAAACCCACTCTGCATGATTGTTTTGAAAGCTTCCTCTCCACTATGGAACATAGCTCTACAGGATACTTAAAAGGTTTCTCTCACAGTGTGGTGGGATATTCCCATCTCCTCGTAATGGGCTAGCTGGCAGACGGCATCTGTTTCTCAAATGCAATGACGGTGTTTATGAGCATATCAGGCACATCTCTTCTTTAGGTTAAAATCAACATGATGAATTAGGCGGGGTCAGAAATGCAATCCTTCATTCTTATAAATAGCAACAGAACAGTGGAAGCAGACACGCAAGGTCAGGTGATGCTGATTCTAACTACTTTATATACTGGTTACTATGGCAAGGTATGCAGTACATACGTTTTATGCACTTATCAGTTGCTTTAAATGCATATTTTCCCCCTTTTGAGATGTGGTGGAGGAGAAACCCTGTTCTTTCATGCTTATTGCAGTGACTTTCACAATTCACTTTTTGGAAAAATCCTGAAATGAAAAGCTGCTACAGTTTATTTTTATTTCATGACAGCAGCCCTGTCTTCTCCCAGAGACTGACGCAATATGTGTTATTTTATCTATTCCCACTGTGTGACCCCGGTATAATAACACTTGCAAACTTTGCATGTAGGTGGGACCTAAAAACATTTAAATTTCAAAACCCAGAATTATGAATTAGTCATCTCACTACCAGCTCCAGTAATCTGTGATGCCCGCATTGGTGAGCTTCCTCTGGACACGTTCGAGGAAATTGAGTGTATTTCCCTTGCACTTAATGATTTGTAAATGGAAAAAAAAAACTTTTATCCAAAGCACTTTGCAATTTGCTGCTTCTTCATACATATGATCATACACGCTCATGTGAGGTGCTGGCTGGAAGCACTTTGGTGTTGGAAGTCTTGCCCAAGGACATTTTGTGATGTGGACAGGAGGACAGGAGTTAGGGATCAAACCGCCAACCCCATGATTAGTGGATGACCCACTCTACCTCCTGACCAAACACTGGCCCAACATTGGATTTAACACTTCCTTTGGGTGCATTGTAGGAACACCCGGGGGCCATATTTAGACATTAGAGCCTTGTGACCATTTTAAATCTTAATAGGGCCCCAAGTGTTTGATTAAATTTAACAGGCCATAATTACTGGTGGAGCACTGCTGTTGGTGATTGTCCACTACCATACAGTGGCTACTTTGTACATTGAAATCAATCGAAAAGTAACAAACGAATCCATTTCATTTTCAAACATTCTGTGATGTTGCTTTTATATACAGTAGTAGGTATTTGGTCATTAACGTTGTGCTTTCCACGCGAAATATGGATGTGTTGTTAGTAACGCTCCAAGTTGCAGTTGCAGCAGGGACGTTTTTTTTTTTAATGGGGGCAAATTAGCATTTGTTAACGTCTCCGCTGCATGAGAGGTAAAACAAAGTCCCAACTCCTCATTAGGAGCATTAATCTACATTTTAAAAAGTGTTTGACTGTAAATAAAAACCCAAACATTTGGCCAATCAGCGTCGTGTTTTGTCAGCATAGGGGACATTTCATTTAATCTTACTCTCAGCTCCCTACAATTAACAGTTTGCAGAAGGATATTTCTTATTTACGGGCGCCCCTGTGAGCCGCGCCGTGCTCAATAGTCTGTATTGTAAGCGGATGACAGCCAATTTTTGGGGCTTCAAAGGCTTGGCAACAGCTCAGTGGAATTTAAATGACCACAAAATTCACAGGTTTCATTTATGGAATTACTATGCAGAAAAGCAGGAATATAACTATAATATAGTTAAATCAAAAAAAGCATTTCTTTACAAATTTCATTAACTTTGCTGTTACTGTGGGACTATGAATGGTGTGTGCTCTGCTCCTCTCGAGTCAAATTCCAAGAGGTTATTGGGAGGATATAGTGTATTTGGCTTTGTCTCTTCTGGTGCTTGTACAGAGGAGCTGGTCAGCCATCTGTAACCCTGCCATGGCGTGTCAGCAGAGGCCTGGTTCAGCAGCAGCTGCCCTTCCCTGTAGTATTGCCTGCCACTGAGAGTTGCTCATGAGAAGATGCATGCCCATCACCCACGGGTGTGTGAGTGTACATATTTCTGCCGGTGGTTTGCGGCAGGGCACCGTGACTTGACCGCACGGAGAGGCAAAGTCAAGGTCTCTGTCTGCCGTGGCGTGCAGCTGCCCCGACCATACGTTCACACAGCAAGCAACACAAACAATTAATCACCGAAATTCGTTAATTTCACATGGAGGTAAGCAGCCAGGGAAACTCGGCCCACATCGTGCGGAGTTGGCCAAGAAAATTTGGCCACGGCTCTGTTTCGTGCGGCCATCAGGCTTCAACGGGAAGGTTTTCCTGCATCGCTGTTTCCAATGTCAATTGCGTTTGTATTCATAATCATTTTGCCTGCCAAGCTGCCTTTAATGGCTTCACACATAAACAAATCAGAACCATTGGCTTCCGGAACAGCAACACATGAACATGAGTAGAGAAAGCATGGGGGAAGTAGCATGTTTTGTTATGACCCTCAGCATCTGATATTATATGTGAGAAGCACCAGGCAACTAACATGCCATTATTACACACATTATTACCCACACACACACAAATTGTTGGTGAAGTATATTTAGAAAATGTTGTCATTTTTGGATAAAAATGATAAAAAATGTCCCAATGTGACCTTTAAATCGTCCAGTTTAATGACAGTAGTAGTAGTAGTATTTTGGTACGTTATTACCTATAAGTATGCATTGCTTTTTTACGATGAACAAGGGCACATGTGCTGGAAAAAGAAAAAAAAAAAACTTTGCAAACACAGAAATGATGCAATGCCAAAACCACACAAATCCATAAAATAAATACAAAAAAAAACAAAAAACGCTGCAGGAGAAAATTGCTGCAATCACAGAAATGAAGCAGAGGTAAAGACTTACAGACCCACAAAACAAATGCAAAAGAAAAAATGCTGCAAATATCAAATAAACACACAAACCCTCGTGTTTTCCGTTGCTAAGGAAACATGATGCTCTGCTCGTGGTGCGCCCTGCACCATTTGGAAACGAGTTGGGGCTATTTGTGTTTTTTGATGTCTGCAGCACTTTTCTTTTGCATTTGTGTTGTGGGTTTGTGAGTCTATGCATCTGCTTCATTTCTGTATTGCAGCATTTTTTTATTACATTTCTTTTATGCGTTTGTGTGTTTTTGGCTTTGCATCATTTCTGTGTTTGCAGCATGTCGCCATTTGTCACGCCTCACTACACAGGAACATAATATGTTTTCCCTGCGGAATGGAAGGAGACACAAAATGTCACAAAATCTCTATTGTAAAAGAAATCCAGCGAGAGTGGGATTAAGAAAACAGTCCTGTGCAGGACTGTACAACACCCCTCAGATGGACTTTGATAATACAAGTCTCCATCCTGTTAATTTAATGCCTGTGACTGCTCGCCCGTCTTATTGCCGGGCTAAATGTTCAAAGACAATATCTGCATAGCAGAAACTTTGGGTAACACATCGACAAAGAAGAAGAAGAAAAAAAAAAAAGCAGCGCAAAAAACCTTGCATTGCAAACTTCAAAGAATCCCCAACACTTCAAAAGCTTCTTCATGGTTCGGTGACTAATCTTCAAAGTCATGCCAAGGATTGAACTGATAGTGCTGCTGTGTATAGCAGGTACAAACATCCTTGTCAGCACCACAGAGGTGTGAGAAAAAGAGAGAGCAGATAAAACCGAAGGCTAATTGAGACAAAGTCTGTCCCGCGCCTGTGTGAAATGCAAAGCCCCTGGCTGAAGACATTTGGTAATTACAACTGCCAGCGAACCTATCAGTCAAATGAATACACCATTAGCGGTTGAAGCCAGACATTAAGGTAAATTGGAGAATTATTGGCGATCCTGGCGTCCTATTCCAGTCATTGCGGAGCTTGCAGTAGATCCATCTTGCCTTTTTTGCTGCCTTGTGCAACACGCTGATCTCAATAAATTATTTGGAGAAAAATGGCCTTGGATGTTACAAGAGAAATTGACTTGATAACTTGTTAATATATGGACTTTCTGCAGTTTCTCTTTCTGCGCCTGGTCAATCGATATTCCCTACAAATTGACATTGGCAGTGTCCTTTGTCTTAAAGACGCAGAAAGAACTCACCACGAAGCAACTTATTTTACTTGTTACGGTATGTGGACGTTTAGAGAAATTGAGCATCTTGGATTTTATTGACAATATTTATATAGATAAGTGGTAAATTAGTTTTGTTTAAAAATGACGCATGCATCGACCACAGCAAAATACACTTTGACTGGCAAAATGCATCAGAAGAAGAAGAACTTAAGAATTTGTTTATGAAAAAAAGAAAACTCCAAATGTGACTTAAAAAGTGCTACGTGTTTCTGGTAGTAGGCCCATCATCTTTTGAATTTTATGCAATGTGTTACAGTGTGTAATTACCTGTGATTCCCTTGTGAGTGGATACATAATAAAATCGGTTTTACAATAAAATCTACTGTATAGTGAGCTATTTACTGAAATAGATTGAATGGCCGTTGCCAAAAAAAAAAAAATACTGGTCATAAATAGCATCATAAATTTGGTTTTATATAAAGGAAATCTTACTGATTATATTTATAGACAGTTGCAGCTCATTGCGTAGTGAGCTAAGACCAAATGGCTCGAGATCAGGGAAAATCACGTTAAAAAACTGAGACGTTTTCTGTGTGGCTCTGAGTCGAAAGGTTTATGCGGCTTTCATTAGAGTTACAACCCCCCCTCCCTCCATCCCACTCACAAACATGCAGACAAAGATAATAAATATGACCTAGTTTGCAGAAAAGAAGCCTACGATATATACAGCAGTGTAGGTATGTGCAAAACATTATTTTTTTTCGCAGATATTTCAATCCAATTGATTTCTCTCAATTCAAAAGAAAAAAAAAGTTCAAATCAAGTAGCCTCTTGTAGTGAAGAGCCTCTTGTAGTGACAGGCTGTTCCTAAAAATCAAAGGAGACTTAATAGACCCTGCATTTAAGGGCTAAATTCCAATAACCCAGGATTCCTGGAGAGCTACACCAAAGTGAGCGCTGAGATCATGACAGATATTCTCAAATTTATATACAAAGCAGGTCCTTGCGTTTGTACAGTGGTGTCATGCAGGAGAAGATTGAAATAGAAAAAAATTAGAAAAAAAAATAGAAAAATGAAACAGAAACTTAGATGAAAATAGCATGTTCAACAGCTTTATTTAAACGTCTGGCTGCATTGTAAACGGCTTCTCCCCTCTACAGTGTATGTCTGTAAATAGACGCTCCATCACGCCCCCCCATCTCATTTCCCTTTAATTGCACAGTGTTTGTAGTTTGTAACTCTAAAGTTAGTCTCAATATTTGCACACAGCCTTACTCTTTACAGAGCTCCCCATAATTCACAATTTGAAAGATTTCAGTTTGAAAGGGAGATCAGGAGGCTGACACCTCTTCCTCTTTCATTGCGTCTCTTACATAGGTGCAATCTAAACACAATTGCAGCAGGTAGCAATTGCTGCTAATTTCAGACATTCTCGACTAAACCATGGCTCACTTATTCCAGACCAGTAATTAGAAGGCACAGTTACAGAGGTTTAAAACGCTTGCTAGCTGGAGCCCTCCATGGGCAAGGCAGCTGTCACCGTGCTCGGTGAAGTGTAGCAGGAGGGCCGGGTGATATGGAAAATGGGTACCACAGCAAAACATATTCATATCAGTTGATATCACAATGTGACATTTATATATAAATCGGGAAATGCACCTGTTCCCCGCTGAGTGCGTTTATTCATTATGAGACTGATCGGACTCCCTATTATAATTTGTGTCCACCCCATTAATATTAATGAACCTCTCCTCCGATTGATTTTAATTGTCTGTGAATTGATCGACTGTATAGCTGTGATGTCACAAGAGTCCTGGTGGCTCGTTTAAAGGCACAGTTTCTGAATATGAGCTGTATGTATTTCTCCATGGATTGGCTCAGATTGCACAGTTACATTTTCAGTAATTCAGGATAAAGTCATGTCATGTCATTTTCTATACCAGCTTATTCCTCACTAGGGTCACAGGGGTTGCCAGCCTATCTTAGGGCACACACACACTCACTCAGACATTTACTCACACACTAAAGCCTACTTTATACTTCTGCATACGTAGCTACACATATATGTAGCTACGTATGCAGTATGTAATGCGAACCGCAAGGGTTGTGATTGGTCATCTCCGCAAACGGCTTCTCTGTCGCTTGTGCTTCAACATTTGCAATAAAAGGATTTTCTCTTTGATTTCAATGAGCTCCAAACACACACACCCCATCCTGTCGGAAGAAATATTAGGGCCAGGCAAAAAAAAAAGTTGGGTACAAAACAGTCCGGAATATGTGTTATTTAAGGGGAAATGGGTTTTTGGATTTTTTTTTTTTTCTCTCACCTAACATTTGCAATAAAAGCATTTTCTCTTTGATATCTATGAGCTCCAAACACACACGCTGCATCCTGGTACAAGAACAAAAGAAAAAATCAGGCATAAAACAAGTCCATTACATATAGTCTTGAATGTTATTGGGTGTCTTATCCCGGTCTTTTTTTTTTTTTGCCTGCCGTACGAATGCCACTGTGAGGAGGAAGCATGGATTCCACAAACGTATTCCCTCTACTTGGAACTTCGAATGCACAAGGTCTGCATCGGCTCGACGGTGTAGCTACGTACAGTATAAACTAGGCTTAACACAGGCAGTTTACTGTAGCGTCTTCAATTAACCTAAGCATGTTTTTGGACCATGGGAAGATGCTGGAGAACCTGGATAAAACCCACACAGGAAAGTGCCAGCGGGACTTGGACCTGCGACCTTCTTGCTGCGAGGCGTTAAATTATACAAATGAAAACAACCACAGCACATAGCCGCCCGCAGAAATCGCCTCTGCCCAGATATACATGGTAAGCGAATCGGCAGGTGTTACCAATTATACTAATTAAGATTCCATTTACTGTAACAGAGCATTTACGGAGATCCAACACGTACAATGGCAGCACTCTGACTCTGACCTGATTGGAACCTTGATTAGTATCATTGGTAACACCTGTGTTTACCTACTATTTCATGTCAGTGTGGCTGCAATGAAAAAAAAAAAAAAAGGTCTGTTTTATCCTTTATTTCCAGCGTTTCTGTCTTCCTGGTAGCGTTTGCATCTCAAAAGTTAATTCCGCTAAAGCCTATTCTTCGTTACCGCGGCTAATTAGCCACTCTACACCTAGCCCTATATAGCAGTTTCTTTTATTTTCTTCTCGCCCTGTCATATTTCCATTTATCAAGTCTGCTGCGTTTATTCAGTGTAATCATGCAGAATTCAGTACAACATATTGAATCTACTCACACAAACAAAAATATAGACACACTCATTAAATATGTATAATAATAGCAAACATAAGCAGATATGCGTAGGCAGACATGCACACACAGACAAATCTACATAAATATACATGTGCTTTCATAGAGTTTGTCGCACATTTGTACACAAATATTGCAGACATTAAAGCAATGTAGAACCTCTCATAGCGGATTGATCAACATCCTTAAAGTATAAGTTTTGACAGTTTGGCAGCAATTGCAGTCTTTTTGTGAAACAGAAGAGGCTTCTGGGTTCTGTTGTCTGCTGCCCTCGACACATCTTCTCCTTTTGGAGTAATAATAAACCCAACTCAGCATAATGGCTTCCTACATAACTTTACACAATCTCGCAGAATTTCACTGCATGAGACAAAACAAACACCTTTTAAAAATAGACATGAGAAAAAAAAATAGAAGTGGCGGGGGTAAGAAAGCAGGATTATTATATGTGTCTGCTAGTTTTGGAACAACTGCTATCACAGAAGGCACAGAAGTTGCTTTAAAAGGTTTTAAACATCATACCTAAGAATAGTATCATATTGGTTTTAGAAATAGAAGAGAAATAAAAATGCATTTTAAGCTCTTGCCCTGAATGGAACCCTTCATTTCCTTTCAGAGCCACACTGGCTGACATGTAAGCCCTAAAGCGCTGTGCTAAAGCCAGGCCACATAATAACATACTAGCTGCGGATGAACGCTTACATCCTCTTAAGAGCAATACATGTACTCAAACAGTCAAATGGCCAACACAAATGGCATAAGTTCTTATGAGGGGAATGTGGCTTTGAGGGTGATCGGCACCTTTAAATAGAAACAGCGTAGAGGCTGTTTTCTTCTCATTCCCAAAATAAAATGCATCTCCATGTTTCACATTCTGAATTCTGAATAAGGATAATTTAAGATGACTCACCCCAAAAATATCTTTGAGTGATTTTTTTTTTTTTTTTTTTTTTTAAAGTGGTATCTGTATCTGCTAAATGCTAAAATAGGTCAAGGTGATGTTAATCTCTATCAACAGATGCTGCATGTGATTGACATGCAGGAACCGAGGTACAATTATTTCGTGACTGGAAGCAGTTCCAGAGCTCCAGTTCCAGTGAAGTCTGCGCAGCATTGCCCAATCACGTTTGCGCAGACCGTGGTTGCCATGGTTGCGTGCGAATTACGAGTCTGCGTGGAGAGCTGCGCTGAAGCGGAACCATTGGCCAAATCGTATCCCTGGAGATATAGGAATTCGTTGTACAGTAAACAATGGCCGACGGATGGAAACGGAAGTCTCGGACCGGCTGTCCGCAGGCTCCACTGGAATCAGAAAAAAAAAAAATTCAAGTGAAGTGAACTGCTTAACCACTGATCCTCCTCTCTCTGTCTCCCTCTCAAGCTTTATCACTTCATCCATTTCCCCCACTTGTTTGTCGCTCTGAGCGACATACTCATATTCCGCCTTATACAATATCTGTCAGATCGCATTATTAATGCTGATAGAGTGCCGGATGAAGCGTCATGCGAATAAACCTCCGTGGCAGAGGTGGCTGGAGGAGGGGTGCGGCGAGGTCACAAAATGACCAAAGAATCAGGAGGAAATGGATGACAGACGGGGCGTTTCGCCTTGCTGCGCCAACCCCCGGGGAGTTTAAAATACATAGATAAACCGCTTTTTCATGGAAGACTGAATCCTGTTAATTTGTCATGCTGGTGGAGTAATAACAAGTATTACACAATAATAAGCTTCCCTTGCGGATTCTCTCTTTCACCTCTTGAAAGCCGTGTTTTACAATCCCGTAATTGCCACAGAATGAGTTATCGAGAAATCTCGCTTGTGTTTGCCTGGTCGCAAAAGTTATGGGTTAATGAAACTATAGCGACTGTCATGTGTTAATCACGTCGCTCTGATTCCCTTTGCCTTGCAGAGTTGAAGAGGATTAGGCCCGGGTTCCCTTCATGGCTAACCCAATAATATGACAGAGCTGCAGGCAGCTTAGTGTTTACTGCCTCACATCTCTCTGAGGAGCTCGGAAGTGCAGCACAGACAAGCCTGATGTTTTCCTCTCCATCACTTCTGCTCCTTCTCATGCTAAATCACTACTGATACCTACTGCACTGCACCCCTCCCAGAGCCTCTACATTATGTACCGACATCTCCGACTGACTGCAGAGTTGGTTGGTTTGTCGCATATAGTGTGTGATCAACATTCTGTGCAAGCTAATACCTGGACTTGCCAATGCCGGCGCTATTAAAGGTCGAGCCCACAAACACACAAGGAATCACATCTACAATGCATAGAGGTATAATCACTAGGGATGTACCGATACTACTTTTTTTTCCAAAACAAGTACTGTACGAGTACTTGCATTTGAGTATTTGCAGATATTGATACCGACACCAAGTTTTTCACAAAGTTGTGCAGCTTCGGTAGTGCCGTGTCTGTGATATGGCTACGGCTGGGAACCTCATACCTGGGCTCCAACATGCTGAGACGATGCTGGAATCCCCAATTATTGACCACAGACAGTCCAGGGCAATATACTCAGCAAGAGCATCTGTGAATTTGACCACATGTGGGTTGTCTCTGGACATTTTCTCTCACTCAGCCAACGTCTGCTGATGTTTAAAAAAGTTGCTTCTGTAAGTGGTAGATATACCTTCTCTTGAGAATTTTTCTAGACTTGATTATTTGCATTCTGCTTTGTTTTTGTCACTCTCATTCACCATAAAGTACTTCCACACGCTTCTCCCACCAACATCTTGCAGTCAGGCATGTAAATCATGCATGGCTATAAAGTGGACTTCTCATGCACTGCCATAAAGTGGTGTCGTCGTATTGGTGGCAATTTTACAAGTACTCATGCTGCTGGTATCGAACTGATATTGGTACCAGTATCAGGGCATCCCTGATAATCACACTTCCTGATTACATCTTATTAATCAATACTTTCACTGGGTTAGGCTCTGCTCCCGGATTTTAAAGCAGACCAGTCAACGTTTGCTTACTGATCTTTTGCCTATAAGTCTATACATTAAAGGTACAGTGTGTTGTTTCTTGCGGCACCTTGTGGCGAGGTTTGTAGGAGAACCTATGGTGGCCACCAAAAATGCAAAATGCCATCTCTAGAGACATTGTTTGGTTTGTCCGTTCCCACGGAAACATGGCGGTGCAACGTGGTGAACTTCATGGAGGGAATCTGTAATCTATGATAAGTAATAAAAACACAACAATTAACCGATTATGATTGTAATATTAAGAATATTATATGCCATTTCTGCCAAGTCTGTTCATCTAGATGCTGCTAAACGCAACTAAATCGCACACACGCTGCACCTTTAACATTGGCAAAAAAAAAATGTTATTTGATAATATACATTTCAGCTAATAATCATATAAGTAACCAGCCGTTAGTGTGGGAGTCTGTATTTGTTCACTCTGCAGCAGTTTCTTCCTCTGCTCAGTGGCTTGCAACGTGTTCTGTGGTTGTTTGTCTTCCAAGTTAGTCATCAGAAGTCCTTGGCTACATGACATACATTTTCAAGTCTATCACTCACGACAGCAGCACAGTGGTTATTTTCAAAAGACAGCGACAGCGCACACTGCAGCAGAGAGATATGACAAAAATATGATGCTTTCTAATGAGTGCTGAGAAAAGGTGGAGCTGCAGTTTGTCAACTGTCTATGGTACAACGGATCTAAGTTTGTTAATGTTGACGGTTGGGAAATGCAATTCCTGCTCACCTGAGATAATGGCAGGAAGTTTGCCAGCAGGACAACAACAACGACAAAATGCATCTCCTTCAATTGTTATTTAAGGAGATGCATTTCAAGGCGGTCAGACATTTGTGTTTTTAAAACATGTCTTTTTGGCATTGATGTCAGATATTGGCTACATCCCTCAAGATATGAACAGTCAATCAAAAAAGGCAGTTATGAGCAGCGATTTTCAAATTTAAGATGAAAGTCTGTGGCACAAATCTCATTTTGCTAATAACATCAGCTCAATCAGTTTTATTGTCTGTGTTTTGGTAATGAAATGATTGAATCTAACACAGCAATGACTGAAGTGAATTTACAGACTATCCTGTAATGACTTTCTCCTACTAACGACTAACTGGGAGCTTATTTATGAAAGTGCATTTGAAAGGAGCTGAACAAGAATATGAAGGCAAAGTGATAGAAATCTAATGTCACTTTCAGAACTACATTAATAAATAAAAACATCTTTCTTTCTTTTCTTCTTTTTTTTTATAAATACTTTAGTGACAATTAAAATACCTGTGTAATTTCCTTAGAGCAAATACTGAGACTGTTTTCACACAGTTCCATCAAATATGGTAAATATTCTTGATGTTCTGCATGATCTAATACATCTTCAGAAACCACTAGAAGAACAAGAGACTTTTTCCTCCTATGAAATATTACCGGCATCAGTTGTTTCACATACAGAAATGTTACTGAAGAGGAAAAAAAAAAGAACTTAAGACCTCTAAGCTTCAAATCCTGCTGTTTGAAATCAACTGGCGTAACAAATTTAACAGTGTGGGTAGTCTACACCTTATGGGAATATTATACAGGAGGTGGAGTTACACTTGTAGTGGTTATTATTCCCCTGGACAGGCCTGCATAAAGACACTGTCAGAGTGAGAGAGTTCCCCCGGCTACTGGACTGTACAAGTTGTCATGCCAGACTAAAAACATTGTTGAACCTCTCTGTAAATCATTTTTGAAATGGTGAACAGAATATTAATTTAAAAAATGTATTTCAGGCAGAGCGTGTGACAGGTCCGGACGACTCATGAATTTCCTTTGTACCTGCAGTAAGTGAAAGTTGGAAGTATTAACATGTGAATGTCCCTTTAAATCACTTGGGCTTGTGCTTCCTTAAGAACAAATCTGTTCCTACAGATGGTGAATATCTTGCTGGTGTGGGACATATTTTATGTTTATTCTAAATACTCATACATACACATTTCTCCACTCAAACATATTCAACACTCCTAAGGACAAATAGATAGTATGTGCTTGTTTTTTGTTTGTTTGTTTTTTTCATTATTTCTGCAATAAAGCAATGCAGGGGGTGTTTTTCATTTAACAAACCAGTTGGTCGAACAGCCTGTTACTTATCACTGCTCGACAGGAATTGTCCGACAGGCGAGAATCTTCTCGAGTGGTGTGACATGCAGTAGAAAACTTTTTTTTTTTCATGTAAATGGCTTTATCTGCCTGGTTAAAGGAATCCTCAGTATTTATCTATGCAGGCCACGACCCCTGACATCTGCTCACTGTCGTCACACTCTGCAGGTGATGCAACATTTTTTTTTCTGCTTGTGTCTCATTGCTGGCACTAGGCCTGTAAGCAACTTGGAAAAATGCCTAGGTATTGATCTTTAGAGTTGTAGCATAGTTGTATGCAGCACACATCCAGACTCCACCTCGACATATATGTTCTCTGTAACAGTTTTTCCTCTCTGAAATGTTTTCATCGTACAACTTGAAAGTGGGTTTGTCATTCATTAATTATTCTTATTTAATCCAGAGTCTAATAGATTTCACTCTCCTCTGCAGTGGTGTGATTTTATTCTATTTTTATACCGTTATGATGTTAGATATCTATGTTATAGTCATCTTTAAAAATATGAGGTTAAACTGTGTAAAGATTGCTGCCTGAAAGTCAAAAAGCCAGTTTGTGTTCGTTTGTGATGCCATGTCTACTTTGCCCTTGTGCTGATGTCAGACGTTTTGAGCATGCCGTCAATTCCATTGAGCCTCATCCGTTCAGTAGTCTTTGTTACTAAGGTTGTTGCTAAGGTTGTTCAATGTTGTCTCCAGGCTCCAACATATGTTTGAGAAATTTCCAAATTTCTACTTGTTGATGAGCCTGTTTCTGAACTGGGGGCCTGCGTAAAGGAGTAGCATTTTTTATGTAAATCATGCAAATATATTAAATAGTGCCCCAGTAAAGACCATTGACCTGTGGTGGATCGTACATCACATTTATCCACATAGAAACTGGTGCTCCGTTGGTGCTAATGTATGCGAGCCCTTATTACCTTAGTTTGCTGCCACATTTGGAAATCACTATAATCCTCCTACATTATGTCTCACACTTTAAACAGAATGAAATGTTTCAATTGAGGACAAGAATCAAATGTGATATTCTGATGTATTTTAACACATTTTTTTCAGTCAACTGTAGGATTTTAACTCCTGTTGTATTGCTTCTGTTCTTGGTTTTAGCTTTTCAGTTGGATGACAGTGGTGTCAGCCTTGTAATGTAAGGCTTGGATTATACTCAATTGGCACTGGTAGCACCCTTTATTCACTATGCATCAATGTCAAGGTTCCTTTCTTCTTTCAAGCAGATAAAAAAACATTCATCCTCAAATGTTGAGAAACCCTATTCTCTGTCTAAGCAGAATGCAAACTGTAATCACAAATGTGGACAATATAATAATCACGTGAACAGGGAGATGACAAATCTGGTTCCAAAAGTGTGATCATAATGCAACCTTTGAAACCAGGAATACATACACTGAAGCTGCTTACTATGAGAATAATCACAACCTATATGTTGTTTAATATCACAAGATTGATATCAAATGTATATATTACTCTGATGTTGCCAAACATGTACGAAAAAGGAAGTCTAGTTCACACATTTTACATATTATTTGTACAACATAGTCAAGAATCACCTGAAAAAAAGTGATATAATTCCCAGGCTGAAAACACTGCTTGTCTGAATAATCACAGTGAATACATGACATGGCCTGTGGCAGCAGAGACTCTATGAAAGTGAGACATTTTCTAAAGGGTTGTAACATTTCATTGGAATCAAAAAGTCCTACATTTTTAAGGGTGTCAAAGATGGATCATGAGTCGTTTTGAGCAACAAATGTAAAAAAAAACATGTATATTTTTTCCTAATTCCTTAGTTTCTAAACCACTTTGCTTTGTTAACAAGATCAAATCGTTCACATAAAAGAACCAATATGGGTAGGTCATTGAGAGCATTTCAATTTAATGCTGGCGATTAAGCATATGGAAAGTTACGACTGCATAGCCTACTGTGCTTCCTCTAAACGTTTTATTCAGTGTGAATTGAACTTCACAATCTAAGGCAACAAAAACCACCAGTTCATTGGGTTGTTTGGAAAAAAAGATGCTTCTATTATAATGTGCAGAGGATCAGAAAGGGAGAGAATCTTAATGTTCAGCTGAATTCACCACCTGGGGTCCAAAGGGTGTATGTTCATCAAAACCCGACTGCGTCTACACACGCTATATTTCTTTATCCCTCCACCGGTAATCAATACGAGTGCTGAAGTGTGCTCGTTTGTGCCGCTGGGTCATGTTTACTATGCGGCGTATGTAGTGGAGACAAATCTCTAGTTGCCTGATGTAAAGAATTCTCTTTGAACAACACAGAGCGGCAGAAAGGGATGCTGCTGCCACTCTGCAGTTCAGTGTGTTGGTAAGTACTGCAAATGTGCTGTGCCCACATTATGGTAATGTTACAAGAACAGAGAATATATATTGTAGGGAAACATGACAATGCAACGGAAACAGAGCTACAGTTTATGTTGCCACTTAGGGAAGCATGATGTTTATAAAGTCAAATTACACTGCCTTTTTTTTTTTTTTTTTTCCCAAAACGGTCACAAAATGAATTTTAATATTGTTTTGATGTCTCTCATCTTGACAGTAAAATTTGTGACAACTGGGGGGGAGGGACTTTGTGGTCCAGGCTTGTTAAAAAAAAAAAAAAGAAAGAAACAGTTGTGGTCGCTGAGGTCAAACTAGACAGGATTGCGCAATCCTACAGAACTTTTCGCTGCCTGTTTCCTTGTTCTTGTTCAGAGTCAGGACAGAAAGCCATGGCATGACCAGAGGAAGTCATTAGGGCCGCATAACACCCACAGCAAAGCCACGCGGGCATCTGGCAGTTATTTAGCGCTACAGGGCAGAAAAAATCTTTTCGCCTTTGTGAATCTAGAAGCTCATGAAACATTTATGGCGCCTGTGAAAATAACAGGATGCGTAATTATCATCAAATGCAGGCACACAATGGCTGCAATCAAGCCACTTCTGTCCCCCTGTCAGTCAATCCTGGGAAAGGTTACATTACCAGCCTACTTCATTAATTTCTGCTGACCTTTCCAGGGTGAAGTCTCGAAGTTTCTTCAAATTTTTTCAGACACACATTAACCCACTCAAAATACAATCAGCGTGCGGCTCTCTGAGCCCATGGGCGTGCGCAGCACTCCGCCAAATCCTGCACAGAAACGGAGCCCCTCTGAAAAGTTGCCTGAACAAAGAGGACGACGTATCGTGACGCATTACTGTGACATAGCGGTGCAGATTAAAAGCAGGAGACTCGGAAGCGCGATGAGGCCACAAGAAACCATGCTGAGAGTTTCCATGGAGTGTTTCTGTCACTTTTAATGTGTTGATTTCCCCCATGACGCTGTGTGATTCAGCGCAGCTTCAAAAGGCCTGTGCATTTGGGAGACAGCTTGTTGGGGAAATGTGGTATTGCAGCAGTCACCAGCGTGGACCGCAGAATTGCCATCTTTGATCAGGACTGTGAAATGTGCATCGTTATGGGAACAGTAAATAGCCTACTCATTCTGTCAGTATGAGTGATGCCACACTGATAGTTGGAAGTTGCATGGGAAAAAAATGGAAGGTTATTAACTAGAGCAAAGCTTTTCATGTAGAGCATGAAATGTGTCTGTCATCCGTTTAATTTAAATATGATGTAATGTTCTACTGTAGATGTTTGGAAAGCAGGGTCCATTTCTTTGCTATATAGTACCATATAATATTTAGTTTCACACACAACACTCAGGAAATGTAATTACCATCCAGCTTATGCTGTGCAGCCTTAAAACATCTTGGGGTCACTTAGACATTTCCTTATTTTTGAAAGAAAAGCACTGCTGTTTCAATGAAGATGACTTTAAACTAGTCAGAAATGCACTCTATACATTGCTAATGTGGTAAATGACTATTCTATCTGCAAATGTCTGTTTTTTCATGCAATATCTACATAGGTGTATAGAGGCCCATGTCCAGCAACTATCACTCCAGTGTTCTAATGGTACAAATGTGTTTGCTAATTGTGTCAGAAGGCTAATGGATGATTAGAAAACACTTGTGCAATCATGTTAGCACAGCTGGTTAGAGAAGCTATAAAACTGACTTTCCTTTGACTAAAGCAAAATTTGATGGAAAAAAAAATATTATTTCAAATACAAATCATTCTTTATTTCTAACATTTTCAATGTCTTGACTATATTTTCTATTCATTTTACAACTCACAGTGGTAAATAAATGTGACTTTTCATTGCACTTCTATGTTTTACCTACATTGTATATTGTAATATCACAGCTCTCTGAGTAAAACCTTTTGTGTCTTTGTGTCATAAGCCTCTACAGACAAGCAGCTTTGGACAGAGTTAAGGCTCCAGGAAGGGATCTAGCTGGAATATAGCACTCCTGTTATGCTACTTGAAGTAGGTTATTGTCATTTGGACATAAGCGGTAACTCAATAGCTGTTACAGAAACATTCATCGCATGCTGCTTTATTGTCTGTCAAGACTCACTTTGAAATGAACTCTGCGAGATGAACGCTGTCTCTTTGCTACAAGTCCTCCAAATTTAATGAGCTGACTGTGTGCATTTCAGAATGACACAATGGAGCCCCTATTGACGACAGTCGTCAAGACAACATGGTTTGTCGGTGCTTTCCACAACAGGTACACATCAATGTTAAAGAAGATTAATAGTGACAAAACGTGCAGTTTATGTCTGGTTGGATTCATGCACTCAAATCACTTGGCTAGGTTTAGGGAAAGATTATGGTTTAGGTTACAATGATCACTTTGGTGAGGTTAGATATATGTAAGATCTGGGTTAAAATTATGTTGCGCCTCCACAGATGAATTTGTTAAAATAATCCCACCCTTTCCTTCAATCTTTTGAATCTATTAAAAAACCATGAGCACCTAAGTTGGGAAAACACTGTTAACCACATTTCCGCTATCTTGATTTACAAAATCTTCCACGGCAAAGCACCTCCTCCATTACAAGAATTGGTGAGAAAGAAACTCAGATCAACCAGAGCAGGTTTTAGAGGTGACTGTGTAGTTCCTTTTAGAAAGAGTGCCTTCGGTCAAGCCGCATTTTGTTGTTTGTGCTTCTCATACCTGGAATTCAATACCACAGATGATATGTGAACTCTTGACTCTGCCCTCTTTTACAATACAACAATCTTAAAGCTGGGCTATTGGAAGAATGACACTGTTGCCACAACCACGCTGGTACTGTATAACATTTTAACATTCCAACACTCTGCACTTTGATCACCTTATGATTTTTTTTATAATTCTTTTCTTTCTAATTCTCTGATCTTTTTAAATCGTGTTCTTTTTCTAATCAGTTTCTTTTATTTTCTGATTCTCATGTTGATGCCATCAACCTGCCAATGGGGACTAAGGGTGGAAATTAGTTGTTATAATAATAATAATAAATTATTATATAATACTTATCAATTATATAATAATAAATAATCTTGCATATTTACAAATATATGCTCATTAAGATATATTGGCCCTGTTTTAAATAAATAAACTCACACTCAAACTCAATCACCATTGGTCAGTGTGACCTATGACCTGTCACCAGGTTAACAAAGTCATGCTGCAGGAGCTCTCCTCTCCTCCTGGACTCTTCATGCAGCTCTCTGACTCCCTGTGGAGTCGTCGAAATCAGGCTCTATTCAAGTTTAGCGCAATCGTCTACAACATAATGTCTGATCGCGAGCAACAGGAGCCACAGCACTGCTGCTGACAACGTAAGGAGAACTAAGGGTTGGCCAAGGAATTCATCAGAAGCCACACAGCAGCACAACCCCCCCTCCTCAACAGACAGCAACCAAGTTGGTAACATAGCTGGCTTTATGCCAGTCTGGCTGAACACTCTTTTCTGATTGGCTGGCAGCTGTACATCGAAACCTTTTAACACACATGTAGTTCTGCCTGAGTTTAATCACCTGTTCTAAATTCATCCGCTAAAGCGCAGCTGTCAAACTTGTTAGCGACTGCTAACGAAAAAAAAACACAGCCAAGTAATCAACGGGATAAACCAACGAGCAGACTGGGAAGGAAAATATCCCAGCGGCTGATTTGAACATTTCGTTTAATCTATTTGGAGAATACAATAATGTTAAAGAATGGGACAAAGCAGAGGGAAACTCAATGGAGAAGAAAACCAAGAAACCAAGAAGAAATCTGTACGATAAATGAGCACTTGTTTGGTTGCTCTCGTAATTAACCTAATCAATTTAGTGAATGTCTATGAAGTCGCACTAAAACCAAGCTTTGTTTTAATACTTAGTAATGAGTTATGCTGGTGAAGCCATAACCTTCACCTACCTCACTCTGAGATGCAGACTATAAAATCCCCTGTTGCTAAGCTGTATCTAAGGTCTGTCTGTTTACTGGAGTAGTGAGGATTGTTAATATTATATGAGAACCTTATGGAATGGTAATGATTGTCTGCGTTACCAGAGAAACAGAGCTAGAGACTGTGAAAATCTTTAACATTTCTGATTGCAAAATTGCATGAAAGCATAAATTAATGGTTTAATCATTCCTTTGTTGGTAAATGACTGTGGCACAAGGTTAATCAATGAGCAGGTGTGCGTGTGTGTGTGTGTGTGTGTGTGTGTGTGTTAAACAGTTTTCAGACATGATGTGAAGGTGAAGATCCACTAGACTCAAAGAGTTGAATAACCCATCTGTTATGTATCTATGATAAAAAAAAACTCAAACTGTTATATGTCTTAATACAATAAAACTACATTTATATAGGCTGATATATTCATTATAATAGGTTTATATATGTAAATGCGGTGCTATGTGTACAGATAGAGCACCAGAGGCAGCCCTTTTGTCAAAAATGAAGTTTCAGTTTACATTCAGACTAATGCAGCAACTACTGACTGTCAGATTTCATCTGTGAGACCAACTTTTATCTTCCCTGAGGAGTTATAATATACAATATCAAAATGCTACATTAGAGCCAGCGTTCAATTAGTCAAGGAGATGATTGGCTGGTCTCACAGGAACGTTGCAGCAGAAACTGATGGATTATTGTAAAAATAAATATTAAATGTGTCATTTTAACAAAACAGAAAATGACAACAGTTTGACTCAAATTCTCCACTATGACGGTATAATCCTCAGATATGTTCTATCATATAACCCACCCTTCTCACCTTCTGATTGGCCGACTGTGATTGTTAGAACTAGTGAGTGTTGAGCAGTTGGAGAGTTTCACAGCTTTTCACTATATGTTTCTGCTTGTGCATGCACCTTTTTTTTTTTTTTTTTACATGTGCAAGATTTAGAGAACACCGTAAACCCTTTTCTTTCCATAGAAGTCATCTGAAAAGTGCAACTTCAACTCAAATGTAACTATAGTCTGTATTTTGGCGACTGACGTTGCAGCATATCATGCTGTGTCATGAGAGGACGGTTTCCTCTGGGAGTACAACTCGAATGTTGTACAAACACGCCGCAAAGAGCTCTTGAACTTTATCTTGCACCGTTGCCATCTTCATGGTCACACTTACTGATTCTTATCCAAAGAATAAGCCCAGCCATCAGCTGCCAGATTGGAGATGTCCATTTTGCTCTAAGAGGCAGTAGTCTGGACAGATATTATTAAAGTGACCTTTCTTTAGTCCTCCTACCTGTGCATTTGAAGGGGAACGGCGAAAAAAAAACATGACAGGTGTGAGCCAGAACCTGTTACGCGATAACATTAATGCAGTTCCTATTTCCCTTTTCCTAATATGTGTGTGGAGTTTCCATCCCCATGCTGGTGTGCTCACACTGCTTCTCATTATTACCACAGCAGTAAGTAACAAGACAGGTTAATGCACTCGCTGCCAGATACTGTATAGTGCAGCTGTTTGGCGGTTATTGCTCGGGCAATTGGTTTAACGCTCATGCCATCTTTGGTAAAATGTGCATAAAAGAGTCAAAAGAGACTTAAGGAGCACAATGGACTCCCACTAATTACACCGTGTGTTCTTTAAACATTGATCCCGGCGATTTGTGAAGCGCAGCGGGATCGCCGTCAACTTTTTCCTGCCCGCCATTAACTCCCCGCCGCCGCTGCTCACTTCTAAAGCCACTTCCAACCTCTCCCGACACTCACTGCAGCACCTCGGCGCTCTCCTTTGTGCCGCCGCCGCGCTAACAATCTCACCGAGGGCTGATGTTGGCAGATCTGCGTGTCAAAATCAAAGGCAACACCGGCTCCTCCGCGGAAAATCAGCTTAGATGAGACGGCTGGAGCCAGGGAGCGAGTGAGTGGGACAGGCAGAGACGGAGGAGACTACAGGCACTTTCTCTGTGTGCTTTCACAGAAATGGATGTGCGATAGCAGCTGGCGACTCTGGGAAGTAGAAAAAGCAGGGCCAAAAGAAAAAAAAAACAAAAATAGAGTGATTTCTACCCATTTTTGCATCAAGATGCCAAGCCACAGTAAACATTTTGTACTGTGACTGTGTAGGCACATATAAGTTGATTAATTGCTCTAGTTTAACACAAATCACCCTCCATATGTTACTGTTTAGAGTCTCCCCATAATAAATTCATCACATCCAAAGCAGTTAAACCATTTACATGTGTTAGTGCTTCGTGACAAAGCAATTATTATTTCTTTCTCCCGATAAATTTCCCGTGAATGGGAGCTAAAATAAACCTGAATCTGGCAGGTCAATCACGCTGAACTCTCGCCATTGTTTAACGCAGTCAAGATGATGTTTCTGGATGTGAGTCTTATCTGCGGATGCGCTGCCGTCCTGAGTGCCTGAATCAGAGCTAACACGGAAGAAGTGGCTCGCCAATAGATAAAGGGAAGGAGACAGACAGCTAAATAATCAGCCTGCAAGGACCTGGCAGTAGAATGTAATTACTGAATGAATGGACAAAGCATCCGTCTCTCTCCAGGCTTCTGGTGAGATCTCTGAGGATGGAGAGCGGCACGTCACTGGAGACTGAGATTGAGGATGAAAAGGTGAGGAAACAAAGGGCGGGGATACAAACGAGGGCAAGCATCATCATCGTTATCCTATTGTGTTGTAATTTGTGTTGTAACTTGACTTTACTTTAAAATTATGCAGTCAGAATTAGGTATTATTAGGTAGATTTGTTTCTCTATTTGGACGCAGACTTGACCAGAATGCTGTGACTGCAGCTGTTCCATTATTCATTCATTCATTTCTGTCTTTAAATTGTTTTCTACTCCCTTTTCCACTCATACATCTATGTTTAGCTACTAACAAAATATACAAATTAACATTGTGTTTAACCATATACTTACATGAATTAAATACTAAAACATTTAAGCCTGTATTCAATCTATTCAGAGTAATTTCAAACGTAAGTGTAAAACTGGGCAGCTGTTGCAGAAACATTTATACCGTTCAAAAGTTTGGTGTCACTTAGACATTTAACTATTGGTACAATGGGTTTGCTCACTGCAACAGAAGACTGATGGATGATTAGAAAACCCTTGTGAAATCATGCTAGCACAGTGGAAAACAGTTCAGCTGGTTAGAGGAGCAATGAAACTATACTTTGAAAACTTTAGGGCCATATTGGGCTGTGTTAAATAAGACTAGGTCCAAACCTAGTATGCAGCTGGACTGTTTATGCCCAATGTGGGAAATTAAGGCCTTTACTGCAGTGTGTGTTGACTAGCTGGTGTCATTCACAGGTGTCTGAAATGTCTATGAAACTCACACTATACTTAACATTTGTCCCACAAAGGTAATGATTTTGTCATTAAATCCGAACATGCTGTACAACTGGAGCCTGTGCTTGCCGCAGCCTGTCCAGCCAGTTTAACTCCACCAGTATCATGGTAATTCCTCCAGAGCTGGAGAAAGGTGTAGCTAAACCATGCCAATGAATGGAGAAACTGTAATACTGAGCAGCTGACCAAAGGTGGCATTCATTCACTCACTCATTCAATCAGTCAGTCACAGACATACAGAAAGTACTGTAGGGTTGTGGTCCAGCCACAAAGGGAGCAAGCTGTTGACAAAAAGAAAAAAAATACAAATCTATTGACACTTTTCCAATTTTTTGAGACAGTTGTTTTGTCAGCTCTGCAGTTTGCCGTCTACTGTGAAGTCGCTCAAGGTGTTCAATCTTCAATGTTTGACCATGAAACAAAAATAACACCATTTCAACAAAGAGACAAACTTAATCCTGCATTGCAAAACAAATCTGCTGAAAACTGGTGCAAAGTTATGAAGGATTTAAGATGGAACACACAAGCCTGGATATTGAGTATTATTTAATCTATGTACACTTGTTTATTTTTATCCTATTCATTTGCATTTCTTCAAATCTACATCACGGATTACTTTGACATTGTAGAAACGATTATGGGCCACGATATGAAATACTGTTTCTCTTTATTGTGTAAGAGATTTCTGAATATTTATCTCCCAGTGAACTACAGGAACAATAATAAAATTAATTAATCTGTTTTCCTTTATTAACTTTCAGAAAACCAGAGCTATTATGTTTGTAATTGGCAATGTAATATATTAAATATGGTACAAGATTTGCTGTCTTGCTTCAGTTTTAGCCAGTACCATTTTATGCCATTATGTTATCAAAACATCAAACTGTGACTCTGTTCCATGTGTTGAAACAGACCGTTTGCTGAGTGTCTTAACAAAAGGTTCACTCACCAGCTTGTTACGAATTCCCCTAAGTAGTTTGATTTATATCAGGAAGGTGAAAGTGTGTTTAACTTTCATCTGAAGCTATTCAGCACCACAGTGAATAGTGCTCTTTAGATACCGCCAAAATCTATACAGACTGTCAGCTTGGCAAACACACATTTCTGACCCATAACTCTTGACAAGTAATAAAAGTGAAGGTTCCGGGTTTACGGTGAAATTTCTTTCTGTGTGAGTCTGTCAGTTTGTGAAGCCATGTTGACTTTGCCTCTTTCAACAAGTATTTCTATCCCTATTATTGCCTCATACATTTGTATCCTATATTACTTCCATTGGCTTAATTGGAAACTGAAATTGCTTTTCAAATTGTTTCAACTTGCATCGACTGACCTAATTAGTCCAATGATTACATTCGCTGGGAAGAGATCCGTGCCTAAATGATGTGACTAATTTGAATGAATATTTCAAACCCATGTCTGCAATTAATGTCATTTACATATGTAATGTGTCTGCTTGATTACTTAATTATGTTTGTATTCCCTGATGATGTCACTGACAGGTGTCTTTTAGAGTATAGTTTGGAGTCCCAAGCAGATGTTCCAGTTCATTCAACTCTTATGTATGTACGTAACACATACAAAAACCTGTGGTTCTACCTGCATTACAGAGCTGTTGAGCTCCTGTGGCTTGCAACGACTTTACATCTACCCCCTGACAGGTATATTCATTGACAGCCACTGACTTGTCAGAAACTGATAGAAATGGATTTTCCTTGTAGTTCCCCATGGCTCTGAAAAAAAATGGACAACGAAATAAAATGAAATGATAAGAACATTTAGCTTTAAAATCTGCAGTTATTGTGTGTGTGTACTGTAAATTATATATTTTTTTAGATTTAGATAATTTTTAGTGTATTGCTGTTTTGATTGCTATTTTAAAATAAATCACAGTTAAGTTCAAAGAGTTACTGTATTATAATATATGCTAATGCTGTAAATACAACTAAAATGACAGTATTTAATTGTTTTTTTATTTAATTTATATATATATATATATATATATATATATATATATAGTAAAAAAAATAATAAAATAATATGTGTTAATGTTAACAGGTGTTAATAATGAATTATAATAATTAAGTGTTGTACACTAATGAAGGTTCTATTCCATTTAGTGTAGCAGAGCCTTTACAGTGAGCAAACAGCACAGTGGCCCTGTTTGACCTGAATGGAACCTTAATTACTATCATTGGTAACACCTGTGTTTACCTACTATTTCATGTCAATATGGCTGTTGTGAAAAGGGTCTATTATCCAAAAAGGTGATGTGGTACAGAAGGCATCTTAATTTGTGAAAAATATTGTGATGTTCTTTACTCAAGCTTGTTTTCACTATTTTTATTCAGACTAGTATTCATACATGTTAAATGTATAAATTAAGTGTTAATCTGCTCAAGTTGCCTTTTGCAATACAGTTTCACTTTTTTTTTAATTTTTATTCATTAAAACCGCTCGATCCTGCTCCCGGAGAGCTACTATCCTGCAGGTTTTAGGAATCTCCCAACTCCAACACACCTGATTCTAATCATTAACTCTTTATCAAGTAGGTGAAACTTGTGAAGCTTGTTGATAATTAGAGTCAGGTGTGTTGGAGTGGGGAAATTCCTAAAACCAGCAGGACAGTTGCTGTGTAGAAGCAGGGTTGGGCAGCCCTGATTCAAAGATTTTCAAATTGAAATGAATCCACATGTCTCATATGTTTAAGAATTATACACCACAGCAAAATAAGCTTTTCCTCCTCCACTGAGAGCAACATGCTCTTAATGGAACAATCCAACCTCTTGGGAAATACACAGATTTGCTTTCTTGAAGATGGTTAGATGACCAGAACCACATTTTTTTGTAGGTTAAATATAAGGCTCCATCCATCAGCTGGTTAGCTAAGCGAAGCATGAAAGTCACTGCCAATAGTCAAGCACAGAACTCCCCATGAAAGTAAAAATAGCTGTATTCACAGTTGAACCAAACACAACATCATGTGTTAATCGCTGAATGTGAGAGGTGGTTGTAGATGAATTTTGTAGCCTTTGGAAAAAAGATGCATTCCTATGCTCAGTCCCAAATTGCACACTTCTCTCAGTACGCTACTTTGCAGTGCACTCCAATTCAATGCACTGACTAACAGTGTTCAGAATTTGTGATGGTAGCACTGTCCCAAACCAAACCAATACGCTAATATGCTCTTACTAGAAATCATTTGTCAGCTTCTCCTTCTTCTACTACTACTTTTTAAAAAACAAATGACCTTCTGCTACTGCATGACTTCTGCTATCTTCTGTTACATAGTTACAGATTGGGAACCAAAGATCCACACTCAAAATTCTGGTTGTTTGAGTTTGCAAAGTAAGTGCACACAGTACACTACATCGCACACTACATAGTGTGAACACACTTAAGTGGACGTGATTTGGGACACAGGACCAGTTTTTATGCTAAGCTAAATTGGTATTGGTTTGACCACTGTTACTGATTAATGAAAACTCAAATGGAAAGGTATTTTACCCCATTTTTGCTAATCTTCATCTTGATCTCTTTTGATGAAATGGGCTCTCCAGTTAATCAATGACAAATTTTTATATGGTGTCCAACAGCACAAAATGGTTTGGTCCACCCACTGACATTAAGAGTGTACAGCACCCACAATTTGGTGCTACATCCCTGTTACCTTCTATCTTTAATAACTCAAGATTCACACATTGAGATGTTCTTTACCAGAAACTGGATTATCTGCAGATGTCTTTTCCTCCTCTCCTCCAAAGAAAACAGAATCAGTGAAACACGGAATAAAGCAAGTTCATGTTAACAATCTGTGTTTCCTCAAAGCAGCGTGCTTCTACTAACCTACTAACCAAGCTAGCTCAGCTTGTTGCTCTGAACTTAAGATACAGATGGCTATGATTAAAATCATTGATTCGCTTAAAGATAGTAAAAATAAATGAATAAATAAAAAAAATCTATTCATGACAGTTTAGGATGGACGACAAGAACACAACATTACACATGTGCACAGTGAACGCATGGGCAGAGGGATATTGGTAAGAAGCAATGTCATGTCCGTTAGTTAGCTTAAAGTATCTTAAATAAAATTTGAAATATTGTAGCTTTAATCTCTTTCCTTCTGATAATGCTCGTAGCATTGGTTTCTAATTGGACGTCAAAAACCTCATGAGATAATTAAGAGGATAGGAAATCAAGGGAAAAAATATGACTCATTCATTAAAGATATTCCTCTAATCCTTTTTTACTGTGAATTATTGGATGATTGTGCAGTTTAACCTTTTCCGCCTTCTAACTTTTGAGTCAGGTAGAACAGGCAGAAAATTTTAGGTACTAAAGAATGGTGTAGATACTGCTTTGCTTTAAGGGGTCACAAGTCAAAAGAAGAAAAAAAATGCACTACTCTTCTTTCTGTTTCTTTTTAAGCTGCAGTGTTCTACAAAATAGGTAAACATAAATCAGAAGAAAAGATTACCATGAAGAAGGAAAGTAAGTAAAATCAATATCTTCCAATAACGGTACTTGCTACAAGTTCAATATGATAAATTGAAGATTCTTTTGTTTTGTTTTTTAAGTCACAATAAAAGGCAAAAGGTCTTTGCAGAGTGGGGAGTGCAGACCCAGGATGTTTGTTGGAGAAAGGGATGGCAGCAGAAGTCGGCTACAGGCGGTAATAGCCGCTGGTATCAGAGTAAACGCAGCAATGAGCACCTTGATTTCCTCTGATGTCAAAACCTGGAGGAAAAATCAATGTGAAGAATGAAGCCTTATTCACAAATGCCACCTGATAGACTGTGGCTCACTGCAAGATATCAACAAGCTATTAATGTTTCAGGAGAAGATTGCTTTTTGAGGCTAAGTGGGGGAATTAAATGACGGGAGTTCTATTTTTACCCATAAACACAGCCGAGAGAAGGGCAAGATTTTAGTGAGACAGATGTTTTCTTTTCTTTTTTTTTTCTTTTTTTTAAACTCTGAATTGTCTCAGAGGGCCTCTCTAGCTTGAATCTAATCAGACACACATTTGCCATTCTTAATCTCAGTCTGGTTGACGCGCAATCCGGCTCGGGATGCGTAATTGCACACAAACAAACACACGAGGGGGATTATCACATATGGGTTGAGCTCCATTTGTGACACACACTGATTAACCAAGAGATGAGAAGATGCTAATAAAGTGTAAGCAAATCTCTACGTTGCACTTAATTTGCTTCTCCTAGTTACAAAACAACCGCATTTTGTGACCATGCGAACCACTGCTATCGCCAGCTACAGATTCCTTGTCAGGCTCAATCAAAGTTTAAATGCGGAGTGGAACATTGTCGTCATCGCCGTCAGTCCTTCTCTAACCCTGAGTGAT